>JAKZAP010000021.1:11561175-12161175 GCA_023053575.1 Branchinecta lynchi | reverse complement strand
TTTTGGCGTATGTAAGGTTATGTAGCAAGACAGGTCTCCGACACCAGTAATTCCCGTGTCGTTAAATTAGGGAATAATGATACCAAGAAAGCCCATGAGGTTCGTTCTCGAGAAAGGTACTGTTATGAAATGTAGGTTTTGTCTGCCATCCTCAGTAAAGAGTCGCGGTTTGTCCATTTCCGTGAGAGAATAGGTGCCCAGCGTTGTCGTTGTCCAGTGTTGTTTTTCCGACCTGAAAAAGAAAGGTTTGTGGTCAGCCAGTCACTAATGTGCAAATAAGATTGCCAATTTGCCTATGACGTTGACAGCAATGTGTCAACTGTCAATGAGGAATTCGCCCTAGCTTTGACGAATTTTGTAGACAGTGCTTTGATGAGCACTTTCGTGCAGTAGAGCAAATGAGATGAGGTTGCAGGTTATAGAGATTGGCAGAGTATATTTTTTTGTTCCCTCTTATTTTTGCTTGTAGCCAGTCTGCTATTTAGGTTTCACCTAGAGCTTTGTTGACATAGCTAACATGGTGACGGAATTGATCTAATTTTGGAGATCAGTTTATTGATACAGATCTTATCCTGCAACGACTATATTTTTATTTGATTTTTTTGTTTCTCACCTCATTTTGTTCTAAACAAAGGATTTGACTATACCGATTATGACGTAACATGTCTAATGAACACGTGAGTTCATGTTTACCCATTATTTGACCTAACAAGAACAGTAATGTTGCTCAAACGCGTGAAGATTTATTACAAGGTTCATTACCGTGTATAAGAAAAAAAAAATACATATCATTTCACGTAATCTTACGTGCAAGGTTTCCTTTCAAAAATAAACCATTCAAACTTATTAGTTTTTTTTTAACCTTATTTTTTTATTTTCAATTTCTTTATTCACGTTTCAAATTCTTGAAATTACTGGGTTTTTTTTTATTTTTTTTGATTTATTAACTATTTTGTTCTAGCAGGTTTTTTTTCCTGCTTTCTCTTTATGTTTTGTCTTTTCCTCACGGCATTATGGAATTAGCTACTCCTTTTCCATGAGAAAAAGTGAAACTATTTTAACTAATATCTTTGAGTTCCAGGAACAGCTTTCATAACAATTAATTCATAATCTGATAATTAATGGGTTTAAGTGAGTGATGAATAGATTGACTTCAAGGTCACAAGGATTGTTCAGTGAAACAGTCCTTACGCTATCATATACCCAGAATTGCCTATGTGGGCTGTGAAATTTATTGTATCACCAGTTCCAGAACTTTTCTATCGAAAAAGGGAATTTTCTTTAAGTTTTGGCTCTAGATTAAAATGGTGAGCCTTATTTTCAAATGTCATGATCCCTTATCAAAAAGTTCAGTTGTTCCGTGTTATTGCAATATCTTTCCTGACCTACTATCATGTCCAAAGACGGAATTAATTGCTCAGAATCAGACCTTTAAGTTGTCAGAAAATTAAGCGGAGTTTTGCCCGCGTGATCTTTCCACGTCACGGATCCTCTTCTTGGAGATATAAGGCCAAATATCTCTAAGAAAAATCCAAATTTTGATCTATCTATTTTGCAGATTTTATTGAGCGTGGAAAAGTGTAATGAATTATACTAGACAATTAATGAAGTCGTTGGGCAAACGTTTACGCCAATGTGGCGTGGACACTGTAAATATCGAGTCATATGACTCATTTCCGTTAGAACTACCGGTAGAAATAGACTTTTGTGGCGAAATCAGGTTCTGCAATGCAGGCTGATACGGATCCAGCCACCAGCCGGAGTGCGTAATGGGCTAGGAACATGCCATTCCGACCGCTCGCAGCACTATGACATTTACCGGACTGCCGACCCTGACGGCAGTGTGACGCGGAGGGTAGCTGAATGTCACAGCTAGTTCCAAAATCCGCAATTGAAAGTCCCCGCGAATACCAGACGTCTTGGTTTTAATCATCAATATGATGATGATATATTTGGATGGATTATAGGCCTAATTTTATGAATTCAGGATGATTTTTGTGAAGGGGCAAATAATATGATGCTTGACTAGCTAGCAAGCACGTTTTTGTTTCGAATTAGAAACAAGAGAAAGCTCGACATATTGAGCCGACGAGGCATTTCGTCAGTTATTAATTGCGCGTGCTCTAATTGAAAGAGCTTTGATGACTATGACGTTTCGGACTTGGTCAAGTCCGCAGTCTCTTCTTTTAGTCTACCAACAGGGGTGTAAAATATAGGACGTCCTAACAACGAAAATTGAATTCCCTGGTTGGGTAGCAAGAAGCAAATGACTAAGAACTAGATAACTAGTTTTGTTTTTGATAAAACGTCAAAATACGGGATCTGAGGTGTTCCCAGGTGAACGAAAGTTTCACATTAAACGCGCATAGCGGCAATTTGAATAATAAGACCGCGGTTGATCCTTCAAGTAGATATGAAGGTCCTCACATTTGAGTGAAGGAAAGAGAAAATTACGGGAGCGTATGGCAACCAAAGTTGACCATTTTATGGATATTATCCCTCATGAATGAGCAATAACCCGCGAGTTCCAGCGGCAAAGCCGCCAGAATATTTTTCGGACCGTCTTATAGTCAAGAGACGCATCTGGACCGTTTTCATTATGAGTAAGTAAAACAGGTATGTCCTAATAGCCGTGGAAATGCTTTCCGGCCATGTTGTTTGAGATTATTCCGCATCCTTGGTGCAGAAACGATATACAGATTTTTTAGGACTAAATTTTGCCTGTTATAATTCGCTGCAGGGCATTTTTAACCGGTCATGGTAATAATCTAGACTCCGAACTTTTTCGCGGCATGCGTGTGAAAAGCTAGGTATTCGTAAAATATACAACCCTAGCCTCAAAAGAATTTTTGATCACGCCTGTCCTGAGATAACAGGTGATTGGGACAAAATTCTGTCAGGTAGGCTAGTTTTGAGTATGAAATGATTCGCTGAATAAGGCGCGTATTTTCGTGTTGCTCCACAGAGTTCCAGGCAGAACTCTTCTGGACGCGAATATTAAGGTGAATTATAATGATAAGAACGAAACTCACGGTACCAAGCTAGTCCGCACTATTTTTGAACTGCATTAAATATGCCTAAATGAACTCAAGAAAGAACGATAAAACAAGTGAACGAAGTAAATAAAGAAAACAAAGGAGTTCGAGTCTATGGCCGGTGATTTGGTTTGAGTTAAGGAATTAACTCATGGGGGTAAAACGGAAAGAATATATTGGTCCAGTTCTGTTGAGTCCGGTTAGCATTGTACAAGAATGTTCATTTGTTGACCTCTATGTACAAATTAGATGCGAAGCAGAGAACCGCAAAGGGTAGGCTCTTGAAAAAGAAGTATTTTTGAAGCGGAATGAAATAGGCCTACGTGTAGAGACCTACACAACAGGTTGGTCCTTATAAAACAAGGCAAGTATGACAGAGATAAGCGTGACTGACAAACTGACTATAAGAGAATATTGTTGACAAAGAACAATTGGTACAGATACACGACAGACAGTAAGATTTCAGAAATGGGAACGAAAAGCAGACAGACTTACCGATTTAAAGTGAAGACGACGACGCTGACCATTTGTCCAGATCCAGTGGCTGTCGGTCTCGTTGATCCATTCACGAGAATAATGGAGCCTCACAGCAAAAGACAGGAGTGCTGGTTTGACTGTTGCTTCTTCGGGGTGAGCAACAGAGGCCTTCCTGTTACGTGTGCGTTGCAAAATCCCCTACAGAACTTTGATGCGAGATGTGTCACTTTTGAGGCATTTCGGATGAAAGATTAATTTTTGTTTTAAAACAAAAACAAAAAAAAAGTAAGAGAAAGAAAACCATGGTTGTTGTATGTCTTGTTTGTGAGCGTGGCTGTAACGTGTTATTAGTAGAAATGTTCCCTAATTCAAAGTGACGCGTTTTCGCAGTGTGGTTTACCTAGTAAACATATTATCTTTATTTAAGATATTATACATGATTTAGTGTTTTGCAAGTTCTTAGGCCTCACACTTCGTTCGTACAAGCAGGATTTATGTCGTGTGTGTACTTAGGAAAGTGCTTTATTTCATAGAAAACAAAACAAAACAAAGTATAGTATTTAGTATTTGTTAGACAGACGACGAAGGAATTGTGAAAGTAATTACAGAATGATTGTAATCGATGTCTATGATTAATTGGACCATAACTTTTCGGGAAAACTCATGCATAACACAAACTACATGAACACAACTATTCACATTTAAAACATGCTTCACTTGCGACATATTATATGTATCATATTGTCTATATAATAACAAACTGAAAAAAAAAAAAATAAGAAAAAATAAACTGCATTGTAACTATGAAAACAATCCAACATGCCTCGAATTTTTCAATGATGATTCCTTCACCTTGGTGTGTTAAAATTGCAGTTTGATAGACGGCTCCACGTTTTACTGCAAGCGTGAAACGCCTGTGCAGATTTTTCTTGATGGCCCTATTTTCTTGGTCTTCCAAATTGGCTATAAAAGACCGTTATATGCAACGTATGTAACTGCTATAGTTACATTCCTACTACCGGTAAGCCATTGTTCAGTGATGTCTACTAGATACTGGTGTCGTGTTTAAGCGCTTCTCAAGGCGATGCTTATTTTTCACAGCCGAATATTTCCATTTCTACAATTGGGTTGACAAAGCTCGGATATCCAAGTCGAACCGAATTTCTTCGATTTTTGGGAGGATTTACTGCTGTGATGAATTACGGATGATTAGCCGCTTGTTCTTTCAGCTTTACGAGTTGGTTCTCCCAAGTATTTCATTAAATGATTATCCTTATACATATTGTCATCGAGGCTGATTAGATCAGTTCTGACGTGAGCGTCATAGTCTACATTTTTATCTTCATGCGTCAGATTCCTTTGCTTAACCAAGCTCTAGTGAAGGTGTATTAAGGTTTAGCAAGAGTCAAGACCATTCTGATTGTTCGCCCTTTGAATTGAGCATCTAAAGAAGCAATGTTGCTTTCCACAACTTTTCTGCCCCCAATCAAGTTCAGCCTACTTTTGGGGAGCATCATTTCAGAGTGCTCGGTTTCAGAACGAGCTTGGCCTTGATCGACTGAATCAATCGGCACTGAAGAAGACAAGCGAAACTTATTGAATTCTTCCTGCAACGGCGATGTGAGATTTCCGACACACCATCACTGTTCGAATTACTACTTGGGGCTTTCAACCTCAACTTTGGAGCTGGAACGTTTTCTTTAACCACGCGCAGAAACAACAGTCGCTGTCCAGAACTTCATTTATTTTTGCAAGTATATCGGATACGATATTTCTTATCCCCTCGTCATCCAAATCGTCAAAAAGGAAAAAAAAATATTGACATCCA
Organism: Branchinecta lynchi; assembly: GCA_023053575.1. Classification (NCBI taxonomy): domain Eukaryota; kingdom Metazoa; phylum Arthropoda; class Branchiopoda; order Anostraca; family Branchinectidae; genus Branchinecta; species Branchinecta lynchi. The sequence continues at coordinate 12,155,835 of JAKZAP010000021.1, read as the reverse complement.
AACCGAGCCAAACCGACATCCAAACTATTGACAATGTACAGAAACAAAAAAAAAATTATGCATTCTTCTTTTCACTTGACTTGATCACACTCATTCATTCATCAGTCATTCACAAACAACCCGAATAGTTAAATTGTATGAGGTCCATTGTCATATTTGCAGTTTTTATGATGTTTTGATCGCAAGATCGGTCGTTTAATTTTACGGTCGTATGTGTAATCCTAGTGAGTGCCTTGTTTGTATAATTTTGAATCCATTTAGGGTGCTGGGTAGATGGATGGAATTTCGAATAGCTAGAGAGGGCTTATATTAAATTGTAATTGATGGCGACTAGATATGATGTTATATTTCTTCAGAAATTATGGGTAGATGTGCTCATTTAGGGTATCAGGATAGTGCAAGATTTTGTAGCAAACGGCAATTTATATCTATATGTTTGTATCAGTGTTTCTTGACTCCGTCAAATTTAAAAGGAGACCGGAACTTGTAATCTTCGATTAAAGACTTATTCTAAATATCAGTCAACTACGTCTATTAATTATTTAAGCTCAGTGACAGAAATAGTAGCTATACGTTTCTTGCAGTATTTTGTCAACAAAATAATATTTCCCATACAGTGCATAAACATCGGTCTAGACCATAATGGCGAAGGTTCTCGAAAGTATAAAGTGTAAACACATAGGCTAGGTATAGTCAAGGCCTTCTTAAAAATATAGCTGTAAACACAGATAGGCCAACGTTGCCTCAAACTAACAACAACAATAGCTTTCGTATGTTTCGTGTTGAGAATCCTTCGGCAGACTTGTCTTGGCTTTCAAAGAGTTCAGTTCTCTTGTAAGAATGTAGTTTGTAGGTAAAGTAACCATCTTTTCACATATGAAGTGTTCGTACATAGTAAAAATAAGCAGTAACTTTTAAGTCAGTAAAAATCATTTAAATTATTATTTCTTGTTCATTTTCCTGTCTCTCTGAATAACTCGATAGTGTTTTCTTGATCTACAACTTTTGTGATTCTTGTTATCGGGGTTCAGTGTTTTTCCTTTTGGATAGTGGGCAAATTTCTAGGAGCAGCAAGTGACATCAGTTAGACAAAGCCTTTCTTTGCACGGGTCCTGGGCGCCTTGCGGTTTTTCAGGCTGTCTGGTACCAAGGGTGGGCCTAGTGGTCTAGATTAACTAAGGCGTGCCTCGGCCCTAGCTCCCTTTGAGTAGTCTGTTCTGTCTTGGACCAAGGGTGGTCATAGCGGCGCAGATTTGCGAGGGGGAGTTCCTGCGTACGTGCTTATCGAGGCTTAGGCGTAAATTCATTGGGCATAAATTCAGTGATATACCGTGATTCACTCTTATCTTTTCATCTTTTTAATTCTTCGCTTCTTTTTGTAAATAAAACCAATTGCCGGTATTTGTTCTTCTTGTATGGTTCTGCTATAATTCCTGGGCGGAGGGGTGGCCTTCCGGGAGGGTTTCATAATCCGGGGGCCTTGCTCGCGCTACCTATTTACTTCCCCCGTCCCACCGATTATAGATGAACTTTGTCTTGTCGTGCCATCAGTGCATATGATATGATATTTATTTGTCTTCAGAGCCCAAATGTTAATGTTACTGTTGATGTTACTGCTAGAGCCCAAGGTGTATATTTTTCACAACCAAAACAAAGGGCTCTAATCATAATGGAGATGAAAAACCTAACAGCACCCTATCTATTTTCCATGTATTTTCCCTATCTATTCCCCAAGAGCCAATATTCTGGTTGGCTGCTAGGTAGAAAAGGCTGAGGCACAGGACACTTTGCATGCAAAACCCTTGACTATGTAGAAAAGGAAATGAGGTTTTTCACATCTGTCATCAGCTGAGCCCTTTTGTTTTTGTTGTGAAAAACATATAAAGGATTGTCTTTGATTTCTCTAATTCATGGTAGTAATTTCAGCCCTGTCCGAGCTGGTGCTCATTTGTTATGACAGAAACTGTGTTTTTGATGTATGCACTGTATACTGAAATCCATGCACCATACATGAAATCCAAGGTACAGTGCTTGAACGTCTAGCACCCAGGCATGGGGCTAGACGTTTGAGCACCGTGCCTAAAAAGGGGCTAGTGTACTAGACTGCAGTAAGCAGTCAAGTATCGCTCAATGGAACCTATTATCACTCCCCAGAGCTGCATTCTATTCGCATTTCCAACTAACTTAAATCATCATTTTACTGTTTTATTTGCTGTTCTCAGTTGATCCATATTGTTCGATTTAGCTCTTGGCAAGAGTGTGGAAACTGGAGAAGGTAAGGGAACATCACTAAAACAATATGACAAAGCGACCTAATCATGTTCTATAACATTTAGACAATTACTAAAATTACCCTTTGCTTGTCTCCTTGATGATGCTGTACGTAGCCGCTTCAGTTTGAAGGTCTCATGAAGAGACCTCTTACGTGCACCCATCTATAGTACTTCAACATACAAACAACAGTATGTTTGTAACATACAACAGTATGTTCCTATAACAAGAGCAACATCTGTAGAGGAGATAGTACTTCAACAATTAGAAAAAGAGTGAGAGGAATATTCATGGAGGACTAGTAAAGAACATATGGTATGTGAAAAAAGAATCACCAAAACCAACAAAACAAAAATTACCAGAGTGGGTGACTTTACGTTAGTTCATGTAGGTTAACTTGAACACTTTTAGCTAGGACTTCTATAGCCAGTGTAAAACATTAAGAATAAGCTTATTTTTTTTATTTTTTGTTACCATCATTGGGTAGGTAGCGTACTCTGTAGCACCAGATTTGTTAGAACATGAAAAAATGTTGGCCTCATGGCCGCAATCCGCAATCTTTTTCTCAACCTACGCTTAACCTTGGAATGAATGACCAATTGTTCTCAGTTGTCAAAAGTCAACTTTTACTCGACAATCTCAGTCAACTGGATATATAGAATGCTGTCAGTCAACTGAGAATAGCAAATAAAACTGCAAAATGATGATTTAAGTTAACTGGAAATGCGAATTGAACACGGCTCTGGTGAGCGATAATAAGTTCCATTGAGCGTTACTTGACCGCTTACTGTAGCTTAACCGGTTAACCATGGAATGAATGACTATTTGTTCTCGGTTGTCAAAAGTAAACTTTTAATCAACAATTTCAGTCGACTGGATATATCGAACGCTGTCAGTCAACTGAGAATAGCAAATAAAACAGGAAAAAGATGATTTAAGTCAACTGGAAAGGCAAATCGAACCCATCTCTGTTGGGCGATAACAAGTTCCATTGAGCGTTACTTGACCGCTTACTGTAGCTTAACCGGTTAACCATGGAACGAATGACCATTTCTTCTTGGTTGCCAAAAGTCAACTTTTCATCGACAACTTCAGTCGACTGGATAAATCGAATGCTGTCAGTCAACTGAGAATACCAAATAAAACTGCAAAGTGATGATTTGAGTCAACTGGAAATGCGAATCGAACGCATTTCTGGTGAGCGATAATAGGTTTCATTGAGTGTTACTTGACCGCTTACTGTAGTTTAACCGGTTAACCATGGAAGACCATTTCTTCTCGTTTGTCAAAAGTCAACTTTCAGTCGACAATCTCAATAGATTGGACAAATTGACCGCTATCAGTCAACTGGAAATGCGAATCAAACGCAGCTCTGGTGAGTGATAATAGGTTCCATTGAGTGTTACTTGACCGCTTACTGTAGTTATGTAGAGACAGCCCCAGAATAGTATTTTAAGCATGGAAAATGCATGGAACGAACTAGTACCGGACCAGGCAGTCAGGTGAACTGAATAGTGAGACAACAAAACATTCAACAGGGTCAAGCAGGTCAGTTAAAAAAACACAACTAATGAGTTTATCAGAGGACACCAGCAAGAAACTGACTAAGCCAATATCAGAGATACGCGTATCTGTGGAAAGTCCATGCTTAAATCTACCAAAACTGGTTGTAAAGTTAGAAAATCCCAAGAAATCGCAGAGACAAACCAGAAATTACATTTGCTCACCAAAACAATTTTTCAGAGCAACACAATATGACACTTGGTAATCCAGTAACAGTGAATAATATATCGTTTGAAAGCCCAGAGCTTCACTTTATCTGCAGTAGTTGGCAGAGTAGCAGAATTCTATTAAACAACACAGAAAACAAAAAAATAAATTTGTTTGCTTTTTCAGAGCCCTACTCACTGAGAAGTACCAAGCCAATAGCAAAGATAAATACATGTATGGAAAGCTCAAGCTTCACTCTACCTGTCATGCTGACACAAGCGCGTAATTCAAGGGACTGACAGAGAAAAACAAAGAAAACACTTTTTTACTCTAAAAAAAATTGGAAATTAGATGAGACTGTTGGTCTGAATTTGAGACTGTTGGTCTCGTTTCCGAGACTGGTGGTTCCCGGCGCCATTTTTCTGAGACTGATGGTTCAAAACAGTGAGACTGGTGTGTTCCGCGAAAGAGACTGGTGGACCACATTCCCCACCCTGTGTGCGCGGAGCCCGCGTGGAGTGACTCCCTCTATTGTCGCCGTTCCCTTCGATTACCCTAGGAGTCCTCGGGGAACGGCGAGAATACGCCTATAGATAGATATGAGAATTGAGAGATAGATAGATAGATATCGCTTTTATTCTTCTCGAAATTATCATGGTAAAATCGAAATTTCTCGAGGTCGTCATATACAAAATCTAAACACCAACAAAGACTAGAAAATTTCACGAATACGGTACAATTGTTTTTCATACCGCATACGTTCACATTTTATCTGTTAAAGTGCGAACACACGATTAGGATTTCTCATCGGGTTTCGTATCGGATTTCCTGCATTTTCATCAAATGGAAAGAATCTCAACTTTTCCATATGTGGACACCTCTAGTTGGATAATATAAGAAATTGTCGTATAAATATACAAAATCTAAATATCCCATCATACATTCACACCTCGCGGTCACTAGCCAAACTAGTTGGCAACTGTAAGAAAATTCCTATAGGAAAAGCAGGCGGTGCCGACTAGTTGGCTACGAGAAAAATTCGTATAGGATTTTTTTTGTTGTCCAACTAGTTCGTCACTGTAAGAAATTTCGTATAGGAAATCTCGCGTTGCCGACTAGTTGGCTACGATAAAAAATCATATAGGATAAAAGTTTGAAGCCAACTAGTTCGCTATCGTAAAAAATTTCGTATAGGAAATCCCACATTGACAACTAGTTTGCTACGACGAGACATCGTATAGGAGAAAACTTTATATCCAACTAGTTAAATAAATTTCACACTCGTATAGGGATATTTGAAAATATCCAATTAGTCTGAGTTTATGAATTTGGACAGAGATTTCGGAAAATATCCAACAAGTCGGAACAGCTTTCAGTCTAAAGGGTCTCGGACAATATCCAACTAGTCCGATTGTATGAACGCGGATCGAAATTTCAGAAAATATCCAACTAGTCTGAACAGTCTGAACAAGGAAGTAGACCTCAGACTGAAAGCGGTTCTGAAATTCCTATCCGTGTTCATAGAATCCGACTAGTTGGATATTTTCTCTCCTTACCCAGATCGGCAGGTTGGCAAATATTGAAAATTCCTACAGGAACGGATGACGATTATCCAACTAGTTGGCTACGACAAGAAATTCCTATAGGAACGAATGATTTTTGTCCAACTAGTTGGTTAAAATAAGAAAATCGTGAAGGAATGCAGAATTATCTAACTAATTCTCTGGAATAAGAAAACTTTTATTATAGATAGCTGTTAGTTTATTGAGTATAAGATAATGCGGCCATTACCCAATTAATGGGGTTAAAATCCTTGTTAAGACTGAAGCTATTCCGACTAGTTGAATATTTTCCGAATTCTCTATGTGAATTGACACAACCCGACTAGTTGAATATTTTCTGAAATCTCTGTACGAGTGTGAGATACCCAACTAGCTGAATAAAAACTTTTCTCCTTGACGAATTCTCGTCGTAGCAAACAAGTTGGCCATGCGGGATTTCTATATGAAATTTCTGCCGATCCAACTAGTTGGCTAAAACAGAAAATTCCTATAGGAACGGAAGATTATTATCCAACTAGTTGGCTAAAATAAGAAAACTCGCCAAGGAATGCAGAATTATCAAACTATATCTCAAAAATGAGAAAATTTGTATAGAGACACATGCATTATCCAATTAGAGGCTGTTAGTTCATTGAGTATTAGACAAAGTGGCGCATAGCCAACTAATGGGATCGAAATCCTTGTTGAGACTGAAAGCTGTTGCGACTATTTGGATATTTTCTGAAATTCCTATCCGTGTTCATACAATCCGACTAGTTGGATATTTTCCGAGACCCTTGGACTGAAAGCGGTTCCTACTAGTTGGATATTTTCTGGAATTCCTATCCGTGTTCACACAATCCGACTAGTTGGATATTTTCCGAGACCCTTAGACTGAAAGCGGTTCCTACTAGTTGGATATTTTCTGGAATTCCTATCCGTGTTCACACAATCCGACTAGTTGGATATTTTCCGAGACCCTTGGACTGAAAGCGGTTCCTACTAGTTGGATATTTTCTGGAATTCCTATCCGTGTTCATACAATCCGACTAGTTGGATATTTTCCGAGACCCTTGGACTGAAAGCGGTTCCTACCAGTTGGATATTTTCTGGAATTCCTATCCGTGTTCACACAATCCGACTAGTTGGATATTTTCCGAGACCCTTAGACTGAAAGCGGTTCCTACTAGTTGGATATTTTCTGGAATTCCTATCCGTGTTCACACAATCCGACTAGTTGGATATTTTCCGAGACCCTTGGACTGAAAGCGGTTCCTACTAGTTGGATATTTTCTGAAATTCCTATCCGTGTTCATACAATCCGACTAGTTGAATATTTTCCGAGACCCTTAAAGTGCGAACACACGATGGTGATTTCCCGGCCGGATTTCCTGCATTTTCATCACCAAGTTGAAAAAACTTCAACTTTTCCATATAGAAGTGATGATGGTGCCGCAAATCCGGGCAGGAATTCCCGCCCGGGAGCTCCCGATCCGCATCGTGTGTTCGCACTATTAGACTGAAAGCGGTTCCGATTAGTTGGATATTTTCCGAGACCCTTAAACTGAAAGCGGTTCCTACAAGTTGGATATTTTCCGAGACCCTTAAACTGAAAGCGGTTCCTACTAGTTGGATATTTTCTGGAATTCCTATCCGTGTTCATACAATCCGACTAGTTGGATATTTTCCGAGACCCTTGGACTGAAAGCGGTTCCTACAAGTTGGATATTTTCTGGAATTCCTATCCGTGTTCACACAATCCGACTAGTTGGATATTTTCCGAGACCCTTAGACTGAAAGCGGTTCCTACAAGTTGGATATTTTCCGAGACCCTTAAACTGAAAGCGGTTCCTACTAGTTGGATATTTTCTGGAATTCCTATCCGTGTTCATACAATCCGACTAGTTGGATATTTTCCGAGACCCTTGGACTGAAAGCGGTTCCTACAAGTTGGATATTTTCTGAAATTCCTATCCGTGTTCATACAATCCGACTAGTTGAATATTTTCCGAGACCCTTAAAGTGCGAACACACGATGGTGATTTCCCGGCCGGATTTCCTGCATTTTCATCACCAAGTTGAAAAAACTTCAACTTTTCCATATAGAAGTGATGATGGTGCCGCAAATCCGGGCAGGAATTCCCGCCCGGGAGCTCCCGATCCGCATCGTGTGTTCGCACTATTAGACTGAAAGCGGTTCCGACTAGTTGGATATTTTCCGAGACCCTTAAACTGAAAGCGGTTCCTACAAGTTGGATATTTTCTGAAATTCCTATCCGTGTTCATACAATCCGACTAGTTGAATATTTTCCGAGACCCTTAGACTGAAAGCGGTTCCGACTAGTTGGATATTTTCCCAGACCCTTAAACTGAAAGCGGTTCCTACAAGTTGGATATTTTCTGGAATTCCTATCCGTGTTCATACAATCCGACTAGTTGGATATTTTCCGAGACCCTTGGACTGAAAGCGGTTCCTACAAGTTGGATATTTTCTGAAATTCCTATCCGTGTTCATAGAATCCGACTAGTTGAATATTTTCCGAGACCCTTAAAGTGCGAACACACGATGGTGATTTCCCGGCCGGATTTCCTGCATTTTCATCACCAAGTTGAAAAAGCTTCAACTTTTCCATATAGAAGTGATGATGGTGCCGCAAATCCGGGCAGGAATTCCCGCCCGGGAGCTCCCGATCCGCATCGTGTGTTCGCACTATTAGACTGAAAGCGGTTCCGACTAGTTGGATATTTTCCGAGACCCTTAAACTGAAAGCGGTTCCTACAAGTTGGATATTTTCTGAAATTCCTATCCGTGTTCATACAATCCGACTAGTTGAATATTTTCCGAGACCCTTAGACTGAAAGCGGTTCCGACTAGTTGGATATTTTCCCAGACCCTTAAACTGAAAGCGGTTCCTACAAGTTGGATATTTTCTGGAATTCCTATCCGTGTTCATACAATCCGACTAGTTGGATATTTTCCGAGACCCTTGGACTGAAAGCGGTTCCTACAAGTTGGATATTTTCTGAAATTCCTATCCGTGTTCATACAATCCGACTAGTTGAATATTTTCCGAGACCCTTAGACTGAAAGCGGTTCCGACTAGTTGGATATTTTCCGAGACCCTTAAACTGAAAGCGGTTCCTACTAGTTGAATATTTTCCAAGACCCTTAAAGTGCGAACACACGATGGTGATTTCCCGGCCGGATTTCCTGCATTTTCATCACCAAGTTGAAAAAACTTCAACTTTTCCATATAGAAGTGATGATGGTGCCGCAAATCCGGGCAGGAATTCCCGCCCGGGAGCTCCCGATCCGCATCGTGTGTTCGCACTATTAGACTGAAAGCGGTTCCGACTAGTTGGATATTTTCCGAGACCCTTAAACTGAAAGCGGTTCCTACAAGTTGGATATTTTCTGGAATTCCTATCCGTGTTCACACAATCCGACTAGTTGGATATTTTCCGAGACCCTTAGACTGAAAGCGGTTCCTACTAGTTGGATATTTTCTGAAATTCCTATCCGTGTTCATACAATCCGACTAGTTGAATATTTTCCGAGACCCTTAAAGTGCGAACACACGATGGTGATTTCCCGGCCGGATTTCCTGCATTTTCATCACCAAGTTGAAAAAACTTCAACTTTTCCATATAGAAGTGATGATGGTGCCGCAAATCCGGGCAGGAATTCCCGCCCGGGAGCTCCCGATCCGCATCGTGTGTTCGCACTATTAGACTGAAAGCGGTTCCGATTAGTTGGATATTTTCCGAGACCCTTAGACTGAAAGCGGTTCCTACAAGTTGGATATTTTCCGAGACCCTTAAACTGAAAGCGGTTCCTACTAGTTGGATATTTTCTGGAATTCCTATCCGTGTTCATACAATCCGACTAGTTGGATATTTTCCGAGACCCTTGGACTGAAAGCGGTTCCTACAAGTTGGATATTTTCTGAAATTCCTATCCGTGTTCATACAATCCGACTAGTTGAATATTTTCCGAGACCCTTAAAGTGCGAACACACGATGGTGATTTCCCGGCCGGATTTCCTGCATTTTCATCACCAAGTTGAAAAAACTTCAACTTTTCCATATAGAAGTGATGATGGTGCCGCAAATCCGGGCAGGAATTCCCGCCCGGGAGCTCCCGATCCGCATCGTGTGTTCGCACTATTAGACTGAAAGCGGTTCCGACTAGTTGGATATTTTCCCAGACCCTTAAACTGAAAGCGGTTCCTACAAGTTGGATATTTTCTGGAATTCCTATCCGTGTTCACACAATCCGACTAGTTGGATATTTTCCGAGACCCTTAGACTGAAAGCGGTTCCTACGAGTTGGATATTTTCTGGAATTCCTATCCGTGTTCACACAATCCGATTAGTTGGATATTTTCCGAGACCCTTAGACTGAAAGCGGTTCCTACAAGTTGGATATTTTCCGAGACCCTTAAACTGAAAGCGGTTCCTACAAGTTGGATATTTTCTGGAATTCCTATCCGTGTTCATACAATCCGACTAGTTGGATATTTTCCGAGACCCTTGGACTGAAAGCGGTTCCTACAAGTTGGATATTTTCTGAAATTCCTATCCGTGTTCATACAATCCGACTAGTTGAATATTTTCCGAGACCCTTAAAGTGCGAACACACGATGGTGATTTCCCGGCCGGATTTCCTGCATTTTCATCACCAAGTTGAAAAAACTTCAACTTTTCCATATAGAAGTGATGATGGTGCCGCAAATCCGGGCAGGAATTCCCGCCCGGGAGCTCCCGATCCGCATCGTGTGTTCGCACTATTAGACTGAAAGCGGTTCCGACTAGTTGGATATTTTCCCAGACCCTTAAACTGAAAGCGGTTCCTACAAGTTGGATATTTTCTGGAATTCCTATCCGTGTTCACACAATCCGACTAGTTGGATATTTTCCGAGACCCTTAGACTGAAAGCGGTTCCTACGAGTTGGATATTTTCTGGAATTCCTATCCGTGTTCATACAATCCGACTAGTTGGATATTTTCCGAGACCCTTGGACTGAAAGCGGTTCCTACAAGTTGGATATTTTCTGAAATTCCTATCCGTGTTCATACAATCCGACTAGTTGAATATTTTCCGAGACCCTTAAAGTGCGAACACACGATGGTGATTTCCCGGCCGGATTTCCTGCATTTTCATCACCAAGTTGAAAAAACTTTAACTTTTCCATATAGAAGTGATGATGGTGCCGCAAATCCGGGCAGGAATTCCCGCCCGGGAGCTCCCGATCCGCATCGTGTGTTCGCAGTATTAGACTGAAAGCGGTTCCGACTAGTTGGATATTTTCCGAGACCCTTAAACTGAAAGCGGTTCCTACAAGTTGGATATTTTCTGGAATTCCTATCCGTGTTCATACAATCCGACTAGTTGGATATTTTCCGAGACCCTTGGACTGAAAGCGGTTCCTACAAGTTGGATATTTTCTGAAATTCCTATCCGTGTTCATAGAATCCGACTAGTTGAATATTTTCCGAGACCCTTAAAGTGCGAACACACGATGGTGATTTCCCGGCCGGATTTCCTGCATTTTCATCACCAAGTTGAAAAAGCTTCAACTTTTCCATATAGAAGTGATGATGGTGCCGCAAATCCGGGCAGGAATTCCCGCCTGGGAGCTCCCGATCCGCATCGTGTGTTCGCAGTATTAGACTGAAAGCGGTTCCGACTAGTTGGATATTTTCCGAGACCCTTAAACTGAAAGCGGTTCCTACAAGTTGGATATTTTCTGATATTCCTATCCGTGTTCATACAATCCGACTAGTTGAATATTTTCCGAGACCCTTAAAGTGCGAACACACGATGGTGATTTCCCGGCCGGATTTCCTGCATTTTCATCACCAAGTTGAAAAAACTTCAACTTTTCCATATAGAAGTGATGATGGTGCCGCAAATCCGGGCAGGAATTCCCGCCCGGGAGCTCCCGAGCCGCATCGTGTGTTCGCACTATTAGACTGAAAGCGGTTCCGACTAGTTGGATATTTTCCGAGACCCTTAAACTGAAAGCGGTTCCTACAAGTTGGATATTTTCTGATATTCCTATCCGTGTTCATACAATCCGACTAGTTGAATATTTTCCGAGACCCTTAAAGTGCGAACACACGATGGTGATTTCCCGGCCGGATTTCCTGCATTTTCATCACCAAGTTGAAAAAACTTCAACTTTTCCATATAGAAGTGATGATGGTGCCGCAAATCCGGGCAGGAATTCCCGCCCGGGAGCTCCCGATCCGCATCGTGTGTTCGCACTATTAGACTGAAAGCGGTTCCGATTAGTTGGATATTTTCCGAGACCCTTAGACTGAAAGCGGTTCCTACAAGTTGGATATTTTCCGAGACCCTTAAACTGAAAGCGGTTCCTACTAGTTGGATATTTTCTGGAATTCCTATCCGTGTTCATACAATCCGACTAGTTGGATATTTTCCGAGACCCTTGGACTGAAAGCGGTTCCTACAAGTTGGATATTTTCTGAAATTCCTATCCGTGTTCATACAATCCGACTAGTTGAATATTTTCCGAGACCCTTAAAGTGCGAACACACGATGGTGATTTCCCGGCCGGATTTCCTGCATTTTCATCACCAAGTTGAAAAAACTTCAACTTTTCCATATAGAAGTGATGATGGTGCCGCAAATCCGGGCAGGAATTCCCGCCCGGGAGCTCCCGATCCGCATCGTGTGTTCGCACTATTAGACTGAAAGCGGTTCCGACTAGTTGGATATTTTCCCAGACCCTTAAACTGAAAGCGGTTCCTACAAGTTGGATATTTTCTGGAATTCCTATCCGTGTTCACACAATCCGACTAGTTGGATATTTTCCGAGACCCTTAGACTGAAAGCGGTTCCTACGAGTTGGATATTTTCTGGAATTCCTATCCGTGTTCACACAATCCGATTAGTTGGATATTTTCCGAGACCCTTAGACTGAAAGCGGTTCCTACAAGTTGGATATTTTCCGAGACCCTTAAACTGAAAGCGGTTCCTACTAGTTGGATATTTTCTGGAATTCCTATCCGTGTTCATACAATCCGACTAGTTGGATATTTTCCGAGACCCTTGGACTGAAAGCGGTTCCTACAAGTTGGATATTTTCTGAAATTCCTATCCGTGTTCATACAATCCGACTAGTTGAATATTTTCCGAGACCCTTAAAGTGCGAACACACGATGGTGATTTCCCGGCCGGATTTCCTGCATTTTCATCACCAAGTTGAAAAAACTTCAACTTTTCCATATAGAAGTGATGATGGTGCCGCAAATCCGGGCAGGAATTCCCGCCCGGGAGCTCCCGATCCGCATCGTGTGTTCGCACTATTAGACTGAAAGCGGTTCCGACTAGTTGGATATTTTCCCAGACCCTTAAACTGAAAGCGGTTCCTACAAGTTGGATATTTTCTGGAATTCCTATCCGTGTTCACACAATCCGACTAGTTGGATATTTTCCGAGACCCTTAGACTGAAAGCGGTTCCTACGAGTTGGATATTTTCTGGAATTCCTATCCGTGTTCATACAATCCGACTAGTTGGATATTTTCCGACACCCTTGGACTGAAAGCGTTTCCTACTAGTTGGATATTTTCTGAAATTCCTATCCGTGTTCATACAATCCGACTAGTTGAATATTTTCCGAGACCCTTAAAGTGCGAACACACGATGGTGATTTCCCGGCCGGATTTCCTGCATTTTCATCACCAAGTTGAAAAAGCTTCAACTTTTCCATATAGAAGTGATGATGGTGCCGCAAATCCGGGCAGGAATTCCCGCCTGGGAGCTCCCGATCCGCATCGTGTGTTCGCAGTATTAGACTGAAAGCGGTTCCGACTAGTTGGATATTTTCCGAGACCCTTAAACTGAAAGCGGTTCCTACAAGTTGGATATTTTCTGGAATTCCTATCCGTGTTCACACAATCCGACTAGTTGGATATTTTCCGAGACCCTTAGACTGAAAGCGGTTCCTACTAGTTGGATATTTTCTGAAATTCCTATCCGTGTTCATACAATCCGACTAGTTGAATATTTTCCGAGACCCTTAAAGTGCGAACACACGATGGTGATTTCCCGGCCGGATTTCCTGCATTTTCATCACCAAGTTGAAAAAACTTCAACTTTTCCATATAGAAGTGATGATGGTGCCGCAAATCCGGGCAGGAATTCCCGCCCGGGAGCTCCCGATCCGCATCGTGTGTTCGCACTATTATACTGAAAGCGGTTCCGACTAGTTGGATATTTTCCGAGACCCTTATACTGAAAGCGGTTCGGACTAGTTGGATATTTTCTGAAATTCCTATCGGTGTTCATACAATCCGACTAGTTGGATATTTTCCGAGACCCTTAGACTGAAAGCGGTTCGACTAGTTGGATATTTTCTGAAATTCCTATCCGTGTTTCTCTACCTAACTAACGATTCCGTTCGCTTTCGTTTCCTCGCTTCCCATGTCATTTTTATCCAGCATGAAGGCACTACGCTTATTTTTGCATTTTCCTTGCTTGACTCTCTTTGAGCCACAGCGGGCTTCCCCTTTTTCTGAGGAGCCTATTGGTGCTCCTCAGATTGTGCATGTTGCTTCAAACCACCTAGGACTGATCAGTTACGAGTCAATTGTAGGGCATATTACACTACATACCATAACTGAAAACAAATACATTTATGAAGCAACCGCTCCTATGTCCGATATTTCCTGCTTATAAGGATGTTCCCACGTCTGTAATGCACACTCTGAAGTTGTTTTACCTCGATCATACACCTGAAGATCGAGGCGAACTTAAAAATCTATACTTGGGGACGTTTCGCCACTTGGACGTTTTGCCGTGGGACGTTTTATCATTGGGACGTTTTGTCATGTGGACGTTTTGTCACGGCGATATTGTGTCACGGGGACGTTTCGCCACGGGGATGTTTCAACAGGGGACGTTTTGTCATGGGGACTTTTCGTCGGTAAGTCGTTGTACTACGTATTCAAGTTTAAACAAAAAAGAGCTGAGATAAGACAATTTGGTACCCATCACTTATTCCCTTGAAGAGGCTTGAAGATCCGAGGAAAATGCGTAACTCGATTTTCGAATAGTGGACTTTCCCTGTCGGATTTGTGGTAACCCTGTGCGCTTGTACCTCTGTTGTATGCTTGACGAAAAGGATTTACGAAAAATTTGTGTTCAGGCACTACGCAGTCTTCACCAAGCTCATCACTGCCTACTAAAAAGCCGCGTTTGTGTTGAGATTCAAACTTTCCGCATCATAGTAGAATTTGCGCTGTGAGGACGGCCGCAGATATTCTGAACGTTACTAGTAGAGCAGATATAGGATATAGGTAGTCAGCTGAATGATACAAAAATAAGTCGGCTTTTCAGTTAAACTTTAAAAGTTCTTGATATTATTAATTCTTGCTTTTGTCAATGGCCAAGTGATGGGTTAGCGAAGCCCGAAGGGGGTGTAAACACAAGGCTGGCGCGAGATCTGTGAGACTTTTTCAAGGTCAGCAACAACTGGTCTCCGGCGCTTGAGACTTGCGTAACTTGTAGATACGCGGTAAGCACGACCATCCATAGGCGTTTTTTAGCGGTTCTTCTGTTTATCAACAGCGTTGACCAACAAACTACTGTTAACCGCCAGGACGTCCCTGTTGATCAACAGAGGTGAACCTTCGCCAGAACGCTCTGTTTGAAAAATCTGGCTGATTACTCCACAAATTGTCCACATTGGCTCAATGTTGAACCGCTAAAAAAACGCCTATAGCCTAGGCGTTCTCGAGTCCGATTTCAGGAAAGTCTTTTATCCAACAGGTCAATATCTGTATGAACGGCTAAAGGATCATCCAAGCTTCCAGGTCTGTTTCGTATGGAACCGGACGAAGGACAAACTCAAAAATATTCCTGAAAATCTGATTCTTGATGATCTGCAAGGTATTGTCGATAAAGATGTCGATGTGATTGTCGAAGTTGCGCACCCCTCCATCACAAACGAAGTAAGTGTATTGCAACTTTGTTGATTTGAAAGAAAAAAAGCTAATCCGACGGATTCGTATGGATTTGCGAATTTGGAATTGGTGCTGACCAGGGAAGCAAAATTCTCGAGCCCGATCGGATCATGGTCGGATGTGCACTTGCTGAATTGGTATAATACACGAGTCGCAAGGACCTAGTATACCAAGAGACCGATTTGCACCCCCCCTACAAAGTTTGAAATTCAATTCACCTACCTTATTTACATTATTTAGTATTGTTTCATTATATTATGTTATCTTACATAATCCGCTTTTGAAAATGGCGGGTCCACCACCATATTTCACCACATCCAAAACCATATTTAAACTTGGGCGACAAACAAAGCTTACCGCTTTAATGACCAAAGGACAGATAATTTCAGTATTAAACCTTACTTGTATGTAATCTTTCAGTTTTATCAAACAAAGTGAAAAATTCAATCTTAAAAATTTACTTGTATTGTTTTTTTTTGTATTTATACTTGGATTTGGCTTTATCAAGACCTTTTCTAGTTTGGCCCCACCTTTGTCCGGAAATGCGCCTTTTTCATTGGCTCCCCCACTGCCCTAGCTGAGTCTGGAACCTATCAGCGATTAAAGGAGGCATCGGAAGCGTCCGGAAATCCTGTCTATGTCCCATGTGGAGCATTATGGGGTGCCGAGGATATTGCGAGAATGGCAAAGGCAGGGAATTTAAAGGTAGGCTCTATTTTAGAGGACCTCTCGCACTATTTACTATTCAACTTACAATATTTTAAAATATTTGAATACGTTAAAAGTCGGCTGTGCTTTAAGCCTTTCCCGAGACCCGTTGACTTACAGCGAAAACATGGAAAAATTTACATAACCATTTTTTCTGATGGTAAAACTTCTCGCAGACAACCCTCGACAGCGTCCCGATGAAAAATTTATCTCTAAATAGTACTATGAAGTAGTACGAAAAAGTTGCAAGCAGTACTAAAGATGCTACTACATGCTTCCACTTCAAGGCTACCGTGTTACTCCATACTACTATATGCTACTATTAGCAAGACTTGTTGCTATGGCAAGACAGGATGCTACTGGATATTACTACATAAGATTGGACCAGTCTGAGGCACATTAAATAATAGTATTCTTTGCTATTACTACTACTACGCAGGCTACACATTTTTCATCGGGGTAATACACATCGAAGGTAGCAACTAACGGCAAGTGAGAAAATTAGCGTGGTTTTGTTAGAGGGGTTAGAATGTACCAAACGAAATTGGGGTCTCCGGGTTTAGAAATGTATGGAGTGATTATGGAAGTAGGTTGCGTTAGTATTATAGGTAAGACATGTCCCTTAAGTAATGAATTGAAAGACAAAAGCGCACCTCTGGTGAGATTTGAACTCACGACCTTCGGCATCCAGTGGCCCCGCTGATGGCTCTACACTGCCAGAAGTTTCATAACAGAAAACACAAGGATGCGCGGTTTCAACAGACAATACATTATAGACAACACTTGGGATGTTATCTATTGTGTTTGAAAACGTTATATATGAACTGTTATGCAGAACAAGGGAAGAGCCAAAAAACAGTCAAACAGTCTGACTCTTTTGTTTGTCGTCATGATGTCGGAAAATTCAGCAGATGCTTTTTTGGCAATTTTTTGGCTCTTCGTTGCAATGCTTGTTATGCATAGTATTCCATGTATAACCTTTTTAAACACAATAAATAACGTAAATATTCCTTCAGCCCAAGCTGACTGCGAATCATATTTGATAGTCCATAACGGATACGTCAGCTGAATTTTATTAGAGCTGTTAGATGGTACTTCAGTCCAAGCTGACTGCGAATCATATTTGAGGGTGCAAAACGGTTTACAAACGGAGTACAAACCGTTTTGCACCGTCAAATTAGAGCTGTATTTTGGCCTTTCTCGGCAAGGGTCCTCTTCAGGCTCAAAACCGCTCAAGTTGGAAAAAGGAGCTTGTGGGAAAAAAAAATTATAAAGCTCTACTAAAATTCAGCTGACAATAGATAACATACCAGGTGTTGTCTGTTGCGCATTGTCTGTTGCGCGCATCCTTGTGTTGTCTGTTATGAAACTTCTGACAATGTAGCGACTTCTTATTTGGCACCTTAACATGACGTTCTGCCAATAGGTACTTCGTGGCTGGACAAAACAAAATCTTATCATGTTTGCCGAGTTTCTCTGTGCATTCCGCTAGCTTCCAGCGGCAGTTGATAGTTGCAGCGACTGTCAACTACTGTCACGCGGCACCTTGTCTGACCTGCAGTAAAGATACTGCTTGGTTGGACAAGAGGTAACGTGTTAAAGACTATAGTTGGGAGAACCAGGATTGGCTTTCAAGAAGAAATGTATGGATGAAATCGTCTAGCCCATAGCCAAATACGGAAGAAAACTGTGAAGAAAAAAAAAACAGAAAAAATAAAAGCTCGAGCAGTGATATATTAGGTTGACCAACACAACGGTTGACCAGGAGCAAGAATTGACAATATGCGTCTCGACAGCGTTCAACTGCCATAAGACGCGACTTGGGCACAGAGACGTTACTGACTAAAATATGTCTGGGGGTGGGGTGGGGAGCAAGATATTTACCGACTGGCTGGTCGTTTGAACCGGCTGTTTTATTATAAACAAAATTACTGTTTTTAAGAAAATAATCGACTGGTTTAAGGAAAAATCGACATAAGAAAAATCGAGACGCCTCTCGCCGACTCATCTTTTTTACCGACTAGTCGACAACACTGGGACCCCCCCCCCCCCCCCCCTTATCCGTGAAATATCTGCTTGAGAAGGATGTAGAGTTCTTCGCCTTGTCATTTTTCCCTTCTTGGGATGCTAACTTAGGTTGCGTTCCGGGACTTAACGATCGTTAACAAATTGTTAACAGTTGTTAACTTTTTGCGTTCTCCGCCCACCTACAATTTCCGTTCCAGAGCTTAACGATTGTTAACTATTTTGTAACGATGGTCGGTGAGCATCGTTGCAAAATAATTAACAGTTGTAGAACTGGGAAAAGTTAACGATCGTTAAAGCTGCAGTTAGCTCCAGGTTAGCTCCGCCCCGAAGTAAAGTTAACGATTGTTAACAATTGTTAAGTTTGGGGAACGCAACCTTAACCTGCCTAATGTCTGTGATTTGCATCGAATCCTAGGCAGCACAGTTGCTGCGTACACTGTAAAAGTCTTTCCTACATCGGAATTCAGATATTATGAATCACCGAATTCGGAGTTTTTATTCCGAGTTCTGAGAGTTAAAATCCGATCGAGGACTAAAATGCTAGAATGCAAAATACTGCAGATTAAGTTATCTGGAAACGGAGAGTTTTTGTACACTGTATGTACAGTGCCTTCATGGAGATTAAACTATTTCTGGAAGGATTAGCTCATCTGCCACCCCCTGAAAATTTGGTAGGCTATCCCGATGAAAAATTTATCTCAGAATAGTAGTGTGAAGTTGTACTAAAATTATCATGCAGTACGAACTGATGCTACTACATGCTTCTATGTCAAGGCTACCGCGTTACTACATTCTACTTCATGCTACTATTAGCAAGACTGGATGGCTACTATAGCAATACAGGATGCTACTGGATACTACTGCTTAAGATTTGCCTAATGAGGCATATTAAAGGATAATATTCTTTACTATTACATATCAATACAGGCGACTTTATCGTACAACTATCATACAACTACGCCGGCTAAAACAAGGGAAAACAAACTACACTTCAGTAGTGCAGATATTTGTCGAAACCACCTGATAATCAGGCTAACGTTGCAGGGCTGCTCCCCTTTCACTGTCAGCCGAAACGGGGCTAGACCCTTTCCTGCCTTTAGTCAGAACTGGGCTCCGATCTCAATGGACACCTCGCACTACTCAGTGCTTCTGCTAAGATGTTCTGAGGTTGTTAACCACTTTAGAACTTAGCTATGGTTTTGGCAAGCTCAGCAACATCACACCTGAGAAAACGAGCGAGGGGTTGACCACTCTCGATTTTGGTACCCGGTGCAATGGTGCCTGTTGCCACGTCTTGGTCCATTAAAATTACCTTGCTAGAAGCGGGAATCGCCTAGTTTAAGGCCGGTACCGCTGGTTTCGGTCGATACCGGGAAAAGGTGTACATCAAGTGCTGGGGAGTGGTAATCCGTCGAAAACCAAACAGGGGGAAAGGAAGGCCTTTCCACACTAGCATGAAATCCCGTCAATATTTCCAGCCTCGTTCCATGTCCCTTGCATTCGAGATTTCCAGACTAAAATGCCTTAAGAATGTCAGCCTTGGCAAAGTTTGCATAACCGGTCTCCTCTACCAATACGATTATCGGGAAGAATGGAAGACATAAAGAGAAGAAACATGGCAAGCGTGATACTCAGTGTAATGCTAAAAGACAAAACAGGATACTCTTATAAAGTGCAGAATCTTAGGATCGACGGTAAACAGAAATACTACAGAAACAGAACAGATGACTGTAGCAAGTACGACCATGTCGACAAGAATGGAAGTGGGAATCAGACAAAAAAATACTGGAAGTGAAGCCTGGCTTTTAATCTGAGGGTGGCGAATCAAAACGAAAGAACAGCATAATCTAGAAGATTGGCAGTACCTTTAGTATTAAGTACCGTCATTTCTAGTCTATTTTTTGGGATCCTAAAATGTAAGTGGAGGGATACCTATGACATCGCGAAAGTTGTCCGTCTGTTCCGTCAGTCCGTCTGTGAGCACGATAACTCTCGAAGGGAACGAGATAGTTTGATGAAACTTGGTGTGAGGACTCTTTGTGTCAAGTGTAAGGGAGGGGGTTCAAATTAAGGGGCTAACAAAATATTTTTAAACGGCTAATGTAATAGTCGATTATGGGGTAAGAAAACATGCTGAACACGATGATGACAGCCATTTTCTTGCCGGAAATTAGCTGCTGAATCTCACACGGACAAACACATGCTGAACCTATGAACTTGTTTTTCTCAGAGGATTAACTATTTGGCCTTAATCTGCTTCAGAATTTTGATATTAAAAATGTTTAAGGAGTCTGGCGAAGACAAGACCCAATTGTCTGGATCAAATATTGAGTTTTTGGGATCCCATCGAAACCTTTGGTCTTGTTTCTAGGGTCTTGAAATCACGATGACAAAGCACCCATCCAGCTTCAAACTTGAAGGTGACCTTAAAATCCGAAACGAACAAGTGAAAGACGGTAGCGCCATCTTGTACGAAGGACCCGTGCGAGACCTCTGTCCTCTAGCGCCCAATAACGTAAATACAATGGCAGCTGCGGCCATAGCCGCTGGGGAGATCGGATTCAGTGGCACGGTCGGAAGACTCATCGCCGACACAAGGTATGACTATTTTTTCTAAGAAAGTTATTCGAGTCGAGCAATCCTCTGCTGGTGATTCTGTGTGGTCCGCAAATGCGCCTGTATCTGCCTCTGTGGCAAGCATGGGGGAAAGAAATTTACTGTGGGTTCGACCGATCTTGATCCGAGTAGGTTGACCCATCCTGATTGAGTACTTTGTTTGTTGGAGGCTTCGTGCCTTCAGCATATTTTTTTTATTTTATTTTTTTTTCTTAGTGTATATAAATGAGTTGTTATGTAGCAGCCCCAGTTGGCTATATTTTGATATAAATAATACAAATAATATTACCGGATTCCGGACTTTCACTTTTCAGACTTGGTTTCTACGGGGTCGTCGTACCCGTATGAAAATTTCCCCCTTGAAACCGACCCAGACAAAGTGGAACAGATTACGATTATTTTCGATCCGATTTCAGGTTAATTTCTTCCTCGGATTGACCGGAATGTTGGCCTCGGACGATTTGATGGGTTGTTTTTCGACCGGAATTTCGGCCTGGGATCTGCCCAGAGCTGAGATCGACCCGGTGAAGAAACAAAGCTGAAATCGGTACGAAATATGTTTCACTTTTGCCTGGGTCGATTTCAAGCGGGAAACTTCCGTACTGGTAATGGGACGGGAATTTCGCAGTTGTATGCAAAAGCGCCACGTATGGCGAAGGGTACGCCCCCATGCTGTCAGTCACTCGGTAACAAAAAAATTGTCCGTAAATTACTAAACAGGAAAACACTGATATGAGACTTGAAAGAAAATATCGATTTATAATTAGTCACTAGTGGAACAACTAGGGGCATCATTAGCCTTTTACCTTTGGGGGGGGGGGCGTCCGATTTGTGCCGACGGACTAAAAAACTTGCGGACAAAATACGCCGTTGCTGCTTCTCGGCAACAGCGTACATTCCACACCAGCATAGAATAGAACCGGGGTAAAACTAACTGTAATGTATCAGTAGAAATTATTCCTTTAATTTAATTTTGTATATTAAAGTTCACGTATTCTGCTTTTCATTTCAGCTTCCGCTAAAAAGCGAAGCTTCCTACGAGTGAAGGAAATATTTTGCTATACCTACCATACAAGTTCAAGCTTTTAACGTGTTTCAAACCCCCAAGAATATCAACCCTAAAACGCCAATTAAATTAAAAGTTCACAAATTCGGCTTTTCATGTAGCTTTCGCTAAAAAGCGAAGCTTTCAACGACTGTACCCAGAACAAGTTCAATTAATCTGCCTTTCTTCCGGAAACATTTTGCTATACCTACCATACAGATTCTAGCTTTTAACGTGTTTCAAACCCCAAGAATGTCAATTTCAAAAGGCAAATTATAGGAAACACTGATCTTCCAAATAGAGAATACTAAAAATTTTGTGTACTACTAATTTTAATGCATCAGATTGTTCCTTTAATTTAAATTTTTATATTTAAATTCACACATTCGCGTTTTCGTTTCAGCTTCAGCTGATAAGCAAAGCTTCCAACAATTTTACCCAGAACAAGTTGAACTAAACGCCGCATGCAAACATTTTTTAAATTTGTATTTTTTCCGTAAAAATCTGCGCCCGACAAATGTTTGCAGAATTTGATTTCTTACGTATAAAAAGAACATGTGCCAGAAGAATACTGACGCCCGACAAAGCACTCGGGAATTTGATTTCTTTTGTGTATTGCCCGACAAGGCTGTGTAGATCTTTATTTATTACATGTACATAGAAGCCGATGTTGCTACGAAACTTAAAACTTCCGGGATGTATCCAATAAACGTCTACAGAATTTGATTTCTTCCGTTTAAAAAGAATCCGATGTGCCGACGCACGAAAAAACCATACAACATTTGATTTCTTCTGTGTTTTGCCCGACTGGACTGTACAGAAGTTGATTGATGACATGTAAAAATAACCTGTTGTGCCGACAAGGCTTGAACTTTCTGAGTACGCAAGACAAAGTTTGCTGAGTTTGATTTCTTACGTATAAATAGAACCCGATGTGCCGACCAGTCAACCGATGCCCAACAAAAGTATATATTTGCTAGATTTCATTTCTTGTGTATAAGAAGAACCCTAGGTGCCGACAAGTCGACGACGCCCGACAAAAGCATACAAATTTTATTTCTTCTTTATTCCTTATATATAAGAAGAACCTGATACGCCGTAGAGAATACCGAGGCCCGACCAAAAGTATGCATAATTCGATTTCTTCTTTCTTTTGCCCCACAAATGTTTGCAAGTTTTTTTTTTCTTGCGTGGAAAAAGAACTCGATGTGCCGACGAGTCGACGGACGCTCGACAAAAGCATACAAAATTCTATTTCTTCTGTAAACAAGTTTCAAACAATTACAGCAGCTCTTACGCTATAACCTTTAAGTCGGAACGAAAGATACTCGGCTCTGTCAAATCCCATGTCAAAAAGCAATTTTCGAACCATAATCCACTCGCCCACCGAACACTTGGCCCCCAAACCATACTCGTGTCCTAGCTTTCGTCACTTCAGACTTGACTAACAGATGATGTAACCTGGACGGAACTGTACGACACGATATAATTAAAAAAATTAAAAAAAAAGAAAAAAAATTCACAGCATTGCCAAGCCAAGACCGCCAACGGCCGAGAGGGCGGTCACAGCATAAGCTGTCTTGTACAATGTTGACAGTTCGAATCCTTTCCCGGTGTCCCAAGCCTGCAATTAAAGGATTCGGTTTTAAAACCATGCCCTTCCGTGCAGTTGCTGCAATCGTAATTGTAAATCTACTGCATGTTCAGAACGGAGTGTTATGCTAAGTAAGGAATTAATTTATGTGTATCCCGCTATTCTGAAAAGTGAAGTATTTGAAAGAAAAGAAATAAAACTCATACAAAAATACAATGTTTCATTCTTCGGCCTGGAAACAGTTAATGGTGTCGACCTACTCACAAATGCCCAATCCATATTCATGACGAGGTCGGTCACCAGCATAACTCCCGTCCCCCTACGCACGACGGACAGAAATGATGTCCACTTGGGTGCATTTATGCTACAAACACACGCCGGATTTCCTGCACTTCCATCGTCAAGTTGAAAATATTTCAGCTTTTCCATATGGAAATCCGAAATCCGGGCACGAATTCCGGTCCGGGAGCTCCCGATCCTGATCGTGTGTGTACACTGTTAGAATGCGAACACAAGATCAGGATTTCCCGGTCGAATTTCCTGCACTTTCATCATAAAGTTGAAAAATTCAACTTTCCCACAGAAGTGACAATGGTGCCCAAAATCCGGGCTGGAATTCCAGTCCGGAAGCTCCCGAATCTGATCGTATGTTCGCACTATTAGTGATATATCGTAGTGCTATAATACTACGCGGGAGGGTAGTGTTTATAGGTAGCCTACTACCAAGGATGATGCGGGTAGGAAAGCAAGTATTTTTGCAGTACTGGTGATGACTAACTATCCTTGCTTATGCCAACTCGCCCTGCACCTACCGGAAGAGCTGGAAGCGGCACCGTAACGATCGTCGTAATCGGTTGACGCAGGATTTGAGCTGTTGAGTTTGAGTCGTTAGGGGACTTTTTCTCCTTCTTCCAGAGAATCACAGGTGGGTTATTTACTTAGTCATATCAAGAACAAATAACGAGTAAGAACAATGGTCTCTCGTCCATCCACCGACTAAAAATGTTCCGACATCAATGAGCGGAGGTGGACCCATTTCTTGGTCGCCCGTGTATACTCGTTGGTCTCCGACTCTCCGCCGTTACACACTTGAAGTCATTTACGAAGAAAACAACGTAGCCACTAGCGAGGCGGATGTTCTGGCCTGTTCACACTGGAAGGAAACAGCGTTGATTTTGTTTGAGTAGACGCTTGTGTCGGATTAGTGAATATTAGTGATGCCAAAAACAAAAAGTGAACTTGACGATGGTCATTCATAATCGCTTTTGTTACACCATGACCATACGTATGAAGATTGAAATCCCTTGTGACATTCCTTTTTATGTCTCTCGGGAGAACCATACAATGCAAACCGGGATTTGAAGCACACTCACTGAAGTCATGACCCATTGAGTTTCAACATCTGTAGTATTAACTTTGTCAGACGAGTGTAAACTAAGAGTAACGTAATTAAGGCTTTCGAGGATTACTGAAATTACCGAAATGGTGGAATAGCATGGAATAGTCAAAATAATACCAGTAGGTGAGTGTATATTTTGTGTTTTTTCTTCTTTTTTTCCGAAATGTATAATTGTATACATTTCGATTTAGTGAGTTAGATTTCGATTCAGTAGTTAATTGAAAGACGAAAGTTCACCTCAACTTGATCTATCTCGTTTGTCTTTTAGTTCACTACTTACAAATAATTCGATGTCAACGGTGTATTTTCCCATTGAAGAAAGTCTTTGGTTTTCGTACTTAGGCCTTGCCACATGGGTTCTAGTTTGTCAAGGACCCACATATAAGTCAGTTTTTTTTTTAAATTCAATTCAAAATTGTTTCTGGTTAGTTTGTCAGAGTAGAAGCATATTCCATCTGCGTAATATTTGTTCATTTCCACTTAGCCTATTAAACCTGAAACACGGCCTTTTTTTTTAAAGAATCTGCCTGTTTTCATCTGATATTCTCATATGAGAGCAAATACCTGGAATGAAATTTATCTCTTCTTGTTCTGGATCTTGACACCACTTAATTTAATAGACCCCGAAAAGATACAATTTACGTTACCATATATCTTACGTTACCTGTATACGGCCTTTGGGTTTTTCAATAAGATATATATACAGTTTGTCGTACTTTTAACTAAATTTGACGCATTTGTAAAATCTGCTTTGCACCAAATGGCAGTTTCTGTATATTTTGATATTCTTAGGAATTTTCTTGTCAACCCCCGAAAGCTTGTCTGAATCAATGAGCCGGCAACCGCTGTTTCAGCGCCCGCCCCGCCCAGTGTGAACAGGCTTATCACTGCGGCCTCCATTCGCTTTTTCTTCCTCAGTGGTTTACTGCGTTACACCTTCTCTGTAGAGGTAACGACTTTTGATGTCCCGGGTAAGATCCACCTCCGCTCGTTTGCGTCGGGAGTCGACTCGTCTCAGTTTGGTTGTGTGACAGATATAGGGAGACAGCAGTTCTTGCTCTTATTTGTTCTTGGTCATATAGAGTATTTGCGAATCATCACGATTTTCTGCACCCCTTCTCTCCCTGCACTTCCTGAAACTTAGCGGAACTCAGTGGATATAGTTTTAGCCGACGATCTTGTCGTCCAACTGCACGATCAGTGGAGTCGAAATGGGCGTCGAACAATGTTTTGCTCGACGCTGATGACACTAGCAGAGAGTGCCGTGACTCACCGTTACACGATTCCTTACGTCACACGGAATAAGTCCAGCTTAGCACTGTCTTCAGTCAGCGACTTATAAGTTTAACTGAAAAGCCAGCTCATTTTATATCTTGGATTTCAACACACTGAATTATTTTGACTCTGCTAAGGGACTTTTGGTTTTTTTTTTAATTTTGGGCTCTACGAGCAACGTTCAAAACATGCACCGCTGTCAAGACAAGACAAAGCTTATCCTGGCGCGGAGAATTTGAACTTTAACAAAAACGTGCATTTCAATGGGTAATGAAGCGAAGCTCAAGAAGTGTTGAATTCAAGATTGTAAGGTTACTTCTGAAGAGCGCCCGCTATTGTGTGTCACCCAAAAAAGACTCGCTTGGCGACAATTGTTTACCGTTGTAGTTGCTAAATATTCCGAGCTTCAAGCACAGAGGTAATACAAATCCGAAAGAAAAAGCTCGTTCGACGAAAATCAGCTATATGAATGGGCGAGAAAACAAGCAAAAACCGTTGCATCTGTCCAACACCGAACTATCCTCCCACCTGATGCACCAATAAACAATCATACGCGTTCGCAGCTGAAACTAAAAACGGTAAAAACCAAAACAAGGAGACACAGTAACACATTTGTGCCATTTTTCGTTAACATGTTGAATTTTCAATTTTCAGTTTTTTTCAATTTATTTAATAATAAAGCAAAACAGATCTCTCGTGGGCAGAGCCCAAGTACGATGTTTTTGTAGTCATAAATAAAATCATAAATAAAGATAAAAGAAATTGTCAACAGATAATTTAAAAGGAAAAAAAGTAACAAGGCAGAACAATGCTAAAGAGCATTGTACTGCTTTACGAAGCTCGGCACAAAGCTTCTACTGTAGCGCATAGTGTTACAGTAGATTGGGGTCAGTTTGGGAACCTTTTCAGCCACTTCAATAAAATGTCAGTGTAACTTTAAATATTTGTAGTACCGTATTTAGTATTTATGTAACTCGTGAGTGTTTGAAAGAACAGCAAGTTTCTGTCTAATAAACCTTACTTACTTACTTACTTAAGTAACGCATTTGCATCTGGCCTTCAAACCTATTTAAGTGAATAAAGGAGTTATTTGGCCAGAGCACTTTAACAGGGAGCCATTGCGGAGGATAATCAGCCTTGAAACTGCTAAACCTCTCACGTCCGTTCTGTAGTGACATTCTACTTACCAAATGCCTTATACCATTCAGAGTGTGGAAGGAAGCGCCATACCCGAGACCAAACTTGGCGAGGAAAAGAAGAGCACCGGGAATGTGAAGCGAGCGCAGCGTTTCTACGTAATACGGAAACTGATGGTTGGTAAACATTATGCCTAAAAGAATGTTCGTCAAATGGCGCTTGTTTGCTCCCCCCCTTATTAAACAGTATCAGCTCAACCAAGCTACGTCGCAGGCGGTTGCTCCATCCCTTATTAAACAGTATCAGCTCAACCAAGCTACGACGCAGGCGGTTGCTCCACCCCTTATTAAACAGTATCAGCTCAACCAAGCTACGACGCAGGCGGTTGCTCCACCCCTTATTAAACAGTATCTAAGCCAAGACGGCACGGACGCAAAAACACGCATCACGATGGTGAGACCTAACATCCAACGAAGACATCCACACGGAATGTCCCTTTGCTGACTGGGTTGCAAGCTCAGCTATCATCCCCATCCCCAGTAATGTTGTCGTCCAACTCACCTATGCCCTGCCCAATCCATAGAGGGGGGTGGTTAGCCTAGCTCCTGTTACCCTATGCGTGACGGACAGAACCCATGTCCACTGAGGAGCGTAAATCGTCAAATGCAGGTCCAGATCCAGCTGGATGGTGACGTCAACTCCTCACGCAGAGATCGCCTTAAGCCAAGATGGCACGGACGCGAAAACACCCATCACGATGATGAGACCCAGGGTTGGTCACCAAAAGTAAATTCGTACACCCTGGAAAGTAACCCAAAAGTATCTCAAAGTAACCCAATGTAACTTAATGTAACCCAATGCAATGTAACCCAAAGTATCCTGAAGTAACTCGTACACCCTGGTTCTTGGTGACCAACCCTGGGATGAGACCTAACATCCAATGGAGACATTCAGACGGAATGTCTCCTTGCTAGTAGTGAGAACGTACGATCAGGATCGGGAGCTCCCAGTCTGGAATTCTTGCCCGGATTTTCAGCACCATCATCACTTTCATATGGAAAAGTTGAAACTTTTTCAACTTGATGATGGAAAGGCAGGGAAACCGGCCGGGAAATCCTCGTCGTGTGTTCGCACTTTAATAGTGAGAACATACTATCATGATAGGGAGCTCCCGGACTGGAATTCCTGCCCGGATGTTTGGCACCATCATCACCTCCGTATGGAAAAGTTAAAAAACCGGCCAGGAAATCCTGATCGTGTGTTCGCACTTTAACTGGGTTGCAAACTCGATTATTAACACCATCACCCGACAATGTTGTCGTTCAACTCACCTATGCCCAATCCATAGAGGGCGGTGGTCAGCATAACTCCTGTTGCCCTGTGCGTGAGGGACAGAACCCATGTCCACTGGGGAGCGTAAATCGTCATATGTGGGGACAACGGCCTATGAAGGGCTTGTTGCTTCTTCATATACGCCATGGCTTCTGCTTCGAAGAGGTCTTTGTCAAATTTGGCCCGGCCGTGCTTGTTTGCATCAGCTGGGGGGAGGTGCAGTCCGGCCATCTTGGACTTCAGGGGAGCAGGCTCCTGGAATTGTGGGGAGACCGTATTTGACGGTGCAAAACGAATAAGTCAGCTACATTTTATTAGAGCTAGTTGGCCCTTCTTGGCAAGGGTCCTCTTTAGGGTCAAGCCACCCAAGCTGAAAAATTAACTGGGAGACCGTCTTGTGGACATGAGGGTCATTCCGCTTAAACCTGGGGGAGGGGTTGCAGTGGCGTCGTTCTGGGTCATTCGCTTGGCTTTAAAAGGTCAAAATTTGGCAAGAGACCTTCTCAAGACCAACTTTTTGCAACTGACTGTCAATCGCTGTCAAAACAATTTGTTTCTTGCAGAATTTATAATTTTGCATAGGTAGGTTTTCATATTAAGGGGAAGATAAATTTTGCTGACCTTCGTCTGCTCAGTAGGTTCCTCAAGCAGGCTATGGAGCATCGAGAGCGACTTTTGTCTTTTTGGTGTTTATATCTCGGTTTACGTTTGAGTTTTTGAGTGTTATTTTTACTTTTATTTTCGTCAGGCGTATTGGGATAAATTCATTCATTCACTCTTTCAACGTCGCGGTCTGTGTTAACATCCCGTCCAACGTTAACACCATAGTTGCTTTTTTGTAGATACCATGGTATCTGATACCACAGTCTAAAGTGGTATCTACTATCTCTCTGGACAGGCCACTTCAGCAGATGGTACGATGACAAAGATGCTGCTAAACACGGCGTAGACGCCAACATAGAGATCTTTGTACTTACCACTTCCGCAGTTGGTACAACCTTCTCCGCATCTTCTCTCTTCGTCGAATACGACCTTCTTTGAGTAGAGTGCTGACCTCCTTTGCCCTTCAGCACACGACTCAGCAAGCCCGTCACTATCCCTGACCGATGCTGATCAGGTGGTATAGCGCTCCTAAACTTGTGGACCATGTGAGATAAATCAGCTATCTCGGGGGGTTTGGCTTTCTTGTATTTTGGGTCATTTTCATCCACTAGTTCATGAACAACTGGTGGGATGTTATACTTGGAGTGGTAACGGTTCCTCAACACCCTGAAACAAGAAAATGGGAATTATTTATTTTTGGCCCGCCTGCCCACAGTTGAGCAGTCACCTATTTTTATGGCACTTGCAGCTCCGCTCAAGCTCCGCTCAAGTGCTACATACCGATCACTTTTCGGTCTGTCAGGCCACATCTCGAGTTAGGGTACTTCCAGATGTGCTAGGATGATGAACTTGGTAGGCATATTAGGGACCCTACCAAACTAACTTGGAAATAGTCACTTCCCCGATTCAACCATCATGGGGGGAGTGGAGGGAGGGGGCATCCGGAATATTGACGTATTTTTTAATTTTGAACGGGGAATCGGATCTTAACGAAACTTGATATTTGGAAAGACCTCCTGTCTGAGATGTCACACTTCAAGTCCGGAATGGATCCGGTGACTTTGGGGGGAGTTGGAAGGGGGGAACCGGAAATCGTGTGTCACATTCAGAGGGGATGGATCGGGATGAAACTTGGTGGGAAGAACAAGCACAAGTCCCAGATACATAGTTGACAAGACCAGATCGGATCCGAGGACTGTGGGGGAGTTGGAGGGAGGGTTCCGGAATTCCGGTGATCCAGACTTAAGATGTTTACACATGTGCTAGGACGGTGAAACTTGGCAGGACCCGACCAAACTAACTTGGAAATAGTCACTTCCCAGATAAGACTACCGTGGGGAGTGGAGGAGGGGGAATCCGGAATATTGACTTGAACTTTTGAACGGGGAATCGAATCTTAATGAAACTTGATATTTGGAAAGACCTCCTGTCTCAGATCTCCCATTTCAAGCGTGGATAGGATCCGATCAATGTGGGGGAGTCGGGGGGGGTGATTTTGTGACACGCTTGGAATATAACGACTGGGATAAGACATGGTGGGTAGAACAAGCGTAAGCCCTAGATACATCAGTGGTAGAACCGGTCCAGATTCGGTCACTATGGGGTAGTTGGAGGGGGTCTTGAATTTCGGTGATCGCAGTTTACGGTAGGCTACTTCCAGATGTGCTAGGGCGATGAAACTTGGCTTGAACATTAGAGCTTTGACAAGATTGGCTTAGAAATTGTCACTTCCCAGATCCGACCATCCCTTAAAGTACTCATCCTAACCGGAAAGTACAAAAAATCCTTCCCATGATCATCTTGAGCCCATGATCATTTTTCCCTCAAGGTATTGATTATGATGATTACAGAAAAAAAATTACCAAACGATACAAGCTCGTGATTGTAGGGTCCATCGTCATTCTTATTTACCAAGTCTTGCAAGTGTCACATGAGCTTTCAGCTCTTATTTAATTCCCGCTGGTCAACCACTCAATCAATAATCTTATTAACCCGTATAAAAATGGCACAACATCAGCCCATACAGAGTATTTAAAAAACAAGAAAGGAAAGAAAAAGATCCGACTAAACTAAACGAAAGGACTATACAAACGCACTTATAAATATACTTATACTTATAAAGGAGAGCCAATAAAAGTGACCTCCAAGTATAAATATTTGGGATTCGTGGTCGCAGCAAATGGGAATTGGACCGAGCATATTAAATCGATGATTTCACGTGGGAAGGCAGCTGCTTGTGCTTTACTTCGACAAAAAAGTATCATGGGAATTAAAAATGTAAAGATGCACAAGTACCTCTTCACGACTAAAGTCCTACCTGTTGCCCATTATGGTTGCGAGTTGTGGGGGACTACAATGGTGAAACAACTTGAATCTTTGCAGTTTATGTATTTTAAAAGAGTTATAGGCCTCCAAAATAATTTTAGTAGTTTAGCCCTTAAAGGTGACCTAGGCCTCCCGGATCTGCGCCATATGAGGGCCACACAAGTGATTAAGTTTTGGCTACAGATAATACGTTTGCCCGATAACCGCCTTGCGAAGGCGGCATACACGGAAATGTTGAGTTCTACTAAAAAGACAGCATGGCCACAACAGGTTAAAGCCCTGCTGGATAATGCTGGCCTTTCGTCGGCATGGAATGAGGGTGAGGGTCCCCGAGGTAATCCTGAAGATTTCCTCAGTAAGTTTATATCGCGTCTTCGGGACCAGGAGATTCAGGTTTGGCTATCTGGTCTGGAGAAATCTAGTAGCCTGCGTTTTTATCGCCAAATTAAAGAAGTGTTTGGAGAGGAGTTTTATCTGAAACTGAACCTATCGTGGAGAGTCCTTAAGTGTTGGTTGCAGGCGCGGGCAAACTGCATACCACTGCGTAAAAGATACTGGGAGTTTTTTGTTGATGGTGGCCCGGGAGGTAGGTGTGTTTGCCCCCTTTGTGGGGAGGTTGGGGATGGGCTGGATCATTTTCTGAATAGTTGCCAAAGTTTGGTGAATTTGAGGGATAAATATTTTCGAGGGGGTGTTCCGCTGCTCCCTGGTATTTTGGGGACTACTTCAAGAGATTCGATTATTGCGTTATGTTGCTTTATAGAGAAAGGCGTGGAGGCACGGAAGGCAGCGACTTGAAGGTGTTGAGTGTTAGGGTTTTTTCTTTTATGTTTATTTTTTGTGTTTGTAGTGTGTAGATGGTCACTGGCTTTTAAATACACGTATGTATGTATGTATAATAAGGACGGCACCTGTCTAGAGAAGAGTCAAACTCGGCTCGGCGTTGGGCCACAGCCACAAAGGGACCAGTAACGCTGTAAAGTTTCGAAACTTTGCGGTTACCAGCCCATGAGGGAAGGCAGAGTAGGTACTTAGCATACTTATAGAATAATTTATGGATTGTCCTTAAATCACTTTCATATTTTCGGTAGCGTCGGCGGACGGTGATTCGGTAAACCGGAAAGTCGAAATTTTATCAGCTTCATGCTCGAAGTCGGGAAATCCGGTAAACCTTTCGTCTTTCCCCACCATTGACAATGACAAGTATTGGTTTGTTCGATAGTTATTTAGTTACTACCCTTAGAAAAGTTCGTGGTGCATACGGAAGGCTTTTCCCGGATAAGACAAGATTTAATCGTCATATTCTAGCCCGGTTGTATAATGCGTTTGTTCTACCAAATTTTCTCTACATATCTCCGTTTTGGAAATGTTTCACTCAGACAGATAAGAAAAAGCTTCGTGTGATTTACTTTAAGTATGCGAAGTATTTGCTTGGGCTACCACCGTGGTCCAGTACCCAGTATATGATTAAAAGATTTAGTTTGATAGACCCGACTGATGCTGTTCCTATGAGAGTTTTTAATTTTCAAAATAAGTTCCGGACTCTAGATCACCCTTGGGTGACTCTTCAGAGAACGTCTTAATTGGAAATTATATATAACAGATGAATGTTGAGTGTATTGAATCCGTTGTATATATTCGTGGTAAATTGTATTTTGTTGTTTTTTCTTCTTTCTTCCTTTTTTTTCTCTCATACTCTGCCCCCTATTGTACTTGTACAGTTTTGGCAGGTAATAAATCTATATCATATCATTAGAATTATGGGTTGACTGTTGAATATTTAGACTGATACAGTTGGAGTGCTTATTTATTTTTATATTTTTGTCCCGCAATGGCACTAAGGGCATTTTTTTGAATACATTCATTCATTCATTGTAACCCTATAGTTTGAGATGGATGGGTGAGCAACTTTACTTTAGGTAAAGTGGGGTCTTCCTTAGCTGTCAGAAACCATCGTTATGTCTTCTAAGTGGAATTTTGGCGATTTTCAGCCAATGAGAGCATGCTGGGTCTGGACGAGTGCGGCTACGACGGCTTAAGCAGCCAGTCGACTTCCCCCTGTTGTTAGAAATCGACGGGACTTAGCATCGAGGGGTTACCAACCCTCTGGCATCTTTTGTACACCCTTTCCCGGCACCGACCGGAATCAGCGGTGCCGGTTATTTGATCAGCCTTTCAAACGCTTCTAAACATGTTTGTTTTAATGTTCTAACTGGCAATAGGTTAGGCACCGTGTCCTTGTTGTACACGAAAAAATTGACAGTTGGCAACCCCTCGCATGTATCTGAAGTGGGGATAGGTGAAATCCTTCAATCCCCCGTACGCCTAATGTGCTAATACTTTCGAAAACCGGTTAGAAATGCCAACACAACATACCTCACGGCAGAGTTTCCCGCGAACTCACTTCTTAGAAACTGAATCGTTATCATTTTTAAACACAGTAGAAACTATATCACAATTAGATCAAAATCATCTGTTTTCCAGTTTTCCTGTACCTTGTAACGTCCATCTGAAAACCAATCTTGCATGAGCAATTGGCCTCGAATAAACGTTGATCGGACGGGGAGTGCAAGGGGTCTCATGCTCGTTAGTTTCGATGTGAGAGTTCAAATTTAGATGTGCCAGAGGTAGAACTGAGAGGATGGCCTGTCCAAGATTGTCTGATCCTAAAGCACACCTCGCACTATCTCCTGTTTGTGTTCCAATATTTAAAACTATTTGAATACTGTAGAAATCGTCTGTGCTTT
Organism: Branchinecta lynchi; assembly: GCA_023053575.1. Taxonomy (NCBI): domain Eukaryota; kingdom Metazoa; phylum Arthropoda; class Branchiopoda; order Anostraca; family Branchinectidae; genus Branchinecta; species Branchinecta lynchi. Next base: position 12,121,508 of record JAKZAP010000021.1, on the reverse strand, counting down.
TAACGTCGCTGTTTAACAGAGGATCTACGGTTTTGGCCGTTTTAAGCCTTTTCCCAGCCGACCTCTAGCAGGAACTCAGCAAAATTCAGATAACAGGTTTTATGCATCAATAGCATGATATGCGAATACTAGTCGGGAGCATAGTGAGCAAGAAAAATAGTGAATCGTAGCAAGTGCAAAGATTAGCTGGCTTAGAATGTAACATATGAAATTTAGGTCTCCTGGCTTAAGAATTAATGAATGCAGTTGTGGAACTAGGCTGCATTGCCATTATAGCGGACAGTGGACGATAAAATATTATCAGCCGATCGGAATGATTGTTTTGAGCACAACAATGTCTTTTCCTTCTTCGGAATCCCAGTACCAACCAACAGTATTCATAAATAACAGAAAAACAAATTCACCTCTATAGCAGCTTGTCCGCCAATCTCATACAATCGTTAAAGCATATCTCGCACTTTTCACTGTTTATGTTCCAGTACTCAAACAACCTGAATACTGTAAAACAACTGCTTTTAACAAATTCTCCATGGCTTTGGCTGTTTTAAGCCTTTTCCCAGACCAAGGCCGTATCCAGGGGGGGGGGGGGGTTAGGGGGTTTACCGCGCCCCCCCCCCCCCCCGAAACATACAAAAATACTCATTTGTATAGGCTTTTCCCTCTGATCCATGTCTTTTTTGTACTTTTTTTGTGAGACCCGCAGGCACCCCACCCCCACCCCCCCGAAATAAATTCCTGAAAACGGGCCTGTCCCAGACCCACTGACTTCTAGCACGGCTTGGCAAAATTCCGGCTAGATTGGCAAAAGTGGTATTACGCATCGATAGTGTGAAACTCGAACACTCATCGAGAGCATAACGCGCGTGGAAACTGGTGAATCGTGGCAAGTGCAAAGATTAGCGAGTTGTCGTTAGGGGTCAGAAGGTAACATAGGAAATTTGGGTCTCCGGGTTTAAGAATTAAAGAATTCGGTTATGGAAGTAGTTTGCATTGGTATTATCGGTACGACAGGTCCTTTAATTATTGTATTATGTGGATCAGAAAGTATTGGCCTCCCCTTCTCTTTTTGAAAATACTGCTGGCTGTATAGCAGAAATGATTTAGAAACCTTAAAAACGGCTTACCGAAGAAACGTCCCCATGTCAAATCATCCCCATGGCGAAACGTCCCGATGGCAAAACATTCCCATGTCAATACGTCCTCGTGGCGGAACGCCCCAAGATTTTTAAGTTCGCCTTGATCGTCAGGCGAATGACCGAGGTAAAAGTTTGCATTACAGATGTAGAATTGTAGAAACATTCTTTATCTTCCGTGGGTCCGTAACTGATCGGGAGTGAGCTAGTTCTAGGTCGTTTAGAGCAACATGCATAACCGGTATTGTTTTTACCAGTAAGCTCTTCGGAAGAAATAAGTGGAAGCCTGATCTGGATAAAAACAAAAGTAAACAAGACCAAAGGTTTCGATGGGATCCCAAAAACCTAATATTTTATCCAGACATTGTCCAGAAAAAAAAGGTCAGAAACGAATTCAGCGTATTACCTTATCCGTATAAAGAACATCTAATCAAGTTCAATTTAAAGTTCAACTTATAAACAAAAAAATTCGGTTTCAACCGGATTCCAAACGAACTATATGTCGAGGTAAAAAAAAGATATACAGATTCAGAGTGTTTTCTTACCCCTAAATCTGTCATCTAATCAACTTCAAATAAAACTTTTGCTTTTAACAAATTTTCCGGTTTGGCCTGATTCCGGCCAAACAAGTTGTCCTGGTAGAAAATACTGTTCCCATAAGGGTTCAGCATGTCTTCTTATCCCTTAATCGAACATCTAATCAACTTAAATTACAAAAAAAACTTTTACTTTAAACAAACTTTCCAGTTTTGGCCGAATTCCGGGCGAACTACTTGTCCGATGACAAAATGGTTTTCACCATCGTGTTCAGCATGTCTTTTTACTCCATAATTGACTTTCACATTGTATGTTTAAAAATATTTCATTTGCCCCTTAAATTAAACCCCCTCCCCCACTCCTAAATGTAGGGCTACAGAGTCCATCTACGAACTTGACTCAAACAATCCTCACACCAAGATTCATCAAAATATCTCATTCCCTTCGAGAGTTATAGTGCTTACAGACGGACAGACGGACAACTTTTGTGATGTCATAGGTATCCCTCCACTTACGTTTTCGGATCCCAAAAAGGGAAAATGGAAAAATCAGCGTGGTGCCTTTATGGTGGATAAAAATGGCATGGGAAGTTCAAGACTTTGTATTATTAGAGATAATATTTATAGTGTACACCTAGGCTATTTTAATCTCTAATTCCATGCTCTGGTTTTAAATTAATCCGTTTGGAAAGAATGCCGGGTTTGATGTAAATCATGAAATCCACCCCCTAAAAAAAAAGGTTATCATATTATGGGTATTGGTTCATTTTATGTAGCATGTACACGGACAAGAAATCCCATCGAGTAGAAAGGAATTCCGGTCGACTTGAAAGGATTCCGTTCGTGAAGACGAAAGGACTCTTGTCGATGGTGCAGGTGAAAAGACTAAATAAAAGTATAGCTAGCTTTTGAGAGCAGCAGTCATCAGTACTGATGTCATAAATGATATCAATACATTTTGTTGTTGGCTAGTGAATTTATTTTTGTCAGATTTTCTAGTTTTAAGAATTATTTTTTTTTCCCTCTGCGTGTAAACAGAATCTTGTCACCAAGACCCGGATTCTCTTCAAGTTTTCCTGTACTTGTAAACGCTGCATTAGCTGGGGACGTTTCGGATGGGGCGTTTAGCCACGGGGTCGTTCTGTCATGGGCGTTTCGTCGACAACACTAAAAAACGTCAGTGAAAGAAATGGGACATCCAAGCACTTATCTGTTTTATTGTTCGCTTTTTATTCAGACATCGTCAAACTTTGATAGTCCTGCCAAAAGCTACTTTTACCAAGAAAACATAATCCAACACAACCTCCGTCTTCATACCATCCACCGACTATGGACACATAGTCGCTGCACTAAAACTGAGGGGAGCTAGAGGAACTTGCTGTGAGGTTAAAGGTGATACCCTTCTACTTCCCTCTTCGCCGCTGCGCATACCAGATGAAAAACTGTAGGGTGCCTGCAGGGGTGGAGAAGCCGGTCTGCAGCGAATCAGACAGGACGTCGCAGTGGTAGACAACCAATCAGCTGTACAGGACGAATCAGATGGCGCTCGTATCAGGACATGTCTTCTGCGATATAGTTTGCAGAGGGGACAAATTATGATGTTCTGCGTAGCTCCTCCTCCGCTCGTTTGCACCGGGTAGGGTCAATATATCCGACTCCGCATGGTCGTATTACAGAGACAGGGAGACGGAGGTTCTTGTGATTATTCGTTCTTGCTTTGACAGTAGTTGCGTTTTTTATACGAATTCTCCTCGCGATTCTCCTATTTCGCGTTTTTGGACGAAGCGAATTCTCTTTTTCTTGCGTTTTTGCCAGAATCGAGAACGGGAAAAGCCCCTCGGTTCTGAAGTTACTCCTAGAGTGAATTCTCGATTCTCTTCTCTCCGTTCTCTCCCGGATTGGTCAACAGAGTGCGGATGTTCAATATGCATAAACACGTAGACCGGGTTGCAGACGAGTTGCCAAATTAGTGTTTTTGTCAAAAGTGAAAATGAAGAAGCGAGAGGAGCAAGAACGGTAATTTATACGAGAATTCAGAAGCGAGAACGGAGAACTGAGAATTCTGATAAAAAACGCATCTAGTGTCTAGCTATTATCTCAGTTGGAACTAGCGAATCTAGATTATTGCTAATAGAGTCTTTAACTTAGAAGAAGCTGAACCTATGTGATTCTTTTCTTCTTCTTTTTTGCAGCATACCGGACTGGCACATAATCGAGGTGAAGGTCATCGGCCCGGAAGTGGATGGGAACAAGTTCGAAGTGACGACGATCAGGAAGAATCCGGCAGCAAAAGGCGCCGTAACTGGAACGGCGACTTTCGCGTCTTTCTTTGCGTCCGTTGTGGCTGCTACCGGAAAAAGCGCCGGATTTTATGTCTGCTGAAGGTGGAATGAAATATGATTTTGTAATAATAGAAAATCCATGTTATAAAACTGTGCCATCTAATGCTGTTTATGCTGGGGACAGACGGTCAGGTTTTTATGGCCGGATTCTCTGCACTTCCATCATAAAGTTGAAAAATCTCAGAGCTTGGTCAGACTGGGCTCATTTCCTTCTTTTTTTTTGGTGGCAAAAGTAACTAATTCTGAATGTTGTCGTTTTAAGTTGGGGAGATCAATTAGAAAAAAACAGCTTGTATGCTTGTGTTACAGTAACCCTAATTGACCCCTAATTGCAGTCTGCTCATTATCCCCAAGCTGCCACAAAGACCACCAAATTTCATGACCCCTAGGGATTTCAGTTGTTTGTCGAATAGGCGGCTTTTTTAGCCCAGTGTGACCAAGCTCTCAGCCTTTCTGCATGGAGCTGATGGCAGAGGCGTCACGACTGGGGGGACGCCCCCCCCCCCCCCCCCCCAAATACGTCGGCCAGTCGGTAAAAAATATCGAGTCGACGCGAAGCGCCGCGATTTTTCGTCAAAACAGTTGATTTTTTTTTCATGAAAACAGTCGGTTTTCTGAAAATTTGTCGACTTTAGTCAAAATGGTCGGTTTTTTTGAAAATTAGTGGATTTTTCGGAAAATCAGTCGATCTTTTATTGTTTATTTGTCATTTTTATTGTTAAAAACAGTCGTATTTTCTGCAGAAAAAGTCGGTAAAAATTACCAGCCAGTCGGTAGATTCCTCATCCCCCCCCCCCCCAAACATTTTGGCTAGTAACGCCTCTGGCTGATGGTGCTGCCGACATTTCTGCCATGGAATCCGAGCCCGTGAAAGCCCGGCCAAGATCATCTATCCGCACAAGTACGAGGGTGTTCAAACCACCGGATTTCATGCGGCTAAATGTGTCAATCTCTGGGTCAATGTGTCAAGTGAGGGCCGGATTCCGTTAATTACTGCAAGATCCGCTTCTTAGATCTTCCGGATCTTCCAAGATCCGTTTCTTATTGAGAGATGTCGAACAGCAGATAAGCTACACTATCAGAAGTTTGACAATAGATAACACATATCTGTGCATGTTTGTGTTCAACATTGTGAGAACGTATGTTGTGCCCCTTGTAAATACTGAAACATAAAACTTAACATTACCACAAGAGACGTTGTTTTTTAACAACACTTTAAAGGCTCATGACAGATATATTTTATAATCTGTTATCAAACTTCTGAGACCGTAAGCCTAAGAACATGTGTACGGGGATTGTCAACCTTTTATCTGGTGTGGGCGGATTCCGTGTCTTTCAAACAGCCTATAAGTATAAGCATTAGGAACTATATATCATTTCTGCAATGACACTAACACGTGACGTAGCAGTGTTCTAACGCCACCGCGGTTTTCCGCCACCTTTTAATTCAGGTAACCTATGAAGGTAGTTTCAGATTTAAAACTTTAGGTGTGAAAAGGGTGTTAACCGCCACCCAGGAAATCTTACGTCCCCAAGAGGATTAGTTCCTCTAGACTAGAGGGAAGGGTCAAATCTTGTCAGACCTAATATTCTGATGGGTTGTCGAGCGCCAACCGGATTAAGTATCACAGCGATTAAGGGATTATCAGTTACCAACTGGTCTAAAGGCATTTATAAGAGCAACTGTAACTATAGAACCCGAACTAACTGACAAGAGAAATAATCATGGATTCATGGAAATAGTTAAACAAAGAGTGTGAAAGTAAATGACATTTCCATTGCTGACGGCTTCTCGTTTCGGCTCAAGAGCACGAAGAATGACAATATTTTCTACGTTTGCTTCAAAGAAACTGGGGGCCTTGAGTTATTTAAGTTGTACAGTTTCTTCATTTGGACTTAAATAAATAATTACTTGAAACGTTAAGCTCAGTCTTCGTATTAGCTAGGATTAACGTAGAGTTGGCGTTGGTGGCGGTAAACCCCTCTTCGCAGGATTTAGATCTGGAATTACATGAACCAGCTGCCTGCACTAATGAGTTAGCGGAAAACATACGGCGGATCTACCAAAATATTTGACCCTTTCGTCTGACCGAACTAATCCTCTTGATGATGCAAGATTTCCTGGGTGGCGGAAAACATACGGTGGCGGTGGAGCACGGCGGGGTTGGGACACCCGCTTCACACGTGACGAAGCATAGGATTTTATGAATGCTGTATTCGTGCTAATTTGACACCGGACACGACATCCGGTGTGAATTTGTCTGGGGTTTCGGTGGAGAGTGTTACCGTTATACTCTTGATGACTAACTCCTCCTACCGACGATGAATCGCCGTGTGTCAAGCGAAGAGCCGGAAACCTCACCACAGCTGTCCCCAACCAACGCCGTGGATTGGTTGACTTAGGATTTGAATCATCGTTCGAGTGACGTTTCTCGTTCTTCCCCAGGGTTCATTGGCGTGTTTGGACTTGGTCATATACAGTATTGTAACACAGATTGCATGTGGGTATGCACACTTTCCATTTGATAAATTTTGGAACGGGGGGGGGGGGATAAACTCAGATTGAATGGACAGCCCACTGTGTGCTACCAGAGATCGCGGTGTGAGTTTTTACCACTACTAGACAACAAGAAGAAACGGCGGAGCATTTTTTAATTATTTATTTAAATAGTAAATACAATCAAATCCTGTTTTGAGCTCAGTCACAAAACGTTTATCTTTCTTCGGTCTGTACGGACACTTTTGGAATGTGCATAAAACGGATTATTTAACCCTACCGGTGCGTTCCAGCTGGTTTACCTTTTCAAACAGCCATCGCATCGATCATGCAGCATTCGGCGATCACTGCGAACATTGTTCCTAGACTGGCGTCGAAAATAATGCATATAATCTTGCAACAGTAAAGCAGCTGGAACATGGGCTATTGTACGGCTATGAACGGAGTCTTTTTGAGGCACTAATTTCAATTTTAATCAGGCTACGGTTTGGGACCCCAATAGCTAGCGTTCCAGCCATTCTTCTTTCATTAACCCGTTAACCCAAAACTTCAGGTTGACAAAGTAAGAAGGCAGGAGCACCGCAATCCCTATCCTTATGTACATATATTACACGTTGTCAAAAATAGAAGATTGTGATGCGATTTATGTCTACATAAGGTATAAAATCTGCGTAATTCTCTCGCAGCAGCTCAGTCGGAACGAAATCCACCACCACTCCTGATTTGCTAAGGGTTCTCCTCCAACTTTTCATACCAGGTATCTATCACCAGAAAATACTCCACTGATTGGTTCCACTACTGTATATCGAGACCGAAAATAGAGCTCGCTCTCGAACAAACTTAAAAGGACACCTAGCATAGTGTTTCTCCTAGTATGTTCTGAGATAGTTGACTACTTTAAAGCTTAGCTATGCTTATGCAAATTAGAAACGGCTTGGGATGTTTTTAGCCTCTTCCCATGTCCTTTGCCTTGGGTGGAAAACGTGGAAACATTCGCATAACCGGTCATCTGACCAATAAGCTTCTCAGAAACAATGATCCGGAGTCTCATACATCACGTAAATGGAACAAACGTGGCAAGCGTGATAATCAGTGTAATGCCAATAGAGGAGATAGGATACACTTACAAAGCGTATAATCTCGGGGATGAGCATAGAAATACTACCGAAGCAGATGAATTACTGTTATAAGTACGACGGGTCCTTTAAGTTTCGTTCGGTTTGGCAGAAGAATTAAAAAACTTCTTTCCACATGATGTGCTGATTGAGAACCAACCAGTTATCCATTTCTATTAAAATATTACAACTAGTCCAATGAGTTCACAAGAGGTTCGCGAAGTTATTTTCCCAGTGAGCAAGCTGTTTTAATTTAGTTTTTTAGCCGATGTACATGTTTATGTAAGTTATTCATGACAACAGGAAACAAAATCAGCGCAAGCAATGGTTGTTTTTCGGTAAATAAAAGAAGAAAAAAGACTTGTCCGGTCTCAAGCACACCCCATGCCGTAAAACGCTTATTCCCTCATGAAGTGAAAGAAATCTGTACCCCCCCCCCCCCCCCCCCCCAGCATACAAAGTTCACTCCTGGCTGCAGTTCGGTAACATAATGGCAGGCGAGAGCTGAACAGAAAAAAAGGTCACGTGATCTAGCCAATCACGGGACGTCTAACATTTCTAATGGCGCACAAATCTCACTAAAGGAACTAAAGACAGACCAGCACGTGGTTTGCAGAAACAGTAGTGAAAGTAACTATTTTCTCACTCGCATAGAAATCCAGAAAAGGGGAGATCTGCTACTCCCTGGTTATGCACTAAGCCCTTCATCTAGGTATCGACTAACTTTAGCCGATTATCATCGTCACGGGACGTTTCCACGAGGTCATGCGAGAAATAGGAAAATTCGACACTACCAAAAATGGTATTCCGTCGATGCCCCTAATGCCGCGTTCACAAGCATACCTGGTCAAGCGTCCCTAGTCATGAGATTTGAGAGACAGGGCTAAACATACATGCTGAATCCATATGCGAAACCGGTTTTCCCAGAGCATGTTCCACCCTACCTACCGTGGTTACTACGTATGACGTCATAAATTCTGGCTTCTTGGCGTCAAGGCTGGAACACACTTATCTATTTTCCGCAAAATATCATGCCGCGGGCTAATCCAGCCAATCACGTGACAGAAATTCGTAGTTACCACGCTTACTACGCTAGAGCGTAGTAAGCATATAGTTAGTATTAACTACCATTTCGAGAAGGCTGGAACAGTCGGCGTAGTAACTTTTCTCGAGGTTGTAACGAAAGTACTAATTAATAGTTACTATGGTTAGAAGGTCGGAAACACGCTCTCAGATGATTAGCAGTTTGGCCGCAATTTTTCAATTAAAGACCACTACAGTATCATTTCTCTTTATTTTCAAACGGCTGATGTGCCCAAGCTTACCCAGGCAACCGAGTTGTAGAGCGTAGAACTAGCCCAAAATCTGTGCCTACGCATGGGTGCAAACGGTGATGCTAGGCCAGTGGTTCCCACCCAGTGGTACGGTACCCAAAATCAAGTTCGTCTGTAGCTTCAATGTCTCGTTTCTAAGTCTTCTGACTTCGTTTCAATTTTGCCCTCTGGCTGAGATACCCCATAGTACGCAATTTGAAATACACATCTGTGCCGTAGGCTATCACTGATGAGATAAATATCGTCTTTCTGACGTTCTGATCGTGGTAACAGTGAAACAACGATTCTGCAAAAAGGGGTAACCCCCGGCACGTTTTTGAACCTTGTTTAGGGGTACGCGCTACAGCAAAGGTTGGAAACCACTGGGCCAGGCACCCGTGCTTGGCTAAGCATGCTTGTGAACGGGGCTTAAGAAAAGTTGAAAATCTGCATTCCCTTGGGCCTAGAGTGACCCATTTTCAAATCCCCACACGAAGGATTCCTACGCGAAGCCAGTTCATTAAAAACCACGTTTGCGGTCAGGCATGCACACTCCACTTCAGACTATGATCAAGTCTTCCTCTTGTAGTCTCACTGATTCCTGTCGTGTCACTGCACTAGTTTCACATTTACCTCTGCAGGTGGTTCACACACGAGACAAAAATAACACGGTATCAAGAGTACCTCCATTGAAGAATATTATGCCATATACGAAATTGGAAAACTATAAATATTACAAATCTGGCGCGCTTTAGTCATCTATTCTTCTGTTCGCAGTCGCTTGGCCGCTGGCGTATCCTCGTCCTCCGCTGAGGCAAGGGCGGAGTTGGAGATTTCTTCGTCTGCAACTGAAGATACCAGTCAACTACAGTCCGTATCACAACCTCAATTTACTAGTCCTGATCCGCTCGTGGGCTTCTACTTGACACAAAACTGTCCTTGTGCACCGTCAGAACTTTCATAACAGATAACACGAGGATGCGAGGTTTCAACAGATAATGCGTAACAAATAACACTTCGGGTGTTATCTGGTGTGTTTCGAAACGTTATGCAATAAGCGTTACCATCAGGAAGAACCGAAAAACCGCCAAAAACTATCTGCTGACTTTTCTTGACGATAAGGAATAAAGTCGGTAGATGCTTTTTTGGCTCTTCCTAACAAAGCTTGTTATGCATAACATTTCATGCATAATGTATTCAAACACAACAGATAACATCCGAAGTGTTATCTGTTACGCATTATCTGTTGAAACCGCGCATCCTCGTGTTATCTGTTATGAAACTGCTGACAGTATGATTACCATCACTAATGGTCAAGGGGACATTTTTGCGTGGATGACTCCGGTCATACAGAAATCCTCATTTTTGTTTAATGGAGCTCGGACGTCAGGGCATGGTGCCAAATTTATAATAAGAACTTGCTTTTCAAACAGATTTTTATTAGTGTTGTGCGTCTGCTCCAGAGCACCAGGATACGGTGCTCGAACGTACAAGCACCATGCTGGTACGTTGGACCGTGACCTGGCGTTAGAACATCATACAAAAAAAGGAGGATCTGTGACTGGGTGGCTACGTTGGATTGTGACGTCACATCACCATACTGGGTGCTGCGTCGATGCCATCTAGTTCAATGGCCATTTTCACGTAAAAAGCTCGACCTATGACGTGGCCATCAAGCAGGATGTGCGTCTCCCGTTCGGAGCAGAAATGGATGAACCGAATCAGGATTCGGATTCAAATCCAGGATTCATCCTTTTGGCCGGATTCGAATCTTCTGCTTGTCAGGCTGGATTCAGATTCCGAACCCTGGGTCTTACGAAACTGCTACAATTTCTAAAGTTTTCACAATTTTTGCACAATGTGCTTTAGGTTTTGTGCTTAACGAGCCCTAAATTCATTCTAGGTTGCGAACAGGAAATCCATACTACAACAACCACACCTGAAAACCTTGAAATATGGTTTACATCGCCCAATTAACCGTCATATATGCCTTAGGCTTCAGTGCTTTTTTATCACCTCTGATTTTTAAACTACAACCTATTACATGATTTGATTCTTGTTAAGGTCGGTATCGAATCCGGATTCGGATCCTCAGCACGAAAAGGAGAATTCGGATTCGAAATCGGATTCATACCAAGCCCTGGATTCGGATTAAAATCCTTCGACGACGCTCCTCTAGCAGGCTGTGTTAAACGGGTAGACCAATCAAGCATAAATGTCACTTAAGAGTTCAGGCATGAAACATTCCTCTTACACTGTCAGAAGCTTTATAACAGACAACACTAGGATGCGCGATTTCAACAAACAACATTTGGAATCTTAAATGTTATCTGTTGTCGCAACAAACTTTATGCATGATATGTTATGCATAACAAGCATTGCCAGGAAGCGCCGAAAAACCGCCTAAAAAAATCTGCTGAATTCTCCGACATGACGACAAATAAAATAGCCCGAAAATAAAATAGCACATGTCATAACCCCCCCCCCCCCCCCCCCCGCCGAATCTGCCAACCCTGGCCGGAAGCGATTCGGATACACAAATGTCAAATCTAAGCATTTGTCCCTACCACCCGTTAAGTTTCGCTCAAACTGGAGCACTTCTTGAAAATGTACGGTAACCCCCTGCAACCCCCCCCCCCCATCAAGACACTTTTTACGACCACACAAGTGTCTTCATCCCAAAAGGTTGTCCAACGATGTAGTTATTTCTAGGACATAATTGAATACCGGAATAAGCCCATTTTTATTTATATTTAATGATTTAAACTGTTTTCAAGACTAGTCATTTTAATTCGCATTCGTATTTTGATGAATGTTATTTTAAACCGTGAATTGTGTTTTAAACCATGAATTGTATATAGAAATCACAGGTTAAAATTGTAAATGTATCTCTTGGTTGATCTTTTTAACTGTATTGACATAACCAGCACTATTTTTTTTTGTAAAAGATATTTATGGATAAACAAACAGAATTGTAACTATAGGCCTAACTGTAATATAGCCTACATACTTGAATACCTAAGTAACCCCTTTAGCCTTCTACAGGGTGATTTCTGTCTCTACAGCCGCTGAGTCTACTAACCTGTTTTGTTGGTGAAGTTGAGAGCTGCTGCTGGGTCGTTGTTCTCGTCCGTCATGATTGGTGGGTTGCTTACGTCATCAAAGCCAATAGGTGGATTGCTCGTTTCATCTGAAAATGGAGAAAAGTATTACTGTAAGAGACCCGATATTTTCCAATGACTTGTCAATTTCTATTGACATATGCCTTCTACCAGAGCAAAATAACACCAAGGGAGTACAGCTAATACCTATGCTTCCCATGCTTGGAAAACGGGCTATAATCGTAGTGCCGATCGTTAGGTTTGCGGCATTAAAGCGAAAACATAGGTTTCAAAATGTCTAAAAAGCTAAGTTGCAGTGTGCACACATCAAGGAAACAGAGGAGGTTGATCTTTTTTTGCTTTGTTCAGACTATTAACTTATTGGAGCCAGCACTGGTGCACCGGTGCACGACTGATTGAGTTTCAGCAGGGACCTTCTCTATCGCTAGTGGTGCTAGTGTCGCAGACTATTAGAGTGTGTGTCACTTTTTTCAAGTCTTGGCGCTACTTCCTAGTGTCATTTTGCTCTGGGGAATACTGTTATAGAGTTTATATAAAGCTGACTCTCTATCATCGTTTTCTTAGCCGACCGATGACAGCCAATCGGACTGTTCCAATTCAAGAGCCTATAACTGGCAGCCAATCCGGCAATACCAATTTCATGACCGGCCGTTTAGATTTTATTTGGAGAACATCCGACAAGGGCGTTATTTCACGAACACCTAGGGGGGGGGGGGGGGGCGTCGTTCCCGGTCATTGGCTCGGCTTAAAAAGGTCAAAATTTGGAGAGGGACCTTCTTAAGATAAACTTTTCACGACTGTCTGTCATAATTTTCTCAATCACTTTTGTCTCTCGCAGATTTTATGATTTTTTATTGGTAAATGCTACCCCCCCCCCCGTCCTGGAGGGGGGAGGGGTCAAATGACGCCTGTAACATCCGAACAACGTTATCGTTATCCCTATATAAACGTTATCCGTTTAGACCTCATCTCATGTATCGCAGTTAACGCGGCAGATCTATCGCACAATTTCACCTTACGAGACTGTATTAGGAACAGGGACTACCATTACAGCCTGAAAGCAGAGATTACACGAGCGGCGGAGGCGACCAGTCGAGATTAGCGCATCAATAGGCGACGAAAATCGTACGACTCCGTACCTTTGTGACTGGCATAAGTTCCCGGTTATATTATATACAATCATTGGTCGCGCAGCACCTCTGTACAATACTTTACATTGTTAATTGACTAGTATTTATGTATTTTGTTTATGACATTTAGACATAAATACAGTAGAGGTATGCTTATTTGAACACTTTTTTAACTGTTCCACTACCTTGGCTTTCTTACTTGCAAATAAAAAAGTAAAATGGAAAAAATAACAAACTTGATATCAGCTAACAGCCAACTATTTCAGGGTTATCCTCGCACAAACTTGAAGCAGAAATTCAATTAAATCTCTTTGATTTTGAATTTATTAAAAAGGTCCTTCCTCTTTTGAAGGCATCTGACGGTTCGGACCGCCATCTTCTCCACTGAAGGTGCGTTCCTCCCGGCAAACTTTTTCAAATTATAAAAAACAAACGAGGTGTCAGCTGAGTCACTTTCATAGGTGAATGGTGAATTAGCAAAATATTCAAAAAGTGACACCTCTGGCGCTATGTAAAACTCGAGTAGGCTATATGCCCCCCCCCCCCCCCCCCCCGTTCATTTACGCGAATTTTTGCTTAGCAAAAGACTGGAGACTTAGGTCTTTGCGCGCTTACTAATAGAAGTGGATAATTTACCTAAAGTTGCTGGATTGCTCGATTCATCTTGCACAAGAGGTTCACTGTCCACACTGTCCTTCGTGCTGCTGTCCTGGGTTGGGTTCGAGTCCTGAAAAATGGTTGAAGTTTAACCGAAGCATTCTGGCTTTTGCAAAAGTCCAGATCACCCCCAGCAAAGTAACGACTTCAAACGGGACCGTCATAGAGCGTGTTCCACCCTACTTACCGTAGTTCTACGCATGAAGTCACGAATTCTGGCTTTTTGCCGTCATGGCTGGAACGATTTTTCCAGCAGAATATCATACCACGGGCGAATCCGAACAATCACGTTACAGGGATGCGTAGTTACCACGCTTACTACGCTCCCGAGCATGGTAAGCAAATAGTTACTATTTCGAGAAGGTTGAAACTGTTAGCGTAGTAACTTTTCGTAAGGTCGGAACGGGAATAGTAACTAATAGTTACTATTGTTAGAACGGTGGAACACGCTCATAGTACCTAGTGATGCAATTTGGAAGTATCCATGTGGGTAAGCTCAAAATGGATAACAAGAAAATGAGACAAAAAGAAACAAATTTAGCTGGTTTATGAATCAAACGTAAACACTGCAAATAAATGGTTTGGCAGTGTCTATTGCTTTCGATATTTTGTTTTGAGGTTTTTATGTCATTTCCTGCCAAAGAATTAGCGAAGAGATGAGTGTTCAGTAATGAAGCGTCTGAAGTCTGACCAACGTAGTTGACCAACTCGCTGCCATGAAAGGTCGATTCAGTTACTCAATTTAATTTAGAAAATATATAACGGACTGGATTGGTTGTTTTTGCGTCAAAACCGAATCTGCTTGTATATACAATTTTGCGTATTTATACGGACGTCTAATGACATAAGTGGTCGATAACGTAGTATAACTAATGCAATACTACTACAAGAAAAACTATAATAAAATATCAAATTCGCTCCGAGTTATTCAAACGAACAGACGAGGGGACGAAATTTTGAGCATCATGTGTCCGCAAAACGAGGCACAGGCTCAAGCTTGACGAGGTACGCGAATTCGCGAGGGGACAAAATCGAGGGGAAGAGATGAACCTTAGTTCTCAAGAATGTTGGCTGGTGGATTTTATGTCATTACCTGCCAAAGAACGCAATACTGCTACAAGAAAAACTATAATAAAATATCAAATTCGCTCCGAGTTATTCAAATGAACAGACGAGGGGACGAAATTTTGAGCATCATGTGTCCGCAAAACGAGGCACAGGCTCAAGCTTGACGAGGTACGCGAATTCGCGAGGGGACAAAATCGAGGGGAAGAGATGAACCTTAGTTCTCAAGAATGTTGTCTGGTGTTAACAGCGATGCAAAACCAGAAGGTAGCACATACAGTTGCGTTCACAATAATCATTCCTTTCGACTATTAACAGTTTCTTCCCTTTTTTCCGCCATCTCATGGAACTCCTTTAAAGCAAAAAGTTCACAACAAATTCTTCTTCTTCTTCGGCCAGGTGCTGGAACACTTTAGAATCCGCATCAAGTCGAGAAATTGAATTAGCGAGATCCTCGAACCCGGCGACTATATCTCGCCGTTCCCCCGGGACTCCTTGGGGAGCTGAAGGAAACCATATGGATAAAAGTGGTCAGTTGCTGGGGGCTCCCCGGGCGGAAAAGAGCGGAAACAAAAGGGAATCCCTTCACACAAACTTTATCCGAACATTTATTTTTGGGATCCCAAAACGTAAGTGGAGGGATACCTATGACATCGCAAAAGTTGTCCGTCTGTCCGTCCGTCCGTCCGTCTGTAAGCACGATAACTCTCGAAGGGAATGAGATATTTTGATGAAACTTGGTGTGAGGGTTCGTTGGGTCGTCGGACCAGTCAAGTTCGTAGATGGGCTTTGTAGCTCTACATTTAGGGGTGGGGGAGGGGATTCAAATTAAGGGACAAACAAAATATTTTGAAACAGCTAACTTTTACTTTTAACAGACTTTCCCGTTTTGGCCGGATTCCGGGCTAACTACTTGTCCGGCGAAAAAATGGTTTTCATGATCACGTGCAGCATGTCTTCCTACCCCTAAATCGATCACCTAATCAACTTCAAATAAAACTTTTACTTTTAACAGACTTTCTGATTTCGGCCGGATTCCGGGCTAACTACTTGTCCGGAAAAAAAATGGTTTTCACCGTCGTCTTCAGCATGTCTTCTTACCCCTGAATTGAACATCTAATCAACTTCAAATAAAACTTTTACTTTTAACAGACTTTCCGATTTTGGCCGGATTCCGGGTGAACTACTTGTCCGATGACAAAATGGTTTTGACCATCGTATTCCGCATGTCTTCTTACCCCATAATCGACTATTACATTATATGTTTACAATTATTTTATTTGCACCTTATGTGATAGTCGATTATGGGGTAAGAAGACATGCTGAACACGATGGTGAAAACCATTTTGTCATCGGACAAGTAGTTCGCCCGGAATCCGGCCAAAACCGGAAAGTTTGTTGAAAATAAAAGTTTTATTTGAAGTTGATTAGATGTTCGATTTAGGGGTAGGAAGACATGCTGAAGACGATGGTGAAAACTATTTTCTCGATGGACAAGTATTTCGACCGGAATCCGGCCCAAACCGGAAAGTTTGTTGAAAGTAAAAGTTTTATTTGAAGTTGATTGAATGTTCGATTTAGAGGTAGGGAGACATGCTGAAGACGATGGTGAAAACTATTTTCTCGACGGACAAGTATTTCGACCGGAATCCGGCCCAAACCGGAAAGTTTGTTGAAATTAAAAGTTTTATTTGAAATTGATTAGATGTTCGATTTAGGGGTAGGAAGACATGCTGAAGACGATGGTGAAAACTATTTTCTCGATGGACAAGTATTTCGACCGGAATCCGGCCCAAACCGGAAAGTTTCTTGAAAGTAAAAGTTTTATTTGAAGTTGATTGAATGTTCGATTTAGAGGTAGGGAGACATGCTGAAGACGATGGTGAAAACTATTTTCTCGACGGACAAGTATTCGACCGGAATCCGGCCCAAACCGGAAAGTTTGTCAAAATTAAAAGTTTTATTTGGAGTTGATTAGATGTTCGATTTAGGGCAAGAAGACATGCTGAACACTTATGTGAAAACAAGTTTCTACCCGGACATGTAGTTCGTCCGGAATCCGGCCAAAACCGGAAAACTGTTGGAAGTCAAAGTTTTATTTCTAGTTGATTAGATAAGCGATTTAGGGGTAAGAAGAGATGCTGAGTCCCTGTGTGACAATCGTATTTTACCCGGACATATTGTTCGACCGGAATCCGGCTGGAATCGGAAAACTTGTTATAAGCTAAATTTCTATTTGAAGTTGATTAGATGTTCATTACTGGGGAAAGAAGATACCCTGATTTTGTCTTTGAGCTTTCTTTTTTCGCCGAGCAAGTAGTTCTGGAGTTCGGCCGGAACCGGGAAATTGGCAGAAGTGGCAGGAAGTTTTCGTCAAAACAGATATGACTTATAGGGGTAAACACACATGCTGAATCCAAATCTGAACTTGGTTTTCTCAGGTGATTAGCTATTTGGCCTTAATCTGTTTCTGAATTTTAATTGTAAAAATGTTCAAGGAGTCTGGCGAAGACTGGATCTGACTAAGACAAGACCCAGTTGTCTGGATCAAATCTTAGATTTTTTGGATCCCATCGACACCTTTGGTCTTGTTCTAATCTGGTAAAGTCTGCAGCTGTTACGGACTGCTTTGTTTTTACTTGTTTATTCCGATTTATTTAACTTAGTTTTAACATTTGTATCATTTCCAACAACACAAATGACAATACAAAAGGTGCGTTTTCTCATAATCAGTAATATCCCACAACTAAACTGAATGCTAATCTCGGAATATCTGTTAAAAGCCAGGCTTCACCTTCCAGATTCCAGACAGCCGTTTTTGTCGAGACAGATCTGGAAGGTGAAGCCAGGCCGAAAACGTCTGGAAGCAGGGGTGGCCCGAAGCACTCAGGCCAGGGGGGGGGGGGAGATCCCTCATTTCAACGACTCCCGGATCGTAATATACGACTCGCACGTACCAACAAAAATAACTGTTGCGACTACGCGGCAATGGCGCACACTCCCCACCACGGTAACTGGCCAGATGCTCGGGACACTGTAAAACAAAATCTTGCAGTATTCACTACTTGGATAATCTTGTCTCTAAAAAGATAATCTTATCTCTTAATTCGGATTGATCTTATCTCAGTAAAGGTAAGATTAATCCCAGTGGCGAATACTGCAGTTAACTTTAATCCTTACTCTGAGAAATTTTTTGCAGTGTAGGCCTAACTGCAAGCTCAGTAGTACTGCTTTTGATCGTGGCATCAGATACCACGGTCACTGCAAAACACCATTTCGACCGTGTTATCAGATACCATGGTATCTGCAAAAACGCAACTAAGGTATCGTAAGACCAGAGCAAAATACCTCTATAGAGTAATGCGAAGACCTATCCTTCCCATGCATCGAAATGGGCCTCCGTCGCAGCGCCGCCCAGGTCGCTTCGCGAGAGAAGCGTCAGCAAACTGTTCGTGTGAGCAGTGGCGGACGTAGAAAATTCTAGCAAGGCTAAGATGCGGTTAGGACGCCGTGCAAACATTGAGAATCAGATCAGAGCCAGCGCTCGTTAAAGGACACCTGAACAATGAAACCATACTTGAACACACCATGGAGAATGCATTTACAGACATGGACACGGAGAGCATTCTTCTCCTGAGCGTGACTTTTTCAAAATAGGGATGATTGTTTCCGGAGGTTTGCACATGCAGACTCCAAGACGAAAAGCGCAATTCATTCAAATCTTGTACAGCGCTGGCCGGATCGTATTGGAATTTCTTCTAGATATATGTTTGGGCTTATCTGGTTAAAAAACATTCCAGAAGAAGGGTTGACTGGAGACATTTGTTCATTTCTAAAATTGCTCGGTACTGAAATAAGGACAGATGCAAAATGGAGCAAAAATCATAGCTTAGAAACGGTATTTCGTATTTGGATTGGGTTTTCTGCAGGCAATGTTAACGGACGTCATACAGATAAGGATGATACTTGGTACTCTTCATTCAGGTGTCCTTTAACGACTGGTTGAGTTTCAGTAGGGATGTTCGTGTCCTCTTTCGGAGCTAGTGTCGCTGCGATTTGACTGTATGTCACTTTTTCAAAGTTTGCACATTACTCTTTAGAGTTATTTTGCTGTGTCGTAAGCTCTTGTTGTTACAAACCTCGTCAACTCCGTTTTCCACTCCGTTGCCATTAGTGATTAGGTTTTCCTTGTCGGGCAGATCATCGAGTAGGAGGGAGTTGGCCTTTCTGAGGACGAAGTATGCCCAGATGGACATTTCTACGTTGTGAGGGGTCCATTTGTTCGCTTTCTCCTCATCAGTGGAATCTACAACGGGAATCAATCCTTGAGAGCTTGGTCACACTTGGCTCATTCCCCGGCCTTTTGAGATTGCAAAAGTAGAAAAAAGAAAAGAACAAGATACAACTAATTCTGAATGTTTAGAGCAAAACAGCGTGTATAAATATGTTACAGGAACCCTAATTGACCCCTAATTGTAGTCTGCTCATTATCCCCAAGCTGCCACAAAGCCAATCAAATCTCACGTCCCCTAGGGATTTTCAGTTGTTTGTCGAATAGGCGGCTTTTTGAGTCCAGTGTGACCAAGCTCCGAGGCGGTGATGTCATCCGAGAACTCGCTTTTTGTGTATTTCTACTCATTCCCAGATTATCAGGGTCGGGCCCTGGGTCTGCCAGGATTTTCGTCAATTCCATAGGGAAAAGTCGAGATTTTTTCAACTTTTGATACAAACGCAGAAAATCTGTCCGGGAAAACCTGATGTAAACCTTCTCTTGATATTTTGGACTTACTATTTTTTAAATTCTAAAACATAGCAACGCGTAAGCGTGGCAACTGGCCGGGCACCGGACACACTGTTAGAAGTTTCTCCGAATAAGGATGCAGTATTTGCTACTGGGATTAATCTTATCTCTAATGGGATAAAATTAATCCGAATTAGGGATAATGTTGTCTCAATAAAGACAAGATTAATCCCAGTAGCAAATACTGCAAGATTTTTTCTGCAGTGCACTTGCTGTACACCGAAATCGATAGCGCGCAGCCAGGGCCGTCACCCCCCCCCCCCCCGAAACATACGCAAATAATCCTTTTTTATAGGCTTTAACCTCTGAACTATGTCTTGTTTGTACTTTTTGAATGACCCACCCTTTCCCCCTCCCCCCCCCGATATAAATTCCTGGAAATGGACCTGTGCGTAACCCTTCTCTACCTCCACTTCCCACTGAATGGTCGGATCCGGGAAATGACACTTTCCCAGGGAATCTCGTCAGGTCCCTAATACCCCGTATAGTTTCATCCTCCTAGCACATCTGGAAGTAGGCTACCCTAACTCGCGATCAGCGGACCGACTGACCGACCGAAAAGAGATCGGTATATGGTACTCCGCCTGTAACTCCGGCCTGGATAAAGCGAGGAGGATTATGCTGAGAGTGTGCACCCCACCCCACACCTGGGACCCAGGGGGGAAACTCCCTGGGGGAAAAAGGCCACAACTGAAACATCCAAAAAAGAAAAAACCGGACTGATCTCGATAACGACTCCTGCATTATCTTCTCGGACACAACTTTTGATCCAGGCCGACTGGGAAAATGTACACACTGTAAAAAAAAAATCTAGAAGTATTTACTACTGAGATTAATCTTATCTCTAAAAGGATAATCTTATCTCTAATTCGGATTAATCTTGTCTGAGTAGAGATAAGATTAATCCCAGTAGCAAACACTGCAGTTAACTGTAGTCCTTATTCGGAGAAACTTTTCAGTGTGGGCAGCGGTCCTTATTAGAGACCACTGGCGTCTCTTCTTGGATGCAAGCACCTCTGGAGGAGCAGGAGGAACTAAGGTCTAAGGTAAGGATATGGTAAGAGTTGAAGGCTGCGAGAGCGAGAAAAGCATCAATCTGGGGCGTACCTTCACCGTTCAGTCTGTCAGCCACCGCCTTCATATGATCGACAAACTTCAAATACTCATTGGTTGTGTAGTCAATGGATTCGATTTCCGGAATGGCCATCAGACATTCGTCAGCCATGAACGGCGCTAGATCGGGAGCTCCGGCCGCTAGCACAGCTACAAAAATAACATATTAATTAGTATATATATATATTATATTTATAACCCGCCAAATACAGAATGTGGTAGCGGAGTAAAGGGAATAAAGCGAAATAACACAAGATAAATAACAGTATTAACACACACAAACATTTAGACATAAATACAGTAGAGGTATGCTTATTTGAACACTTTTTTAACTGTTCCACTACCTTGGCTTTCTTACTTGCATATAAAAAAGTAAAATGGAAAAAATAACAAACTTGATATCAGCTAACAGCCAACTATTTCAGGGTTATCCTCGCACAAACTTGAAGCAGAAATTCAATTAAATCTCTTTGATTTTGAATTTATTAAAAAGGTACTTCCTCTTTTGAAGGCATCTGACGGTTCGGACCGCCATCTTCTCCACTGAAGGTGCGTTCCTCCCGGCAAACTTTTTCAAATTATAAAAAACAAAACAGAGGTGTCAGCTGAGTCACTTTCATAGGTGAACGGTGAATTAGCAAAATTTTCAAAAAGTGACAAAAGCGTGAGCGATTATTACTAGTATTTATAAGAAAAAATGCCTGGTTTGGGTTTTAGTTTTGTCTTTGGCGATCGTTCACTGTTAGCAAACGTGCACATAAGCATACCTCTACTGTACTATAATAATACATAAATAAAATACATACATACATAAATACTAGTCAATTAACAATGTAAAGTATTGTACAAAAATAGCACTGCATCTACTTAAACCTCAACCTGACCCACAGAAGAACAATTTTAATATTTCTCATGGCAAGATTACGATTCGACAATAGTTTGGCTACTTGAGTTGAGGGGTTAATTTGGCAAAACAAATATGTAAAAAAAACGATGCAAGTGGCGAAACATCAAATTGCGTCCACCTAAAAATCAATTTGATTTTTATTCCATGGCAAACCGTACGACCTTTCCGTACCATTGGTAGTTATGACGTGTAGAAAAGTATAGTTGGTACTGCCCCCGCAGGATCATTCGGGCTTTCCTGCAGTCAGAAGTATCAGCTACACGTATAAAGGATGTTAGGAGGGTTACAAAAGGGTGTGTTCATGTAGTTTAGCATGTATAAGTTGGTTTGTATTAGAGTGTTTAAAAAATTGTCTATTTCCTTCTAAGTCTGCTTGTCTGCTTTTTAAAGTAAGTTAACAGAAAATAAAAATATCATCTTTTGCTAAATTACCAAAAAGGGTCTCTGTCAATCGCCTCAGAGCACTGGATCTCTAACTCCTTTGGCACAGCTGGTGACAGCATCGGAAGCTTTCTTTAGCACGTGCTCACTGACCAAACCATTCCTATACCCTTTTGCGCAATATCAAAACAAAGGGGCGGCAACTCTAAAAGCGGGATTTTCGCGTGGTTACGCTGTTGGTTGATTGCGTTGCATTTTTTAGACATCTTGTAGGCCTATACTGTTGTCACGCTACTTCGCCATGTAAATTGATTGCGATTTACTGTTGATCATCTACTTTATGTATATGCGAGTGTATTTGGGCCGAGCTAACCGGTCCCCGTTATCGATTTATATTGTTATCAATTGTTTTAAGTTAAAAGAACCTGAACCTAAAATAAAAAGAACCTGAACTTAAAACTTTTAGTATATTCCGACGGAGAATAAACAACAACAATAATAATATATCGAAGTTCCTCTTCAACAGATCTATACCAATGAAATAACTATACAGAACTTGTGACGAGTCGCCACCCCCTCTGTGTATAAATTAGCCTCCTCTTTCTTTAAGAGCACCCACCAATTTGGGCATAAATCTGGTCGGCTGTCACCTGTTACTTTTATAACAGACAGGTGGCATCGCGCCCGTTTCCGAAATCACGTGATCTCAAACCCCTCGAAAAAAACAACCTTGTCGTCTCACTGATATTCGGACTTTCCAACATTTCTTTGAGGCGCTTTTTTTTGTGGGGACATTTTTCTGTTCGTCGACATTTTTTGTCGGGAACATTTGTAACTCGGAACGATTAGACGAGGACGTTTCTCAGTTATGCCGATTTACCGTGGGAATGTTTTACCTAGACCCTGAAGCCTTTATCCGTCACTTTTCTACACTAGCCAAACAGCTGTAGTGACTAAAAGGGAGGTTTCACCCTCCACATCTTTCTTCCGGATTCCAGACAGCCGTTTTCGTCGAAACGGATCTGAAAGGTGAAGCCAGGCCAAAAACGTCTGGAATTCCGGGGTGTTGGACACCCCAGATTCCGGATGTCTAGAAGGTGCCATAGAGGCAACCCGTTCGAGAGGCACTACAAATAATCAAGTGTGGGAAGAGAAGAGAAAGTGATTGACAGTTGTGACTGGGATACAAGAGATATTTGTAATGCAAAGGGGACATCTAGGAAATGTTGAAGAAGGGCAAATCTGGCTGTCATCGTTATCATGAAAATCTGAAAGGATTAGCTTGACTATGCGGAAGCCCAGGACATCTGGTAATCTGGAAGGTGAAGCCTGGCTTTAATTCCACAATTCTCCGGAGTTTCAAGTCAGGGAAGTACCTCACGGCTGTACCTACGGACTCGCAACCACCAATGTTATCTGCTTGCAATGACGGGCCCTTGGTTCAACACAATTCGAGTGTTACCCCTCCCCCCCCCCCCCCCCCTCCCACCTTCCTGCACGTCTGGCCCATTCCTTTTGTTCCATCCCACCTAAGTCTTTCTTACTGACACTGCTGACGCAAACAGCTTTTTCTCCGCTCTCAAGGCTTCATCACCATCACCAAACTTTTAAAGGCCATAAGGGTTTATTGCCCCCTCTATAAACGAGCCCTTGACGTGAATGTCAGTTGCTGCGCAATCCCCCTTTGCATGAACGTTCCATTAAACCCCCTGTATTCTATCCCCACTGCCAGTAAGCTCCCCTGATGCGTTGGAAACGGAACGGAAATCAATGTGTTGGGAAAGAGGTTTCCCCCTAGCGCGGGAATCGATAGAGAAAACTTAAAAGAGCGGATCCCGTTTCAAGGGGATTTGAGCCAAGGGGACCGGGGGAGAAATGGGGTTGCCGAACCAGTACTTAACGGTATGAGGGAGCGCAGCGGTACTCTTTTTGTGGGTCGAAAAAACGCGTATTTAAAGTCCGTATACAAACATGGATTTCTTAAAGTCAATCTTTAGCCTTTGCTACACTCAAATTGACCGTCTGTTTTGAGAGACTATCGGATCAAATTTCTGGTATCAAAGTCATTTCAATGAAGACGCGAGACAAAAAGAAAGAAGACATGCGAAATTTTAGCAAGCATTAACTGTTTATAAGTTCACGCTTGGAATAATTAATTATTCACTGATGATTTACATTGCTCATGATGGGAATTTAGGAATCCCGACGTCATTTAATATTTCAAAATGACTGACAAGCGATGAGCAAGGGGTTAGAGAATCTGCAGTAACAACTGTAGGACGCGACTATGGTCACGTTTTTTTTTTTATACTTGGTGGAAGGTAAAGTTACAGGTGTCAGGAAATAGAGAATAAAGTTGGTTTTAACCAGAAACCAACTATTTTGGGACCGTCTTTAAATGAGCAATGGGCCCAAACTTGGGTTTCAGCTTTAATTTCTATGCGTCTACCTACGTCGGTGGGTGAGGCCGGTACTGGTACACTGCCCTAATGGCAAACGCTTTTATGGGCTGAAAAATTAGGCTATCGAAGCTTATCCTCCGACTACTCTTCCTAGCATATACGTCTGCTAGTAGCAGAAAAGACAGGGTGGGGCCTACAAATCTTTACCGATTTCCGTAACATGACGTACGTCTACTTTCACCATAGACCATAGTCATCAATTGGCGTCCTCGACAATCAAGCCCTTCTCTCTGTTGTAACTCTTCCCCCTCAACCGCTATTTAAAGATTGGGAAGACCTAATAATTCGCCCTTATTAAGATTGTTATCGATCTCCACAACACCTGCCACGACCAAGAAAATAATCTTCTGTTCAAGGCCTACCCATGAAAACGTCCCCATGGCAGAGATGGGCGAATCCGAATCCGGATTCAAATCTTCTGCTTGTCAGGCTGGATTCGGATTCGGACTCGAAATCCAAACCCTAAATTTTACGAATCCGCTCATTCTAGTTTCCGTTTTCGCAATGTTTAGACAGTGTGCTTCGGCAATCCAACTTTTTGGTCTCCACCACCGAACATCCTCAGTAATTTATCACGTTCTCTGATACCTTAGATATCAGTGTTTATTAAATATAATTGCAATAATAAGGCTTTCGCCTCTATAAATTTTTATTTTATTTTGTATTGCCATCTCTGATTTTTAAGCCATGACCTATGCACATCATTTTATTTTTGTTAAGGTCGGATTCGAATCCTCAGTACGAAATGGTGGATTCGGATTCGTACCTAGCCCTGGATTCGGATTCGACTCCTTTCATGATCGGATTCGCCCATCTCGTCCCATGGTTAAACGTCCCCACGACAAAACGTCCTCATGGCAAAACGTCCCCGTGGCGAAACGTCCGCGAGATTTTTAAGTCTACCTTGGCAAGGCCGTAGCCAAGGGAGGGGGTAGGGGGTTGACAAGCAAAAATCAGCGTAGTGGTGGACAAAACGGCATGGGAAGTTCAAGATCTTGCTTAGTGAACCTCGTATTGCTCGGGATATTTGTATACCTAGGTGATTCTAATATCTCATTCCCATGTCTTAAATTAATCCGCTTTGAAAGAATACCGGGTCTGATATAAACCTTGATGTCCCCCCCCAAAAAAAATAATATTATCAGTTATCAAAGTTTGGTTATTGATCCATTTTAGACGGGGACGTTTTGCCATGGGGATGTTTTGCAATGCCGACGTTTCGCCGTGGAACGTTTCGATTGGGGACATTTCGTCGACAATCCCGGCCCCGTAGGGTACAAGAAGTCACTCTTTTGAGGTAGGCTTCTTTTTCAAGATTACATTGATTTACGTCTTGGAAAAATTAAGCATTTTTGAGCCATAAAACCAATACAAAATACCATATCTTTAATCAGTCGTGCGCCCGCATTTTGTCAGTTGGTCATGAGTCAGCGAATAGTGCGGGTCTCGTCCGTCTCGTAGATCCACACCTGCGAGCGATTCACTCAGCTGCTCAAGCGCTTCGTCGGTACGCTCGAAACTTGGTTACCAGTGTTGCCACTGACAGATATTACGTCACTGTCTGCATGATGTTTCCAAGAATTTTGTAGGTCCAACGTCTAGATTTTCTGTGTTCATTTTGATTTTTTTTTGTTCTGTGTTTTCTTTGTTATTTGTTTACTCCTCTATATGCATAGTACGAAAGTGCTCCTGCTAGACTTTCTTTTAAGTAACACCAAGAATGGTAATACTTCCAGAAAACGCAGCACTGTAGGTGGCGTACTGCTCGTGGACTGGAATTCCTGGCCGGATTTTCGGCACAATCATCAATTCCATTCGTACAAGTTTAGATTTTATCAACTTGATGATGAAAATAGAGAAAAACCCGGCCCAAAAATCCTGATCGTATGTTCGCACAAGAAAGGTAAACAAATGTCTTCATAAGAACCCATTGTGTTCTGGTCCGACTACTTTGTGTTCTCTTCCGACTACTTTTGCTTAAAAAGGAACAAAATTAATAAGAGCCCTGTCAGAAGTTTCATAAAAGATAACACAAGGAACACTTGGGATGTAATCTATTGTAAATTTGGAAACGATATGCGTGAAATGTTAGGCATAACAAGCATTGCCAGGAAGAGCAAAAAAAAACGAAGAAGAAGCATCTGTTGAACTTTCCGATATCTTGATGACAAACAAAAAAGTCAGCAGATGTTTTTTCGGCGGTTTGCCGAGTTTCCCTGGCACTGCTTATTATGCATAACATTTCCAATGTCTGTTGAAACTGCTCGTCCTTCTGTTACCCGTTATGAAAATTCTTACAGTAAGTCAGTAATATTGTAAGTAAGTAATATATTTATGACCCGTCATTTTCAGAAAGCGGAGTAAATGAAGAAAATAAATAAAACACATAAACATAAACAAAAAGACACTTAATTTCAATCGTCGGCCAGGAAGCAGTATAGAAGATCGTGCGCTGGTTGGGTTCTGTTGTCAATGATTTTTGATAGCGACGAAGAAACATCCAAAAGGGTAACACTTGCATCTTGAATTTTGAACTTCTCCGTCAAAGTATGGTTATGGCATAATTTCGACAAGTGGAGCAGGTGCTTTCCATTTTTAAAATAACACGATCTCATCTTTTTTATCTCCATCTTTCGCAGAACATGAGTGACACCAGAACGAAATAGTATAGAAGGAGCGCAGAAGGTGCTGTACAACTTTCCCAAAGCTTTACGATTATAGCGCTCCCGGTTGGGGACGTTGCGCCCACAGTGAGGAACTGTGCTCTCCATACATTAATCTCAATAGTTTAATACATTGTTTTTTTATTTGTTTTGTATGCGATGGCGCTCGGGCTTTAAGCAAATATATCATACATCATATCATCAATCTATTGCAACGCCAAATCTTGTTTGGACACTTTCTTCCGGTCTTCAGTAACAAAGAGTTTCACCAGCGTGGCAACACTGTTGGTTACCCGGCCTTCAAAGACGTAAATAATAAACCTACGGAGGTTGACGGAATTCGGCGGTTGTTATATCCCAGGCAGAGCTAAAGATCTCTGAATTTTACCAGGGGTGGAGCAAGTGAACGGCCTATCGACTGTTTGGTCAGTCACGGTAGCATACGACGAGAGTCAGCGGCTGGGATGCTAAGGGATTGCCAACTCAGACAACGGTTGTGTCGCACCAGGTCTGACGAGGGAAGGATATTGTTTTTGTTCTCATTACACTTGAGTCTGGTGGGCGAATCTAACTACACACGTTAAATGTAACCTTTCCGGGGTCTCGAGCGAATATCTAGAGCATAGCAGAGCTGCCGGCATGCTTGTGAAATATGAAAACTCATGTTTAGCTGGAAGCAGACCAAAATAACACTAGGGAGTAGCACCAAGACTTGAAAAAAGTGACACACACTCGAATGGCGGCGACACTAGCACCACCGACGATGAAGAAAGTCCCCTACTGAAACTCAATCAGTCTTGCTCCAGCGCTGGCTCTACTAACTTTATATTCTGAACAGAGCAAAAAAAAAGATACAACCTCCCCTGCTTCCATGATGTGTGCATACGGCACCTTAGCTTTACTAGAAATTTCTAAACCCGCAAGTGCGTCTCTCTTCAAATGCTGGAAGCGTAATGGGCGGCGCTACGAGTACAGCCCATTTTCGAAGCATGGAAAGCATAGGTCATGGCGGTACTCCCTAGTCTTATTTTGCTCTGGATCCTTCAGGTCTGAGCGTAAAGTCGAGTTCGTAGACAGGATTTAAAATCCAACATTTCAGGGCGGGATTTGAGTCGAGAAAGCAGCATATTTACAATATGGTAGTGGATACAAAACATGTTGAAACTGCTATGCCGTTAGTTCCAAATCTAACCGATAGATCGGCGGGAATTGGGTAAAAAAAAAAACAGAAATATACAAAGAAAACTTATCGACGGACGAATCCGATTATGAAGAAATCGAATCCGATAAAGCTGATTAGGGGGTCGAAAGAAATATAAATTAACATGCTGGAGCCGGATATGCTGTTAGTTTAAGGATCGAAAGATTCGGCCGGATTCCGGCAAGGACCGTAAATTTATGAACGGAATCGAGGCAACTGATTAGCCAGTTGACACAGACGTCATGGTGAATTACTCTGAATTCGAATATACTGTAGACTATGTCGGAGCAGAAAATATTAAATCCGGTAAGACGCACTACTTGAACTAAATAAATGGCCAGCAGTATTTGAAACAAAAAATACATGAGAGGGATGATCTACAAGTAGTATAGGAAAGCCGCTTGCGGGCCACCAAGCCCCTATTAAAAAAAAATATTTCAATTAAATTTAACAGTTTCAACAACTATTATTCCAAATACACTCCCTTTTCAAGAAAGAAATGAAAACAAGAAAACCTTTTAAAACATTAAATCGTTTTTTGGCTACAAAGGACAGTTCGGCCCCGATCCGGTGAAACCCGATTACTGGGAATGGAAGATAGTCGAATCATATAGACTTAAATGCGAGTAAAACATAATACGTTGAAGCATGGTATGTTTTTAGCCATGCCCAAATCCGGTACGAAAAACGGCGTTTATTCAAACAATGCATAAAACGGATACGTCAGCTACGATGCTTTTTGCAGCGATATTTTGGCCCTTCTTGGCAAGGGTCCTCGTCAGGCTGTCATAATTCAGAGACAATGTTGGGGAAGGAACAAACCTGCTGCCTGGCGATGACCCTTGTCAAGAAGTGCCAAAATATGGCTTCG
Organism: Branchinecta lynchi; assembly: GCA_023053575.1. NCBI lineage: Eukaryota > Metazoa > Arthropoda > Branchiopoda > Anostraca > Branchinectidae > Branchinecta > Branchinecta lynchi. The sequence goes on along the minus strand of JAKZAP010000021.1, from coordinate 12,092,199 downwards.
AAAGCATCGTAGCTGACGTATCCTTTTTATGCATTGTTTGAATATATTTTCCCAGTCAGCTTGAGGTGCCGTTCCCCGAGGACTCCCCCCCCCGTTTTTGTTTGTCCCGGGGACTCCTTCCTCGTATTCTCGCGAGTCCCAACGGACGAGGAATGCTCCGATTATCATCACGCTCATCAAAAAGGACTCCCTTTCAGATCAGAATAAACAAGACCAAAAAAATGGATCCAGACTAATTTCGTCAACTGCATATTTTGTTTTTAGAACAAAATCCATTTTATAAGCGTTCCCCGTGTTCTCGTTGTTTTCCGTACGCGGAGTCCGCATGGAGTGACTCCCTGTATTCCCGCCGTTTCGATTCCCAGAGGAGTCCTCGAGGAACGGCGAGAATACGCCTTTGGGCTCAATGAGTATTTAAAAAACGGAATTTACGAACGATCAGATTACGGTACAGCGCCTGCTCTGTAGCACACCTCCAATAAGTCCTAGCTTTGCCGCCTGTGCCTATTTCTTATGAAGATGTTAAATCGGGCTTTGATTAATGAAACTGGGGAAAAAAGGAAATCTTTACCTACATTGTAAAAAGTTTCTCCGAGTAACGATTAAAGCTAACTGCAGTATATGCTACTGGGATTAATCTTACCTCAACTGGGATAAGATGAATTAGAAATAATCTTATCTCAGTAGAGACGATATTAATCCCAGTAGCAAATACTGCAAGATTTGTCTTGTGGAGTGATTGATACAAATTTACACCATTTTATGTGTGAGTGTGATGGGCTGAAAGAGCCAACGGAAGAAGTATTTTGAAATGTGCTGATTAAGTTAACTGAGGACAAATGTTTCGGGGTACCATAGTTCAAACTTAGCGGGGTTCGGGTAACAGTGAAGCATTGAGAAGTAAATAGTGTATGTTTTGGTTACGCGATATGTTATTCTTTCTCTGTGTATATGTTGTTCCTATACACAGTAGGCTTTTCGCGAGAAAGATTACACCATATCATAGGAATTACCCCCCCCCCCACCCCGGAAAACCCAATGCTCAATTTTATAGTACTATTTGAAGGGTCGTGTTTTGGCCAGATCGCTCTTGTAAAATGTGTGGCTTCTAACTCTTGGGCGGAATCCTAAATCTTTCATTACGGTTCTGCCGTAAACGCTGAAATTTTCAACGCGAAATTATTGCGTCGAGGTTTACAGAGTTGAACTAAAACGCGGTAACAAAGCATCTGAAGTAAAAAAAAAAAAAGCGCAAACTGCGTGAACCAGTTACCAGGCTTCACAGTGCTACAATGGAACATTTCTACCCAGGGTCATATTCGGTGGTTAGGGGTTAGGTGCTTCGCCCCCCCCCCCGAAACATACACAAATAATGGCTTTTTATAGGCTTTAACCTCTGGTCTACGTCTTTTCATACTTTTTGGTATCCCAACCCGCTTGCGATGCCGAATTCGCGTTCTGTGGGCACATAGTAATACTAAAAAGATAAGAAAAACAAAAAGCAGCAAAACTCCAAGCAACCTTAGCACCAGTGCCGTATCCAGAGGGGGGAGGGTCCCCCCCCCCCCCCCCCGAAACATACAAACCCCCGAAATAAATTCCTGGATACGGACCTGGTCAGCACACTCACACTTTTCACATAGCGGTAGGGAGTCCGTCGACTGTCAATTGCGGCTTGAATTCTAAAGCGGAATATGAAAGTTCTTGCAAAGCCAAAGGAGGCGAGAAAGCTTAAAGGGTAAATTTCACATTTTTTTTATTTCCATCCCAGCCGAAAAATCTCCTTCAGATCCTCAAAGCTAAAATTTGGGCATAATTAAATGAGCCATTCATTCTCATTCAAACTTCCAATCATTAGTCCCAGCCAACCGCCCAATTCACGGCACGCACCTGACGCCATCGTTGTGCCAACTCCTTTCAAGTTCGTCAGTGCTACGGTGGCGGCCTCGAGGTTCGGGAGCTTTTTCAACGCCTTCTTCGTCTCCGTAAGAACGGCTTTCGGTGTATTTATTTTGATCAGGTTGGACAAGTGCGGGTAGAATTTCCCGCGCTAATTCAAAAAGAAACTAAGGCGTGAGAGGAAAGCGATAGAGGGCACAACACACTACGTGGAAACAATGCTACTGCTGAGTCATCCGGTTTCCAGAATCCCGTCAAACTGGTGTAAATGATAAATCACGTACAAAGCGCGGGAACTTCAAACGAGATGGTCATAAAAGCTTCAGATCAGTCAACTCAGAATTTCGTGCCGCAGCCTTATCTCTTATCAAAATAAATGTTGCTTTGGCAAATAAAATAAATGTACGAGCGGAAAACGTAAAAGAGGCACACGTAAACGCCTCGATGTAATGTTTTTGCATAGAACAATCTGAGGAAAAACGCAACTTCGTCAAGATAAACTTGTTCAAATGATGACATTTTTTTTACTTTTTCAGAACAGCGTTTTGATCTCTATTTAAGTTGCCCTACGACGAGATGGCTAAACTATAGGATGAAGTTCCTAATGGCAAACACAATCCAAATCACAAAAAAATTCATTCTTCTAAAAGCTGTCTATACTCCCAGAAAAAACGCCTCTGGATAAAGCCTACCGAGACTTCGGCAGCGCGGCACGAGTTCGTTTGATCGATGAGAAGCTTTTCTGTTCTTTTCTTCGCCCAAAAACTCGTCCAAGAAACGGTCTAGACCTCCTGGAAGCTGGAAACCGTGACTACGCAACGAACTACCGAGAATATCCATGGAAAAAGTTTGCCACACTCGAAACCGTCGGATGATTTGCTCGCATTTCTGTCCCTATATTGATTGGTTCAAGCTTGCATAATTTTTGTTTTGGTAGGGTGCGTCTTGTCCTCCACCCGCCCCCCTCCCCAACCAGCTTCAATAGGTCAGAACTTGTAAGCCTAAAAGGGGTATATGATGAGTTCTTTGTGGGACGGGTCTCGATTTTAGCTGTTTTGGTTGGTTTTTGCAAAACATATTTTTGGTCGGGTTGACTTGGTCAGCTATTTGCTCCCCCCCCCCACCCCCCCCCCCCCCCCAAGCTTAGTTCAAACTTTGCAGAAATATTGGTCAGGACATCTTATCATGTATCCCCCCTCCCTACCCTACCTATTTTTGCCGTTTTGCTTGGTTCTTGCAGAATCTATTTTGGGTCTAGTCTACTTGTCCATTACCGTAAACTCCCAGCCGGTCCCAATAGAATAGAGTTTGGTAACCTAAAAGGCTTATGCGACGATTTTTTGTGGGTTGGGACGGCTATAATTTTTTGCTCTTTTGGTTGGTTCTTGCACAATCTATTTGGGTCGGTTGACTTGGAGATTATCAACCTTCGACATATCTATTATTCTTAAACCATGCGAGCTCCGATGTGCAAACCAATGACGCAAGCTTTAGACTATCTCCTTACATTTTCAACCTTTATCTCCCTCAGGTTTAGAGAACTTTACAAGTCTATGAACGGTTTTTGCGTAACTGCTAAAAAGTATCATCGCGATACCACCGCTACTTTTGAGGAAAGATAAATGCAATCTCCCTCTGTTTTGGACAAATTCACCAATGTCTATGGAATCCTTAGATTTGCGTAACTGGTAAAGAGGTCCGATGAAACATCTCGAAATTGGGAAAAACAACAATGGATTACGTCACGGGTTGACTTACGCTGAGTTAATACGAGAGGCACGTGAGTTTACGCATTACACACGACAAGGAGAACGAGAGAAACTAACAAATCAGACCAGTCAGTGGCAGTCAGATGCTGGATCATTACAAAATCAGAGCACTGTTTTAAATTAGGCAAGTCAGGGTATTTTTTGAAAGGGTTCGGAGGGGAGATGAGGATAGTACGGAGAGGAGATAGTTGTGAAGAGCACCGCGAAAAGGATAATGTTGGGAGCGTGGCAAGAGGGTATCATAACAAAGTGTAGGTAGAGGTATGTGGCGAGCTTGGGAGATTGCAAGGAACAGTAACCAAACCGTAGAATACGGAGAATATGGTTATTCCGGCCGGATTCCGAGTGTGGCAGCTACTTCCTGTGGCAAACTACTATTCCTGAGGGGAAACGAACCTGATGCGAATCCGGGCCCCACCCCTTTAAGGGTGCACAAACTCTGGAGCGCGGGGACAAGTTCCTTCTTGTTGATAATACGTTTCAGGGCCTGCTGTGTGGTTAGTTTCACTAAACGAGGTGTGTTCATGGTCACGAGCTGAAGTAATCGGGGCTGAAACTTCCCTCGCTGAAGAGGGCAGAAAAAATTACTAAACTACCTTAGGAACCACTACTATCGGAAAATGTTTAGCAACAGAATAACATTTTGAAATGTCGCCTATTATTTGCGCGCCATGGGCATTTCGCGACGAATATGTTTAGCGAGGGGTCGCCCACTCCCGATTGTAGTCTACATCAAGTGCCCGGTGCTGGCACCGACTGACACCAGCAAGCACCGGTTGCCACGTGTTACAACATTAAAATCAGCATGCTTAGTAGCGTTTGAAAGATTAATCTTTTTGGCCGCTGCCGGCTTAGCTTCTTTTGACCGGTGCCTACCAGTGCCGGGAAAGGGGCTACCCCTCGATATTTAGGCTTTCATAACTTAGGTTATGTTCCAAAGTAGTTATTAAAAGTTATGGCGATGCTCCAGCTTCTTATTGTGGTAGTTACAACCATCTCTCAAACGAAATAATAACGTCACAGACAGACGTCACCACCCTTACGGGAGTTCCTGATGAACCGGTATTCATTATCACTGATGGTGATCCTGAGCATCATATCTAATTGCAACTATCGTAGCTCTTGTCGATAGAAAATGATAAAAGGAAGAAGCTTATTTGCTTATACGCCGAGCGGTGGCAGAAAAATAATAACAGAATCGTAACTGATAATAACTCGTTGAAACGCAATCTTAGCCACACCCACTGCACTGTCGGAAGTTTCATAACAGATAACAGAAGGATGCGCGGTTTCAACAGATAATGCGTAACTGATAACACTTCGGATGTTGTCAGTTGTGTTTCAGAATGTTATGCATGATCAGTCAGGAAGAGCCGAAAAATCGCCAAAAAGCATCTGCTGGGTTTTTCGACATCATGACGATAAAGAATATAAAGAATAAAGTCAGTAGATTCTTTTTTGTGCTGTTTTTGGCTCTTCCTAGTAAAGCTTGTTACGCATAACATTTCATGCATAATGTTTTCAAACACAACAGATAACATCCCAAATTTTATCTGTTACATATTGTCTGTTGAAACCGCACATCCTTGTGTTATCTGTTATGAAACTTCTGACGGTGTAGTGTTAAAACATTTTTCTGCTAAACAGATAACCCAACATCAAGTTTTACTCGGGGGATATTTCGGCCTTTTTGGCAAGGCTCCTCTTGAGACCGTGGCTAAATTCAAACTAACCGAGATTTGAATATCTAAACTTTCTTTTGATCACAAGTTTAGTCAAGATCGCTTCTAAATGATTCGTGATGGTACTTCTAACTTCAGATAAAAAAAAAGCTCAGACTATTTACTATGCGTTAGAGTTCGAACTAATCGGTAAGACTATCGATATACTACACAAAGTTCGAGATATACAACTCTTAAGAAGCTAATGACTACAAATTCACTAAAAACTCCATTTACAACAGTGTCAGAAGTTTCACAACAGATAACACAAGGATGCGCAGTTTAAAAAGACAACACTCTTGGGATGTAATCTGTTGTGATTTCGGAAAGGTTATGCATTAAATGTTGTGCACAACAAGCATTTCCAGGAACACCTAAAAAATTGCCGTAAACACATCTGCTGACATTTTTTATTGTCATAATGATATGGGAAAGTCAGCAGATGCAGACCAGATTACATCCTACGTGTCGTCTACTGAAACTGCGCATCCTTGTGTCATCTCGTATGATACTTCTGATATTGTAGCCGAGGATAATGTGAAGCAGAGAATTTCGATAACTGAACTGTCTGTAACTGAGCCAAGACCAACACGACCGTTGTGACGACACTAAAGTAATCTCCAAGTTAATTTTACGTTAAGATTGTATTTATTCAATTATTAATAGGCTACATTTGGCGTTACTACATTCATTGTCGGATGAAGTTAGTCCGAACATCACGGGTTCAAATCCGAACCGAGGAGCATTTCTGATATAATTACTTACAAAAGTCTAAGCTATTTCACCCAAGATGTGGCTGAATAACTCTAACCCAGTGGTTCCCAACCGGTGTACGCATACCCAAGTGGGTAGGCGAAGGTCCAAAAATCAAGTTAGTCTATAGCTTTAATAACTCGGTTCAATCGTTTTTTAGTCTCCTAACTCACTTTCAATGCTGTCCTCAAGATCAAATACCCATCGTACGCAATTTCAGATTTACATTTATGTCTTATCACTGATGACAATAAATATCGTCTACGTGGTAAAAAATAACAAAACAACATTCGACAAAAAAAAGAGGTACAGCACCTTTTTGAACCTTGATTAGGGGTACGAGCTACGGAAAGAGTTGGGATTGTTGGGAACCACTGCCCTAGCCTATGGAACTCAAAGAGAGGATGAAGGGAAACTTACCGCTAACTTCCATTTCATCATTTGTACGAGCTCCTCATGTGTGAGATGCATATCCTTACCTCGTGATCTGATAGTCTTTGGCAGTTCATTCTGGTACCTGAAAAGCATGAAAAAATTTACTACCTCATCACCCACTCGCTTTATATTTTATTTTTTAAACTCCAACTCATGTTTAATTTTCGGTGATTGAATTCAATAGACGATTCACTCGCTTTAATCATTATTCGAAAAACTAGCTACAAAATTTGGGGCGGAGGGGAAATAGGCCACCTGTAATATTCGAGGTAATATTGAATACTTTTATCGGCAGAGGATTTATCTGTTAATTATATTTATTTATTGATTAACAGAATGATTAGCTACAAACAGGCTATGAGAAAATAGGTCTAATTACCCTCATAGGTAGAGAGTAGATAGGCCACCTGCAATATGTATTAGCTGTAGGCCTATAACAGAGAGGATTTATTTATTGATAACGGAATAATCAGCTACTCATCTAGGCTGTGGGCTGTGGGACTACCGGCCTAGAACACTAATTACCCTCATACGCAGACAGTAGGCCTATATACGCAACCTGTAATACTAAATACTTTTAAAGGCAGAGAGTATGTATTTATTATTTAATATAATAATTAGCTACACATTTGGGGATGTGGGACCACAGGCCTCGAGCAATAATTACCTGCATAGGCATATAGCGTATTAAGGCCAACTGCAATACCAAATACTTCTATAGGCAGAGAGGATTTCTTTACTGATTAATATAATATTCAGCTTCAAATGTGGGGCTGTGGGACAATTGGTCTAGCCTAGATCATTAATTACCACTGTAGGCAGAGAGGAAATAGGCTGCCTGGACAATCGACTACTACTGAATTGTCTGACAGGACACACAGGTTATCCAGAACCACCTCAGAACAGTACAATACGGGACGTCGATTGCGAGGGGTTACTCTCTCTGCACCACCGGTGTACACCTCGGCACGGCACCGGCACCTTCGGGTACACCGTTTTGGGGAGTGAGCAACCCTTCGGTCGGTTGTCTCAAATATTATCCGGCCTCTAGGGTTCTAGTCTTGACTCCAGTTAGGCTTGTGGTTACCATGGTGCATTTTACAGACTGCATAAAATTCAAACGCGTTATGAAATTCGAGCGTATTTACATCTATTTTCACTGACAGAGATTTTGATAGGAACGTGCTTAAAATACGCTCGTATTTGACATACAGTCTCTGATTTAAGCAATGTGTAAACTCACCTCGAGGGGTGCCAACTCGCGATTTTAGTTTACAGCAAGTGCCCGGTGACCGGCTGGTGCCGGCATCGGTTGCCTGCCACGTGTTAGGACAGTAAAATAAGCATGTTTAGAAACGTTTGAAAGATGAGTCGCCTAATTTAATACCGGCACCAGAGATTTAGGTCGGTGCCGTCCCGTGCCGAGAAAGGGTGTACAGCGTGCAGCGGAATGGGTTACCCCTCGACTCGCCTTCACTCGGTCATGAATTTTTTCGGGGTGACCAGAAAATCTTGCCTAAGTCATAATTTGAAACGCATAAGCCTAGGTGTCGCCCACGGTTTTGGTGTAAAGCAGGTGACCGGTGCCGCGGTGCCCGCTCGGTGTCGGCACCGCGTGTTAGAACATTAAAATCAGCATGTTCAGAGGTGTTCGAAAGACGACGCCAAATTTGTTGCCGGCCCGATTGGTGCCGGGAAAGGGTGTGCAGCAGGTGCCGGGGAGATTGTAACCCCTTGGCACTGACGGAGGCTAAATGCTAGCCCCAGGTAGCCCACTAGCAAATACTGGCAACTGGCAAATGAGTCCGTGCATGAAGCGAGGCATGAAGGGATTTCTGATCAAAGACGTCATATTGTCGCTTAAGCCTTCAACCATTAAAGGAAGGACTAGTCAAACCACACAGCAAAAGATGGTGAGATATGTTATAGTAAGTTAGGTAAGTCGGCAACCAGGTTGGTAAACAGTGCTCATATAAAGTTTAGACTAGGCCAGGCATCCTCACTTTATCTCACACGAAGCAACACCCGAAAATCTTATTTGCAATCAGCCATTTCTCAGAACTACTCGCCTTTTCCCCTCCCTCAACCACAAAAACATAGGCATGATAGATGTCAATCACAACAAACTTTCGTCCCAAAAGCCAATAGGCGCAATGGCGAAACAAAATTAAACCGGCAAAATAACTGTAAGGAGAAGGTGTCAAAAAGACAGCCCCCCGCTTTATACTCATCTGTCCCCCTCCCGCACTCTCGCCCGCACATGCAAGTTGCAACTCGCAACACCAGAGAAAAAAAGGTAAGCCGAACAACAGACTTTCTTCACAAAACCAATCGGCAAAACGATATTAAACCGACAAATTAACTGTCAGGAAAAGGTGTAAGAAAAGAATCTGAAAAGAAGGCCCGCGGTCTACTCACCTCCTCCCTCCCCCATTCGCAACTCAACTCCAGAAAAAGTTAAGCCGAATAAATCGCAACAAACTTTTTCGTCTCAAAACCAATCGGCGCAATTGACAAACGGAATTAAACCGACATCACATATAAACTGTATTGCAGGGAGAAGGTGTAAAAAGGACGACCCCATGGTCTACTCGCCTCTTCCCCTCCCCACTCGTAACTCACAACACCAAGAAAAAATGGATAAGCCGAGTCAATCACAACAAACTTTCGTCTCGAAACCAATCGGCGCAATGGCGAAGCGAAATTAAACCGGCAAATTATCTGTAAGGAGAAGGTGTAAAAAGGACAGCCCCCGCAGTTACTCGAACGAATACATTCAAGAAAAATGTAGTCCAAACTCTCCAAGAATCAGTCAGCCGCCAGCTTTCACAGCGGGATATTCTCTGGAGATCTTGCAAAATTCTCGCAAAAAAACACTTACCAATTGTCTAGCCTGATCAACTCCTCTGGCTTCTTATTCTTTTCCTGTGCCTTTAAAGTAATAGCCTCTTGATATAGTGCTAACACATGACTATATTGACTACTTGTTCCTTTTAGGAAAAAGGTGGATGTATCTCGCACTACGGACATGTTTCCTAAGCAAAATGTTCGTTTATGAATGTGGATGTGAGACTAGTTGGTATTGATCCTGGCCACCAGTTGGCAGCATGTATCCAGGAGGTGGTCTCCGATCCAAAAATGTTACTAAACGCGTGGAGGTCGTGCAATTCGGATATGCGGGCAGGATAAATGAGACCGTAGCAAAAATATGATAAACCCGTGGAAAGAATATATTTTAGGATGGGGTATATATTGTTGATTATAGTAGATAGATTGGCTTTTGGAAAGAATTCGGCTGGAATGGCGGCGAAGAAGACGTCTAACAAACTCGGAAGTTCAGTAGCGAATATGCGACGAACCTTCGATAGAAATACAAAGCTAGACTGGCAAAATTTGCATGCAATGACAGTGAAATCAAAACTATTTCGTAGCAAGGAATGGAGTTGAATAGCAAACGACGAACTCGGGGATAGACACATGTTTTAGGACAGGATATCATAATCCGAAGCTAAACTGACTTTCGAAAAGAATTTGCATGCATTGACAGTGGAAATTGAACTATTAATAGCAACGAGAAGGTCGGTAGCAAATATACGAAAAGCAATGTATTCACATTATATTACTCCTTCGGTGAAAGCTGGCTGGGAATATAGTCAAAGACGATTCAAAACGGACAAGTCAGCTAGGATATTCTTCAGCGGTGTTTTGGCCGTTCTTGGCGAGAGTCCTCTTCAGGCTGTAACTGGGAGAAAGGACCCTGCATCCTGATCTTGATCAGAACAAATTACCATACGGAAAGTTTTGTTTTACTGTAAGGTACTGTTTCCGCTTGGTACTCAGTAGAAATATTTTCTAGGTCTGATTCTGATCATCACTGTTCTTCGCCATTCACAGTTTGGTTCCGTCCGAGCTAACATACCTCTACTTTAGACCCAACCGACAAACGTATGCGCAGTAAGACTTATAATTCCCCGAAGTTGACCCTGAAGATTGACAGCCGGACCAGGACCCTTGGCAAGAAGGGCCGAAATATCGTTGCCGAAGCCTCGTTGCTGACATATCTGTTTTGTGCATTATTTGAATTTATGTTTCGAAGTCAGCTTGGGCTCAAGGAATATTTTACTTATAATAGCTTAACCGGCTTACCGACGAAACGTCCGCATGGCAAAACGTCCCCGCAGATTAAGTCCCCGTTGCAAGTCGTCCCCACGACAAAACGTCCCCATTGCAAAACCAACCCATGGCGAAATGTGCCCAAGCGTTTACGCCATGGGTTCGATTTTGGAAGAAAGAATGGATGGTTAGGACGATGAAGGGTGAATATTTTGTTACTGTAAAAATACTTGGACGTTACTTGGGGTGGTTCCCAAAATCACCACAATCTTTTTGCCCACTCTCACAATGCCCACGCTCAGAATGCCCACGATTAAGATGGCCAAGGTTCAAAATGCCCACTACTCAAAATGCCCACTACTCAAAATGCCCGCGACCACGAAATACCGGCGGCCTAAAATGCCGACAGTTATAGATATCTGGCTAAGTTCGAGTTCGTTTCCACCGAAAACCTGGAGTCAACATGATAATGACGAACCTCGGACCACAAACCACGTTGACGCCTGGCACCGAGTCCTCAACAGACGAATTACAGACCGACCACGTTTATTTCGAGTTCTGCGAGAAGCTCAGACCATCCAAGACGAGATGGAATCAGACCTCCTCCAGATCGGTGCTGGAGCCGACTTCAGACGAAGGAACCGAAGAATGGTCCGGAAAGACCAGCAAATTCAAGCACTTAAAGTTTAACTGAACAGGCAACTTATTTTTACATCTTAGATTCAAATACATTGAATTATTACAACACCTATTGGGGATTTTCATTCTGTCCACAGTAGTCTTCAGTAGGGACGTTGGGAATGTGGACGCTTTCCCATGGTGAATCCGTCCACAATTCGCCCGCGAAAATCACCAAACTATCACTATCCCCTAGTTTAGCACTAGTTTTTGGCACTGCAGACTCCAGACACTTCTTTGTTTATTTGATACACAATTGATTTACTCGTTTGCTGCTGGTATTGTTGCCAAATGTTCCAGGCACCATAGAGATATCACAAAAACGGGAAGAGCGGCAAGCACAGTGGTATAATCGCTTAATTGGAAATATCAGGAAAACAAACTAACGCTTTTTCATCGGGTTTTCAAGATTATTTAAGTGAACAAGTGATGGATAACTAGATTGTCGTGTCCTAGCCCTTTTCGGTTAAACTTTAAAGAGAAGTTCCTGGGGGGCTCAGTATCAGTCAGAAGCTTCCTCAAGAAAGCACAGCGCTTTTGCGGCATCTAACCACGATGCAATAGGCTACAAACGTTTATTGTAAATAATAATAAGCCAGTGTTATATATATAATTGAGATTATACAAGTTTATCAAACGATTATCGTCATTCTCATACTCGGTCTACTCCTCCCGTCACTCAATCATGCCTAATTACGGACTGAAAACCTCAAATTTATCCAATCGTGGGCATTTTGAGTCGTGGTCATTTTGAGTCGTGGGCATTTCGAGTCGTGGGCATTTTGAGTCGTGGGCATTTTGAGCCGTGGGCATCTTGAGTTGTTGGCATTTTTAGTGCGCTTTTTGAGTCGTGGGCATTATGATAGTGGGCATTTTGAGTGTTCGCCGTTACTTGAGGCTTGCGACGGAGCATAGAACGAGATTCTTAGAGTAGGAGCAGTGTGTTAGTTATGTAAGTTAGTGCATTTTTTACAATTTTTGTTGCCATGGCCCACGGGCTTTTTTCGGTAATTACATTCTATTATATTATCTTCTTTTTTATTCTATATTTTATATTTATATTTTATATTTTTATATTCGCGCATAGATTTTGAAGTTCGCATTGGTGTTCAGGCGCAAGATACGAGACAAGACAATTTTGAAGTAGTTCATTGCGCAGATATAGGGACAATTGAAGAAAAGAGCTGATGTGGGACAATCTGTAACGTATCCCCAAAAACATAAAGTGCCACCTGTCTTTTCGTAGGTCATAACTGACAATTCTAGAGGCCTTTTGCCACAATTGTGGGCCACCCACCTCTGAGTGTTTGTCGCGGAAACAAGACTGTGTACCACACAGTCGAGCCACTAGTTGTAGCTAGCGGAAACGCCGTTTTGTCTATTTTCTGACGGTAATTTCAAATACATGAAAATAAAAATAAAATTCATGTAAAATCTCAATAAGTAGAACTCCAGGCTTATTTCCATACCATTCTGTACAAAAAGCATCCTCAGTTTTATGTCTGGTGCTTCAAAAAGTAGTTAACTTTATTGTTTAGACACTATTTTGCTGCTTAATTTGAATTTCCCGCCAGAATCGAGCCACAAAATCGACAATCACCTCGCCAGCTGTTTGTCGAATCTGAGCCACAAAGCGAGCCACGAAAACTTGTTGGTCGCGGAAACACACTTGTGGGCCGCACGAAAGGCTAACACTCAAAATGCCCACGATCATAATGCCCACGACTCAAAATGCCCACTAAAAATGCCAACAACTCAAAATGCCCACGGCTCAAAATGCCCACGACTCAAAATGCCCACGACTCGAAATGCCCACGATTGGATAAATTTGAGGTTTTCAGTCCGTAATTAGGCGTGATTGAGTGACGGGAGGAGTAGACCGTGTATCAGAATGACGATAATCGTTTGATGAACTTGTATAATCTCAATTATAAATATAACACTGGTTTATTATTATTTACAAGAAACATTTGTAGCCTATTGCGTCGTGGTTAGATGCCGCAAAAGTGCTGTGCTTTCTTGAGGAAGCTTCTGACTGATACTTAGCCCCCTTGGAACTTCTCTTTAAAGTTTAACTGAAAAGCCAACTTATTTTTGTATCATTAAACTGAATACTCTTCATTTTTGGATTGTGTTAAGGGATTTTTTATATTTTTTTTTTACTATTTGCTCTAGAATGAAATTCAGAATACCTACAGTCGTCCTCACAATGCAAATTTCTACTATGTCGCAGAAAAAATCAATCGAAAGAAATAGAAAACCGTGATTTTCGGGGTTATTTCTTGATCAGCTAATTATCCCTCTAGGATGATGTGCGAGGGATAAATATAAGTTCGGATATTTCGGTTGCACTTCCGGCAAACCGTCTTCAGCGAAAACAAGACCAAAGTTTTCGATGGGATCCCAAAGTTCAAATTTGATCCAGACAATTGGGTCTTGTCTTCGCCAGATCCAGTCTTACCAGACTCGTTGAACCCTTTTACTATTAAAATTTAGGAACAGATAAAGGCCGAATAGCTAAGCATATGAGAAAACCAAGTTCAGATATGGATTCAGCATGTGCGTTTACCCCTTTCAGTCATATCTATTTTGACGAAGCAGATCGAAACATCCTCCTTACTTCTGCCAATTTTCCGTTTTCGGCGGAATTCCGGAACTACTTGTCCAGCGAAATATAGCTCAAAACGAATTCACCATGTCTACTTACCCCTACATCCATCCTCTAAACAACTTCAAATTAAACTTATTCTACTTTTAAAAAAATTTCCGGCTTCAGTCGGACTCCGAGCGATCTATACGTCCGGTGGGAAAATCCTTGTCAAATGCGGACTCAGCATATCTACTTACCCGAAATCGAACTTCTTCTCAAATTTAAATAAAACTTTTACTTTAAACAAATTCTCCGGTTTTGGCCGGATTCCGGCCGAACTATTTGTTTGGCGAGAAAATAATTTTCATATTCGGATTCAGCATGCCTCCTTACCCCTAATTCGACTATTTCATTAGCTTTTAAAATTGTTCCCCTTAATTTCACCCACCCCCCCACCCCTAAATATAGAGCTACATAGCCTATCTTCTAACTAGACCTGTACTTTGACCTAAAGAGTCTTCATGCTAAGTTTGATAACAAATATTTCAACCCCTTCGAGAGTTATCGGTTAACAGACGGGCGGACGGACGGACAGACGGACAACTTTTGCGATGTCATAGGTATCCCTCCACTTACGTTTTGGGATCCCAAAAACAAACAACTAAATCGTAACATCCAACACAACACCAACAGAAAAGTGATGCTGAACCAACAAAACATACAACGAGTCAACGATATGTGACGAAAAACCAGAAGAACGATGCTGATTGAAACGACAAACGAATTCAAATAAAATGATTAATATTAAAATGTGCGTGTTAAAAGTGTATATATACAAATCTGTTGATTTCTGTGAAACTATTTGTACACTGATGGGTAAAGCGAAGGATTATGTAATGGCTGGGTGAAAGCTTCTGCGCTTTCCCAGGGAATTGGTAAATTGTCAATAGACACAGAATTCAGAATTGTAAAATAATCACAGATTTGTCCATATACACTTTTAACACACACATTTTAATATTCGTTAATTTATTTGAATTTTTTTTTCGTTCCAATCAGCATCGTTCTTCTGGTTTTTAGTCACATATCGTTGTATGTTTTGTTGGTTCCGCATCACTTTTCTGTTGGTATTGTGTTGGATTTTATGATTTAGTTGTTGTTGTTTTTTTGCTGAGGACGGCTTGCCGGAAGTGCAACCGAAATATCGGAATTTATAGTTATTCCTCGCACCTCATCCTAGAGGGATAATTAGCTGATAAAAAAAACCGAAAATCACGGTTTTCTATTTATTTCGTAATGAATGGTCAGCTTGGCTTCAAACCTTATAAAAAAATCAATCTCAATGCATACGCGACGTTTCTGTAGCCAGTGGTTAGCTTACGGAAGTTAGCTCCCTGTGTGAACACTTATTTTTCTTAAATCGTTTTCGTCGAGCATACAACACAGATACAAGCGCGTAGAGCATACAAATCAGACAAGGAAATTCACTATTTGAAATCCATCGTTCGTGAATAGGGGAGCAACTAACTAACGTATTTTTGCCGCGTTTTCAAGCTTCTTTAAGTGAATAAGTGAGGGGTAACTAGACTGTCCTATCTAAGACCTTTTAAGTTAAACTTTAAGTGCTTGAATTGGCTGGTCTTCCCGGACCATTCTTTGGTTCCTTCGTCTAAAGTCGGCTCCAGCACCGATCTGGAGGAGGTCTGATTCCATCTCGTCTTGGATGGTCTGAACTTCTCGCAGAAGTCGAAATAAACGTGGTCGGGCTGTAATTCGTTTGTTGAGGACTCGGTGCCAGGCCTCAACGTGGTTCGTGGTCCGAGGTTCGTCATTATCATGTTGATTCCAGGTTTTCGTCGGCATTGTAAACTAGGACGATATTAGCCTCCCCTGTGACCACTTTGAACTGTCGGCATTTCGTGGTCGTGGTCATTTTGAGTCTTGGGCATTTTAATCGTGGGCATTCTGATCGTGGGCATTTTGAACCGTGGGCATTTTAATCGTAGGCATTCTGAGCGTGGGCATTATGAGAGTGGGCAAAAAGATCGTGGTGATTTTGGGAACCACCCGCACGAAAGACCGCGGAAATACTCTTTTCGAGCCACAGTCGACCCACAAACTGTTTGTGGGAGCACTGGAAAACGCCTTAGGTTCGTTAATGCATGAGTCGCACCAGATACAGTTTCTACTGAAACCCTACTTGACTATTCAGGGCTTCTGTGGGCCCGCGCGACCCCCCTTGGCATTGCTGAGAATAATTTATACTTCTATATATAATAATTAAAAAAAGTGAAGAAATAAGGTGATAAAAATCAGGTTTTCGGAAGTAACAAGTGGGAGCCCGATATGTCTTGATAACAGTCATATAGATAGAGAGGATGCAAGAATCAGCGAAATGCCGCTAGGGGGGACAAAAATGGCACACGGTTTTCAAATGACAATGGATGGGATTGTTGTGGAAGTAGTGAGAGGCAGTGCTATAGGCAGGACTGGTCTTAATTAAAGAAATAATGAAACTATATCATTAAGTCACAATGAGACGTTTTGGCTGGGGACGTTTCGCCATGAGGACGTTTATCTTTTTCGCCACAACCCTTTTTAGCAAGTAGGCTCCATGGGAAAAAAACACTGATACAAAAAGTCCCCAGCCAAAACGTCCCGTGAAAAAATGTCCCAGATTAAAACAAAAAACAAATAAGAGCTATGAGATCATATGTCACCCGTTACGAGTACGTGCGAATTACGGTAACCCTATCCCTACAACCCTAAAATACGTAATCTATAGGGCATATGAACTCTCTAGATTTCACCTCTCAAGTTTCATTCAAATCAGTCTACTCGTTTGACCCCTATGCGAGTCACAATATTTACCGGACTCCCTTCCAACTCCCCCCACTGTGCAGATATGCTCGTATACATATCTGAAATCCCCCCGAAAATATTATCATATTTTGACTATTGGTCTATTTTAGCCGGGGACGTTTAACCACGGGGACGTTTAACCACGGGGACGTCTTGTCATGGGGGCGTTTTGCCATGGGACGTTTCGCCAGGGAATTTTCGATCGTGGACGTTTCGCCGACAAACACAAAACACCTCAAAGAATTCACATCAAATCATCCGAGCCGTGGGCATTTTGAGTTGTGGGCATTCTGAATCATGGGCATTTGCTGTGGGCATTTTGAGTTGTGGGCATTCTGAATCATGGGCATTTGTTGTGGTCATTTTGAGTCATGAGCATTACGAGCATAGGTATTATGAATGTTAGCCGTAATGGGATCTAAACCTTGAAATCCCATAATAAACTATTATCATATTTGTGTTATTGGTCTATTCGAGCCTGGGACTTTTCGCCATTGGGACGTTTTAGTTAGGGACGTTAGCGACGAGGACGTTTTGTCATAGGGACGTTTCGCCATGGGAAAGTTTTGCCGTGGGAAAGTTTCACCAGGTGATGTTTCGACTTGGAGAAGTGCCAAATAACAGTACCAGTCAGATAATTAATAACTTTTTTGCAATTAATGAATAGCATGGTTTGCACGGTCCTCATATTTCAGTCAGTTTTTTATGCTGCAAGTTAGAAGTTAATTCGAGCCTGGGACTTTTCGCCATTGGGACGTTCTAGTTAGGGACGTTAGCGATGAGGACGTTTTGTCATAGGGACGTTTCGCCATGGGAACGTTTTGCCGTGGGAAAGTTTCACCAGGTGATGTTTCGACTTGGAGAAGTGCCAAATAACAGTACCAGTCAGATAATTAATAACTTTTTTGCAATTAACGAATAACATGGTTTGCACGGTCCTCATATTTCAGTCAGTTTTTATGCTGCAAGTTAGAAGTTTCTTCTGATGTCCAATCGACTTTTTGCATGCTACGACATTTTTTATACCCCATCATCCTATAATTATCTTTCTCACAAGTCCTCAAGTCTCGCCTCCTGTTCCTGTAATGGCTGTAATTCTAAGTTACTTCGTCAAGGTATCCACACGAAACAGTCGAATACGCTCCGAAGAGTCCAAGAACATTACAAAAATCTGCTGTAGATTTATTTTTCTTGACAGACGGAAATCCACGTCAAATCCCGGCTTCTTTACTCGCAATTAGCCGTCTGCATCGGAGCATTTTTATTCCTTGGATTTAGTAAGTCAGTTTCGACCAGCAGCAACTCCTTCGGTTCCGTTCTTTGTTCATCGCGTATCTCTTTGAAAACAGGGGACAGGTCAAGTGCCATAAGAAACAACAGTGGATTCTTGCGGGAAATTCTCCGGAAACTTGAGTTTAACTCGTCTGTTTATGCTTCGACAACAAGTGTTCACTTTTCTCCACTAGATCTCGATCTAATCGAATGAGACATTTTATTAACTTCAACTGTCGCCACTGCTCTCGCAATCGCCCAGATGGCAAGTTGAACGAGATGAAAAGGGAAATGCCTAACGGTTTATGGGATCAAGGCCAAAGTAATAGCGTGTACATGCCGAATGAAAAAGGGAGCAAAGAGACAAGGAAAAGATGAGTAAAGTATGGAAACGGATAGCCTCTGTATGAGTCACGGCAATGACGCTCTATGGAGCGCGAGATTTAAATTCTCGATTGGTGCAATTAGTTCGCTGCATAAATTCGCAGAGCTTTTTTTGTGACGTGCAAGTGAACAAACGTGGTATTGGCAGGTGGGAAATTGAGCTGTTGGGTAGGTTTGATGATGGTGGTACTGACGGCATTCGAAATGTCAGGCTAGTTAGCGCTAGCATACGACGCATTTGGATACTTTTTTTCGGCTAAAGACGATCAAACTTTGCTTTTGTACCCATTTATGTGGAATTTCCAACTGCATCCCCGAAAACCTATTAAAGTTTAACCGAATAATGCTGACCTATGGCAGTTTTCGTTACCCATCACTTTTTTCAGTTTAATAGGCCGGATGAAAATGTGTTACCTCGTTGCTCCGCTATTCATATAATCGATTTGTATCGGATCAACTTTTTCTTTCAGATCGGTGGTCGGTACCTCTATGTGCCTGTGCCTCTATGCTCGGAATCTTTAGCAACCACAACGGTAAAGGATTGCATAGTTGCGTTTTTGCAGATACCATGGTATCTGTTACAGCGGTGACTGGATCTGCAATTAGTCGTTTTTGCAGTTACCGTGGTATCTGATATACGGTTGCTCTGCAAAAACGACAATTGCCGAAATTGCGGTTTTCGAAGTCAGCCCAAAATAAAAACTGATATTCAGTCACATCACTGAGTGCCAAACTTCTTTCCCACCAATTTGACAAAAATTGACGAAAGTGAGATGACTTTTTCAGATACCACGATCAGTTACCACAGTCAGAATATCAGATACCACGTTGAATGGCCAGATACCACGATAACTGCAAAAACGCCTTTTGACCATGGTATCAGATGCCACGATAACTGCAAAAACGACTTTAGACCATGGTATCTGAAAAAAAAAACGCAACTAATATTTGTTTGGGTCTCTCAAAATAGCGGACTTTGTTCAGAAGTCACTTTCCAATCTGGAATTGAACATTTCCTGTCACAGGGGTGGCCCGAAGCACTCAGGCCAGGGGGGGGGGGGTGAGACCCCTCATTTCAACGACTCATGGATCGTAATATACGACTCGCAGGTACCAACAAAAATTAACTGTTGCGACTATGTTGCAATGGCGCACATTCCCCACCAACAAATAATAGAGCCGGTGTAAAACTAGCTGCAATGCATCACCTGAAATTATTCTTGTAATCAAAATTTTTGTATACATACCATCATAGCCTCAGCTTTACATTTCAACTTTCGCATAAGAGGAACGCTTTCAACGCCTGTACCCGGGACAAATTAAAGCAAGCGCCGCAGGCGATTTTTTTTTAATCTGCCTTTGTCTAGAAAGATTCTAGCCAGCAAATCTAAAAAGTTCCAAGCCTCATCGCCAAGTAAATGACACACCGTTCCTCTAAGTAGAGAATAGGCTACTATGAAATGTGCCACAGGCGTAATTTTGAGAAACACCGAGGAGGAGAGCGTCTTTTTGCAATCCCATTGAAAAGGAAAAAATAGCTTTGAAATAACAAATCTGACCGTCGAAAAAAGTGAAAAAATAGTGGCCACAGAAAACAAAGTAGATTTGTTCCGTATTAAAGCAAAAAAGTAATTCCTGTAAAAAAATCCTGATTTATGGACGTAAGCTGAGGAGCAGGGCGTCATTTTGCGATCCCAATGAAAAATTAAGAATAGCTATGAAATCACGCCTCTGTGCATCAAAAAAGTGACAAAATAAAGCCCATAGAAAAGAAAGTAGATTTGCTCCAAACTAATAGCAAAAAAAGTAATTTTCACGTTCAGAACACACTTCCTCAGAAACGAAATGAGGAAAACAGATTTGCCAGTGCGTTAAAAAAAAAAAAAATCCGGATTTACGGACGTAACGAACTTTTGGTCTTGGCCTGACAGGAGTTTACAGATATAAAAAAAGATGCCAGGTTCGCCGACGAGACTTGAGTTGCGGTTTTTCCAGGTCATTTGATGTACTTTTGTTTCATAATGAAAGTACCGTGTACCGTTTTATTTGTCACTCTACACACTGTACTTTCATGCCGAAAACTAAAGCAGGTAAAGCTACAGTGAGCTACATCTAGAGAATTGCAACTTAAAACTGGTTTGGAGAATTTGATTCTACGCGACAGAAGATGCTATATACACAGCAAATGAAGACGAGAAGTTCGCTTTTAGAATATCTTAAACATAAAAGAGATCATTTTCGAGTTGTATGAGTGTCCTGAATTTTACGAAGTCTCTTCAGATGTGCTTTAACACTAGCATACAGGGGCGTCACGTATGGGGGGGGGGTGCACCCCGCCCCTCCCCCGATGTTGTCGGCTAGCCGGTAAAAAATAGATTTTTCGCGATTTTTCATAAAAAAATCGATTGTTTTGGGAAACAGTCGATTTTTCTTAAAAACGGTTGGTTTTCTTTAAATCAGCCGTTTTTCCGCAAAAAAAGACGGAAAAATTACCAGCTAGTCGGTAATACCTTGCTCCTCCCATATTTGATAGTGCTATGATTCGCAGTCAGCAGTGATACATACGATTCGCAGTCAGCTTTGGCTGAAGGAATAAACATTTTGATAGTAGAGCCTCTGCTAGCACAGAGGCCAAAAATTTACCTCCGGACTAGAATGAGCTATTCCAGCGTCTGCGGAACCCCTCCTGTCCTGGGAAACGAATTTCGGGTGTATATTAAAATCCTTGTCCTTTTCAAGCGTTGTTCCTACCTCAACCTCTCTTTATAATCGACATGTTTCGATTTGTTCTGGCACACTTCTTTCGCGGGTCTCCTGTCATTTGATCTCTAATGGCTTTTCCATTCTGTTTAAAAATTGTATTCCTTCTTTTTTCACTTATAGCCAAAGATGACCAAAAATCAATGCACATAGCCTTGTCTCTCG
This sequence comes from Branchinecta lynchi, assembly GCA_023053575.1. Classification (NCBI taxonomy): domain Eukaryota; kingdom Metazoa; phylum Arthropoda; class Branchiopoda; order Anostraca; family Branchinectidae; genus Branchinecta; species Branchinecta lynchi. The sequence goes on along the minus strand of JAKZAP010000021.1, from coordinate 12,070,798 downwards.
CTTTTGGTCTATAAGTTATTTCAATGTTACCAGTCAGACTTCACTTTAACAACTAACCTATTGTAATTTTGACAGGCTAAAATCTGAAAGACCGAAGTTAGGCAGATCCAAATCCCATGGGAGTAGAACAGGTAGCCGCATTGCTGCCCCGAGGAATCATGTCTGCGACCTATCGGGTTACAAAACCTGGTTTAAACGACTACTTCGGGGACTGGCTTACGACTGAAGCTGTGCAGAGACAAAATTTAAATTTTTTTTAAACGACTCGGGTTATTTTTTATTAAAATGAATGCCCGGGACCTCGGCGAGGCCAAAATAAACGACTGATACAACTTAGCGAAATGCCAAAATAAACGACTGATACGAATTAACGGAAGGCAGGGGTGGTGATTCACCCCCCCCCCCCCCTCACCCCCCCTTCGGGCCACCCCTGTTTCCTGAGCTTCTCATCATTAGACACTGAAATGCAAGCTTTTGAGAGCCCCAGAAAAACAATCCCTTCAGGCGTATTCTCGCCGTTCCCCGAGGACTCCACTTGAGGAGTCCCCGCGTTTTGTTTGTCCCGGGGACTCACTCCCCGTATTCTCACGAGTCCCCACGGACGGGGAATGCTCCGATTATTATCACCATCATCAATTAGGACTCCCTTTCAGGTTCGGAGGGGAATCAATTTTTGCAGGTGTTGGGGCAATGAATGAATGAATGAATTTATTGCACGAAAAAACCCTTGGGGTCATGGCAACAAAACAAGAAAAAACACAACAAACTACAAAAATCGCTCTCTATGGGACAAACCAACACGGAGGAATCTAGCCACCTTACGAATATCCCCCATATTTGTACTTCCAATTTTTTCTAGTAGCCACTCCTCCCTAGTAATTCCCACCCCAAATAATTCGACCCTTAAATCACTCAATCCTTCACATTCACACACAAAGTGGAACACATCCTCATCCACCTTTCCACACATTGGGCAAAAGTAAGGGCCATTCTTTAACCTATTTTTTCCTATAAACCTTCTTTTCTCCCCAATAGCTAATCCTCCCCCCCCCCCCTTAAACTCACCATCCACTTTAAATCTACTCCCGACAACCCAGCTTTAAAACAAATTTCCTCCCCCCAAACATCTTTTGCCTTTGCATAAAACCGAACCTTTCAGGTTCGGAGGGGAATCAATTTTTGCAGGTGTTGGGGCAATATAAAATTGATTAAAACAATTAGGATAAACAAAACCAAAAATAAAGTGGATCCAGATAAATTTCGTCAACTGCATATTTTTTTTCGAACGAAGTCCATTTTGGAAGCATTCCCCATGTTCTCGCTGTTTTCCGTACGCGGAGTCCGCGTGGGCCGTGGAGTGATTCCCTCTATTCGCGCCTGTCCATTCGATTCCCCAAGGAGGAACGGCGAGAAGACACATTTAGCAAAGTCAAAATAAGTTCTTTTCAGTGAAACTTTAACAGGCTAATAGACCTACACCTGGGGCCTGGGTTGGGGCTCGACGGTAGTTGACAGGGCATGGGATATACGCAAAATACTCGAGTGAGTGACTCCTCGTACCTTATGTTGTGGAGTGGGATGACGAATGAAAAGGCAAAGCAGAAGTAACAAAAAACCTCTGAACATCTTCCGATTTGTCTGCATTTTTTTTTGTTTTACTGGCCATCTTGTTGCTTGTAAACGATAACTTCTGTTTTAAGCTCGGTTTTATGTGATGAATTAAATCGACTGGACACAAGTATTTGCTCGGGGTTTACAGTTGGTCTAAAGTAGGGTCGGTTCTCAAATTCCCGTTTTTACCGGATTCCGGGCGAATCGTTCTTCCGTTCCGAAAACTAACAGCAGATCTGTAGTCATCATGCTAATTTGATTACGGTACAATTCGCAACGATAGAGTTTGTCAGAGATATTGATTTTAGTTATATTTTAAAACTGATTTGAGAAAAAGAAATCTTTTTCTTTGTGGTTAGGATTTTGCGTTTATAAGTAATAGCAATATAGAATTAAGTAAAAACAGCGAGAATAAACAAAACGAAAACTAAAGTGGATTCAGATTGTTCCGTCACCTCAACGTTTTTTTTTATTTTTTTCGAACCGAATCAATTTTGGAAGCATTTCCCGTGTCATCGTTGTTTTCCGTCCGCGTCGAGTGACTCCTTCTATCTCGACTTTCCCCTCGATTTCCCGAGGAGTCCTTTGGGAACTTCGAGAATACGCCTTTTGGGGTTGCGGGTGTTGTCGGTTTTTGAAAAAAACAGATATTCGAGATTGTTAATAAGAATTTCTGAAATCGGTATTGAGTTTAGATATCTCATAAGACTGACTTTTTGACAAGAGTATCTATTTTATTGTGGTTACGATTTATTGTTTGTAAATATTACAAATATGAAGCTTAAGTAAAAACAATATAAAAAAAATAAAAGCGAAAATAAAGTGATGACTGGCCTTTATACAGACTAGTTTCGTCACCAGGGTTATTTTTTTTTTATAACAAAATCCAATTTTGGGGCATTGTCCGTGTTCTCGCCGTTTTGGTCCGTGGAGTCCGCGCGGGACTGCGGGCGATGGATCTTGGCTTGGCAGGGTAAAGACGCGCGGTGTTAGCCCTCTGCGCCACCAAACTTAACGGATATAATAATCTATTCTCGCCGTTTCCCGAGGAGTAAAGATTTTGTAGACCAAGTTTTGTTAGATATCACAAAAGGTAATCAGACACTGACTTTAAATTAGGTCAATTAAGGCGGGAAAAGGTAATGTGTCGACTCTATTACAGCAAGGCACCTACAACTTGCAGGTCCTTTAATCGAGCAACATCTAGCTCTACTGTGTCAGATGATCCTGGTTCGCGGTGTGGTCCCTATGCAATTTTATGTCGGACAAATAACTCCCATCCTTAAAAAGGGTAAAAAAGACGCTTCCATGTGCAGTTCTTATCGCCCCATTACTGTCCCGTGTAGTACGTTCAAGCTCTTTGAGTCATTTTTGATAAGAGACATTGAAGAAAAATGTTCCGCCCCTCCTCGCCAGTTCGGGTACCACCGAGGTCTAGGTAGAGAGCATGCTCTCTTTCTCCTTATAAATGTGCTAAAGAGCATTGAAGACCGAGGTGAATTTTTGATTTTATATGCACTTGATGTCGCAAGAGCCTTCGACTCATGTATATTCGCGCAGGTTTCATGTATATTAGCAGGAGCTCATAAAAAGGTGTTAATGCTGCGGTAATTATTTGTCTAAGATATATGTACAGAAACCTGAAAGCTAAAATTAAAGATGGTAGTCTGCTATTCGAAATTCTGAGAGGTGGGCGCCAAGGAGCTCGGACCTCCCCAGTTTTATTCAATAATTGTGTCAACGGTGCACAGGATAAGTTAAATTGCACTTTTATCTTTAAAGGAGTTGATCTATCGCTAGTTACGTTTGTGGATGACTTACTGAACCTTTCTTGCACCTTCCAAGGATGTTCTTCGACTTTTGAGCGTCTCCAAGAAGAGTATAAGCATATCGGTTTGAGCTTTAACACTGATAAGACAGTTGTTCTACCGTTTAATTACAAAGGAAACAGACGTTCAATAAGTCTATCCGGCCTTGAAGTTCCTTTCGCTAGCAGAATTACGTACCTGGGTATGCCAATTGGAGCTAATCTGAAAGAAACTGCAAACCTAGCACTGAAAAATTACGCTCGAAAGATCCGGGCCGCATACGCATCCCTGGCTTCAAACGTTTCGTATCTGGGTAGAGCACACCGGTCACCGATCTCAGTTATATAATAGCCTAACAGTTCCTCTACTACTCGCTCTTGCTCCTGTTTGGTCTTTTTTTAATTGTGGTAAGAGGAAGCAAGTTTACCGCCTTTATTTAAAATTTGCAAAGTATTTGATGGGACTGCCAGCGTGGACAGTAATTCTTTTCTGCAGAGAAAGTATCGATTGGTAAACCCAGCGGGAGTTATTGAGACGCGTATTAATGATTGTTCAACTGAATGTCAGGAGTCATTACATTTTTGGTCTTTTCTGTTTGTTCCGAGTTCGTAGTTATCGAAGTATGTTTTTCCTTTCCTTTACTCCGTCTTTTCTGGGCCGCGCCCAGTTTTGTTCAGTGACGGGTTATAAATAAAATGATGATGATGATGAATGCGATTAATTCGCAAGGGTGAGTCTTCACCTTCCGGAATCTGGGTTCCCAGATTTTTCGAGAATTTTTTTGAATTTCTTCTTCGATACTTAAAAATTCCGGAAATCTGGAAGTTCAAAAGCCCCTTTTTTCCGGATTATTTTGATATACGTTTGGACCGGTTCATATTCCAGATGCAATTTACAGAATACGTCAAAGAATAATCTGGAAGCTTAGATTCCGGAAGTTCTGGGAGGTGAAGACCGGACTTAACAAGAATCTATGCCCCATGATAAATCGAAGAAAAATATTACATCTCAATGCCATCTAGTATGGTCGAGACAAAGCGGTGTTCCTCCGCTGCTTCGATTTTGGGGTGATGGCTCTCGCATACAACTATTTAAATTTCAGAACGGCGTGAGGTTTAAAATGTCACTCTGGCATGTCTTTTCATAGCTACCACCTAAATGGTTCATCGCCTCTGACCTGTCCGTGATCAAATCAGTGTGTAATACAGTAGAGGTATGCTTATGTGAACGTTTGTTGACAGTGCATCTGAAAACACCCGTGTAGGCCATGTGTAGGTATTTTAGATGTTAATTTTACCATTTAGCAGCCATTTAGCCCAAAACTGCACTGTTTACATTAAAGTAACTGTTCACATAAGCATACCTCTACTGTAGTCTGATTGTTTCTAGCCTGTGATGTGGCTTGGGTAGTCAGTATGCTATCAGAAGTTTTTTTTAAGCTTTTTTAATCTGTGCCAAAATCAAAAACTAAAAATGTAAAAAGCAAATGCTTTTGACAACTTTCGGCTTAGGCTGAGATGTTCTTTCTTTCTTTCACTCCCTGTTCACTCCTGCAAGTCTAAGGTTTTGATTTCTTTAAAGCTAAGAAGGAGGTCAGTTATTGAGTCCGATGCGTAAATATTACATAGCTCATCTGTTTTCACTCCAGAGATGGATACATACCCCCCCCCCCCCCGAGCCAGTCTCGAGCAGCCCCAGAAGATGGAATCGACTTTCATGAAGTCGATTAGAGATGAGCAGATGAGATATTAGAGTAAAAATGCATGCTGGGTCCATATCTGAACAGTCTAGTACACTAGCCCTTTTTCAGGCACGGTGCTCAAACGTCTAGCACCATGCCTGGGTGCTAGACGTTCAAGCACTGTACCTTGGATTTCATGTATGGTGCATTGATTTCAGTATACAGTGCATATATGAAAAACACAGTTTCTGTCGTAACAACTGAGCACCAGCTCGGACAGGGCTGAAATTACTACCATGAATTAGAGAAATCAAAGACAATCCTTTATATATTTTTCACAACAAAAACAAAAGGTTTTGTGTGCGGGTGTCCAATATGCATAATCACATATACCGGATTGCGGACGAGCTGCCAATTTAGTGTAATTGTCAAAAGCGAGAATGGAGAAGCCAGAGGAGCAAAAGTGGTAATTTGTACGAGAATTCAGAAGCGAGAATGGAGAACTGAGAATTCAGGTCAAAAATGCAACTATTGAATTTTTGGGACCCTATCGAAACCTTTGGTCTTGTTTCTATGCTTGTTATCAACATCAGATACTTTCTTGCAGATGTCTAACTAAGAGATAACAAAGATGGCAGCCAAGTATGGAGCTCCCTTAGGATCTTCATATTCTGGAATGACAAGTTCAAAATTTCCTGGTGAAACCTCAGACAGTGTTGCCAGCTACATAGAGTGGGATTATGACGGAAGTGTAAAGCCAAATGAAAATGCCGAGCAGAAGAAAACTAAATCTAAACCTACTATTGTCATTGACAAAGAACCTGTGTCACCAACCACCTTCTGTCGCTCAGTCGAGAGGGTTGAGGAGTGGCTTAGCAAGTGTTCAGTAGATTCTGAAAGGTTTTTGACTCCTTTAAAGCTAAGAAGGAGATCAGTTCTTGAAGCCAGTGCACAGATATTACATATTTCATCCACTCCAGAGACGAATCCTGCATCCATGGCGTACACTGCCATTGACACTGATGAAACTAAACGAGATAGCAATCAGCAGGAGTATAGAACAGCAAAAAGAGGACATACACACAAATATACGAAAACCCCTTTAGGTAAAGCTGCTCCTAGAACTCCTGGCACAAACAGGAAATTTCTTTTAAATAGAAAAATGTCTAATGGAGCATCAGAGGATGAAGTAGAAGGATTGGGAGCTCTGAGAACGCCAAGGCATGGTATTCGAAGGATTAGCAGAGTGCCGAAGACTCCCTTGAAGGGGTTGAAGACCCCAGGTCGAGTGAGAACGAAAACAGCAGCTAAGAAGGAATGCTTTGTCAAAAGTACACCACATGGGAAGCCGCATAATCCTCAAGCCATTGGTGGTAAGGAACACATTTTTTTCCTTGCAAAGCCCAAGTAATAAATATTAGGTTCAAGGTTTTAATTTACACTTCTGTATAAAATGATAATATATAGGGGCCAAGCCGGGGACACAGGGTCGATCGACAAAAATCCAGTATAATACAGAACAAACCTATTTGAGATATAACTATTTATATAAATAAATATTAATAATTCCATGACTCACCTCCAGATGGGAACCCACCCCACAAACCCATTGACACTCGGCAAAGATCAACTCGAAATCCGACAAAAAAAATACCCAATGTGCAAGTGAGGGTAACCGATGGCCGGCAACTTATGTGGAACCCAACCAAATTTGTAACCAACATAACAACACCAAACCAATAGCAATTTTTTTTAATTTTAATTTATCATTGATTCTTGATTTTATTTATAAGTATAGAATGAAGTTGCTTTTTTATATTTGAAAGAGATTTGCTGCAATCAATGTATGGTAGAGAAAGATGCCATGAACCCCTGATCGACAAATATGGTGAGAACCATATTAAAGGTTAACTTCCGACATCGAGGTCGATATCCGAAAATAGCATCGAGACGGTCATTGAAATAACCTAACCGAGCCGCAGGCGAGGTAGGTTTTTTAAATTTTCTACTGGCTGAGGTTGATAGTTCAGAATGGTCGTCGAGATTGTTATTCCGATAGACGGAAATTGAGGTATATTAACTGTTATAATTTTTTAAACTGTTTGCATCTGTATGACTTCTGAGAAGTCATAACTCACCGCTGAAAAGTCGGAACTAACCGCTGCTTAATCCCTCCCTTTTACGCTGATAAAGATTGGCATGATGTAACTACGTGGGTAAATATTCCTTCAGCCCGTGCTGACTGCGAATCATAATTGAAAGTGCAAAACGGATACGTCAACTGAGTTTTATTAAAGTTCATTTTCTAGTTTGAGCGGCTTGAGCCTGAAGAGGAACCTTGCCAAGAAGGGCCGAAATATAGCTCTAATAAAATTCAGCTGACGTATCCGTTTTGCACTGTCAAATATAATAATAATTATAATAATATATTTGCAAATTGGATGGCAGGCCGTTAAGCCTCTACTAACTATTGCTATTTCTCGAAAAAATATAATAATGCTTTAATGCTTAAGTAAGGTTGTGACAATAAACCAAGTTCACTGCTCATTTAGAGACAACGTATTTACAAATTTGGAATAATAGTAACAACTTCAGAAATTTTAGTTTTTCGCCCATTAGAAAGCACAAGGCATAGATCGAGTAGGAAGAAACGACAAGAAAACACTAGAGTTGCGTTTTGAGCAATTAGCGTGTTGAACTCAAATCATAACACGTTGCGCTGTCACCCGTTCTCAGCGCCCGTGTTTTGCATAAGAGAACCCGGCACATGATTTGATACGCTACCGAGCCGTTTGTGTTTGGATTCGGTTTTGAACTCGAAAGAAACACGGGAGCTAAACACGCTTGAAGCTACAGAACACCGAACCCGTGTTAGGATGCACACTAGATGCGCTTCCATAAAAACCATTTGTGACGACCACGGGTTGAGAATCGCGAGCCTGAAAACGCAACTTATGATAAGAGGAAAAAATAAGGAGACTATGACCCACATTAACTATCCTATCACAGCCTAGTAATTACAGGCTACTTAAAATATTTGTTTTGCAGACCTACTTTTTCAACTGAACCTTATGGAAGAAGCACTTCGAACGAATCCTACCTCTCTTGGCATATCGTCTCCCCACACTGCCAGAGTTCTGGCCAGACAAGTTGGCAATCGTGAAAAGGAGCTCTTCGGTTTACTAAGTAGTTTCGTCAGACGGCCACCCAAACTGGCAGAAAAGGTCCAGTTTTATCGTTTTACTCCTTAAAGTGCCCATGACATATCTGTCTTCAGCTGATTTATACTCGCCCTTGGGCATTGAGAAGATGAAAGCAGGTAGTGCATGTCATGGATGTAGATCAACCCGACAAAGGTCAGAAGAGTCCAAGAGGATTTCATGTCTCTCATCCTCCCTCCTAAGACTTTCTCCTCCCTTTCCAGCTATCTGAAACCCCAGCCTCTAGTTTTGGGGTTTGGGTTTGCGGATGCGGGGTGGAAAGGAAGGTAATGTGGGTAGGGGTCTCCACCCCGATACTAAACCATCTGTTTGAGCCTGGATAGTTCGGCAAGCGGGACCCGAAGAGTGATAGAGAGATTGCAACCTTTCCGACGAAAACGGAAAGGAGCGTAAACAAAATAATCTAAATATTCTTTGAGCCCAAGCTGACTTTGACACATATATTCAAATAATGCATAAAATCTGCAAGGTTTATTTCCTTCCCCGACGTTGACCCTGAAGATTGACAGCCTGACGAGGACCCTTGCCAAGAAGGGCCGAAATATCGCTGCTAAAGCACCCGTTAAAGTACATGTTATATGTATTATTTGAAAATCATCTGACATTGTGATGGATTGGACTTTCAACTTTTAGACTGTATTATCGGCGTTTGGTAACCGTTCTGATCCTTTAAATGATTAGGAAAGTTTATCTGACTGTTTCTCGATTGTATAATTACATATTTATATAAAACTTCTATCAGAAATTAGAGCTCGAAGGCGTAAAGCTTTTACAACAAAAACGAATCTTGCATTCCATTGGTTGTTTTTTGCACGACGCGTCACAACTAACCAGTAGGATGCGAGACATCGTTTTTGAGTTAAAATTTTGAAGTTTTCATGCTTCAGTTTCCAACAAGACCTTACCTCAGTTCCTCCATAGCCATCGGTGGCGCATAGGGCGTCGACAAAGCCTCTCCGTTCGTCCCGCATTGATGCGGCAGCGGTGACGTCTTCCCATTCAGGTACTAGCGAGGTAACAGCCGTCCTCAGGTCTCCGTCAGATGTTCGCCTCAATGTGTTTTTGGGGCGACCTCGCTTTCTTCTCCCGTCTGGCTTCCACTCGTAGGTTGTTCGAGGAAGGTGGATCTCTTCCATACGAAGGACGTGTCCGAGATATGGCCACCGCCTTCTTTACAGCAGCTCGATGACAGACGGCTCACCTGTTTTTCTGCGTATTTTTGTATTGGTGATTTTAACAAGACTCTCTTATGATTGTACAAATAGGTCAGTAGCAATTTACGACCCATATTAGTCACCAAATGCCGATGATTCAGTTTCGAAGTCGAAAGTTCTATACCTCAATACGTCCTCTTCTTCTTCTAGAATGCAGTCATTAGGATCCACTGACCCTCTTAGGCTTGTTCTTGCTGAGGTCGATTGACTTGGTTGAATTATTACGTTGAATTATAGTGTTATGATCCAACGATGATCGTGATGAAATTTCCCTTTTGTCGGGTAGCTGCAGTATCTGGTAGGTGCAGTATACTGCAGGTCGGTGCAGTATCTCTATAGCCGATACCACTTCTTATTCGGTCTCTCCAGTGGCCGGTTCGATCAGTTGGATTTGTTCATATTAAGCGGATAAATTGGATATTGCACATTTTGGTGAGATGGAATATATTCGTAAATTTGAAAATGTAGGTCTACAGCCTTGCAATTACAAGGGAGCTGATATTCCGTATTGAAGGTTGTGAACCAGGCTGGAGACTGGTTTGCAGGAAAATACATAGAAGACCAGTCAAAGCGGATTGTTGGAATAATGGCTAGAATCCCCGCGGACTAGGGGCAATCACGACTATGCACCACTTCCAGAAGCTGTTTTGAAGATCCTGATTCTCTCGTGTTCGCCAGCACTTCTTCAGCAACCGAGCCGTTCCTCTCTGGAATATCTTGTCTGAATCAACAGTGACTCAGCGAGACACCCGAGGGGTCCAAAAAGCGACTCGACGAGGACTGGCGTGCACAACCGTGGAGAGAGGATTGGAGCGACCCAGATGTAGTAAAGGATATGATTGCCATCATCAACCGCTAGCTACTCAGGGGATACTACATCGTTATTGCCTACAGGTGGAATTTAAAGCAATTTAAGGTAAATATGTTGCAGAGTCTGGCAACAAGTCAAAGACCCCATGGCCGTTTTGGTCTAGTAGATTTAATCTACGGTCGAAAGTGTAGGTCTGTTCTTTCTCGGCCCGTTACGTAGGTGTTGACTAAACTTTAGCCGATTATCTACGGGTCGTGACGTCACGCGAAAAGTCTATATTTTCCATTTATTACCGGAATTGATTGTCCCTAGGATGGTTTATAAGTGTAAACACGTCCGGCGCCTCGCTGGCCGCTCGGCTCTATATATATAGATAATAATATATATTCTGCAACATTAATTTAATCGAATTTTCCTATTTCTTTCATGACGTCATGCAAACGTCACGGGCCGTAGATAATCGGCTAAAGTTTAGTCAGTACCGTTACGTACAGTCATTGGGACGAGACGGTAGATACCGAATCCTATTTAGGGTTGTGTTGGTTATGTGTAGTAGTTAAGAACTTCCTCGACAATCGCCAGCGCTATCGTGAGCCTTCTCTTTTATACATTTTTATTTATTTATTTAGTTATTTATTTATTTATTTGTGACCCGCTTTTTGGATAACAGCGGAGTATGAATAAAATACACAAAGTAAAATACACATTAAAACACTAAACAAAACATAAATATTCTTTGAGCACAAGCTGACTTTGAAACATTTATTCCATCAATGTTTTCAACGGATACGTCAGCTACGATTCTTCATCAGCGATATTTCGGCCCTTCTTGGCAAGGGTCCTGGTCAGGCTTTCAGTCCTCTTGTTCAACTTCGGGGAAGGAAACAAACCTGTAATCAGTTTTTTGTAATCCCCGAAGTTGAACAAGAGGACTGAAAGCCTGACGAGGACCCTTGCCAAGAAGGGCCGAAATATCGCTGATGAAGAATCGTAGCTGACGTATCCGATGAAAACATTGATGGAATAAATACTAAACAAAACAATGTAAATAAACATAACTAAATTCTTTCTGATTTATTCTGATTCGTTCTTCGTTATTTTAGATCGCGAGCATTCACTCTGAAGAGGCAGCTTTGGTTAACCAGCGGAAGAAACTCTTTGCGGCCGAAGACCGGAAAATGGACTTTTTGGAACACAGGACTTTGCCGACTAAAGTAAGTCCCTCGAACATTCCGTAAGCAGTCATATCCGCTACCGCTATTGCTCAAGGTAGCTATGTCAGCTTGATATGCAAACCATTAAAGGACACGTCGCACTTATGATAGTAGTTGCGTTTTTGCAGATACCGTGGTATCTGTTACCAGTGTAACTCAATTTGCAGTTAGTCGTTTTTGCAGTTACCGTGGTATTTAATACACGGTTGCTCTGCAAAAACGACTATTGACGAAATTGCACTTTTCGAAGTCATCCCAAAAGAAAAACTGATATCCAGTTACAAATCTAAGGGCTAAACTTCTTTCTCATCAATTTGACAAAATTTGATGAAAGCGAGATGACTTTCAGATACCACGATCAGTTACCACGGCTGGACCGTGGTATCTGAATATCAGATACCACGATAACTGCAAAAACGCCTTTTGACCGTGGTATCAGATACCACGTTGACTCCGAAAACGACTTTAGACCGTGTTATCAGATACCATGGTATCTGCAAAACGCAACTAGTAATTCATTCTGCTTCTGTAGTGTTGTAGGAACAAGAATGGATGGCCATTCTTGTTCCATATTCTACACTTCAGAAGTGTATCCTACCTCGTCTTTTAGCATTACGCTGAGTATCACGCTTGCCAAGTATCGTATCTTTACGTGACGTATCAGGCTCTCGACCATTCTTTCCGATCCGCTTATTGGTCCGAAGACCGGCTATGCAAATTTTGCCACGATTGACATCCAAGGCAAGGAAACAGGCTAAAAACAGCCGAAACCTTGCGTAATTTTCTGTAAGCATAGCTAAGTTTTAAAGTAGTCTGTTACGACGAGTGTATTTGTATGTGAAGGTGCACTCTCAACTTGATGTTATAGCAAGGGGTGTAGTAGGCCGGACATAAGATGGTAAATGCTCGTAGATACAGTCATCGGAGTCAGTATACCTAGGGCGCCAGGATGGCCACTACACGTGCGGACTTCATGGGTTCATTATGGATTCCTCAGGTCAGTTCACACGATGGTTTGCATACCGAACGACAAAAGGCTAAGCCACCCATCATACACTAGGCCTTACAGGCCAGCCCACTCTAAGGAGCTTTAAACACGAATCACAAGAATGACCTATGGTCTGTAAGTAACAAAAGGTTTTATTATCTTGTATATACTTACAAAATAAAATAAGAGTTGTTGGCCGGTCGAGGCCCGGAAAAGGGTGTCCGGTCAGTTCGTCACACGACAGTTCGTCATAGGACAGTTTATCACAGACAATTCGTCACAGGACATTTTGTCACAAGGACATTTCATCACAAGGAAATTTCATCACAAGGACAATTCGTCACAAGGACAATTCGTCATTAGGACAATTCGTCATACGGACATTTCGTTACAGAGAGCCTGATTTCCAGTTTGGATTTCGTTTTTAAGCTATATATTATTAAATACTTAGTTACATTAAAATGGTATGACTATGCTATATAATACATTAAACATGTATTTACGAACAATTTCCCGCAAATATTCGAGTACGGCAGTTTTACTAGACCAATACCTCCCTACTATGGTTTTCAGTCGTAGGTTAAGTCTTCGTACTTCCACTTCTCGGGCGGTTTCGGTCACCCAGCAACAAATTCTTCAATAATCATTTTTGTTTTGCCCTGCCCCGGCAGCAGAAACGAAATGAATTTACAAATGTCTGGATGAGCTGCTCCAACGTGTTTTTTGAATGCTGAATGCTGTCCTTCAAATTCTTGTTAGTCCTAAGAAGGTCTTCTGCGACGCGCTCAAAGACGTTCCAGACAGGGATAGTAAAGATAGCATTTCTACTTGCCCCGATGCCCTGTGATGTTCTTCCTATGCAAGTGTCTTCAAAGTAGTCGAGGACTAGATATAGCCTACTTCAGACGGTCAGATTTGAACATAGCGGTCGAACGCTGATGGGATATCCACCATTGGAAGAAAAGCCAACGCTGTCAGCATTTTCATGGTGAGAGCAAAATCGCTGCAAGACGAATAGTTCTCGAGAACATCGCTGTTTGCTTGAATTTGTGTTTTGTATATGAGAATCCTTAATAATAGAATTCTTAACGACCTCTCTCAGTCTTTGCGAGTTCCATATTTAACTAATAACACCTTGACTCTCCTCGAGAACATATAGCACTAAGACTGATGATTAGATATCGGAGATTAGAGCAAGGATACAAAAATAATGATTTAAAGATTGGTTCAAACAACCTCTTGTGAAGGGGTGGCATTTTTGGTTTTATCCAAACTAATTTCTAAAATATGACGAATTGTCCTAGTGACGAATTGTCCTAGTGACGAATTGTCCTGTGACGAATAGTCCATGTGACCAAATGTCATGTGACGAATAGTCCCTGTGACTAACCGTCCGTGTGACGAATTTTCTGTGACAATTTGTCCTGTGACAAATTGTCCTGTGACCAATTGTCCTAGAATCCGGAAAAGAAATGTAGAAGAAGGTGATTCATCCTCGTGGGATGAGTCATGATCATGAATTAATAAGTAAAGCAGGAACGGAGAGCGACCGCTACAGTGTACAAGTGTACAAAAGGAGTAGCGATGCCTAGCGGCGAAAGAAATGAGCAGTGCGAGGTGCAGATGGCACCACCGTCGACTATCTTAGAACATCTTAGCAGAAAACACTATGTAGTGCGAGGTGTCCTTTAACGGCTTGCGCAGCATAGGTGCGCTGCCCTTGGCTGGGAGTGAACTATTTATTGGGTTGCTGCGCTGGTTGTGCGTATTCCTTTCTTGTTTTGTGTTCATATCAGTTGGTAACTGGAAGTTGTAATTAAACGTCGCTAGTTTTGCTGTATACTGTAGAACTTGCAGGGCGACGGTTAGTCTATCATAGTATATATATGCTATTTTAGTACGCGAAGCACGTGATTTATTTGCCAAAGTTATACCACAGCCACATGCTAACAGAGCGTTTCCAAGTTAAAGATGCAAGCGTCACACTTTTGGAAATTTTGTCGCCTCTGCCAAAAATCATGGAAAAAATCAGCCAGCACATAACTACATTCTTTCTGGCCGATGAATGGACAATTACATTGTTTTTGTTGCGTTTTATTTTTATTTATTTTATTTTACATATACCGCTTTTCAAATGGCGGGTCAGAAGTAAATTACTTACTTACTTACTTAGTTGCCATAGTTATATATTCTTGGCTATATGTGGGTTACATTTTATCGGCGGCATGTATGTGCGATTTGTAGTTCCGTACTTCGGTGGTAGATGTTCCTTCAGCCCAAGCTGACTGCGAATCATATCTGACGGTGCAAGACGGATAAGGCCCTTCTTGGCAAGGGTCCTCTTCAGACTCATGACGCTCGAGCTGGAAAATGAATTTGGTTATATTTTACCAAAAAATGAAAATGAAGTGTACCATAGCTTCGACAGACACAGGAAGTAGATCAGCAAATTTTCGAACAAAATCGATATGGATACAGTCCCTATCTGGAGAGTCGCGAAGAAGTGCCTCCATCTATTCTCGCGGTTCTCGAAATGAAGTTCAGTGGACGATCTATTGGGACAGCTTTTACAGATTGATTAGTTGTAGACAGAAAAAGCATGCTCAAATTTGACTATTACCTGAAACTTTAATAATTAAAACAAGAGCTACAAGCTCATATGTAACTTGTCATGACTTGGTACAAAAGTAAATGACGACGTCACAGAGTATAAAAAAAACGGTCTCACCCTCACTGTACCTCACCTTTTGAACACAAGAACCGGAATGAAGAGCACCCTTGCCAAGAAGGGCCGAAATATAGCTCTAATAAAATACATACATACATCCACTTGTGTATATGTAATCTACTTTGTAATCGTTTTCAGTTGTCAATCAGAGAGTTTTTAGTGGAGTGTTCTTTAATTTTTAATTTTTAATTTCAAAATAAATGCGGCACAACATTCCATGCGCGAGCAAATTGATTGGCACTTGTCGTTAACCTACAACTAATACATATATACAATTGTCATACAATAAATACACTAAATCAAGTAAGGTTGTTATGATATAAAGTAAACTGAGGCACAAAACTATTACGGTACCTTTCAGTTTTACAAACGACAGGTGTGAGTTTTGGTACTTTCATAGCTGCTTCTCTTGGAGGTCTGTTTCTTTCCGGTTTAAAAGGTGGAGGAAGCATATTTCGGTAGACAGGGTGGGATAATAGATTTGTTCCGAAACGTTGGCACAGCTGTCCTCTACGAACAGAAAGGGGCTCCAGCTTACACTCCTTTAGGAGATACGAGTGCGGCATTTTATGGCCACCAATTATAATTTGAACAGCACGTTTTTGGATTCTTTCCAACTTATCTGAGTCACTCTTTGTAAGTCCATAATGCCATGCTGGACAAGCATATTCAAGTAGTGAACGGACAAACATACAATACAAAGCTTTCATTCTTTCTTTAGGGACTTTGAATTTCTTTAGGATGTTCCTTGGAATAATCCACTATTGCGAGCGCTGTAGCAGCTTTTGGTTTGCAGTTTCCGGTTTTCACAGTATATTATGGAGCTCATAACTCGTGAACCAGTGCAAGTATAATTGGTACGCTAGTGGGTATTGGTGTCTGGTTGTGCCTTTTGTGAGTCCCACCCCCCACACAAACCCGGTTCAGAGGCAAATAGGCCCAAGTTCATAACTTGACCAGAACTGGACATAGGACGATGAAATCCCTTGTACGTGTAGATCCTAGGGCTGGGAAATTGCTTTTAAAGTTGCACTTCCCCCACCCACCCCGTTCATGGGCAACTGGGCCCAGATTGCCCAGGAGTAAAGTTCGTCACCCTTGCCAGGAATCAACAGGTATCAAGTTGAAACTTGGTAGGATTGTGAGCATTGGGGTCTCTTTTACTTGTTGCGGGTCCCAAATCCCACCCCCACTTGGTTCAGGGGCAATTGGGCCCAGATTGCCCATTTTTTTATTGTTTTTAATTTGACAATAACTGGATATAAGGCGATGAAATTCCTTTGTGCTTTTGGATCATAGGGACCGGGGAGAGTTGAACCACCCCAAAAAAATTTCATTTTTTCATGGGCCCACAATTGCCCATGAAAAAAGTTTTGACGCGTGACTGGAATCAAACTCTAAGCTGGTATACTTGAGGAAAAAAGGTGTAAATACGCATTTTGATGGGTCCGGACCCCCCCCCCCCCCCCACCCGTTCATGGGCGGGTGGGCCCCGGTTTCCCATGAGTTTAGTTCGTCTATGACAGGTCTCAAGTCCAACTCTTGTATATTTGGTGGGATATATCTATGGATGAGGATTTGGTGTAAGATCAACAAAGAAGACGACGCGACGTACTTTAATCTTCAATGAACAGTTGGAAACTGGACTGTTTTGTCATATGATTGATGATATGCCGTTCTTAATGAATTGTGACACGGGGGGCATTAATGTGCTACGAATTGGTTTATCGCACTTGTTGTTACCTTGCTAATGGACAAGAGGTTTAAGGGTGGGACTGGCAGCCAGACCACTCAGTGTTCGAACAAATGCTATTCGTGCTAGATCTTCAACATTTCTTTGGATTTATACTGGTGGTTTGTTTACATTTAGAGCTTTTAAAAGGGGGTTATTTCAATACTTGTTTGGTTATTGGGGAAGAGAAATGTCTTGGTTCTAATGCTCTTAGTATATAAATGTGATAAACATTTTACTTTTACACTCCACGTCTGAGCGCTTGCGCACTTGTTCAGTTGTATTTGTTGAATTTTTTCCTATGAAAGTGTTATGTTTTTCTTTGGTTTTGCTTTTCTTTTCGTTTTTGAGTTTGTTCTCCAAGAGAGTCTTCTGTATTAGCTCTCATCTTCGTTTAGATCTCAGAGATTGTGAGCGTGTTCCACCCTACTTACCGTAGTTACTACGCATGACGTCACGGATCCTGGCTTCTTGGCGTTAAGGCGGGAACATATTTTTCTGTTTTCGGCAAAATATGATGCCACGGGCTGATCAGTCCAATCATGTCACATAGATCGTAGTTACCACGCTAACTACGCACCCGGGCATGGTAAGCAAATAGTTACTATTTCGAGAAGGTTGGAACGGTCGACGAAGTAACTTTTTACAGGGTTGGAACGAAAATGGTTATCAATAGATGCTATAGTTAGAAGGGTGGAACAGGCTCTGTGTATTCCGATCCGTCTCCTAGGTTCGCACTTTGGTTTGAAGGACCTCAGGAAAGGTTTCTCTACTCTTTTAGGTAGCCAACGTTGTTCACCAGCAGAAAGCCCAACGACTAAAATCAGCCAATCAGATTCTAGAGCTTGAAAGGCTATCGACTGCTCGTGCGGTGAGAAAAGTCAGTAGGATGAATCAGGTAAGAATAATCTTTTCTTCTCTAAGTCGTCAAATAGTGAATACTAATCATACAGTAGACTGACTCTACTTGGGCCGGGTATCCAATATGTTGGATTTATTGGGCAGCGAATCTATCTATCTGTCTATGATCGTGTTCCACTCTACTTACCGTAGTTACTGCGCATGACCTCACGAATTCTGTTTTTTTTTTCCGTCAAGGCTGGAACGATTTTTCTATTTTCCAGCAGAATATCATGCCACAGGGGAATCCGAGCAGTCATGTTACAGAGATGCGTAGTTACCACGCTTACTAAGCTCCCGAGCTGGGTAAGCAACTAGTTACTATTAGTTACTATTTCGAGAAGGTTGGAACGGTCAGCGCAGTAACTTTTCGTGAGGTTGGAACGAAAATATGAACTAATAGTTACTAGTGTTAGAGGGTAGAACACGCTTTATATTGCTTAAGTTAGGCTGTTACGCCTTTTACAAAGGTCAAAGCATAACTCTCACTAGAAATGATATTTTCACGATAAAATGATTGAGAAATGTCATTGTTTGAAAATACCAATACTTACCCCTTGAAATTAGGGATTTTCTTGTTGGCGCGCGCTAGACTTCCCGCTCTCCGAAGCGGAGATTCGACGCAAATTATTTGAAAACTGTGCACATAGTGGTTAAAAAGTGGGAAGAGCCAGGCGAAAGAAAAGGAGTCTTAGTCTTCCTAAAATGAAAAACATAATCTTGAAGTTACTCGTGCCCGTATTTTATGAAGATTTGCTGGTGGACCTTTTATCTTTCGGTGAGCTTTGCACTGCTTGACTGGCAAACTCGGCTCGGCCGGAAAAATGCTAAAAAGTCGTAGGTGCAAGACGAAACGATGGGCGGTGTTTTTTGAAGCTTTAAATTTCATAGGAGAGCTAGGCTAATATAAAAGGCAGAATAGGTACGTTGATCTTTACTGCTGAAAACTTACGTATCAAAAACCTGGGCATACTATAGTGCTAACCCAGTCTTCAACTTCTGATTGACACAAACCTACCCGCGCTTTACTGTAAAAAAAAAATCTTGCAATATTTGCTACCGGAATTAATCTTGTCTCTAATTCGGATTAATCTTATCCCAGTAGAGATAAGACTATCCCAGTAGCAAATACTGCATCAAATTTTCTTTTCTTACATAACCAACTTCGAGCAAGAATATGATTTGTTACTGCTTTAAAACTGAAAAGATACATCGAAAATATTCAAAGGATTAGCTTGTTACATGATGGAAGTAGAAACTGACAGATATTACACTAATTATTCAGTTACCCCCCTCCTTTTTATGGCAGTTGCCTTCCGGCCAAGTGCCATATATCGATCACTTTTCCGTCCGTCGGCCTGTGTGTCGGTCGGTCAGTTCAGTGAGCGTGAGTTAGGGTACTTCCAGATGTGCTAAGACGGTGAAAATTGGGAGGCGTATTAGGGACCCGATCAAACTAACTTGGAAATAGTCACTTCCCCGATCCGACCATCGTGGGGGGAGTGGAAGGAGGAGGAATCGGGAATATTGACGTATGTACAACTTTTGAACCGGGGATTGGATCATAATGGAAATTGATATTTGGAAAAGCCTCGTGTCTCAGATGTCACACTTAAAGTCCGGAACGGATCCGATAGGTTTGGGTGGAGTTGGAGGGGGAGGGGGGTGGGGGTGGAAATCGTGTGACACGTTCAGAGTGGAAGGATCAGGATGAAATTGGGTGGGAAGAACAAGCACAAGCCCTAGATACATAGTTGTAAAGAGCTGACCGTATCTGGGCACTGTGGGGGGAGCTGGAGGGGGGTTGCGGAATTCCGGTGATCCAGGGTAAGGTTATTACAGGTGGGCTAGGACGATGAAACTTGGCAGGCATATCTGGGACCCGAGCAGATTCATTTGGAAATAGCCAGTTCCCCGATCCAACCATCGTGGGGGGAGTGGAGGGAGGAGGACTCCGAATATTGATGTATGTATAACTTTCAAGCAGATGATCGGAATCTTAATTTGGAAGGACCTCTTGTCTCAGAAGTCTCATTTTAACACCGGAACGGATCCGGTGTCTTTGGCGGAGGTGGATGGGAGAGACCGGAAATCTTGTGACACGCTCAGTATTGGGATTAGTCTGGGGCCCAAGTATCAAAATGTGAAAAGTAGCTTTCCCGTCGGGGGCAGCTGATCCGACGATGGATTCTAGGTAAATCGACCACGCTGATTTCGAATCTGGGCGGGATACTGGGATCAGACATGTGCTAAAGATGTTACGCACCAACACTCAAATTCGGATGTCTTGGCGTTCCATTTAATTTTTCTAAAGCGGATCGAAAACTATTATCAGCTAACCAGCTACGGTTATTCCAACTCTGACTAATAACTATCCTTCAGAAACAATGGAAAAGTTTATTTAGGTATGTTTATTTACGGTGAAAGAGTACATTTAATAAAACCATGTGTGCAAAAATTGGTCCTGTCAACTTTCATATTTAATCACAAATGAGTTAGGCTTCGAAATCCTCTTCTTCCTCGTCTATTACAATGACATTGATACATTTCCCCCCGGATGCGCATAGAAAATCACGAGATCTCTTGGTTACAGCACATGAGCATTTTTGCTGCAAGATTTCTTGCAGGCACAAAAAACACCGACCACACTGTCTGGAAAAATATGGCCCATCAGTTGCCACTGCTTTTGCTCCCCCACGTATCTCATCGGCCCATCCATAGTCCAGTGGGTTCAAAGAGACAGGCATTGGGTCGTGAGCTTGCGTCTACACGGAAATTGCAAAAATGCACGCAGCCAGTGCAAAAAAAAAAATGATCTGTCGGTGGGTGACAGCCACATGGGCTCCTTTTGCGTGGCAAAAGATGTATACGGAGATCATTTTTAGGCAATTCTTCAGCCGTTTCATAGTATGGCTGTCACTCTGCTTTAAAAGGACAGAAAAGTTTTCTCTGATTTGTGATGTCTTGTACACACTACCATCATTTACACTTTGGTTCAATTTCCATCACAAGTTCCTCAAGCATTTATCGAGATACCTGGCCTTCTCTGCAACAAGATCACGACCCCTGCATCCAGAAGCAAGAAGAATATATCGCTCAGTTAGTGCACAAGCATGTTCAATTACTATGTTAACGCTCCTTGACGTTTCAGAAACTCTGCGAAGTTGAGACTCTGGCCTCTCTTTACATTCTTTTTTCAGGTAAAAGAGGAAAGTGTCAGTATATGAAAAGTCAACACTTTGAGACCTTAACTGTAGGACCATGGGACTAGGAGTTGATGTTGATGTCCAAGTTGCACAGTGTCAGAAGTCCCATAAGCTAACAAGACTGAGGACTTAGAAGTGGAAAAAAACTTTTTCCTACAAGTTTCATGCAACACAAAATCACAAAAATCAGGTTTTGACATTGCAGTCATGAGCTTTTTTGCAGCAAATCACTTAGCTTGTCGAACACTTTAGCCTGTGACCAAGGAGCGATGTCAGTTGTTTGGCACAAATACAGTCAATCAGTTTTCTCTTTTATGGGCTGTTGGCAAACAGCATCCATTTTTGGCAAACCGTAACCATCTACAATCTCTTCTTCCACTGATTAAAGATTGAGAAACCCCTTGATAAACTTTTCATGATATTTGGCCTTCTCACAGCATGCCACCAAAGATTTAGGTGCTGGCAATAGCAGCACCTGCCATTGTAGTCATCAGAGGCCTGTAGTGCCTTACTGTCTTCAATGTATCACTGAGCTTGTCCAGGACTCAAGCCTCTGATAAAGGAAGAATATCCGTGTTTGGCACAAAATAAGAAGTCAGATTTCTCCTCTTTCTTTAGGCTATTCGCAATCCGGACCTGCTTCTTGGTCAGTTGATCCATTCAATTTCCTGTAAAGAATAAAATATGTTACAACACCATAGGTACTTAGATATTATAGTATTAACAAACCTTGCAATTACAGAGGAATTTACAGTTGTTAAAACAAATATAATACAATAAAATTTGTTGATTTTTAGCTTGGCTAACTAGTGGCAAACAAAGACCATAAAATATCTCATAAGAAAAAGAAAATAAACAATACAAACACATATTAGGGACTCAACATGGTTAGCCTTTTATAATAATGGAGATTTTTGCAAGTAAACTTTATTCTGACTACCATAGTTGTGCGTAGCAGCTTCAGGGTTCTGTATTTTTCCCTCTACCCTACTAATGATCAAACCACAGGATATGAAAATATTTCTGCTGACTAGTCGGAGACTCACAGCATCTAGGTTATTCACTAAGCTACTGATTTACTGTAACCCGACTTTGCTACTGAGCTTCTCAGCCTTTTTAGCTGCTCAAATTAGTTAAGTTATCATAAAAAAAAATGGAAATAGCCATGTGGCATGGCCGACAAGCGTCAGACATCCGTATAGTATGTACAGTGAACAGGGGCGTCACAACTGTGGAGGGGGGGGGGCGACCCTTCCAAGTGTAAATATTCCTTCAGCCCAAGCTGACTGCGAATCATATTTGATGGTGCAAAATGGATATGTCAGCTGAATTTTCTTGGAGCTATACTTCGGCCGTTCTTGGCAAGGGCCTCTTCAGGCTCAAAACCGCTCAAGTTGGAAAAACGAACCCTTCCCTCAAGTTCATTTTCCAACTTGAGCGGTTTTGAGCCTGAAGAGGACCCTTGCCAAGAAGGGCTGAAATATAGCTCCAATAAAATTCAGCTGACGTATCCGTTTTGCACGATCAAATATCCTCCAAATGTGTCCGGCCAGTCTGTAAAAAATAACTGAGTTGGCATGAAGCACTGCAATTTTCCGTCAAAACATTTTTTTTTTCATGAAAACAGTTATTTTTCCTGAAAATCAGTTGATTTTTTGTCAAAACAGTCATTTTTTTAAATCAGTAAATTATTTTTCAGAGCTCTCATTTTTGTTCTTGAAAACAGTTCTTCTTTCTGCAACAACAGTCAGTAAATACCTTGCCCCCCCCCCCTGACAAACATTTCAGCTAGTAACGCCTCTGACAGTGACAGTAACTTAGCATAGCCTCCAGCCTCCAAAAATGAGGCTTTTATAATGGACTGACTAACAGTTCTGTAACATTCACAAAAAAAAAAATACATACAGGAGTGCTGCGTGAAGCCACCACCCTAAACTCCTATTTTTGGGAAATGACTTAGGGAAAAAGAGTAAAGGGTGAGATAAAATTCAGTGGAGTATCCTGAAAGGAAGCTTAGAACCTTCACTTTCTGCTGGTACCATAGTTTACTTGTAATTGTTCAAGGCTAAGCTGGAGAACACAAAAGAATATAGGCACCCAAGTGATCATGAAGTCGCCCACTTTGCTAAAAATAGTATTTTGCTACATGGTGAAGTTAGAGGCCAGCTGTTTGGTCAGAGAGGTTTCTTGACCTTTTGCAAATAACAAAATTTGCTGTTTTCTTGGAATTTGCATGATTTTTCTGGGGGTGGCAGCTTCATGATCCAAGGTGGCAGGATCATGTACCATGGCCAATTGGGGGGTGGGCGGTGCCGTAGTAAGGGCAGCTTCATGCAACACTCCTGTACCATGAATAATCTTAAACTCTCGACAGTCCAACTTATTTGCTGTTTAATCTGGGCCTGTAAGCAAGTGGAGCTTTCTACTACCTAAAAGGCCTTAACCCACACTCAAGAACAACCACATTGCAGCTCTGCTTGAATGATTTTTACCTGTTTATTCTTCTTAATATCCTCCAATTCTCAGGTGAAATATCTTGGAATTCTTGGTTTGTAAACACCATTGCCACTTTTTCTTGTCTGGAACATGTGACTTTTGGCCGCAAAAGATTTTTTGCTTACTTTTTATATTTACTTGCAAGGAACCGGTCGTAGAATTTTGGCTTGTTCTGTCGAAGAAGTGAAAACCGTCATTAACCGCAGATTTCTGCGACAGGCGGCAACGCTGCTTCTGAAATGTTCGAATGTTTGTTTACATCTGCTTGCTTTTGATTGGTCGAAAGTTGGACCGCGGATCTTAACCGCGCAAACCGCAACCGCAACCGCAGAATAGTTAGAGTGTAAGAGGTTAGAAAAGCATGTCCGATATACCAAAAAGCTGTATCCCGGTAACTTTCGTGAGTAACAGAACGTACGGGAGGTCCTGTGATCTCTAGAGGTGTTGCCCCAGTAAGACCCTCCACTTTTAGAAGGAGAAGACTTACGGTTCAGTGGACCCCAGACTAGATGAAACTTGGTGGGAATAACAAGCACGAGCCTTAGATACGTTGTTGACAGAACCGGACCAGATCCGGGCACTATTGGGGGAGCTGAAAGGGAATCCGGAATTCCGGTGATCGCCAGTTGGGGTACTTCCAGATGTGTAATAGGCTCTCATGGAAACTTGATAGTTGGTGAGGGCAGGGGCGTCACGACGGTGGGGGTCTCAAAAGTCTCATTTTAACACCGGAACGGATCCGGTGACTTTGGCGGAGGTGGAGGGGGGAGACCGGAAATCTTGTGACACGCTCAGTATTTGGATGAAACTTGGTGGGAATATCAAGCACGAGCCAAGCTGCTTTCACACTGACGCGTTTGCCTTTCACACTGAGCTACGCAAGCCTTGCGTTGCGCTTGCGACGACGCAACGCGGAGCTTGCGCATAAAAAATTGACGCAACGCAAGAATGGAACTGAGCTCTATTTTTGCGTTGCGTGCGACGCGTACGCATCAGATTTTTCATAAGAAATGGAAGTTTTTGAAGAAAAAGTAGTAAAGCTTGTTCATGAGAGACCTGGACTAGATGATAAAGATGTCCCTGACTATCACAACAGGACTTTCATTAATAATACATGGCTATCAATTTGTGAAATCATCAACAAGGAGTTTAGCAAGAGCATGACTGGTAAGTTGACCCTACTTTGTATCACATTACACTTTATTGAACCTTCTCTCCTTCAAGTTGCAAATAGGAATAATACAAAATTACTCATGAACATTCTACAAACTGTCTGAATTTGCTAATAGGCTCATATCTGTAGGCCTGTCTAAGATAGTGAATGGATAACTTTGTTCAACTGGACCTTTAAAAGTATGACAGTGTGTACGCCATGGTACCCAGAAATTGCAGTCTTCAATTTTTGTGTCACATCCAAATACGGTCGTACATCCAAATACAGTCATACACTCAAATAGGGTCACAAGTCCAAATACGGCCATACCTCAGATGCTTGAGATGTAATTTCAAGTCTTCTGTGATATGTATACTTACATTTTTTTAAATATTCCTTGAGCCCAAGCTGACTTAGAAACATAGGAATTCATATAATATATATTCATATAATAATTACATTTTTTTTTTGCAGTGAAAGAAGTCAGAGACAAATTCAAGTCACTTCGTGATCCTTTCTGCCGCCTCAAAAAGAAAAAGCTGGAAGCAGTGGTGATGCTGCTACAGAAACCGGACTTAGACCAAATGAAGAGTTTTCCGGTTACTGATGTTTTTAAGTGATTCTGTGTCCCACAGAAGGCAAACGGTTGGAAATGGGCCAAACCCTCCTGAAACACAGTTGCAGAGCACATCTGAAAGCCCACCAGCCTATTCTTACCAACCAACTGATTCCCCAGTACCTGTCTTTGAAGTTGAGTCAGAACTAGTTGAGGGACCTGAAGATTCCGGCGAATACACTCAGGAGATTAATTTGTCAACAAGTCTTACCAGATGTGGGTGTAACAACTTCGAGGGAGAGAAAAAGGACTGGAGAGTCACTAGAGTCAAGTGGCTTGTCAAAGATTCTTTCTAAATTCATTGAAAAGAAAATGGAGCAGCCAATCCAGCCTGCTGTCAATTTTCAAGACCCTGATCTTCAATTTGCTCTGATGTTAAGCAAACATATGAAAACTGTACCAGTGGAGAAGCAAATTGATATGCAAATCGAACTGCTTCAAGCTGTGAAAAAGTGTCAGAACAAATAGTTTAATTTGTCTTTTCAACAAGTCGATCATTCGATTTAATTAATAGTTTTGGTTCAACTCAATCACATGATCTCTGTCTTTTTATATCATATTATATTTGAAATTTAAAACGAAGGTATTTGCAGTTGTATACGGTATGAGCAGTGATGCTGCAATTCAGAAGTGCCCAATGTCATTTAGATTTCAGATGGTAGTCATTTATTACATAAAACACAAAAAATAAACTGCTAAACCGAAGTAACATGGTAACGGCTCTAAAACGTTCCTTGTAAACCTTTTGCCATTTTCTGAAAACGCAACGCACAAGCCTTCACGGTGTGAAAGGTCTGACGCAAGACAGACGCAACGCTGACTCTACGCAAGCGCAACGCAAGCATCTTGCGTTCTCAGTGTGAAAGCCGCATTAGATACATTGTTGACAGAACCGGACCAGATCCGGGCACTATTGGGGGATCTGAAAGGGGACCCGGAATTCCGGTGATCGCCAGTTGAGGTACTTCCAGATGTGCTATAGGTTCTCATGGAAACTTGATAGTTGGTGAGAGCAGGGGCGTCACGACTGGGGGGGGGGGGGGAGGGGGGACCCAATCCGCGATTTTCGTCAAAACAGTTGATTTTTTTCGTGAAAACAGTTGTTTTTTCTAAAAATTGGTCGATTTTTCGTCAAAATATTCGGTTTTTCTGAAAACCAGTGAATTTTTTTTGAAAATCAGTCGATGGAAAATCAGTCGATTTTTTTCAAAAATGTCATTTTTGTTGTTGAAAACAATCGTTTTTTCTGCAGAAGAAGTCGGTAAAAATCACCAGCCAATCGATAAATGCCTCGTCTCCCCCCCCCAAACATTTTGGCTAGTAACGCCTCTGGGTGAGAGTATATGCTTCTGATGTTACTCATTTGTGTCTCAAGGATTTTTTTTTTAAAAATGAGTGCCTCGTCGGAAAGTCATAGTAGCAAAGTGCGCATCTTAACCGCAAAGTGAAAATAAGACTTTTAGCCAAAAATGTACATTTTCATAATCTACAGGTGCCCATGATCATCTTTTCCTCAAGGCTTTTGCTCAGATATGATTCCTTTAAAGTACCTACGTATCTTAACAGCAAAGTAAAATGAAAAATACTTTTACAATTACAATTACAGTTATTTATTCCCAAAATTCTGATGATACAAAATGCACGGATTGTCAAATTACAATTTGGTTAATTCACATTAAAACTGCGGATAAAATAAGGCAGAAATGAGTTCAGATAGCGTTCACTGCTATGAGCGGGCGTGTTCATTAGCTGAGCTTTCTTAGCTGCCCTTTAGATACATTTTCATGATCCCCAAGGGTCTAAAATCATTTTTGCCTCATGAATTTTACTTCCAAATAAATTTTTAGTGGCTTTAGAGTGCGCATCTTAACCGCAAACTGAAAAAACTACTGTTCACTTACTCACAACTACTCACAAGGGCCCATGATCATATGTGCCACAAGGGTATTGCTTACAAAGGAACGTCAAGCTCTCTTAAAGTGCGCATCATTATCGGAAAGTTAAAAAAAAAACTTTCGACTAAATGATACATTTTCATTCGTGCCTCAGGAGTTTTGCTTAGAAAGGATTATAGTAAATCCGCGAGTTGACAAATTCCCACAGCCATCTTCTGTCCCAGCTTTGCAAGTGCCATATGAGCTTCTTGCTCTTGTTTCGTACGCCACCGGCATGTCTGGCACATTCTTAACTCTTAATAAAATTCTACCTTACTGAAACCCTTGGGGTGTCATTTCTTCTTGGACCCCTCGCACTATTTACTCTTCAACTTACAGTATTTTAAAATATTCGAATACTTTAAAACTAGGCTATGCTTTCAACAAGTAACCCACGGTTTTGGCTGTTTTAAGCCTTTTCCGAGACCCGTTGACTTGTAGCAAAAACAGGGAAACAATTTCCATAACCGGTATTTCTGATGGAAAAACTTCTCGCAGAACAACGGTCGAAAGCGTGATACACATCGAAGGTAGCAAAACACGGCAAGTGAGAAAACTAGCATGGTTTGTCAGAGGGGTTAGAACGTACAGTACGAAATTGGGGTTTTCTGGTTTTGAAATATATGGAGTGATTAACAAAAAAGAAGAAAAATCAGCTGAATTTTGTAAGTGTTCGCGAAAATTGGTCACGCACAGACCCTTGGGACTTCATTTCGCCTGCCGGGCGAACAAGAGTTGGCGCACGGCCGAAAGTAATTAGTCAACAATTGCACGCTACAAAACGATTTGGAATACACAGTACTGCCTCCAATGAAAGAAATCATTAGTGCAGTGGTATGCCCTCGGAGTAGGGAGCGCTCTTGTGAAAATTGTGGGCCAATGGAGTTGATTGGTCATTTTTTTAGGAAGTTTCGTCCGAAGTCAGAAGCAACTTGGCGACGCAGCTGACTGAAATTCGCGAACAGCTCAGGGAAGAAAAGACTAAAGATGAACACGTTGTTGATGACCTGATCAAAAAGCTGGACTGGGCTCGAGAAAGGTTAGTCCCTGTGCGTCAGTAAAAAAGCTGTTGGCGCATATTCGTGCTCTGTTGTGCCAAATGATTGCGTAGCGGAAATTTGTAGTCAGGGCTCTTAACTTTTGCAGTTACCATGGTATCTGATGCTACGGTTGCTGTGCTTTGGAGGTCATCTCAAAATGGAAGCTTATATCTACTCGCATCACTACTAGTGCCAAAATTCTTTCCCACCAATTTGACGAAAAATAGGCTCTTGTGTTGGTTGACGACGGAAGTGTAAAGTGACTTGTTAACTTGAAAAACTACCTTCGGCCGTAGTATCAATAGCTGCGTTCGTTGCACCCCGGGCTGTCACTGGTGTTTAGTCACCAGTGTCCGGTTCTTCCCTTAAAACGTGTTCTTTTGGTTCACCGGCGAGTTGATGAAAACCGGCTAACTCCTCGCTGAAGCCGAGCTCACGAGCAGGTTCTGGTTAGTCCGCACTGGTGAGATAAAACCGGACACTGGTTAGTTCAAAAACGGGCTAATTGACTGGTGAGAAGTCACCGGTGGATGCAAAAACGGCTTATAAGAAAAACCGGAGACCACCGGTGAGAACTCCCGTGACAAAGAACGCGGCTAATGGAATGTATATTGAAATAATGCATATAACGGATACGTCAGCTACGATGCTTTGCCGACCCTTCTCTGCAAGGGTCGTCTTCAGGCTGTAGGTAACCGTAAACTTGCGACCAAACAAGTGAAGTTTATAGTATCTTTAAATCTGTATTCTTTGGAGATTGATTTTAGAAATTGCTGGAGTTGGAAGCAAGCGCAGAGATTATCTTTAAACCGAGCTGATCATGGCGTGGCAAGGGCTTTTAAAAGATACCGGTTGATAGAGAGAGAACGCCATCTATAAGAAAAGAGAAAACAAAGACTGCCAAAGCTGAATGTACACTTTGAGCATGTTCCACCCAATGTTGGAAAATACTTAAAGTTCAATGGGCACATCAAACTACCCCAATCCCACTCTGTAACAACCTAGGAACAATGCTTACCCCCTAGCTCAGCAGCTTTTTCAACAGTTTCCTCTCTGTGATATTTCAAAGCGTAATATTTTGGGCCAGTACATGCTCAGTTTACTAGCTTGGACAAAGATAAAAGTGATGTTTCTTATAACACTTAGTAGATCTTTATTTTATGCATAAATCAGCTTGTCTAATTCAGATTTGAATAGGCTATTTGTTTTTGAATGATTTTTGTAGCTATGTTCTTTTTTATAAACTTATTGCATATTCTGGTACATTTTATAAAGCAAGTTAATCAAGCTTCACAACACTATTCCACAAAGAAAAACTTTGAATCGGCACTTAAAACATGGAAATTCTGATGACACACTAGAACAATCAGGTAAACTGCATCTGCGGCTTGACTTATTGGTGACATCTCATAAATATCCTTTTCTATCAAGCGTTGCTGGGAGTTTTTGAATTTCCTGCCACGATATCCCAGCTCCTAAGATTTGGATCGCCGAAATGCCAGAGAGGTAAAGACAAGGGATAACAAGAAAACGGCCGATTTTCGTAGTGCCTTGTAAAGGAAGTCGGAAATGCTTATTTGTGTAAAAGTACTTAAGTAAATACTTAAGTACAAAATTCTAGTACTTATACTCTACTTAAGTAAAAAGTTTCAGAAATATACTCTTACTAGTCGTACTTAAGTAAAAAATAAAAGTACTTAAGGGTACTTAAGTACTCAAGTGCTATCATAATAATGAAAGGTTGAATTAGCACGAGTTCAGTACCATGTTTATCATCTCGCTGAAACTGAATGGACATTAGGAATCTAGTGATTCTTTCTGTGAGGCTGAAGTGGTTGTTTGAAGAGTAGCTAACTATGTAGCTCTTCTTCATGAGTCATGTAGCCTAGATCAGACAACATATCAATTCATTTAAAATGTTAAAACTGGAAATTGCCGTTCCGTAAATTTGTGGGAATTTCCTGGTCACTAATGAAAAGAGGCTCGGGACAACCCTGACCGTTGGTGAATGTGTCATCATTTTGTTCGAAACCTTTGAACTATATTCTTGTTTTACTGTTACTGTTACTGTTACGTTACTGTTACTGTTACTGTAGATTGATTAGGTCCGACCCCCCCCCCCCTGCAATAAACTCCTGGATCCGGACCTGTCCGCCATACATTTCAAGTTAAAAACAAGAAGAAAGGTTTCCGTGAGATCACAAAGAAGAAATATTTGTGTTACTTCTTCATCCAGAAAATCGGCTAATATGCACTTTCGGTCTCTGCCAGAGCGCGATAATTTTACTCATTTCCACTCAACCCCCTAACCAGATCTCTTAGGCAATAATTTTCTATCTTGACTGACTGACTAATTCAAACGTAGGCACGCCCTTTACCTCGAAATACACTATCTAATAAGTTGGGTCACAGCATGTTCTTCTCTCCAACTTTTTTCGTTTTACATCAGAGCCTCGTTTTTGTTGCATGCTGCAGGTCCGCTTCTCGGCCACTTCCGGACTGATTCTTTCTACATCCGTTTTTGCACTGCAGCGCTTCCGAGGAAGACGGCAGCGCTTCTCGAGAATCACGGACTTGCTCCCTGACCAAGTCCGTGCTTCCCTGCAAGATGCTGCAGCGCTGCCGCTTCAACCAAGAAGAACGTGAACCCAAAAACGCATATTATGCAAAAGCAAAGAAGTGCTGCAGCAGCGATGCGGCAGCGCTATTGCAACAAAAACGAGGCTCAGATTCCGGTCATCACCGTTTACCCAGTAGCGTAAATTTCCTGCCTGATAGCTCCCATGAGTAGGAGGTCGTCGCATGATCCCTGCGCCGAGGCCAACAACTGGACAAACATATTTTTACGAAAGTTCGAATTTTCGCAGGATTCCGGCCAAACTATCAACTTTATGGGAAAACGAAGCTAGAGGGTGGATTTCCTATGTCGTAAAATGTCGTTTCCTGACTCGTAACATCCGTTTAAGCGAAGCCTAGGGAATTTCCATTTTTTGATCAGACTTAAGTCCGTAGTATCGACCAAACACAACAAAGTAAATAGACTGAGTCAGCGTGTCAGCCTGCCCGGCAGAGGCGTTACTAGCCAAAATGTTTGGGGGGGGGGGGGGAAGAGGCATTTACCGACTGGCTGGTAATTTTTACCGACTTTTTCTGCAGAAAAAAACACTGTTTTCAACAACAAAAAATGACATTTTTTGAAAGAATCGACTGATTTTCAGAAAAACCGACTATTTTAACGAAAAATCGACCAATTTTCAGAAAAACCGACTGTTTTCATGAAAAATTCAACTGTTTTGACGAAATCGGTTGTTTTTTCATCGGTTCTTTTTCCGACTGACCAACAGCATTGGGGGGGGGGCGCCCCCCCCCCCCCCCCAACGCCCCTGCTGCCCGGTATCTTGGTTCAAGAATTCTATATACTTGATCAATAAACTATAAGCACCACGGAAATCTTTTCTTCTTGCCGAATCCCGTGCGAACTAATTGTCTGTGGCAAAAAAAAAATGACGGGGATTATGTTTGTCTCTCACTCGTGGATCAAATCTTTCCTTGAAGTTGAATCCCTCCCCCACCCCTAAATGTAGGGCTACAATAGCCTACCATCTACGAACGACCTGTATTGTTGACGCAAAGGACCCGCACACCAAGTTTGAACAAGATAGCCTACCTAACTCATTCGAGAGATATCACGCTAACAGACAGACATACGGCCAGACACGCTTTAGGAAGTTAAACCACGTTTTGGGATCCCAGAAACTTGATTTGATGTATCCCCTCACATGTGAACGTATGTGTTGTAAGTAAGTAAGTAAGTAATTTATTTATGACCCGCCATTTCGGAAAGGCGGAGTAAATAAAGAAAGTATACAAAACACATACAAACAAGAAAAAGACACTTAATTTTTAATCTTCGGTCAGGAAACAGAGGACGACGTCGTGTGCTGGTTGGGCCCTTTGGTCCATGCTTTTTGAAAGCGATGAGGAGACATCCAAAAGGGTAGCACTTGCATCTTGTATTTTGAACTTCGCCGTCAATATATGGTTATGACATAATTTCGATAAGTGGAGCAGGAGCTTTGCATTTTTAAAGGTGCGTTGATCTTGCGAATTTTTGCAAACCTACCATAATTAGCCTACCTAACTACTTGAGTATTTAAGTACTAAAGTACTACCTAAATATATTTGAAAGTGCAAAACGGATACGTCAGCTGAATTTTATTAAAGCTATATTTCGGCCCTTCTTGGCAAGGGTCCTCTTCAGGCTCAAAACCGCTCAAGTTGGAAAAACGAACTTATGGGAAACAAGACCAAAGGTTTCAATGGGATCCCAAAAGTTCAAATTTGATCCAGACAATTGGGTCTTGTCTTCGCCAGATCCAGTCTTCGCCAGACTCCTTGAACACTTTTACTATTAAAATTTGGAAAAAGATTAAGGCAAAATAGCCAATCATATGAGAAAACCAAGTTCAGATATGGATTCAGCATGTGTGTTTACCCCTTTAAGTCATATCTATTTTGACGAAGCAGATCGAAACTTCCTGCCTTACTTCTGCCAATTTTCCGGTTTCGGCGGAATTCGAGAACTACTTGTCCGGCGAAAAAATAAAGCTCATAAACAAATTCAGCATGTCTCTTTACCCCTTCATCCAACCTCTAATCAACTTCCAATTAAACTTTTACTTTTTAAAAAAATTTCCGGTTTCAGCCGGATTCCGAGCGAAAAAATGGTATACGTCCGGTGAGAAAATGGTTGTCATATGCGAATTCAGCATGTCTATTTACCCGCGAATTGAACATCTTATCAAATTTAAATAAAACTTTTACTTTAAACAAATTCTCCGGTTTTGGCCGGATTCCGGCCAGAAAATAATTTTCATATTCGGACTCAGCACGTTTCCTTGCCTCTAAATCGAACCTCCAATCAACTTCATAGTACTTTTCACAAATATTCCGGTTTTCGCCGGATTCCGGGTGAACTATTTGTCCGGCGAGAAATTAAATTTCATATTCGGATTCAGCATGTCTCCTTACCCCTAATTCGACTATTTCATTAGCTTTTTAAAAATATTTTTTGTTCCCCTTAATTTTAAACCCCTCCCCCACCCCTAAATATAGAGCTACATAGCCCATCACCTAAAGAGTCCTCATGCCAAGTTTGATCAAAATATCTCGGACGGACGGACGGACAGACGGACAACTTTACGATGTCATAGGTATCCCTCAACTTACGTTTTGGGATCCCAAAAAACTAAAGATTCTAGCAAAATTCCTGTGTGACAGTTGGGAGTTAAAAAGGTTGCTGTGATTTCATTTTGGACACGGCTGCTGTTTTTGCTGCTCGATTGGGTCGTTGATTGGGAGAGATTTTTCTGCATTTGGGTTGACTTTCGTTTTGTTGTAGAGAAGAGCTTAGGGTCTGAATTTCCTTTCGCTGATGACGCCGTTCCATGTTTCTGCTAGTTCCTGTTACCACTCACTACCAGTCGGAACTTGGCATAATTTAGGAGGTTTTTTCTAAAAATAAAAGTAATTTCTATCATAGATTAAGATTGTAGAAATAAAGGGATTACTTTTATTTATTTGTTTATTAGTTCCAAAAATTGGTAAGCTAAAAGCTTGTCATTATTACAAATATTAACAATTGGTAATCGCGACAACACTGACAAATATATAAGTAAGTGACTCTAAACAAATCAACCAAAAAAAAGACTTCAGTTCTCCTATATAAGTTATCCGTTCTTGTATATTTATATACATATCTGTATTTTTAAGCCATATACAGAACAATCTCAAATCACAAAAACATATCAACTCGAACTCGTCAATTACGTGTGAAAGTGATTTTCTCTTGCAATAGATACCACGTTGACCTCGATTGCCTCATCAAGAAGCTGAATGATGAGCTCGACGTCAAACAGATTCAGAAAGTTGATCTACGAACAGAGTTACGGAAACTGCGGAAGCGGATTACGGCCGGAATTGACGCGGATTTCCGGTGGAAAGCGGAAAAGCTCGAAAAAGGAGATAGAGGAGAGATGATAGTTTGAATTTCTTGACGGAAAAAAGGTATGTTAAAGGTATGCCCTTAGATCGTAAAATACTACATACAGACAGAGGCAATTTCGGCACAAAACTCTAGGGCCATCTGTGTTCAGAGCGGAATCGTAATTGACGCCTATTTCCGTGGAAAGCGGAATAGCTCGGAGAAATTCCGTTTACCGATCCCTAACATCTGTTTTTCATAAACCAACAACACCAGGAACTTCCCAAATCGACTCCCTAACGAATCTAAAATGGAATCCTTTTTTGATGATGATCGTGATAATCGAAGTGGGTTCCGGCTAAAAAAAAACAGACATGACCCCACCACCAGTGCCCCCCCCCCCCCAAAAAAAAAAATAGGTATCCTCCCCCCCCCCCCCCGACCATAAACCTCCGTGCCCCTGACACAGTGTTAATAAAAAGCAGTATATTTTTATGAAGAGTAAAATATATAGAGGTACCCGCCTTCACACGTTTTCATTTAACTCACATACCTAGGGAAAATCCTTAAGTGCTAACAGTCGTGGTCCAAACTGCAGTGTTTAATTAGATTTACTAATTTCTATATATTTGCATTCGGGGGGGGGGGGGGGGGGGGGGGGCTCATCAGTTGTTTTTTTCACCAAGACCCATTTGAAGCATTTCAAATTCATGTGGAATCGCGAGAGCGGGGGCGGGGGGGTCTCTGGAACAAAGGAAAACGCGGGGACTTCACTGTGGGAGTCACCGGGGAACGGCGAGAATACGCCGCTCGTATGGCTAAAATACCACGGCCCTTCTGATAATGAATCGGAATGTAACTAGGCCGCTGTCGAATGTCTTATCTGCTACACTGTCATAAGTTTGATAACGGATAACATATGGTTGAGCACCGTTATGTTGAATGTTATGCTGGATGATCGGATATTTCTGTTATGAGCCTGTTAAATTTTGTGTGTTCGGGAATGATAACATTTAAAAGAGTCATAACTTTTGTGTTTCGGGAATGATAACATTTAAAAGAGTCACAACTTTTGTGTTTCGACATTTAAAAGGGTCAAAACTGGTACATTCTCACCACGTTTAACGTAAGGATGCGCAAACATATGTTATCTGTTATGAAACGTCTGACAGTAACCTACGGAAGAAGAAGTAGTTAAAGTAGTTAAAGAAAGAGGATTGCTTTTTAGTGAACGTTTAAAGCACATCTCGCACTATTACTGTTTATCTTCCAATATCCAAAATTATCAGAATACTGTAAAACAAGACTCTGCTTTTAACACATTATCCACGGCTTTGGCTGTTTTAAGCCTTTCCCCAGTCCCATTGACTTCTAGCAAAAACTCGGCAAAATCCAGAGAACCGGTTTTACGCACCAATCGCATGATACTCGAACACTCGTCAGGAGCATAATGCGCATGGAAAATATTGAATCGTGGCAAGTGCAAAGATTAGTGAGTTGTCGTTAGCAGATGTAACGGATGAAATTTGGGTCTTCGGTATTACGAAGTAATGAATGCAGTTACGGACGTAGGTTGCATTTGCATTAAGTCCTTTAAGGACTTTCTTAGGTTTGGAAAACAGTTAACACAGTCTAGATGGCGCTATTCCCAAACAATAGGCTTTTAGTCGGTATGGTCCACTTGTTTGGTAATAACTTTTTGGGATTCCAAAACGTAAGTCGAGGGATACCTATGCTATGACTTCGTAAAAGTTTTCCGTCCGTCCGTAAGTACGATATCTCTCGAAGGGAATGAGACATTTTGAAACTTGGTGTGAGGATTCTTTGGGTCAAGGGAAAGGTCGAGTTTTTATATGGGCTCTGTAGCCCTACATTTATGGTTGGGGGTGGGGTTCAGATTAAGGGGCAAACCGTATATTTTTAAACAGCTAATGTGATAGTCTATAATGAGGTAAGAAGACATGCTGAACGCGATGATGAAAACCATTTTCTTGCCGGAAAAGTAGTTCGTCTGGAATCCGGCAAAAACTGGAAAGTTTGTTAAAAGTAAAAGTTTTATTTGAAGTTGATTAGATGTTCAGTATAGGGGTAAGAAGACATGCTGAACACTTAATGTGTAACGCATTTTCTACCCGAACAATTAGTTCGCCCGGAATCCGACCAAAAACCATTGTTAAAAGCAAAAGTTTTATTTGATGTTGATTAGATGATAGATTTAGGGGTAAGAAGAGACGCTCTGGAATCTGGTTGAAACCCGACAGTTTTGTATGGCACTTGCCCGTCGGCCAAGTGCCATATAGCGATCGCAATTTCTGTCCGTCCGTCGGTCGGTCGGTCGGTCTGTCTGTCTAGGTTTTGCTAGTTCGGGCACTTCCACATAAGCTAGGACGGGGAAACTTGGCAGGCATATCACGGACCTTAAGTTGGAAATAGTCACTTCCCCGATCCGAGCATTGTGGGGGGAGTTGAGGGAGCGGGAATCCGGAATCTAGAGGTATTTATAACTCTTGAACGGGTAATCGGATCTTAATGAAACTTGATATTTGGAAGGATCCCATGTCTCAAACGACCCAATTTAAATCTGAACCGGATCCGGTGACTTTGGGGTAGCTGGAGGGGAGGAACCGGAAATCTTGGGAAACGCTTAGAGTGGAGGGGTCGGGATGAAACTTGGTGGGAAGAACAAGCACAACTCCTAGACACACCATTGACATAACCGGACCAGATTCGGGCACTGTGGGGGGTCCAGGGGGGGGGGGGGGCGAATTTTGGTGATCCTGCTAGTTCGGTACTTCCGGATGTGCTAGGACGATGAAACTTGGAAGGCGTGTCACGGACCCAAACAGATTGACTTGATAATAGTCTTTTCCTGGATCCGACTACCGTGGGGGAGTGGACGGATGGGGAGCCCGGAATCTGGTGGCATGCATAAAATTCGAATGGGTGGTCGGAATGGAATGAAACTTGGTAACTGGAAAGAGCTATCGTCTCACATGTTCCATCTCAAGTCTTGGTCGAATCAGATACTTGTGGGGGGGGGGGGGGTGAAGGGGGGACCGGAAATCTCTTGAAACGCTTAGAGTTGAGGGGTTGGGATGGAACTCGGTTAGAAGAACAAGCATTAGCCCTATATACGTAATTGACAGAAGCACATCGTATCGGGGCTCTGTGGGGGAGCTGGAGGGTGTTTTCCGGAATTCCGGTAATAGCCAGTTACGATAGTTCCAGGTATTCTAAGAATGATTAAACTTTGCAGGCCTATTAATGACTTAAATGACCGACAGGCCTATTAATGACTTAAATGACCGACAGGCCTATTAATGACTTAAATGACCGACATAATTCCTTAGGAAAACTTGTGTTCCTAGATCCGACCATCTTTGGGGAGTTGAGGGAAGAGGAATCCGGAAATCACTGGCTTCCGTAAGCTGCGAACGGGTGGTCCGATTCGAGTGAAACTTTATGGGTGATAAGAACTGATGACCCAGACAAGCAAAACATGCGTCCGAACCACATGCGGGCAGGTTTAGGAGAGTTCGGGGGGGGGGGGGGGGTACATAATGGGATGCAAGTTGGACAGCTCCGAGTTAATGCGGCCTCACTTTGTTATTTGGTGTCTCGACGGATCTGGTCATGGTAGGGGAGGGGGGTGAAGTGGGAACCGGGAATTCGAGGATAGGCTATGCTCCAATTCCAGTCTAACTTGATTAGGAGTTGTCAGAGATGTGACATTTATGTTTCCGATTCGTATTCAGCCACAGTGGGGGGAGTTGGAAGGGGATTCTGGGAAACGTTTTGGCTCCCATAGGGGTGAAACAAGTGGAGCGATTTGATGAAACTTAGGAATATAGAGAGCTCACATGCCCTAGATCATATTAGGTTTCGAACTGGATCCGACCACGCTGGGGGAGGGGTGGAGGGGTACCAGAAGTTCCCAAAAAACGCTCAGATTTGAGTGAAACTTGATAGGTGGTAAGAGAAAATACTTCAGATGATCCATTTAGTAGTCCGAAGTCCGAACCAGATTCGGACTCGGTAGGGGAAGTTGGAGGGGAGTACCGCAAAACGTGTGGCATGTGTAGGGTCCAAACGGGTGGATCTTTAGGGTTGAAACTTGGAAGGTAGAAATGTCATTTTCCCTAGGCGATCCGAGGCGCCGGAAATGCTCAGACTTCAGTGAAACTAGAATTCGTATTTCTAGGTCCGAACCGCATTTCTAGATGGCGGGTATTTTGGTTTCTCGTCTACTTTTTAGGTCCCACCTACTCGTATCAAGTGCCATATGAGCTCGTAGCTCTTGTTTATAAGTTAAAGTTTTATTTGAAGTTGATTAGATGTTCTGTATAGGGATAAGGAGATACGCTGTGTTCATTTTTAATTTTTTTTTATTTGCTGGACAAGTAGTTTGCTCGGAATTCGACCGAAACTGGAAATTTGGCAGAAGTAAAGCAGGTACCGTAGTTTCTGTCAGTATCGTCAAGATAGGTATGGCTTATAGAGGTATATCTGAACTTGGTTTCTCAGATGATTAGCCTGGCGAAGACTGGATCTGGCGAAGACAGACCCAATTGTCTTGATCAAATATTACATTTTTGGGATACCATCGAAACCTTTGGTCTTGTTCTTCTAGATGATGTTCTTCTAGATTGACCTTGGAAGGAGCTCGATGCCATTTTGCCGCTACAAGGAAGGTAATTTACGGACATGATTGCCGGAAAGTGGAATTGGATAGTGACCGGATTTGACACGAATCGGAAAAAGGTTGATTGGGCGAATTTCGTGACTGGGCATTAAGAGCTCCAGTTCATAAGCATAAAATTGTTGAGTAAAAATTCGGTCGGATAAATTTCTACAAGTTACCGACGAATAGTCATGCCAGACTGACGACACTTGGAGCGAGTTCCGCCCTTCTAACAATAATAACTATTAGTTACTATTTTCGTTCCAACCTCGTGAGAAGTTACTACGCCGACCGTTCAGCATTCTCGAAATAGTAATAGTAGCTATTTGTTACCATGATCGGGAGCGTAATTAGCGTGGTACCTACGATCTCTGACGTGATTGGCCCGATCAGACCGCGCGCGATTTTTTGCCAAAAATAGAAAAATGCGTCCCAGTCTTGACGCCAAGAAGCAAGGATCCGTCATGCGTAGTAACTACGGTAAGTAGGGTGGAACACGCTGATGACATAGTGAAATCTCACAAAATGCAAATGTAGGGTTTGATCTGAGGCAATGGCAAACTGTGCACATGATCATCGAAAGCCTTTTTTGAGAGAGTTGGCGTCCTGCTCTGGAAAGCGCTGACTTTTCAAAGGAGTATGGCGGCCTTTTGGGGCCAAAAATACTTGCCCTCCTTGTTGGTGTCTTGGTACAGTTGACTGATCTTTCGCTGTATTTTTGAGCAAGTATTTGGCATTTCCCAGGTATCATTAAAGATCCGACAGTGGAAGTTCAGAATTACTCACTTTTCTTGTTGATTTCTTGGTACAGTTGACTGATCTTTCGCTCTATTTTTGAACAAGTATTTGACATTTCCCAGGTATCATTGAAGATCCGACAGTAGAAGTTCAGAATTACTCACTTTTCGTGGAAACGATTAAACCTTCAAGAAACTGTTTGAAACTTGCGTCATCCGTATGGAAATTTCCCGCCTGAAATCGACCCAGGCACAGAAGTCGACCCAAAATAAACTGGAACTTCGGCGTCGGCAATTTAGTGGAACGATTTCGAGGACAAAGCCGAGGCCGAAATTCCGGTGAATCCGAGAAAAAATTCCCTTAAATCGCACTTGCTAGTGACAAGGCTGCTGAGCATGACTTGGCCGGTGCTCATGATCTGGAAGTTGATACTGGATCTCTGTAGTTTGTTTTCCTGGTCACGTCTTTCCAATCACTGCCTGTTTCTGTTGTTTCAGCCATCACTAGCCGCGTTCGTATTGGTCTTGGGTCGTTGTCGGTACCAAGAACGTCTTTTAAATTCTCTCTTTTTTAAAATTCTTTCTCTTTTTTAAAATGGGAATTGCCGGCTGTTAAAGAAATTGGTCTGGAAATAAAATCCTCTGTTAAACTACTTGGGGTGAACATAGATAATGACTTGAAGTGGAGAACACATGTTGATTCCATCATCGCAAGATCAGCTTCACTGTTAAAGTCTTTTGCCGTTCTTCGCCGATTTGCAATCCCTCCTCGAGTTTTAAAAACAATCTACTGTACATACATTCGTCTCTGCGTGGAATATGCGTGTCCTGTATGGCATTCCGGACTGACAGTAGAACAGACAGAAAGACTCGAGTCTATCCAGGAGAGGTCGTGCAAAGTGATGCTTGGTCCGGATTATGCTTTGGAAAAAAATGTTTAACTTCTGAACACCACCGGACTATTTTCCCAGGCTTTGAAACTCCAGACCAGACTAGACCGAATACAAGGGGAAGACTAGCTAACACTGACAAGCCACGGCTTCTTAAACCCCCCATAGACTCAACCGAAAGGTATTTATCTTCGGTTGTGCCTTCCTTTATTCGTAATTTTAACTGTCGAAATATCAATCAGTCGTGATTCGTAATTTGTTACGTTAAATGTTTCCATATTAGTGTTTTCTTTGGCAAGTTCTTTAAACGTCGTTTCACGAACGAACTTGATACGAAAACGTTAATGGTCGAACTAACTTAATATTTACAACAGCAGCTATAATAAAGTACGAAAATGGATTTAGTATAGTTTTTTTAAGCTTAGTTTACACGTTTAATTTGTTTTGTCGAGAATTTTGAAAATTCGCGCCTAATTACTGAAACGAGATGTTGAAACTGACTTTCCGCCTCCGTTCGTCGTTTCAGGAACGACGAATGAAACGGGGTTCAGTCGAACAAAGAAAACTCCAGTCCAACGACGTTCACGAACGACGTTATAAAGAAAACGGTTATAGTAAAACGATGGTTGGAACGGTGAACCGAACGACGAAAACGAACGTAGCTACTGTCTCCTCGCTAAGAAAGTTCGACAGGGGGACAACTCGGTTTGCTGCAAAGAAATTGTACCGCTCGCGTTTCTTGCTAAGAGATTGCTTCACTTTCTGTGTGTGACCTGAAATCGGGTCGAAATCTGTTTCACTTTGTCTGGGTCGA
Source organism: Branchinecta lynchi (assembly GCA_023053575.1). NCBI lineage: Eukaryota > Metazoa > Arthropoda > Branchiopoda > Anostraca > Branchinectidae > Branchinecta > Branchinecta lynchi. The sequence goes on along the minus strand of JAKZAP010000021.1, from coordinate 12,029,340 downwards.
TTTCAGGTGGTAAATTTCCCTGTGGGCAGGACCGACAAATCACACAATGACTCGGGGAGGGGGGGGGGGCAATCGCGGATCATCCTTTTCAGTTCCAGGCTGATCTTGAGGCGATCTTTGCGCTTCGTTGGTTTTGGGGAGGCACCCGTCTAGTGGATAGATTATCTTAGAGAGAAAAATTCACAAGAGTATAGATTTTATATTCGTGATGCATGGTATGATGTAGGGGTCTTTACATTTTATAATGGACCTGATTGAAACATTCAAATTAATCAATGAAGTTATGAAAATTTTGAAGTGACTGATTTAATAAGATTCAGCATCAACCGTCATCATCGAGGGCACGCGTACAAGCTTGCGAAATCAAGGTTCCACAAGGACCTTTTTAAGTGGGGTTTTGGCAACATAATTGGTTATTTTTTGGAACAGCCTTACCGAAGATGCGGTTAATGCTAAATCGATCAATAGTTTCAAGTGCTTGTTGATGGGATTTTTAACTCTGACCAGTTCGACTACTGAAAATTTCTTAGAGTTATTTAGAGGTGAAAGCTTCTCTTGCTTTGTATTATTTATCAAATGACCTTTAAAATTGTCTAATTTTGAAGCGCTTGGAAAATAATCTGACAAATTGACTGGAATAAATGGGTAAGTCAGCTGACATCTATGCCAGCGATATTCCATCCCTGCACATGTCTGTACGGTACAAGAAGATTTTCATCCCATCCAGAGCAAAATAACACTGGGGAGTAGCGCCAAGACTTGAAAAAGGGACGTACACTCGAATAGCAGCGACACTAGCCCCACTAGCGATAGATAATGTCCCTACTGAAACTCAATTAGTCGTGCACCTGCGCTGGCTCCGATAACTCCATATTCTAAACACAGCGAAAAAAAAAAATCTTAGCTATTCTAGAATTTTCTAAACCCGAAAGTTTGTCACGTTTTTAAGATAGATAGATAGATAGATGATAGATATTCTTATTGATCTAAGAGCGCGTTCCACCCTACTTACCGTAGTTACTACGCATGACGTCAGGAATTCTGGCTTTTTGCCGTCAAGGCTGGAACGATTTTTCTATTTTCCAGCAGAATATCATGCCACGGGCGAATCCGACCAATCACGTTACATAGATGTGTAGTTACTACGCTCCCGAGTATGGTAAGCAAATAGTAACTATTAGTTATTATTTCGAGAAGGTTGGAACGGTCAGCGTAGTAACTTTTCGTGAGGATGGAACGGAAATAGTAACTAATAATAAGTATTGTTAGAAGGGTGGAACACGCTCGAACTCGTAGCGCCGACATGGCACTAAATACGTCGATCATTATATTTAATGTGTTAAAATACTTGAATATATACAATTATTACATAAAAGAAAATAAATCACTTGGAATTCACTGGTTTCGCGATCGTAGTGGGTGGTGTGACAAGTAAGGCCGTTTCCGCTGCATGGAAAGCATAGGTCTTGGTACTACTCCCTAGTGTTACTTTGCTCTGGTCCCACACTTCTTCCGACGTTATAACAGGGGTAGTCGTGGTTTTTCGGTGGAAGCAAGTTGTGTATAACTATTAAAACAAAGTTGAATTTCGATTGTATATACATATCTTTAGTGCAGTAGAGGACGTAGAGGTGCACCAGGCTACGACGTCCAAATTATTGCAGCAATTTTCCATTATATTCATTACATACGAAAAGAGAAACAAATATTATTCTCGCCCTTCTTTTCTTCTTTTCGAGTCTTCAATCGAGTTTCTTGGATTGACCAGCTTTCATTATGTAAGGTCACTGTTTACTGTTTGTAACCTGTTTAGGAACTAATATTATTATTAGTACATAAACTGTTACTGTACGCCAGGTTACGGCGTCCACATTATTGCAACACTATTACATTACTTTGTGGACCGTCCAAAGTATCCCAACAGAAGAAAAAGAACATTGAAATCGAGTCTTGTCCTTCTTTTCTTGCCCTCAGTTTCTTGAAGTGACTCCTCTCATTACGTAAGATTTCTTAAGTTAAGGTTACGTTAGCTTCACTGTTTAACAACCCAAACTTTTCTACCGAATCCCTCTCGACTATCGTCTTACGTAAGAAAGTTTGTCTTGAGGTTTATCTGGAAAACTCTAAACGTGATATTTTTGCGCTCTGCGCTCAGTACGTCGCTTCTACGTGGTTTACGTTCACCTGTCAATCAATTAGCTTCAGTACTTTTTTCCGAGGGCTTCAGACTCCAAGGATTGGTGCACGGGTGTTCCAAACACAGGACGAAAGACAAGATGTCACTAAAAGCAGACGAAGAAGCGGCAAGCACAGACCTTCTTCCCGAGGAGATCAATCAACCTGTGGAACTCCCTAGCAAGGGCGTCACGACTAGGGGGGGGGGGGGGAGGGGCGGCCAGTCGGTAAAAAAAAAGCTGAGTTGCGATTTTTCTTAAAAATAGTATTTTTTTTCTTGGAAACAGTCGATTTTTTTAAAAACAGTCGGTTTCTCGTAAAAATAGTCGATTTTTTCTTAAAATTAGTAGTTTTTTAAACCATATTCCTCAACATAGTCATTTTTTCTCAGTAATAGCCGTTTTTATCTGCAAAAACAGTCGGTAAAAATGACCAGCCAGTCGGTAAATACCTTCGCCCCCCCCCTTCCCCTCCAAACATTTTGGCTAGTAACGGCTCTGCTCCCTAGCCGACTCCATTGTGACCTGCCAAACAACAAATAGTTTCAAAAAGGATTTGGACAAAGGAGTGGTCAGGCAAACCGTGGAGATTCGACTGGAAACTTGAACAGGCAGCACCCATGAAGGCGTATATTAGGAGAAGTCCTACTCGCCTGCAGTTGCAAATTTGCAGGTAATTTGCAGGTAGAGTAGAGTAGAATTTATCTATAAAGTAACTATCACAGCGACGAGGCTGAATTTGACTTTGTCATCACCATAATAATACTAGCAAGCCTAAATATTTACACAATACTTCGTATACAAGTATTACATGTACAAGTAGCCTATTGTATACACATTACTTGTATACAAAGCGGTATACGGTTATGCACTACCGGATGTTGTAGGCAGATGACCGGTTTCGTGCCAGGATTGTCAAAACTTTCTAAAATTTTGACATGAATTTGACTTTGTCATTACCATAACGATACTCGCAAGCCTAAAAATGTACACAATACTCCGTATACAAGTATTACATTTACATTTACAAGTAGCCTATATACTTATTGTATACAAAGCGGTATACCGGTTTGCACTACCTAATGTTGTAGACAGATGACTTGTTTCGTGTCAGGATTGTCAAAACTTTCATAAATTTGACATGAATTTGACTTTGTCATTACCATAGCAGTACTCGCAAGCCTAAATATGTACACAACACTTCGTATACAAGACTTACATGTACAAGTTGCCTATATATTTATTTGTATATAAAGCGGTATACCGGTTTGCACTACCTAATGTTGTAGGTAGATGGCCAGTTTCATGTCAGGATTGTCGAAACTTTATTAGAGGGTGTTCCACCCTTCTACAAATAGTAACTATAAGTTACTATTTCGTTCCAACCTCACCAAAAGTTACTACGCTGACCTTTCCAACCTTCTCAAAATAGTAACTATTTGCTTACCGCGCTCGGGAGCGTAGTAAGCATAGTAACTACGGATCTTTAACGTGATTGGTCGGATTCGCCCGAGGCATGATATTCTGCTGGAAAATAGAAAAATCGTGCCAGCTTTGATGGCAAAAAGCCAGAATTCGTGACTTCATGCGTAGTAACTACAGTAAGTAGGATGGAACACGCTCATAATAAATACAATGCGTAAAGAGGGCAAATGAGCCTGCACAAAATACGACGCTACTTAACAAGCTTTTGATGGTGATGAAATTTTATTTACGCACTTAAGAAGAGGAAAATAGTGCAGTAGAGACAAAGAAAAGGAAAAAAATACACTGAGCCTTCAATAATGTAGTAAATTCACGAGATCGTAAAATAAACATTTAAAAAAAAGAAAGAAAAGAGACTAATCGGGTCTAAAAAATCTTCTCCTAGATGGAGTGCGGAGAAATGGCCAATGGCAGAAACGTGAAGGTCCTTTGTCTTCACAATTATCCCTCTAACCCCAAGGGTCGCAAATAGAAGGGTCGATAGAAAGTAGATAATAGAAATAATCAAGGGTCGCCGAAAGAAAGTCCATCAGATGGTTGGGTACCGCACTGTCAAGAACACTCTTGATGACTATCTCTCCCTGCCTATGCAGAATCGCCGGGTACCTGCAGAAGAAAGGAAGAAACGTTTTCACAGCTGCTCCGAAAGATCGCCGTGATTGTTTGAGCCGTTGAGTCCGAGTCCTTACGGACACGTTTACTCCTTCTTCCTGATGATCACTTGCGTGTTTTGGACTTCATATAGAGTATTTCTCGATCTCTCCTTGCCGATGCAAAAATGTAAAACTTAACCAAGAAATCGCGTGGCGAGATACACCTGCCATCTTGAAAGTGAAAGTGCACTACATTATAACGCATTTTAGAATCGGATGATGGTGCATTGAATTGCTAGTGAAGTTGGCAAACCCTCGGTATTGACTCGGAGAGATAAAGGCCTGTTTTATTTTGTTTGGGAATATTTGTGCGGGAACGCGTCTTGCTACAAGTGAGTTCGCCAGTTTGCAATTCTGTTACAAAGAAAAAGGAAATTTACTATAGAGGTATGTTTTAAATTTTTTGGTTTTATTTGTTGAAGAAGCCGAGGCTAGTAATACTGTTATTGTAGTTATCGAAAAGAAGGAAATGATAGACTGTTATGTAATAACAATTGCATTGAACTAAACCAAGCATGAAAGACGTCTGTTATATCATAAGCCGATAGTTAACACAGCTTGATTTAGTCTAAAATAATACTATAAATGCTTTAAAACATCTCCTTCTTCTACGTATCTATTGATTTTAGTAGAACGAAGATAAGTGGTTATACTAAAGCTTCTCTCACTTGAGTAGTGAAGCAGGATAAGTGGATTATCATGTAAATATAGGCTATGCCGAGGGCTATACTCATATTATTTTCACGAGATCAAATTTTGCGTACGGACGATGCTGAAATCTAGGCGGGAAATTTGTTTTTGAAAATTATGAAATAATAGACTTATGTAATAACAATAGCAATAAACTAAACCAAGAATGATAGTTTATTATGGCATATAGGCCGATAGGGTTATCACAGTTTGATTTTAATCTGAAAATATAAATGCTTTGAAATACTTATACGTATCTATTGATTTTAGAAGAAAGAAGAGCAAGTGGTTATGCTAAAGCTTCCCTCACTTGAATCGTGAAGCAGCATAGGTGCGTTATGATGTAGTGTAGGCTATACTCATATGAATTTAACAAGATCCAATTTTTCGTACGGAAAATTGATTTTAGCAGAACGAAGATAAGTGGTTATACTAAAGCTTCTCTCACTTGAGTAGTGAAGCAGGATAAGTGGATTATCATGTAAATATAGGCTATGCCGAGGGCTATACTCATATTATTTTCACGAGATCAAATTTTGCGTACGGACGATGCTGAAATCTAGGCGGGAAATTTGTTTTTGAAAATTATGAAATAATAGACTGATGTAATAACAATAGCAATAAACTAAACCAAGAATGATAGTTTATTATGGCATATAGGCCGATAGGGTTATCACAGTTTGATTTTAATCTGAAAATATAAATGCTTTAAAATAGTTATACGTATCTATTGATTTTAGAAGAAAGAAGAGCAAGTGGTTATGCTAAAGCTTCTCTCACTTGAATCGTGAAGCAGCACAGGTGCTTTATGATATACTGTAGGCTATACTCATATGAATTTAGCAAGATCCTAAATTGCATTTTCTGAATTTTACACTTCGCATGGCGGGATCTTGGGTCAAAATTGTAAACAAGTCGCGTGGTAAGATGCACCTGCCATCTAGAGAGAGAAAACGTCTTACATCATGACAAATTTTAGGGTTATCTGACAAAATACCCATTGACCATTTTTCCGCTTTCGATCTAGGATTTTTTTTTCTTACACTCGATTAATTCTTTTTTTCTTTTTCTTTGGTTTTGTAGACCTTGTGCATTCACTGGAAGCTTAAAGAACCCATTCGCACTAGTTACTCTTCAACTTATAGTATTTTAAAATATTTGGATACTTTAAAACTAGGCTGTGCTTTTAACAAATAACCCACGGTTTTTGGCTGTTTTAAGCCTTTTCCCAGACCCGTTGACGTATAGCGGAAACAACGAAATAATTTACATAATAGGATTTTCTAATCGAGAAACTTCTCGCAGACAACCGTCGACGGCGTGATACACATCGAAGGTAGCAAGACGCGGCAAGTGAGAAAATCACCGTGGTTTTGTTAGAGAGGTTAGAAATGACGAAATTGGGGTCTCTGAGTTTAAAAATATACGGAGTGATAATGGAAGTAGGTTGCATTAGTTTTATAGGTAAGACAGGTCCTTTTATGTAATTTTCCCTTTTTTCTTTGTTCTACACTAAGGGTGGGGAGGTTGCTGGGGGTATTTGAAGTATTCAGTAGCCTAATGGTCAGTTTATGGAGAAGCTAGGGGTATTTTGAAAAATTATTGGCCGAGAACGTTGTTTAGTTTAATAGTTCAGCGTAGCGTAGTAGAATATTTGTTAGTTACAGTTTGATTTAAATATTTTCTCCTTGTTCAGGTGGTAGTTACATTTTCGAAGGAGAAATTAATGTTTTTCCGTTAGAGTAGGGTAGCGTAGCGTATTTAGGTTTTTTATTTTTACCAAAGCATTAAACATTAAAGAAAACGTAACACAACTAATATTATTTGCAGCAAAAGGAATGTCCTAAAGATTTGTGCTACAAACAGTTGCAATAGAATACGCAAATACTAACTCTAAGTATATCTAATAAATAAATAACTAAACTTTATAACTCACAATTATCCACCTAGCCTATGGCTAATACAAAATAACAAAAGTTTTACACCATACTCATAGGAGCTCTTTCGTTGCGACATGTTGGCGTAGAAATATCGCGAGAAATATGGAACGTGTTGCCGTGTTTTGCCAATTTTTTGGGCCAGTACATGCTCAATTTACTAGCTTGGACAAAGATAAAAGTGATGTTTCTTATAACACTTAGCAGATCTTTATTTTATGCATAAATCAGCTTGTATAATTCAGATCTGAATAGGCTATTTGTTTTTGAATGATTTTTGTTGCTATGTTATTTTTTATAAACTTATTGCATATTCTGGTACATTTTATTAAGCAAGTTAATCAAGGTTCACAACACTATTCCACTAACAAAAACTTTTAATAGGCACTTTAAAAACATGGAACTTCTGATGAAACACTATAACAATCATGTAAACTGCATCTGCGGCTTGACTTTGGTGACACATCAAATACATCTTTTTCTATCAAGCATTGCTGGGACTTTTTGAATTTCCTGCTACGATATCCCAGCTCCTAAGATTTGGATCGCCGAAATGCCAGAGAGATAAAGACAAGGGATAACAAGAAAACGGCCGATTTTCGTAGCGCCTTCTAAAGGAAGTCGGAAATGTTTATTTGTGAAGCATTTAATACAACATAAACCATTAGAAGTGTCCATTGTGCTTTAAAGGAATCGTTGTCTTTGAGCGCTTTCCAGAAAAAAATGAAAAAACATCTTTTCAAGTCTTGGAAGTTAGTGTGATTTATTTAGTTTTCTTGTTCTGCTTTATCTATGGAATCGTTATCGCGTCTGACGCGGATGGGGTTGTCACAACTCACAAGTGATTTTCTTAAGAGATTAAATTTTTCTTTTTTAGAGTATTAATTCGTTCCTGAACTGGCCTTTAGGGGCCAGGGATTCGTCAGTTGATTTCTTTTCTTTTTTACAAATAAAAAGCAAACACACATTTGCCGTACTATCCAATGCGTAACAAATTCATTCGTTCAGAAAGCGCGGAAGTATCCCATGGCACTAATGCTTGAAATTTGTTTCTGATAGATGGCGTTCGGAATACCGAGCTGGAACGACCAAACTAATAACGTAACTCAAGCAGACTGGAAGAAAACTTTGAAGAAACAGGCCTTCGGTCCAGGGTTGTCACTAATCCTAGTCGGTGCGACTCTATGCGGTCTCGGGCTCGGCATCAGGGCTATGACGGAAGAGGATAGTCAATATCTGGGCCCGAATTTGATTTCGACAGGAATAACGCTGATGATCGTCGGAATGCTCGGATTGGTTGGAGGGATCATCTTCTGGAGGTCTTTGAGCAAAACTCTCAGGGATCACCCAGATGTGGATTTAAGAGAGGTGCGTATGACAATGTACCAAAATTTTGCACACCTCGATGAAAAATTTGTAGCCTGCGTAGTAGTATGGTAGTAGTACGAAAGCGTTGCATGTAATGCTATGTACTATCCAGTAGCATCCTGTCTTGCCATAGTAGCATCCGGTCTTGCTAATAGTAGCATATAGTAGTATGCAGTAACACGGTAGCCTTGAAGTAGAAGCATGTAGTAGCATCGTTAGTACTGCATGCTACTTTTTCGTACTACTTCATAGTACTATTTTGAGGTAAATTTTTCATCAGGACCATTTTATGACACCTTTAGGCTACACTTTAAAAAGTCTCTCTTACATCTTACTATTGTGAATTGCCGAATCCGGAAATTCTTGTTCCGAGTTCGGGCAGTTTAAATCCGATGGAGGGCAAAATGCTAGAATTCAAAATAGTGTAGAGTGCACTAAAGAAAAAATATTGCAGTATTAACTACTGGGATTAATCTTGTCTCTAAAACTTATCTCTAACTTGGATTAATCTTATCTCATTAGAGATAATTAATCCCAGTAGCAAATACTGCAGTTAACTTCAATCCTTACCGGAGAAACTTTTTACAGTGTAGTTATCGGGAAACGGAGAGTTTTTTTTTACAGTGTGTCTTTCTCTGCTTTGGAGGAATTATTCAAACCCGGAAAGTAATTGTATTCTCATTGTTTTCAAGAATCCCACTTGGGAACTCAGGAGCGCAGTGATGGAGAAACAGTATCTTCAAACTCCGAAGCCCACAACTCCGCCCTAGTCTGCCTTTTACGCTTGGTCTTTTATCCAAGAGCGATAGGAATTCCTACACTGTCAGAAGTTTCTCACAAGGATGCACAGTTTCAACATATAACACTTGGGGTGTTATCTGCTATGATTTTGCAAACGTTATGCATTGAACGTTTAGCAAAACAAGAATTCCAAAGAACAGCAGAAAAAGCGTCTGCTAACTTTTCCGATATCGTGATGGTAAACAGAAAAGCCAGCAGATACTATTTCCTCTGTGTTTAGTCTCTTCTTATGTGCATAACATTCAATGTGTAAAGTTTGCAAAATTATAGCAGCAAGGAAAGTCTGATGAAATTGCGCATCCTGTTGTTATTTCTTATGCAATTTTCGACACTGAAGACAAACCTTAGAAGCTTGCTAATACGACGAAGGGGAGAGCCCTTTTGAGAGCTTAGGGTCTAGCCGACAGTCCCTAGCATAGGCACAATGCAAGTAACTGACACAAGGGAACTATCGTTATGACGGATAGGACAGATCCGTGCGAAATTCAAAGCTTCAGGAAATTCAGGACTGGCTGGACGAAAGACAGGACATGCTGGACGGAAATATTTGGAAACTGAACGCGCCATGGTTAGAAAGTGGGAAAACCAAGCAGAACAAATGAAGTCCAAAAGAGACGACAGACAAGATCGCCTACCATTTCTTCCAAAATAAAAAACAACACTTTGAGCGTGTTCCACCCTACTTACTGTAGTTACTACGCATGACGTCACGAATTTTGGCGTTTTGCCGTCAAGGCTGGAACACTTTTTCTTTTTTCCAGCAGAATAGCATGCCACGGCCGAATCCGGCCAATCACGTTACAGAGATCCGTAGTTACTACGCTTACTACGCTCCCGAGCGTCGTAAGCAAATAGTTACTATTTGGAGAAGGTAGGAGCGGTCAGCGTAGTAACTTTTGGTGAGGTTGGAACTGAAATAGTAACTAATAGTTACTATTTGTACAAGGGTGGAACACGCTGTTTGAAGCTGCTCACGTCCTTCTCTGTGGAAAAGTTGTTGGCAAACCTTGAAGATTTCGGCGAAGTTTACTTTGCGTGACTAGCAAACTCGGCTCTCCGAAAAAGCGTTAAAAAGTCGTCGGTACAAAACGAAACAATGGCCAAAGACGGGGATTTCAGAAGCTTAAAATTCCATAAGGGAGTAATACAAACGGCAGAATAAGCCAGAGTGATCCTTGAATCTGGTAAATCAATCAATCAATAATTTGATTAACCCATATAAAAATGGCACAGACGTGTCCATACGAAGTATATTTAATTTCAATTTCAATCCAATTTACTTTATTTAACGGTTTTTGAAAACCATAAGAAAAACAAAAATAAGACACTCGAAACAAACAGCACGGTACACTAAACTAAAACAGTCAAGTCGAACGGGCTCCAGGTGGTACCTGGGTCACCCGCAGAAGACCGCTCCCATTCCAGCCACACAGTTAGAGACAACCTCAAAAGCGGGGCAGATGCAGCCCGCACAAGTGGATTAGACGACCTGAGAATCCTGTTCTTCAAAAAAAGAATGAAAAATAATTAAGGAAAGAAAAAGAAAAGACAAGTAAGCAGACCCGAAGATCAAAAATTGTGTTGATGGGTAGTTAAAGGGCTTCGACGAAACTTTATTAATACTCTTCTAGCCCCAAGGACACTTCAATCCTATAATCGTCGAGCTGGCTACTCAAGCGACATCTGGACCGCCACCCGAGCTAGCGGTTCCACCTCCCGACTACGGATCTGTCATGAGCCTAGATATGGAGGAGCTACCAAGCTACCAAGTAGCGTTACAGCTACAGGAAGAAGAAAACCGTAAAAAGGAAATGAAATTCGCCGGATAGCCGGAATCCGGTAAGTCTCGATCATCATCACTGAAGTTTAAAGTCATGTAATACCAAAATACATCATCTACGTAAATAGAATGCATCTGCTACTGGGATTAATCTTGTCTCTAAAAAGATAATCTTATCTCTAATTCGGATTAATCCTATCTCAGTAGATTAATCCCAGTAGCAAATAATGCAGTTAATTTTAATCCTTACTCGGAGAAATTTGTACAGTGTACCCAACAAAAACGAATCTGATTCAGTGTTGGCAGTACTGACCAATTAGGAGCCAGGCTTTGACTCTGAAAAAGCCGACCAATAGGATTCGAGACTTATTTTGTGGTCCAGTACCGTGAATAAATTTTCGAAAAAGGAAGGGCGATTTTTTTCTGCGATTAAGGGACTTCGCCCACAGCTACAACTACGGGTAAACCTAAGATTATTAGGAGTCCAGTCGGGTCAAAGGTCTTTTTCGCAGAGGAGGAATTTGCTTCCCTGCTTGAGTGTGGGTCGAACACGGCGAGGACGTTTGCGGAAGGACGAGAAGTTGGTGTGAGGATACATTTAGTATAAACAAATATCTTGATCAAAACTTATTCAACAAGCTCTATCCTCAACTCTCTCTATTTCCGACTAGCTCTAACGCCCACGCTTTTCTCCGACGGAGAGAGTTTATTTCCTTTTCTCCAATCAAAGAACTCTTTTCCCCATCAAGAACCTAGACAAACTCACTCCATTGGTCACCAACCCTTTCATACTGTATAAAGATTTGCTAGGACGTACGAACAGTAACACTATTCGTTATAGCACTCTGTTGATATTTCCAAGGGCTTAAAAGGACCAACTTCGCAGTTCGGATCTCAGTTCGACTCGGAGCTCCGTTCGACTTGGGAGTTCGACCTGGGCTCTGTTCTCAGTTCAGTTGACCTCCGAGCAAATTAAGTGACAAGTGTTAACCAACCTATCTTCAATGTAAGTACGAACCTTAATAAATGTGTTTTAGTTATTGACCTACGAACTGAGTATCGCCTTCGAAAAGACTCGGTGTATAACGGTGTATTCGCACCACAAACCAGTCGCCAATATTACCATGCTCGCACGCCACACGCTACTATTATAACTAAAACCTCCTTCTACACACTTTTTCTGTTTTTCATATTTGGTGACATGCGCGGTCAATAACTAAAAAAAAACGGACATCCGAAATATTGGTACCATGATATTTATTACTCATTTGATTTTTAACCATGAATCAATCACCCATGTTTGACGACGATCTTTAAAGACATGATACAAACCCCAAAACAAACCCATTTTTTCATCGATTACAACTAAACTCATAAATGAACCCATCACAAGTTTTAGGCTTAAAACTCGTAACAGATAGGCATTCCTCATGAAGTTTGAACATATTTAATATTCTAATTCCTTTTTTTCCCCTGATATAAAATCTGAAAAATGGCAACAGCCGAAGAACGTTTTTACGGAGCATCCGAAAAAGCTCAAAAAACAAACCTACTTAAAAACATCCCGGAATTTGATGGCGCCACCGACGTAACCGAATTTTTGCAAATCCTTGACTACATCATAAACTACACGGGTGGAGACGCAGAATGGGAAAACCTCAAAAACATATTACCACTGAGACTAAAAGGAAATGCACTAAAATATGTAGCAACGATAATGACAGATACCCTGACCTATAGACAGTTCGTTGACCTGTTCAGGAAGAGATTTAAAGAAACAACCGATTCCGAGAAACTGAAATATGATATACCGACCTTGCTTCCTCACATGTCAGTCAGAGATTACGCAGACTTAGTCCGACGCAAAACAGCAATAACCTTGGGTGACACGGTGAATGAAACATTCACAAGAGCAGTCTTCGAGAATTTCAAGATCGGCTTACCAGAACGACTGTTTAAAATCTGTGTGAGCAGACAAATACAGAACCTAGAAACAGCAATTGAAACGGTTGAAAATGAGATCTCCATAGAAAATCTGGTAAGAGCCCACCGAAAATTATCAATCAACGCAGCGGGATCAATAGTGGCTCCAGATAATGTTAGATCCAGATCGTCATCACCTTCAGTCTACGAAAACCCAACCAGAGATCGGTCACCTGAAACCCCCAAAAGACCAACCAATACCCGGCCCCGTAGAGTATCTTTCGCCGAAAACCCCGAAAATGACCATCCGAGACCCCAACGAAACCCTCAAAACGAACCCAATTCCTCAAACAGAAGGGCAATGATCTGCTATTACTGCAATAAGGAGGGACACATCCAGCGCAATTGCTTTAAACGCGAACGGGACATCGCTTACCCAGCACCGGCAACTAAATACCCTCATTCCCTTAACCGCTCCCGAGCAAACGAATTCTTCCCTTCGATTATCCGTTCCCAGCAGAAATCTCAGGTTTTTCCGACGCCAGACCGCGATCAATACTTCCCGGAGACCAGACGGAATTTTCCGCGACAGCATCCGAGCAACAGACGGAGCCACTTTTCCGGAAATGCCACACCGGGATCCCAAAACAACTACAGCCGTGATCCAAAAAAAGAGTATTTCGCTGCTGGACCAAGAATTTAGGTCAGCAGCGAGTTCGACAGATTAACGCCAATTATCGAAAAACTTGTTATTTGAATGAAGTGTTTGATGAATTTTGTGACTTGCCAATTGTAAATAGCTTCATGTTTAATAATGTCAGAGCCAAAACTTTAGTCGACTCTGGCGCTTCTTGTTGCCTAATAAGGTCAGATGTTTTTGAAAAATTTAAACCTGACGAAAGACGAAAAGTCCGACCAGTAACTCGGCAACTTAGCTCAATTACAGGCCACTCTCTCAAAGCTCGAGAATTAGCGTATGTGAACGTTAAATTTCGAGGGAGAACTATGCCTACTGAGTTTTTGATATGTTCTGATATACCCTACGAGGTTGTCCTTGGTTTCCCGTTTCTGAGAGAAAACAGTATTTTCCTAGATGCGGAGAATAAAACCGTGCACTTCAAGTCAGACTTTTCAAAGGAATTTCGAGATCACGCGCAGACTGACAGAATCAGCAGCGTGTATACGAGACGAGACAGACCAAAGACCCTAAACAGACCGAAAGACTACCAAAAAACCTTAGTCTTCGTGAATAATGTTTACCGGGAAAATCAGCAAAACCGACGAAAATTCGAACAAGCAAACCACGACCGACCAAATAACCGAAACTTCCAGCGGACAAATTATCAGGCGCGCTACGGTCTGCAGAAAGTTTTTCCGCGAACAGAATACGGTCGTTACGGAAACAGCCAGCAAAGGAATTGGCGAACAGGGATCAATACTCGCCAGACGGCAAATGCAATCACAAGGCGAGCGTTAGTGGACGGCCATAAAGCTCTTGCACCCTTTTCGACAACCACGCGTTCCAAAATCCCAGATAGAGACACGCAAATACAATCAGTAATTGAAGCACTGAAGAGTATTAACCGGCCAAACCCCAAATCTAACCACGAATCGGGAACTGAAATAATAAGCCTAGGACCAAAGTCCGCCCCTTCCGATAAAAGTACCAGTCCGGAACCGAGCTTAATACCGAACGTCGCAGAAGCTCCAAAAGAAATAGAAAAAGACAGCGACAAATCCCTAAACAGATTGCTTGTAATACTCGAAAAGCGAACCACAATCTCTGCGGGTACAAATTCAACCGCAAGCATAAAGTTAGTGCGCGAAGATTCAGGTAGCGACAGTTGTATTTCCGGCGACTTTATAATCGAAGGTTACCCACTTGAGGGGTACACTCAAATCGTCATTGACGACCAATTGATTTCGGCAGTAAATGGACGAGGAAAAATACAAATCCTAAACGGCCAAAACCATCCAATGAAACTGCCGGCAGGACCTATTGGCACAGCTACGATTTTTACCGACGGACAGGACGAAATTCTAATTCCGGACGTGATAGCATCTATCCAGAATAATGAACAAACCGAAACTAAAATTTCAGATGAGGACTACGGAATGTCAAAAGAAACATTTTTGTCACAATTTGACCTAAACGAAGCAAAAAATGAAAAGGAAAAAGAAGAATTTGGATCTTTACTTTGGGAGCACAGATGGAGCTTTGCCAGGGACGATAAAGACATAGGTTGCACGAACTTGCTAGAAGCCACGATCGATACGGGCGATGCTGACCCCATATCCATAAGACCATATAAGTTACCACACCAACATAAATTTTGGGTCGAAAGCAAAATAAATGAAATGATGGATCTTGATTTGATTGAGGAATCAGCCTCACCTTGGTCTTTTCCGGTGGTACTCGTATCAAAGAAAGACGGTTCATTACGCATGTGTACAGATTTCCGACGCCTAAATACTGTTTTAAAGGGCAACAGCAACCCAAACCCACTGACAGTAGATAATCTTCAGGCAATGGGAGGTGCATGCATTTTCAGCACTTTAGATCTTTTTCAAGCCTTTTACCAAATAAAAGTGAGAAAGCAAGACAGACCAAAATTAGCATTTGCTGTACCATTCATGGGACTTTTTCAGTACAAAAGATTACCATTCGGATTGAAAACTTCGCCTGGAATCTTTGTTCAACTTATGTTAAAAATCTTCCGCGGATTACTGAACAAAAACATCTGCTTATTCATGGACGATATTTGTGCTTTCTCCAAGGACTTCGAGACCCATAAAGAAGTTATCAGGCAAACCTTGACCAAAATTCATGATGCTGGACTGAAACTGAAAGCTTCAAAATGCTTCTTTTTGAAAAGGAAAATATCCTACCTAGGACATGTAATTAGCGAGGGCCAAATTTCGCCAGATCCCGACAAAATCAGCGCGATAACAAAATTTGATCCAAAATCCATCAAGGACATAACCAAACTGCGAGCCTTTCTAGGAATGACGTCATACCTGCGGAAATTCATCCGTAACTATTCTAAACTTGCCTTACCTCTTACCAATATGCTAAAAAAGGGAGCAGAAATCCACATGGGACCGGACCAAATACAGGCTATCGAAGCTTTGAAAATTGCTATAACCTCGGAACCAGTTCTAACCCTCTATCAACCGGAACTAGAAATCGAAATGGCGACGGACGCATCTAAAGATTGTATAGGAGCAATACTTTATCATCCTGATGGGAAAGGTCAGCGAATCCTTGAGTACGGATCCCGAACATTGAATACGGCTCAGACCAATTATTCAGTTCTGGAAAAAGAGTTTTTGGCGATTATTACGTTCATCGAAACCTGGAAGCACTACATTCTGGGGAAAAAGATAAAAATCTACTCGGATCACAAACCGTTGCAATATCTCCAATGTTTGCGCGAACCAAAGAACTCAAGAATAACGCGATGGGTCTTAACGCTCAGCCAATACGATTACGAAATCATTTATTTACCAGGAAAGTTCAATCGAGTTCCAGACTTCCTTTCGCGACTATCTAGTAATCCGGAACCACCAAAAGAGAAACTTCAGACTTTTTCCCTAACGGAATTGCAAAATATGCTTGATATCTTGGACTCCGAAAAAAGAACTGAAGCAGTACTAGCCATTAATGCGGCTGGACCAAAAATGTCGGCGAAGAAAGGTGAAAAAACGGCTAAAAACCAAAAACCGGCAAAAGAGAAAACTTCTTCTTCCAGAAACCCTTTTCCAGATCCAATCGATCAATACGAAAGCTTGCCTACCGGCTTAAATACTGATAATTCACTTGACGTTTCCGTGCTAGAAAAAAGGTCACCCTTGCGCATAGAAAACCTGCAAAAATTCCAGCAGACCGATTACTTCTGCAAAAACCTAATAGATCGTGTTGAGTCCTCAATTACCTTACCTCTCGACTTAAAATCTTTCGAAAAGGACGTGGACCAATTTATCGTTGATGAAAGTGGTGTACTTTGCAAATATTATACGGCACCACAGCCCTACAAATCGGCAGAAATCAAAATGATACCGGTCTTACCACTAATTCTACTCGCTGAAGCTATCAAACAAATCCATGACAAAGATTTAGCTCACTTGGGACTGGCAAAAACCTATCATAAATTCAAGGAAGAATTTTATCGCCCCGGTGCCTACAGCAAGGTAAAAGAATACATTCTAAGCTGCACAGGCTGTAACCTAAGAAAGTTGACTCCCACCAGACCAATCCAAATTCTCGGTAGTGCCCCACTTCCAACTCGACCTTACGAGGTATTAAGCATGGATATATGGAAAGCAGGAACCCCCTCGGAACGTGGGTACAAGGCGGTGCTCACTATAACTGATATGTTTTCGAAATTCTTGTTCGCATTACCACTTTACGGAGAAAAAGCATCAGATATTGCGGAGGCTCTAGTAGAACAGTTGTTCTGTAAATATGGTTTTCCTTCGGCAATCCTATCAGACAGGGGAACCAACTTCCTACATTCACTGAACGCGGAGCTATTTAAGATCCTCGGTGTCACCCGTTTACTAACAAGCGCGGCAAACCCGAAAGCAAACCCGATAGAAAGATTTCATTCAACGCTCGGAGACAGTTTAGCCATAATTTGCCGGGACGATCCAACAAGCTGGGATAAATACCTCCAAATGGTAGTTTTTGCTATAAATACCAGCTACAGGGAATCGCTAGGTGACTCAAGTCATTACGTTTTCTTCCTACGGGAACCCAAAACAGCAATAAATGAAATACTCGGATGCCGAAAATTCTACAATGTAGATACAAATTTTAAATCTGAGATAATAGCACGAATGCGCTACTGCTATGAGACTGTAAGGAAAAATCTCGAAAAGGCCAAAAATAATCATACGGAGTACTACAACAGGAAAGCCCGTAATTTCCATACATACCAACCTGGTGATCTAGTATTTCTTGAAATCCAAAAAGATGGAAAACTGGCTGACAGATACAAGGGCCCTTATCGTGTTGAAAAAAGAGAGAAAAACGATCTAACTTACCAACTAAGACACACGGAAACCGGCAAACCTTACGTCGCTCACCACAACCGTCTAAAAAGAGCGTATCAAAAGAGCCCATGGACAACCGAACCCCTACCGGAAACAAAAGAAACCTCATCGCTATTCGAGAAAGGTCCAATATTGGCAAACCGATTAAAGAATATGAAACCGCATCACCTGTTTTTGCCTACGATTTTTGACGATGACGAATTCAACGATTATGCCAGTTCTGGAGCACCTTTAACTGGGACCAATGTCGCAGTAATGCCGAATAACCAATCACAGATTTACCAATCGCGCGCAAGCTCTCCAGCAGACCCCGACGGTTACCCTAGCTTGCAGTTTGATTCAGATATAGAAATCCCGAGCTACTTACAGCCACAACAAAATCAAATGCAATTCTTCCCTTCGCGCATTTCTAGCCCAAAACGCGGAAGAAATCAACCGGATTTAATGGTAGAAGAAAATGTTTCGCCCATCCATCTCAACCACCCGACGGACATAGGAATTCCCTACTTTCGAACCCCTTCTCCGGAAACTGATTATGAAATACCTGAGGAAGTAAAACCGAAACTAAATTCGTCAAGGCATTTTTACCGCATTTCACCCACTGATGTGTATCCATTGAGTGAGGACGAAGAAGAGAGCAAAACCTTAGACCAAGCTATTTGGCCCACAACCTTACCTTTCGACCAAAAATGGCAGAGTTTTGACACTCCTGCAAATTATGATCATTGGAAGATGAAACCAGAAATAGCAGGTTCTCGAAAATACATGCTAATTTCCCCAACCGAACTGTTGCAGGAATACCGAAGAGATAAACAACAAAGTTTAAACCCATTTGCTCCGGAGTATAAAGTACCGGAATCAGCCTCTAGGGCCCCAGCAATAGCTGAAGAACCGATTCAGTGGCAGACCATAAATCCATTTGCCCCAAATTACCAAGCCCCAGAAATGATTAGAGAGCCTGAACCACAAACACCGACCGAATACATTTTTAATCCAGACGAGCCAGGACCCAGTGGACTGTCCTCACAAAACATAGCGCCGGAAACATATCAATATACAACCCCTCAAACGTCAGCTGCGGAACAAGCGCGAAAATTATCGGATAAAGCTAAGGCACTAAAAGGACGCCTGTCACAAGCATGGGGAAACCTAATGACCCCATCCTCTTCTAGAGATCCTGATCTAGGAAGACCAAAGAAACGGCTCGTAACGGACAGTTTTGAAAAAAGCGAGAAAGCTCCAAAAAAGCAATACGAAGAACCGATAGCAGGCCCTTCGGAACCGGTCGTCAAGAATCCTAATCAATACCATGGTCAAACTACGGATAAAGTAACCGGTAAAGGGACTGAGGTAGTTCGAACTCGCTCCGGCCGAATATCAAAACCGCCAAAAAGACTAAATTTGTGAATGCAGCAAAGACGGATATCCAGTCTGTGTCAAATGGACCAGAAAATCAGCCCCAAATTGGTTCGGCCAAAGAGACGTAATAAAGCCAAAGCCCACCGAATTAGATGCGTAGCAATCCTGATACATTGTATAAAAATAAACGAGGAGCTGGAAGATAAACGACGGACGGCGAAATAATAAACCAAGATTTAGATTTACGATGAACAGAAGCGGGAAATGGCACATTTGGAAAAATTCGCAATCGTACGCATATCCAGTCCAGCATAAGAAATGGAAAAAAAAAAAAAAATCGATATAACCCCCTATATGATTTGCCACAATTTTAAACAGAAAACCCACATTAACTTTTGATATGATGTCAACACTGAGAGAAATAAAGGGAAGAAACAGAGTACTACGAACATTGTTAAATATGGAAACTCAGATAATAGAAAAAATACCACCAAGCTTTGCAGCTAACAAAAGAATGGTACTAATGAAAATATTAAGAAAAAAAAATGATCAAACGCTTCAAATAATGCTAACCAATTATCAATTTTGAATCAATCAATGAACTAATATAGTTTTTGCGCGTCCAGTGATTAGCAGCGTCATGAACTGCCGCTCACTTGATCGTATAAGTCTATATTTTTTTTCCTCTTCCTCATCTTTTTCGTAAGGATCAAATTTGTATCGTACAGTGACGTCAGGCACCAGTAAACCATGATTGAGCTCGGTCGGTGCTGATCTCCTTGACTTAACTGCACGATTAAAAAAGGAAAAAAAAAAACATATTAATTTGTACTTGGGTAAATAATAGAAAAAAAAATCGAAAATCTGAGTAAATTCGAAATCCAGGTTAAACTAACCTTCAGGGAAATCTACCGCTCTACGGCTTCTAAACAGGGGAACAACAAAGATGGCAAAGAAACAAAAGGGGGGAGCACAACGAAGTTTCAAAAGTTCCAAAAGGCGCCAGAGGCAACACTATATCAGGAAATAAGTGCTAATGGGCGCTGTGACGAAACAAATAATAGGTGAAAGACCACAATTTACATATGAGTATAGGCTACGTACTCCAGCTTACTTACGACTCTGTAATGCTAATATTAGCATGCAGGTAAAAATCCAATACGAAAAGTATCCAGCTCCAAAATCGGATAAGCAACGAGACGAATCAACTCCCAAAAATGACTAGGAGGGATGCCGAAGAATCGTACCCCTCGTCAGCCAAAGGGACATAAAACTCGTAATAATATAAAATCTTCTGAGGGGAGCACAGACGCGAAGAGACGGGGCAAAATAAATCAATGCTAACGAGAAGACCAGGCTGGCAAAATTTTGCACGAAATCAAGAAAATAATAAGAATCGAAGCCCAGTACCCGGTATATTCTTCTGCAAAAATGACTTGCTAGGGCAAATAAAGCGCAAGCCATCCCCCAAAGAATAATACTATTCTGAGGAGAGAATGATAATAAATGAATAATGAAGGCGACTAATTTCTTCTCGGCAGGATAAAACTGCTAAACAACGAAATGAGAAAGAGGGAAATTACCAAAAAAGAACGATAATAAACCCTAAAATGAGAAGAAAAACAAAAGGACTCTTTTCTAACGGAAACGAGCCTAAAACGTCAGCCACGTCTATATACTGACATGTCTATGTGCTGACATGAGGTCGACAACCCATTGACCTACCAGCACCCAGCAGACATGTTACTTCGTTTGGTCAACCTAATAAGGAGAAGACGTCGGTTCGATTTTAGCCAAAGAACCAAGAAGAAACTCGACGAGTCCCATCTACATGGAGTGATGATAGTGATGATATGACAACAGTGATTGAAACTTTGAACAGTGGCTGAAACTTTGTGCATTACGGTTAATGGACGGATATAACCGAGTGTGACAGCTCTGTGCCAAGCACTACAGCTAACAGTGGTTACTTCTGATCTTAGCAAGTGTAATCAGGCATAACAGAAACACTTATTTCAGTGAAGTGCAAGCAGTGATCACTAACATGAACAGTGCAAGCAGTGTAAGCAGGCATAACATGAACACTATTTCAGTGAAGTTATACTGCGAGATTGCTAACAGTGACAGACTTACGATCCGGAGAAATGGTAAGCAGTCATTCCCGTAAACACTTATTTTAGTGAAGCATTACCGAGCAACTGCTATAAAGTTGTTCAGAAAGACAATTTGTGAAATATGATTGGAACATTGTACAGTGAAGTCGTCTACTGATGTTTCATTCCGTGTTATTCATATCAAGCTACGTGATAGTTGTATTCACGGTGAGTGTATCAAAAAAAAAAAACTCACGAAAAATTTAAATAGCAAAAAAAAAATAGTTTGAAATGTCAGTAGTAATGAAAAAAAAATTGTTAATAACAACATTAATCCCTGTAAATACTATAAACCCGAGTGTAAGCTATCATAAATGATCTGTTTTTCATACCTTAAAGCTTAAAGTTAAAGTGAAAACTAATTTTTCTCGCGGGAGCTCGAATTTTTTCAGAGGGAGGGCGTAATGTGAGGATACATTTAGTATAAACAAATATCTTGATCAAAACTTATTCAACAAGCTCTATCCTCAACTCTCTCTATTTCCGACTAGCTCTAACGCCCACGCTTTTCTCCGACGGAGAGAGTTTATTTCCTTTTCTCCAATCAAAGAACTCTTTTCCCCATCAAGAACCTAGACAAACTCACTCCATTGGTCACCAACCCTTTCATACTGTATAAAGATTTGCTAGGACGTACGAACAGTAACACTATTCGTTATAGCACTCTGTTGATATTTCCAAGGGCTTAAAAGGACCAACTTCGCAGTTCGGATCTCAGTTCGACTCGGAGCTCCGTTCGACTTGGGAGTTCGACCTGGGCTCTGTTCTCAGTTCAGTTGACCTCCGAGCAAATTAAGTGACAAGTGTTAACCAACCTATCTTCAATGTAAGTACGAACCTTAATAAATGTGTTTTAGTTATTGACCTACGAACTGAGTATCGCCTTCGAAAAGACTCGGTGTATAACGGTGTATTCGCACCACAAACCAGTCGCCAATATTACCATGCTCGCACGCCACACGCTACTATTATAACTAAAACCTCCTTCTACACACTTTTTCTGTTTTTCATATTGGGTTGCTATCACCTTCTAGACACCGGTTAAGGAATATTATATTGTCTAGTTCCTTTCGCCGTATGAGTGGCAAGGGATTGTTTTTTGACATTTTGTGATTCATAAGTGTGATTTTTCCCTCTGTGATTTGCCTTTTGTTTTTCTTTGTTGTGTGATCTTTTTTCTGTGTTTTTCTACTTTCTTTCTTTTTTATACTCCATCATTTTCTCTTTCCTGTACGATGGGTGAAAAATAAACATTACATTACATTACAAAAATGAATTTGCTTCGGTAGTTTCTTGTATCAAATACTTTCCCAGTTGACTTATTTTTTGCGATAAGCATTTTGCACAAGCAAACTTATTTTTTGTGTTATTTTAATTGAATACTCTGAATTATTTGGATTCTGCAAAGTTTTTATTTTATTTTGCATTATTTATTCATTCATTCATTTATTTATTTCCCTCAAAGAATATAGTCCTTTTCTAGGAATATATTCTAAAATTGTATTCCTTTTCTAGCTTTTAGCTATTCGGATTAAACTTGATTGATGGATTGATTGATATATAATTTAAAAAAAAAACACCGTTACAAATAACTTTCATAACAACAAATAACAATTGACGTACATTAACCGAAACACTGTACTTACTTAACTATTAACTTTTATCGAAAAACGGAAACAGATTCTTCAGAGTCAGAATATTATTAGCTTTAGCTACAAAATTATCAAATTTCTGCTGAATTGCCAGGGCAGGATCTTTAACTGAAAGGGAATTATTTGAGGTGTATTTCTAGCAAATAAAGGGTGTCCAAGCAAAAATTTACAATATATAAAATAGCACGCACCAACACTAGCAAAACGACACACACAACCACTATCCTCTAGTTAAGACGTTCAGAATATCTGCGGCCGTTGCCACAGCGTAAATTCTACTATGACGCGGGAAATTTTAATCTCAACACAAACGCGGCTTTTAAGTGGGCAGTGGTGAAATTGGTAAAGATTGCTTTAGTGCCTAAAAAAAAAAAAAAAAATTATAAATCTTTCTCGTAAGGCATACAACAAAAATACAAGCGTACCACAAATCACACGGAAATTCCCCTATTTGAAAATCGATTATTCGTGAATAGCAGAAAAACGAAGTAACGCATTTTCAGCAGGTATTCAAGCCAATTTAAGTGAATAAGAGATGGGGAAATAAATAGAAAACCGTGATTTTCGTTTTTTTTTATTGATCAGCTAATTATCCCTCTAGGATGATGTGCGAGGGATAAATATAAATTCGGATATTTCGGTTGCACTTCCGGCAAACCATCCTCAGCGAAGAAGAAGCAACCAAATCATCAAATCCAACACAAAACCAACAGAAAAGTGATGCGGAACCAACAAAACATACAACGATATGTAACTTAAAACCAGAAAGAACGATGCTGACTGAAACGACAAACAAATTCAAATAAAATGACGAATATTAAAATGTGCGTGTTAAAAGTGTAGCCTATATGTACAGATTTGTGATTATTTTACAATTCTGAATTCTGTTGTCTATTTACAATTTACCAATTCCCTGGGAAAGCGCAGAAGCTTTCACCCAGCCATTATAAAATCCTTCGCTTTAAAAAAAACCCCGAAAATCACGCCCCCCCCCCACCCCCCCGAAAATCACGGTTTTCTATTTCTTTCGTAATGAATGGTCAGCTTGGCTTCAAACCTTATATAAGAGATGGGTAACTAGATTGTCCTATCCCAGCCCTTTTCGGTTGAACTTCAAAGATGAACTTAAACTAGATACTGTTCCATTATTTTTCCTTCTCAATTGCAAGCGCTATCACCGGTCCGCCCCTTTCCGTTTTTTCTTTCACAGTTGTTTTCCTGTTTTTGCTCCCTAGCATATATATATATATATTTATTTTTGCCCGCTTACAGAAACTGAAGAAAAGCGGAGTACAAAGGGGAAAAAAAAAAGAGAAAAAAAAAAGAAGAAACAAACATAACTTCACACAATAACCAAACAATAAACAGAATACTACTTATAATAGATGGGTCAGTAAATTTTCTGACAGCATGTTTAACGCCCTTAAGTGTGCTCGGTTTTCTATTAGCTCTATTTTGCTGCTTGGGTCGAATCTAATCTAATCTAATCATCCCATGGAGAGCCTTTTCGCAATTAAGGCGTGCCTCTCGCCTTGTTTGTGATTGGGTCATTCGGAGGTACGACTGTGCAAACCAATCAGAGACAAACTTAGTCGGCCAAGCTAGTCAAGATTGTGCATAATAAGAGTGGACTACGCAATAGGTGCGTTTTTGATCCGAATTCTCCTGTTTCGCGTTTTTGGACTATTCAGATGAAGTGAATTTCTTGTGTTTTTGTCAGAATCGAGAACGGGGAAAGCCTCGCGATTCTGCAGAATTGAGAAGTTGCTCTGATGGTGAATTCTCGATTCTCCTCTCTGCGTTCTCCTCCCTGATTGGTCAACAGAGTGTGGGTGTTCGATATGCATAAACACGCATACCGGGTTGCGGACGATCTGCAAAATTAGTGTTTTTGTCATAAGCGAGAATGGAGAAGTCAGTGGAGCAAAAGCGGTAATTTGTACGAGAACTAATGTTGGACGATATCGCATTTACAAGCTCCAGAAGCCGACAATGACACTTTTCTGTAAAATGTTATTTTCACAGCGCTGGATTGCCGAACTTAAAGTTTTTGTCACTTACAGTTAAAACATTGTGTGGTACAGGTTTGTGTACAGTTCTCAACGAACGCTGGCTCAAAGCTCTTTCTGTAATGTTCAGTTCGTTCACTGATAGGGTTGACAACCGGACCTCTTTGTGCTTTGGTTATCAAGGTTTTGGTGAGCAATATGGGGCAATATGGGGCTTGGGTGAGAACGGAGATTATTCCCGAACTTTGTACAAAGAGTAACACGTCGGGCTGCTAAGGTTGAGAGGCGGCATTGATTGAGGAGGAGGAGATAAGGCACTTTGCCCTGGAAGTAGATCATTCTCAAGACTCTCTTGGATGGTTTCAAGCCTATTAGAATCGATGTTGCCACTTTGCTCTGACAGAACCTGTGAAATTTGGCTACAAAAAACAGTGACATTCTGGTGCCTGCGAAGTTCACCGATCAAGTCCGTGCTTCCCTGCAAGATGCTGCAGCGCTGCCGCTTCAACCAAGAAGAAAGTGAATCCAAAAACGCATATTTTGCAAAAGCAAAGAAGTGCTGCAGCAGCGATGCGGCAGCGCTATTGCAACAAAAACGAGGCTCAGGTCTCGTCCATGAGCTGATGAAGAATCGTAGCTGACGTATCCGTTGTAAACATTGTTTGAATAAATGTTTCAAAGTCAGCTTGGGCTCAAAGAATATTTTTCCCTCATGCGGCATGAGATAAGGTGTATCACCCTTCCCCGACAGTCCAGTGTTGCCAGATCGCGGTCCCAAATCCGTAGAAACCTTCCAAAAATGTAAGATTTCGAATAGAACCCCCAATCTATTTTGCCCTTCGGCCGAAAAGGGGCAGAAAGATTGCCAATATGGTAATAATGTGGTTGCTCTCATTTCGGGAAATTTTCTGTTCATTATTATTTTTAAGTTCCGTACTTTGGGAGCATAGGGAAAACAGAAGCTGTGATCTGCGAAACTCGGTCCTTTTTACCAATCACTAAGGAGAAGAGATTTTTAGGCTCATAGTTACACACTTTTCATTTTTTATTGTCTTACCGGTCCCAGAGTTCTCGCTCGCTCAAGACACCGAAAATATGTGGCAATCGCAGAATTCTGCCACTGGTGGCAACACTGATTAGAACGATATACCGTCAGGCCAAAGTGCCATATCATACAACCATACTCAAAGGTGGACCGATGAAGACAATAGCTGCGTTCGTTGCACTCCGGGCTGTCTCTGGTGTTTAGTCACCAGTGTCCGGTTCTTCTCTTATAACGCGTTTTTGGTTCACCGGTGGGTTGATGAAAACTTGCTAACTCCTCGCTGAAGCCGGGCTCACGAGCTGGTTCTGGTTATAGTCCGCACCAGTGAGGTATAACCGGACACCGGTTCGTTCAGAAATGGCCTATAAGACTGGTGAGTAGTCACTGGTGGATGCAAAAACGGCTTATAAGAAAAGCCGGAGACCACCGGTGAGAACTCCCGTGACAAGGAACGCAGCTAATGTAAAGGCGGAGATATTTTTGGGTAGTATATTTTGTAGTCGTAATTGTAGGCCAGATAGGGGACGAACCGCCTCTGCACTTCAAGTACACAAGATTACACAAGGCGTACAGAACATTCTTTTCCTTCTAGGCCAATAGACCAAGTTGTCCAGTGTTATATCAGTTCAGTACATAAGTAAATACTTGAAGTAACCTTTAGCGATTCAGATCGCTTGTAGTTCCACATTACAACGCCTCTTGCTAATCACATTTTCGGACTCCTGTTTTTACGGCATTGCAGAACTAATAAGTATTCTACTGACCTAGAAATTTCCAGGACCATTCTAAGGCTTCCAAGTCTTCAATGGTTCCAGTTTTCGACCGATAACCGGACAAAGATGTGTTTAGACATTACAAGAATGCGACCGTACGAGAAAGCTTTTTTTATAAGCGGCGTTTTGACATTAAGTGGTATTCTATTTGGAAGCATGGCTAGTGACTATACTCCGACGCCATCTAGTGTGCAAATGAATGTCTATCTGAGTATGACTTTCCTGTCGTTTGGTGGATTCTTTGTTGTGTTTGGATTGGGACTGATGTGGCTCCTACAGTCACCCTTACCAGATGAGCCGAGTCCTATTCAGGTAGTCAATTCGTGCGGATTCCCCCAAGTTACGAATCTTCCCTCAAGCATTTATACAAACAATGTTTACAACGGATACGTCAGCTACGATTCTTCATCAGCTCTCTTCAGAGCCTCGTTTTTGTTGCACGCTCCAGGCCCGCTTCTCGGCCACTTCCGGACTGATTCTTTCTACATCCGTGTTTGCACTGCAGTGCTTCCGAGGAAGACGGCAGCGCTTCTGGAGAATCGCGGACTTGCTCACCGGTCAAGTCCGTGCTTCCCTGCAAGATGCTGCAGCGCTGCCGCTTCAACCAAGAAGAAAGTGAATCCAAAAACACATATTGTGCAAAAGCAAAGAAGTGCTGCAGCAGCGATGCGGCAGCGCTATTGCAACAAAAACGAGGCTCAGGTCTCGTCCATGAGCTGATGAAGAATCGTAGCTGACGTATCCGTTGTAAACATTGTTTGAATAAATGTTTCAAAGTCAGCTTGGGCTCAAAGAATATTTTTCCCTCATGTGGCATGAGATGAGGTGTATTACCCTTCCCCGACAGTCCAGTGTTGCCAGATCGCGGTCCCAAATCCGTAGAAACCTTCCAAAAATGTAAGATTTCGAATAGAACCCCCAATATATTTTGCCCTTCGGCCGAAAAGGGGCAGAAAGATCGCCAATATGGTAATAATGTGGTTGCTCTCGTTTCGGGAAATTTTCTGTTCATTATTATTTTCAAGTTCCGTACTTTGGGAGCATAGGGAAAACAGAAGCTGTGATCTGTTTAACATTTAAAGGACACCTGAACAATGAAACCATACTTGAACACACCATGGAGAATGCATTTACAGACATGGCCACGGAGAGCATTCTTCTCCTGAGCGTGACGTTTTCAAAATAGGGATGTTCGTTTCTGGAGGTTTGCCCATGCGGACTCCAAGACAAAAAGCGCAATTCATTCAAATCTTGCACAGCGCTGGCCAGATCGAATTGGAATTTCTTCTAGATACACGTTTGGGCTTAACTGGCTTAACAAATAATCTAGAAGAAGGGTTGATTGGAGACATTTGTTCATTTCTAAAATCGTTCGTACTGAAATAAGGACTGATGCAAAATGGAGCAAAAATAATAGCTTGAAAACACCATTTCGTATTTGGATTGGGTTTTCAGCAGGCAATGTTACCGGAAGTCATACAAATAGGGATGGTACTTGGTATTCTTCATTCAGGTGTCCTTTAACGGGAGTTTGCAACTATTGACGATTAAATTAAGTTCTTACGGAAAAATCATATCGCGCCAAAAAGTAAGCGAGTAACTTAACTTAGTACATATACTTAGTACCAGCCCAGACCCGATCTTGTGGTCACAGAAAGAAGTGGATTGTGGTGCGTTGGTCGTCCAGGTCTCCCTGCATTCCTTTCTTCTTTTTTATTACCTTTTTTAGGGTGGAGTTTCATTGCTCATTGGTTGGTGGGTATGGCCGCGTGCATACGTTGTATCTCTATTATTATTTTTTTTTGTATTTGTAGTTAGACCAGTTATTAGTTGACCTATAAGACCCAGTCTTTTCATGCTTTGTGCCCTGTCGGATATGTGTAAATTTTTTATTTTTGTAGAAGTGAGTATTTCAGTAAGTGAACCTGAACCTGAAATAAAACGCTGCGCTTAACTTTTTCTCTGGCCACTAGACCGGGTCTTGCGTACCACCTCTTTAACCCCTGTTGTGAACAAGACTAAATGTTTCTATAGGATCCCAAAAACGAATATTTATTGGACTACGTGATCCAGACAATCCTGTCTTGTAGATTTTCGCCAGACCCCTTTGAAATGCAGTTACGTTTTAACCATAATCAACAGCTTGAAAACGTACAAAACATGATACCGTTTTGGAGTTTTTTGACAAAATGCGGCCAGACAACTAATGAGATAAGAAAACCATGTTCAGATACTGATTCAGCGTGCATGTTTACGCCCATATCTAAAAAAACTATTCACTTATTAAAACCAAGAACAAATAATCAGATAGAACCTCCGTCTTTGGTCCCATGCAGTGACTATGGATACCCCGACAAGAGCGGAGCTAGAGGTACATGCTCAAGCTTTAAGTTGATACCCGTCTACTTCTGGCTTCGTCTTTGCTCATCGGAGAGCAATACTCTATATGGCTAAGTCCAAAACACGCCAGTGATCCTCAGGAAGAACGAGAAAACGTCGCCCTAACGACTCAAACTCAACAACTCAAATCTTGTGTCAACCAATCACGGCGATCATTGGAGACACGCTCCCTCTCTTCCGCTAGGTACACGGCGATTTTGCATCGGCAAGGAGAGTTAGTCATCAAGAGTATAAGTGCAGGAGGCACACCGACCCGCTCTGAAGCGCGGCCTGAGGATCAATCGGCTTTGACTTTGAAAGTTTTTTCAACGCGGATTCACGGCGATATATCTATTTGTAGAGGTACGCGAGGGTCGAAGGTTCAAGGTTTCAATCACACTTCTGTATAAAATCATAATATATAGAAGTCAAGCCGGGGACACAAGGTCGATTGACAAAAACCACGTAACTCCTAAGCCGTGTTCTCGCCGTTCCCCGAAGACTCCTCTTGAAGAGTCTTCGCGTTTTTGTTTGTCCCAGGGACTCACTCCCCGTATTCTCGCGAGTCATCACGGACGTGGAATGCTCCAATTATCATCACCGTCATAAAGAAAGGACTCCCTTTCAGATTCGCGGGGAATCGATTTTGGGAGTTGCAGTCCGTGCGGAGTGACTCCACCTATTCTCACCGTTCTCTCAGGGAATGGACCACGAGGAGTCCTCGGGCAGGGTACTTGGAAATATTTGACTCCGCATGGTCATATCACAGAAGTACGGAGACCGGGGTTCTATCTGATTATTTGTTCTTGCTGAAAAACCCTGCGTTTCTTTTCAGTCCGAGCAGAGCACGCCCAATCGCGGGATAGTTGAGCGCAAGCCGCCCACGTACGCCGAGATCATCGGAGAGGAGGTGCCGCCTCCAACATACGATTCTCTGATAGTGGCACCCCTTTTATCGCAAGATGTACCGACGACGAGTGGGCTTCAAGTAGTTATGCCTGTTAGTGAAGTGACGAGATATGAAAGTAAAGACTGTGTACTTAACATTGATGATTGAGGAGCTGCTACCTTTTTGTTACTGTTCTTTATTACACTTATATAAACCTTTTTGTGTGGAGGTATACATTAACCTATTATTCCATAAGGGAGAATAACGAAATCAAGAACAAATAAGCACCAGAACCTACATCTGACCATGCGGAGTTCCTCTCAGCTCAGTTTTATCGGGATTCGGGGTATCCATAGTCATCGCATGGGACCAAAGAGGTTCTATTGGCTTATTTGTTCTTGATGAGACGGAACTCGGCTACTACCTTTCCGTCGATAACACGCTTAAGTCACGTCCATTCACACAACATATCACCTGTTGCAGAGCCAACAACTCACGCTGCTTAATCATTTTGTTTCTAAGTAGCCACCTAGTCTCTTTTCTTTGTCCAGTCGTGCACACGACGTGACACTGTCCATCCGCGCAATTTTCTGCAAACACAGCTTTATTGTGCTGGACTCTCCAGTCACGGTTTTTTCTGGGGAGGCCCACGAATAGCTGCTAGAATAGCGGTTGGAATAGCTGCAATAAAATCACTGCTTAGAAGAATGCTGATAAAGTTAGGAAAGTGATTCTCACCTTCCGGTTTTCTCTTATTTTGTTATTTATAGAAAGTCTATCGATATTCCCATCCTTGTCTACTTTTATTTCTTATTTACATATTTATTTTTGTTTAATTGTGACTGTGCCTTGCTTTCGGTTAGATGTATGATTATTTAGCGGATGGATGTTATTGGGTATGATCGGTCATGTTGTCTATCCGTGTGCGCAGAGCAGAGCGGGAGGTGGTAATGATAATTTTTTTTTGTAAATAAAGATAACCTTGAACCCTCTCTATCCTTCAATCCTACCTAAAGGCGTATTCGCGCCGTTCCCCGAGGACTCCTTTTGAGGAGTCCACGCGTTTCGTTTCTCCCAGGGACTCACTCCCTGTATTCTCGCGAGTCCCCACGGACGGGGACGGGATACTTCGATTATCATCACCATTATCAAAAAGAACTTCTTTCAGATTCGGAGGGAAATCACTTTTGGGAGTTGCTGGTGTTCTTGTTTTTTGAGAAAACAGATATTAGAGATGATTAATAAGAATTCCTGAAATCAATATTGAGTTTGGCCATTGAAAAAAGGCTTCTTTTTCATTATAGTTACGATTTTTTTTTGTAAGTATTAACAATGTAAGATTAATTTCTTAATTAATTAATAAGAAACAATCAGATAAACAAAACCAAAAATAAAATGGATCCAGACAAATTCCGTCAACTGCTTATTTTTCAAACAAAATCCATTTTGGAAGCATTCCCCGTGTTCTCGTTGTTTTCCGTCCGCATGGAGTGACTCCCTCTATTCTCGCCGTTCCCTTAATCCCGAGGGGAACGGCGAGATCACGCCTGAAATCATATAATATGCCCAATAGGGGGAAGGAAGTGGTTGGTAAATATTATGCGGAGTAGGGATTTTCTTAGTATAAGAAACCTGGCGAGGTTCCTCAGAGTGGCCAGTCGGCACAGGGAAAAGTGTTTGAGTGGGGTTTAGAGTAGTAGTGTGACCGTTTATTTTGTATTTACATGTTGTTATTTATGTGTGTTTGTTATGGCCTTTGGGCTCTGAAGACAAATAAATATCATATCATATCATATCATATAAATCCCGGTGCATCGACAGGATTAAACGGCGCAACCTAGGTTGGCCCGACGCACTCAGGCCGGGGGGGGGGGGGGGGGGGTGAGACCCCTCGTTTCAACGACTCCTGGAGGCTCCAAAAAACTCCCGAGGCCAAAATAAACGACTGATACGACTTAGCAAAAGGCCCGGGCGCAACACATCCTCTTCGAGTGCTCAGCAAACATTTTGGTGACCAAAAACTCCAAAGAACCTGCTACTGTCTTAAACTGCCACCGTCGCTCTAACTGTCAACTGACCTCTAACAGATCGCAGCTGGCACCAATTTGAAGAAATGTAGGGAGAGATGACCAAAGTCGTGCAGGCATCAGGAGCTGCAGGAAGATTAAAAAGAAAGGCAGAGTCCAATTGCTCTGAGTCCAGCAAATCCAAGTCCGAGTCCTTGAAAAAGGCGTCTTCAGAGCGTCTCGAGACGAGTCGCGAGTCCACAGCTCTGGCGGAGGGACAGCTTCATGAAAGACGAGTCCGAATCCCTGAAAAAGGAGTCTCAAGACGAGTCCACCAGCTCTGGCAGAAAGGGACCAACATCGGAGTTGGACCCACAGCCAATCCAAGTTGAAGGAAGGAAACCAGTGGCACGTGGACCAATCACATAGCTTCGCCGTCAATAGCAGTTAGGCTCAAAAGTAGTTTTAATGGAATGCAAAAAACAACATTCCTGTGCAATATCAAACATACAAAAAAACGTGCGCTGTGCAAACAGCAAGGCCCAATGATGGCTTAAACTTAAAGACGATCGGTCAGCATGACCTCAGAAACCGATTTCTTTTTTTTTTACCGTAAAAGGGCTTTCACACTAACTTACGTAAGGAGCTTACAGCTGTTTTTTTTCCGTAACGTGGAAACGTTATTACGTAACTTAGACAACCTAGAGGCAAATTTTGTCCCTCTATATCTGCACTACGTCAAATTCAAAATTCAAAACTTTATGCGAGTATCTAGGTAAAAAAAAAAGGTCACCTGTTAAGTCAGGCACAGCTCTATTTCAGTTATGAAAGGTTCACGGAAGGTGTCGAAGGTCCACATAAGCCACTTGACGTGAAACTATACGGATTCAGTGTGAAAGCACCTTAAAACCTACTATAAACTTCAAACGACCCAAAGAAAATACAATATTTTACACTCGACACTTTAAGTCACTTCAACTAAACAATCCGCTATTAAAGAAAGTCTTCGAGATCCAATGGCCTGCTCACACACAGACCTATAAAAAAGAACAACAGCAAAAGTTCGAACGGTGACCGTTTATCACGAGCAATTTGGTGAATATCGGAACACGATTTTCCATGAATATTCGCTCCCATTTTGCGGCCGTGGGTTTGATCTGACAGCGCGTGCTACTTCAAATTCAAATATACCACCTGGACCGATTAAGGGTTCGTATCCAACCCGAATATAAACTTTTGCGCAAAACCGGCCATGAAGAACCCCAATCTGGATTTCTTAATCCTTGCGGGTCCAAAAAATGGGGATCTGATTCCGGAAAACACTACTTCTTTTCCGTCTCCAGACGTTCCGGATCTTTCTGGAAATCCGGGAAACATTTTTCTTTGCTGTCTTCAAAATTTCGGAATCTGAAGCACCTTCAAAACTCGGAGATTCTTCTTTCTTTGCAGTCTCACACAGGTCTGGATCTACCTCCCTTTCAGATAAGCTGAAATGTCATGCAATAACCAATCAAAACATTTGAAGCCTCGCACCTGTCCCAAGCTTCCGTAACCCTCCATTATTGGTTTTAAGTCCAGGATAGGCCTTTGCTTTCTGACAACGAATCTTCCAATTCAAATTATCTCACTTGTTTCAAAGCAGTTAACCAATTCATTATCCGATCACAATTAGCTTCACGCACAGAATCACATTATTTCAACAACCGGAAAACCAAAAACGAAAATTTTTCACTCTGTATATCCCGGAACGGTAAAGCCGCCCCTAGTCCAGGAGAGTCATCGAGGAACAGCGATCGCTATTTATTCGGAAGCCGTCCGACAACCACATCCATATTACGCACTGATACCAGATTTACTTCATTCCTGAAGCCCTCCGGGACCGGAAAATCCTCATTTGTCAGATTTTTCGGAATCGCACGAGAGTCCGACCACGTATCACTTTGCCCGTCGAAGCTATCTTCAAATCTGGTCACTGAATCCGGAGCATCACCTGCTTCCGGAGAGGCACGAGCCCCCAACACTGGCCAAGCACTTTGCCTTGCAAAACTATCCACGGAATTATTCATCACTGACGAAGAACTGTTCAATTCCGTGCGAGCTCCACCCACCGATTGCAGACTACTCCCATTGTTGTCATCTTCAATATTAACGACGTAGTCTCTTGACGCAGACGAAGTTGCAGGTCGATCCGGACCAGAAGGCGTCACCAGCTTGCTCTGTTTCAACAGAGTTGAGGGACAGAGCAAAATGGCTTCCTCGTACGTGGGTGGCGCAAGGCTGGCGTAATCTGGCGGCTTGCTGGGCGGCGGCGCGTAGGAGGATGGCGGTTCTGAGGTTCTTTGTTCCTGAAAAGAGAGAAACCTGTAAGGATACCCAGAGATTACATATTGCTCTGTCATGGTGGCTTGTTTGTCCCGGTCTTTACTTCAGCCAGATGATTACTGGATATTCAAAGTGAAGAAACACAGTTCAACGAGTACGATTAAGCGGAATTCATACAGACAGCGTCTAAATACTGGCAGTCGAAAATGCGCTCCGCGACGTCTCTGCGAAATCGCAGGGAATAATAGACGAGGAGCGAAATTCGCCCGAATTTTATTCCGTCCATGCATTTTCTATTCCATTGTCTGTGTATTGCTTGATACCAATATTGTAAATGACTGGGTAAGTCTGAACTAAACTGATTAGCTATTTTACATCCATCCTTTCCGTATTTCAAATTATTTGCCTGGCGTTGCGATTTTTCTCGGCTCGGAACAGATTCCCGTCTCCACCTGACGATGTGCTTTTGAACGCCTGGCGTGACAAGTATCGCCCGGCGTGGTAAAATAAGCTCTCTGTGTGAATTAGGCTTTACGCTGAAACTATGAAAAAAAAACAAAAAAAAACCCAGCTGAAACATGGTGACCAGCAGGCGATTTTCCGGTTGATAAATAATGCGAGTCTTCAATGCTTCCCGTTTAATTCCGCGGCTCGCGAATCTATCCAAAAATTTACGAATGTAAACAAATCATAGAAAACTGCCCGAATCAGCAAGAACGATTTTTTCTTTTAGGCATCCCAGGCGTCGTTTCTTGCATGACATAATGCAACATATCTCCATTAATTATTCCGTTCGAACTCATCATTTCGTTGATAAATGGGAAATCCGTTTGGCCATTCGTCAATATTGTACTAATTACTATAAAACTGATTTAAAATTCGATCTTGGCTTTGCTGAAATATTCACAAATAAAATAGTGCCAGACCGTGGCAGTTGTTAGGCTCTAATTTAGCGTGTGTGTGGGGGGGGGGAGGTGAGGGGTCGATAGTGCTTAAAGCACAATTCGAAGTAGATACAGTTTCTATTCGGTCGACCGACGGTTTGATTCATGACTAACCCGTTCGACCTTCAGACCTGTCGACTATTTGACACTTTAGAGCAGTGGTTCCCAACCTTTTCCGTACCGCGTACCCCTAAACAATGTTCGATAAGGCTGCGTACCCCATTTATCGGCGTTCTTTACGTCATAAATGAAAAGGCATACACGTGTTGAAATACGTGTATGTCATTAACGGCAACTATTTTTACAGCCATCACATTTTTACCGGAGCTTGACATCACGTTTCCACTAAACGGATTTTGAATTCAGTCATAAGTCCTACCCTGTCACTGCAAACTGATAGATAACAGGCACACGAATAGTTTTCATGCTGTTCTCGGTACTGGAGGTTTTCGCAAATCAGAGTATTTTCTTTTATGTCAGAATCTCGATAACGGACAAATACTATCATCTGAGCATCATGTGACACATCCCGCAAATCCATACTTTCATCAAGCTGCATCGCAAACATTCTCATTGATTTTGTTCTAGACCTGAATGACAATATTACTTGCAATGACTTTGTTTCTTTTTTAACAATATTGTTTGACACAGGAATAGGTTTGACAGCAGTAGGCTAGCTGTTCTGGAATCAATTTTATTTCGCGAATTTCCCTAGGGCATGCATTCAGAGGTATGGGCTAGGATCACCTCTCCCCCTAAGTTGTCGACCAGTCGGTAAAAAGAAATTGGTCTGCGCGAAGCGCCGCAATTTTTCATAAAAATAGTTATTTTTTCGAAAACAGTAGGTAAAAATTACCAGCCACTCGATAAAATATCTTGCTCCCAAAAAAACTTTTTGGCTAGCGATGTCTCTGCTGGTAATATTAGGCTTTCGGCAATCAAAAATGGGTGAGGTGATATTTTGACATTAACGGATTAAACAGATTTTGGTACCTTCGCGTACCCCTTGGGGTACGCGTACCAACGGTTGGGAACCACTGCTTTAGAGCATGGTGATATTCCGGAAAGGAGTCCCTTTAAAGCACACTTCACATTATTTACTGTTTA
The DNA here is from genome assembly GCA_023053575.1 of Branchinecta lynchi. Classification (NCBI taxonomy): domain Eukaryota; kingdom Metazoa; phylum Arthropoda; class Branchiopoda; order Anostraca; family Branchinectidae; genus Branchinecta; species Branchinecta lynchi. The sequence continues at coordinate 11,992,836 of JAKZAP010000021.1, read as the reverse complement.
TGTTCCAATATCCGAAAATATCAGAATAGTGTAAACTAAGCTCTGGTTTTAACACATTGTCCACGGCTTTGGCTGTTTTAAGCCTTTTCCCAGAGCCATTGACTTCTAACAGAAACTTGGGAAGATTCAGAAAACCGGTCTTACGCATCAATAGCATGATACGCGAACACTCCTCGTGGGCATAATGTGCATGGAAGCTAGTTGCGTTTTTGCAGATACCATTGTATCTGATACCACGGTCTTAGTCGTTTTCGCAGTTACCGTGGTATCTGATACCACGGTCAAAAAGCGTGGCAAGTGCAATCGTGGCAAGTGCACAGATTAGCGTGGTGTCGTTAGTGGGTTCAGATGTAGCCTAACATATACAAATCGGGTCTCGGAATGAATGCAGTTACGGACGTAGATTGCATAAGCATTATAGGTACCTATGACGCGTCCTTTAACTTCCCAGAATAAAAGGAATAAAGTAAGAATTCACTTGAATCCGTTCATAATTACAGATTCAACTTTTAAATATCTTAGTTGCGTTTTTGCAGATCTCACTGTATCTGGTACCACGGTATCTGGCCGGATACCACTGTGGCTGCAAAACGACTAGTTGCTGATCCAGTTACCGTGGTAACAGATACCATGGTATCTGCAAAAACGCAACTCTTATCTCCGTCTCATTCATCATACGTTTTACCATGAACAAATAAGCACGGGAACTTCCATCTCCTCTGTAATACGACCATGCGGATTCGAATAGATCCCTATACCCTGCCCGATGCAAACGAGCAGAGGCTAGGAGCTACGCGGAACTGTTACCTCTACAAACAGGTATATCACAGTAAAGACCCGGAGAGGAAATTTCCAAAGTAGAAGCCGATTGAATGAATCATTGTGACGTCAAATGTGACGCACTGCACAGGGGGTCAGCACACCTCCTGCATTAGTTCCTCTGATATGCGCAGCAGCGGGCGAAGAGGGAAGTAGACGGGCATCAACCATAGCTGCGAAAGCCTTATTATTGCAATTATATTATTATTATTATTATTATGATTAACAACATAGGTTGATAAGCTGTGGCATCAACTCAAAGCTCAGCTCAGTTTTGTCTGCGTATCCATTGTCGCTGCATGGGACCAAAGACGGACGTTCTATTGGCTTATTTGTTCTTGGTTTGACTGGTACGCATTTAGGCTACTATCAAAGAAGAAATTATTATCAACAAATACGGACAGAGGGGTTGCCCCCTCCTCGGCACCGGCTGTGCACCCCGACTCGGCACCGGCGGGCACCAGCTTTTTCAACCTGTTTAAAACATCATCTTTCATCATCTTCCCTTTCAATCCTGAGTTGTTTCCTTCGTGATAAAATTATGATTTTGCTATTTTTCACGAGGATTATGGCCGAGAAATGTCTGAAACTCGTCTCAGTCAGTTTCGGTCACTCCTTCTTAGAAAATCACAGGTCTGTTAAATGGCGGGTCTGGGTAGTAAAGGTAGGAATGTCGCTTCGGTCATTTGAAACACTGCGGACCGACAGCACCAATATACTCCAGTTGAATGATTGTACCCATCATTACAAACACGAAAAAAAAGCAAATACAACACCAACGACGGTGAAATCTATTGAAGCAGTCTCGGTCTTTGTCGATAGTGGTGTGTGAAACGGCAAAGTAGCAACGTAGCTATAATAAAATATACTGGGAAAAGCATGTTTGCCCACATTTCCCTAGAGTCAAAGTCAGGGGCGTCCCGATACCTTACTGATAAGGGGGGGGGGGGTGCAGCTTTGGAATTTTACCGAAATTTTGTGAAGTTTTACCGGAATTTTTTTTTTCAGGTTTTTACCGGAAAGTCTTCTAATGACCACCTCTGTAGAAACTCTAGAGTTTTTGAAACTCTACTGTTGTGTTCTGACTTCTATTATGTGTTACAAACCACACACAATAGGCTCAGTAAAGCTTTACTGAAAAGGCAGCTTATTTTTGGGATCCCAAAACGTACCTACGACATCGCAAAAGTTGTCCGTCTGTCCGTCCGTCTGTCAGCACGATAACTCTCGAAGGGAATGAGATATTTGGATGAAACTTGCAGTGAGGATTCTTTGGGTTACTGGTAAGGCCAAGTTCATAGATAGGTTCTGTAGCCTTATGTTCAGGGCTACATGACTAAGATGTGTGATATTAGAAGCAAGTGAAGCGTAAGCGATCCGTATCTTTTTAGCGAAGTTTTGAATAGCAAACTTTATTGTTTCTTTAATGGTTTTTCCGATGAGCATACCAAGGTAAACAAGACCGACGAGCATACCAAGGTAAACAAGACTGTGTCAAGACTCGTCAGAAAGCGGAACAGATGTTTCACCAAGTTCAAGTCGCTTGTTTGGATTACCCTTGAGATTGAAAGCAATTGCTACGGTTTTGTCAACATTAAAACTCAGTCCGATCTGCTGATATTCATGTTTTAGTTTCGAAAACATACTCTCACTTCCCCAGAAAGTGCGACGTAGATTCAAAATATCATCGCCGTAAGTAAACAGGGACACATCGATACCGCCATACGCGTGCAATCGACAGAATTTTGAGCAGGAAGAACCGAGTTGTTAAAAAGAGCAGGGGAAGTTAAACCTCCCTGTCTTACACCCTTTAATACAATGAAGAGGTCCGACCCCCCTTTCATTTTAGCACTGAGATGACTGTACATATAACGAAGACATTTAATAACGGAGGGATCAACCCCTCTTTTTACAGCTTCTGCCAAAATTCTCTATGAAATCGACTGTCCCTGGATAACGGAGAAACGAAGTACCGCATTTTTATCGGGTTTTCAAGAATATTTAAGTGAATAAGTGATATGTTACTGGACGTGTTGGACCTTAGACCTATTCGATTAAACTTTAAGATTGTCAGTTAACTGGATCGGTTTCAAATGCGATTAGTAACAGATGCAGGTCAGCCCATGTTGAACGCGAAATGACCTTAACCAACACTCTTCTTGCTAAAACGTCTTTCCCCTTTTGCAGGTAACAGGGGTTGTCTTGGCCAGCTTGAAAGCTTTAAGACAATCAATTCTTTCAATTCACGAAAAATTTCGAAAATTTTCTTTTTGTTTGTTTCGAGGCTCTTCTGGCGACTTTTGAGATCATGTCAGAACACGGCTAACTCGTCTTTGAAATCTTCTCGGCTTATCACCGGTGAGGAGTCGAGAAAGCTGTCGAAACTGGAGTAGACGGTACCGTGAAACTATTCCTGGAATAGTATTTGTAGCTGGAAATGACGGATTTCAGTAGGTTGCCTAATTCTGGAAAGCTACACAACTTAGGAGATTACCCGAATCACCCAAGAATGTTCTGGTACGCTATGTTGTCTGTCTGCAAGAATAGCTCTGGTAAGTTGTGTGCTGGGGTCATCCTGGTAAGCTGTGAGTCTGTACTTATCCGGTAAGCAACAAAATTCCGGTAGATTCCCTGAGCCAAATTCTTGTTGATTCCGCGGAGCAAAGTCCAACAGATTCCCTGATCCAGCCTCTAGTAAACAGACAAGTTCTGATAAATTCTTTGAGAAAGACTTCGGTATATTCCTTGAGAACGACTTTGGTAGACTCCCTGAGCAAATGAGCAAAATCACGGTAGATTCCCTGAGCAAAATTCCGGTAGATTCTCTGAGCAGAACTCCGCTAGATTCCCTGAGCGAAATTCCGGTAGATTCCAAAATTCTGGTAGATTCCGCGGGGCAAAGTCCGGTAGATCCCCTGATCCAGCCTTCAGTAAATTCCCTAAGACTAGTTCCGATAGATTCCTTGAGCAAGATTTCGGTAGAAGCCCTGAGCAAAATTCCGGTAGATTCCAAAACTCTGGTAGATTCCGTGGGGAAAGTCCTGTAGATCCCCTGATCAAGCCTCCAGTAATTCCCTGAGACAAATTCCGGTAGATTCCTTGATCAAGATTTCGGTAGATGCCCTGAGCAAAAATTCCCAGTAGGCTCCCTGTTCAATAATTCGGTAGACTCCATAAAAATCGTCAATCTTGCAGTATTTGCTACTGGGATTACTGTTGCCTTTACTGACATATAATTATACCTAAGTTTTATCCTAATAGAGATAAAATTAATCCCAGTAGCAAATACTGCATCCTTATTCAGAAAAACTTCTTACAGTGAAGTTCAGGTGAATTTGACACATTTTTACTGGCGCAGCGGGCACCAGTCGGCACCGGCGGGCACCCGAAAAACTGAGTGGGCAACCGCTCGATACGGACGGCAGAAACAGACTGACCGGAGGCGTACATAGGTTTTAATAACTTCCACAAATATAAATATACAAATAGATTACCAATATTATTATATGAATTGAAGACGACATACCTTGTAGCATGGCATAAACACAATTTTTTCTTTAAATTTCAAGGAAATCAGGTCTTGCTGTTTTTCTGAAAGTATTAACACTGTTATATGCATTCATCATGACTACTGAAATCATAAAACATCCCAGAATTATCAATTCCATTCCATTCTATGACTGATTCGTAGGCCTACCAATATTCCTGAACAATAATCTCTCCGGAAGCAATATAATAATACAGGCACGAGTAAGACAAGCCTTTCCAATAAAAAGAAGTAAGAGCGATTCTGGTCAAGGGGAAACGACTCTAACCTGGATGACCAGTGGTCCGGCTCTGACCCACTTGCACATGGCGGCACCAATACAGATCGTCCCCGCGATGACACAAGCGACGCCGAGGTACCTGATTGGTAAGAAATAAGACTGGGCGAAGCCAATCCAGTTCATCACGGCCCCCATCATCAGTAGTGTTAAGCCGTACCGATACGATCGGCGATACTGGCGAGCTAAGTAGATCTGCAGTAGTTCTGCCTGGACAGCTTCTGAGTCACTCATGGCCTGTAACAAGGTTTCATAAATTATTCTACCTATACTACTAATCACGTCCAAGTTCAATTTTTTTTTAATTTCATCATTCACAAATAAGTAAATAAAAAACAACACTTTCGCGCAGAAGAAAAAACCTCTGAGGGTTTGCATTCTCGCGAAATTCCACATAACTACTTACCCTATATTAAAAAAAAAAAATCCAATCTCTCACTCAGCAATACTCAACCCCCCCCCCCCCCATTCTTCCCTCTCAACCTCACCTTACCCCCTGCCCACCCTTACCTCCCTAGCCCACCCTTCCTCCTCTAACCACCCACACTAGAATTCAACATTTATGCCCCAACCCTGTGATCAACCCTACGTCCCTAATGCTTCCGCCATTCCTGTAATTCAGAGCTGTGGAATGTTTATCCACCCTATCTGCCCTAGACCGAGTGGTTGTACACTCTCGATTTGAGTATACAGCAATTGGATCGCTTCTGATTAGAAGATGCCCACACGGACCCGTATCGAGAAATTTATTTCGGGGGGGGGGGGGGGGTGCCTTTCTGTTGTTGTTTTTTTGCCTGCGGGTCGGACATAAAGACATAGATCAGAGGGAAAATTCTATAAAAATGGTTATTTTTATTGTTTCGCGAGGGGTCCCCCTGGATACGCCCCTGTGGCTACAAAAGGCAGATTCGCATTCACCTAGGCAAATTACAGCACCGCTAGCGGTCAAAATTCACCTTCGTCACGTCGCGAAAAAGATTCGCGTTCAGTGGGCACCAAGTTTTATGCGAGTTCATCCGTGTTCCTCATCAAAACCAAGGGGACTGGGTGAGAAACCAGCCGAGACGGGTTTGTAATCTCTGGGAAACCCAGCTGAGTTTCAAAGGAAATGCTCAAATATTAGAACAGAAACCTTTCTGTGTTTTACCTCAATGCGACCATGCTCCGACTGTGCCCTAGCTAACCTTCTCAGCGGTTCCCGCGGACTCATACTTCTTAGGACAAGGTAAGATTATATTTGTGCCAAGAGCCAACGACCATGGCAAATACCTGAAGAATAAACACCAACATACAAACAAGTGCGCACGCGCTCAAACGTGGAGTGTTAAAGTAAAATGTTTATCACATCTTATCTACAAACAGCGTTAGAACCGAAGCATTTCACATCCACAATAACCAAACATGCACTGAAATAACCTAATTCGAAATCATTCCACTTTAAAAGCTTTTAATATAAAGAAACCGCGTGTGGAACTCAAAAGAGACCTTGAAGATCTGGCTATGACAGTTTCAATTTCATTACTGAATGTCTTGCCACCTTGCCAGCCAGCCCGACCCTTTAAACCTCTTTCCAATTACCAAGGTAGTAACATGCGCAATAAACCAAATCATAGCAGCCTAATACCCCCTTCGTTACAACTTCATTAAGAACGGCACATCATCGATCATATGAGAAAACCGTCCAGTTTCCAACTTCTCATTAAAGGACCCCTCGCACTATTTACTCTTCAACTTACCATAATTTAAAGTATTTGAATACTTCAAACCTAGGCTGTACTTTCAAAAAATAACCCACGGTTTGGCTGTTTTCAGCCTTTTCCAAGAAATTCGGTAATTCACCGGATTTTTGTTTAGTCCGTATCTGTTACCAGAATTGGCACATTCGGTTGTTTTATGTGGTTCTAACAAAGAGTTTTATTCCATTACGAAATTCGGTTGTTTTACCGTTCCCGATCTGTTAATTTTCTTTTAGTTAGTTTTTCGGTAGTTTGAATTCATTATTTGGTTCAACCCAGTTACTAGCCACTGTCCTTTTCCATTTAACAGTAGCTTCACCTGGTTGCCATTCGTTACATAACTTTCACTTCTAATGATCGCAGTACGTCAGGAACAAGCACATGACTTGACGTGAAAACTAGCCTACTTTTACCAGAGAGCTCTGTGGTTTAATAGGTAGTCTTGGGACCTCTAAAAGGCATTTTGATCATCATTGTTTCCACAAAATTCCGCCTGCGGCGCATTTTACACTCTTCACTGTTTAGAATAAGGGTGGGTCATTTGCTTTGCGGTTTAGGCTTGAAAATTTTAGGGGTCTGAACCATATTAAAAGCTAGAATTTGCATGGAAAGAAGTGAAACGTTGCAAAAAAAAGGCGGATTAAAAAATGTTCGCCTGTGGCGCTTTAATCTGTCCTATGTACGGCCTATGTACGGGCTGTTAGTGACGTTGTCACTATGCGACAGCGGCGTTCTTTGTCAGAACATTTTAAGTCCTGTTGGCAAAACTGGACGTCCCCCAAAGGTAAAAGTCTATTTAGTGACGGCGTATCCCTGAAAAACAAGACCAAAGGTTTCGATGGGATCCCAAAAATTCAATATCTGATCCAGACAACTGGGTCTTGTCTTAGCCAGATCCAGTCTTCGCCAGACTCCTTGAACATTTTTACAATTAAAATTCAGAAACAGATTAAGGCCAAATAGCTAATCACCTGAGAAAACCAAGTTCAGATTTGAATTCAGCATGTGTGTTTACCCCTATAATTCATATCTGTTTTGACGAAAACTTCCTGCCACTTCTGCCAATTTTCCGGTTCCGGCCGAACTCCAGAACTACTTGGCCGGCGAAAAAAGAAAGCTCAAAGACGAAATCAGGGTATCTTCTTTCCCCGGTAATGGTCTTCAGCATGTCTCCCTACCTCTAAATCGAACATTTAATCAACTTCAAATAAAACTTTTACTTTCTACAAACTTTCCGGTTTGGGCCAGATTCCGGGCGAATACTTGTCCATCGAGAAAATAGTTTTCACCATCGTCTTCAGCATGTCTTCCTACCCCCCAATCGAACATCTAATCAACTTCAAATAACACTTTTACTTTCAACAAACTTTCCGGTTTTGGCCGGATTCCGGGCGAACTACTTGTCCGATGACAAAATGGTTTTCACCATCGTGTTCAGCATGTCTTCTTACCCCATAATCGACTATCACATTAGCTGTTTCAAAATATTTTGTTTGTCCCTTAATTTGAATCCCCTCCCCCACCCCTAAATGTAGAGCTACAAAGCCCATCTACGAACTTGACTGGTCCGACGACCCAACGAACCCTCACACCAAGTTTCATCAAAATATCTCATTCCCTTCGAGAGTTATCGTGCTTACAGACGGACGGAAAGACGGTCGGACAGACGGACAACTTTTGCGATGTCATAGGTATCCCTCCACTTACGTTTTGGGATCCCAAAAACAAGACAAAAGGTTTCGATGGGATCCCAAAAAGTCAATATTTGATCCAGACAATCGGGTCTTGTCTTCGCCAGACTCCTTGAACGCTTTTACTATTAAAATTCAGAAACAGATTAAGGCCAAACAGCTAACCATCTGAGAAAACAAAGTTCAGATATGGATTCAGCATGTGTGTTTACCCCTACAAGTCATATCTGTTTTGACAAAAAACTTCCTGCCACTTCTGCCAATTTCCAGGTTTCAGCCGAATTCCGGAATTACTTGTCCGGCAAAACAAGACCAAAGGTTTCGATGGGATCCCAAAAATTCAATATCTGATCCAGACAACTGGGTCTTGTCTTAGCCAGATCCAGTCTTCGCCAGACTCCTTGAACATTTTTACAATTAAAATTCAGAAACAGATTAAGGCCAAATAGCTAATCACATTCGAAAACCAAGTTCAGATTTGGATTCAGCATGTGTGTTTACCCCTATAAGTCATATCTGTTTTGACGAAACTTCCTGCCACTTCTGCCAATTTCCCAGTTCCGGCCGAACTCCAGAACTACTTGTCCGGCGAAAAAAGAAAGCTCAAAGACGAAATCAGGGTATCTTCTTTCCCCAGTAATGAACATCTAATCAACTTCAAATAGAAATTTAGCTTATAACAAATTTTCCGATTCCAGCCGGATTCCGGTCGAACTATATGTCCGGGTAAAATACGATTGTCACACAGGGACTCAGCATCTCTTCTTACCCCTAAATCGCTTATCTAATCAACTAGAAATCAAACTTTGACTTCCAACAGTTTTCCGGTTTTGGCCGGATTCCGGACGAACTACATGTCCGGGTAGAAACTTGTTTTCACATAAGTGTTCAGCATGTCTTCTTGCCCTAAATCAAACATCTAATCAACTCCAAACAAAACTTTTAATTTTGACAAACTTTCCGGTTTGGGCCGGATTCCGGTCGAAATACTTGTCCGTCGAGAAAATAGTTTTCACCATCGTCTTCAGCATGTCTCCCTACCTCTAAATCGAACATTTAATCAACTTCAAATAAAACTTTTACTTTCAACAAACTTTCCGGTTTGGGCCGGATTCCGGGCGAAATAGTTGTCCATCGAGAAAATAGTTTTTACCATCGTCTTCAGCATGTCTTCCTACCCCTAAATCGAACATCTAATCAATTTCAAATAAAACTTTTACTTTCAACAAACTTTCCGGTTTGGGCCGGATTCCGGGCGAAATACTTGTCCGTCGAGAAAATAATTTACACCATCGTCTTCAGCATGTCTTCCTACCCCTAAATCGATCATCTAATCAACTTCAAATAAAACTTGTACTTTCGACAAACTTTCCGGTTTTGGCCGGATTCCGGGCGAACTACATGTCCGACGACAAAATGGTTTTCACCATCGTGTTCAGCATGTCTTCTTACCCCATAATCGACTATCACATTAGCTGTTTCAAAATATTTTGTTTGTCCCTTAATTTGAATCCCCTCCCCCACCCCTAAATGTAGAGCTACAAAGCCCATCTACGAACTTGACTGGTCCGACGACCCAACGAACCCTCACACCAAGTTTCATCAAAATATCTCATTCCCTTCGAGAGTTATCGTGCTTACAGACGGACGGACAGACGGACGGACGGACGGACAACTTTTGCGATGTCATAGGTATCCCTCCACTTACGTTTTGGGATCCCAAAAACAAAGCTCAAAAACGAACTCAGCGTATCTTCTTTCCCCATTATTGAATATCTAATCAACTTCAAATAAAAATTTAACTTATAACAAATTTTCCGGCTCCAGTCGGATTCCGATCGAACTGTATATGGTACAGAAACATATATATATAACTATATATATATATAACTATACATATACAGAAAGTTTGGACAGCAGTTTTTCTTTTGGGATGACTTCGAAAAGTACAGTTTCGGCAATAGTCGTTTTTGCAGAGCAACCGTGTATCAAATATCAGGGTAACTGCAAACACGACTAATTGCAGATTCAGTTACCGTGGTGACAGGTACCATGGTATCTGCGAAAACGCAAGTAAGGACTCGATTCAATCCCGTCCGACCTCGGCGGCCCTACCGGGACTTCCCCCTCACTAGCATGTGAATATGTTGCCTCCCCCTCCCTAGCAAGTGAATATTTTGCCTCCCCCTCACTAGCATGTGAATATGTTGCCTCCCCCTCACTAGCATGTGAATATGTTGCCTCGAATCCCCATCACTAGCATGTGAATATTTTGCCTCCCATTCACTAGCATGTGAATATGTTGCCCCCCCCCCCCTCAGTAGCATGTGAATATGTTGCCTCCCCCTCATGAGCATGTGGATATGTTGCCTCCCCTCACTAGCATGTGAATATGTTACCTCTCCGTCACTAGCATGTGAATATGTTGCCTCCCCCTCACTAGCATGTGAATATGTTGCCTCCCCCTCACTAGCATGTGAATATGTTGCCTCTCCCTCACTAGCATGTGAATATGTTGCCTCCCGGCCCCTCACTAGCATGTGAATATGTTGCCTCCCCCTCACTAGCATGTGAATATGTTGCCTCTCCCTCACTAGCATGTGAATATGTTGCCTCCCGGCCCCTCACTAGCATGTGAATATGTTGCCTCCAACTCACTAGCATGTGAATATGTTGCCTCTCCCTCACTAGCATGTGAATATTTTGCCTCCCCTCACTAGCATGGGAATATGTTGCCTCGCCCTCACTAGCATGTGAATATGTTGCCTCCCCCTCACTAGCATGTGAGTATGTTGCCTTTCCCTCACTAGCATGTGAATATTTTGCCTCCCCCTCACTAGCATGTGAATATGTTGCCTCCCCCTCACTAGCATGGGAATATGTTGCCTGTTTCCAACTACTCTCGATGTTGAGCCAGTCTGAAAAGATTTTAAGGTTTTGATGCTTGTCACGGAGACATGAGTTTGTGCCACACACTGACCCCCAAATTGAAACACGTGGAAATGCCGTTATAGGCGTATTCTCGCCGTTCCCCGAGGACTTCTCGGGGAATCAAGGGGAACGGCGAGGATAGAGGGAGTCACTCCACGTGGACCCTGATTACGAACAAGAGCTACGAGCTCATATGGCACTTGTTACGAGTAGGCACGGCTCGGTTATGTCAATGATATATCTAGTGTTTGCTAGGTGTCTTCCCACCAAGTTTCATCTCGATCCCTCCACTCATAGCGTTTTCCAATATTACCGGTTCTCCCCTCCAGCTCCCCCCAAAAGTCACCGGATCCGTTCCGGATTTTAAGTGGGTCGTCTGAGGCATGAGGTCTTTCCAAATATCAAGTTTCATCGAGATCCGGTCACCCGTTCAAAAGTTATAAATACCTCAAGATTCCGGATTCCCCCTCCCTCCACTCCCCCGACAGTGCCCGAATCGGCTCGGTTATGTCAATGATGTATCTAGTGTTTGCTAGGTGTCTTCCCACCAAGTTTCATCTCGATCCCTCCACTCATAGTGTTTCCAAAGATTTCCGGTTGCCCCCTCCAGCTCCCCCAAAAAGTCACCGGATCCGGTCCAGATTTTAAGTGGGTCGTCTGAGGGATGAGGTCTTTCCAAATATCAAGTTCCATCGAGATCCGATCACCCGTTCAAAAGTTATAAATACCTCAAGATTCCGGATTCCCCCTCCCTCTACTCCCCCCACATTGCCCGAATCGGCTCGGTTATGTCAATGATGTATCTAGTGTTTGCTAGGTGTCTTCCCACCAAGTTTCATCTCGATCCCTCCACTCATAGCGTTTCCCAAGATTTCCGGTTGCCCCCTCCAGCTCCCCCCAAAAGTCACCGGATCCGGTAAGGATTTTAAGTAGGTCGTCTGAGGCATGAGGTCTTTCCAAATATCAAGTTCCATCGAGATCCGATCACCCGTTCAAAAGTTATAAATACCTCAAGATTCCGGATTCCCCCTCCCTCTACTCCCCCCACAGTACCCGAATCGGCTCGGTTATGTCAATGATGTATCTAGTGTTTGCTAGGTGTCTTCCCACCAAGTTTCATCTCGATCCCTCCACTCATAGCGTTTCCCAAGATTTCCGGTTGCCCCCTCCAGCTCCCCCCAAAAGTCACCGGATCCGGTCCGGATTTTAAGTAGGTCGTCTGAGGCATGAGGTCTTTCCAAATATCAAGTTCCATCGAGATCCGATCACCCGTTCAAAAGTTATAAATACCTCAAGATTCCGGATTCCCCCTCCCTCCACTCCCCCCCACAGTGCCCGAATCGGCTCGGTTATGTCAACGATGTATCTAGTGTTTGCTAGGTGTCTTCCCACCAAGTTTCATCTCGATCCCTCCACTCATAGCGTTTCCCAAGATTTCCGGTTGCCCCCTCCAGCTCCCCCCAAAAGTCACCGGATCCGGTCCAGATTTTAAGTGGGTCGTCTGAGGGATGAGGTCTTTCCAAATATCAAGTTCCATCGAGATCCGATCCCCCGTTCAAAAGTTATAAATACCTCAAGATTCCGGATTCCCCCTCCCTCTACTCCCCCCACAGTGCCCGAATCGGCTCGGTTATGTCAACGATGTATCTAGTGTTTGCTAGGTGTCTTCCCACCAAGTTTCATCTCAATCCCTCCACTCATAGCGTTTCCCAAGATTTCCGGTTGCCCCCTCCAGCTCCCCCCAAAAATCACCGGATCCGGTCCAGATTTTAAGTGGGTCGTCTGAGGGATGAGGTCTTTCCAAATATCAAGTTCCATCGAGATCCGATCACCCGTTCAAAAGTTATAAATACCTCAAGATTCCGGATTCCCCCTCCCTCTACTCCCCCCACATTACCCGAATCGGCTCGGTTATGTCAATGATGTATCTAGTGTTTGCTAGGTGTCTTCCCACCAAGTTTCATCTCGATCCCTCCACTCATAGCGTTTCCCAAGATTTCCGGTTGCCCCCTCCAGCTCCCCCCAAAAGTCACCGGATCCGGTAAGGATTTTAAGTAGGTCGTCTGAGGCATGAGGTCTTTCCAAATATCAAGTTCCATCGAGATCCGATCACCCGTTCAAAAGTTATAAATACCTCAAGATTCCGGATTACCCCTCCCTCTACTCCCCCCACAGTACCCGAATCGGCTCGGTTATGTCAATGATGTATCTAGTGTTTGCTAGGTGTCTTCCCACCAAGTTTCATCTCGATCCCTCCACTCATAGCGTTTCCCAAGATTTCCGGTTGCCCCCTCCAGCTCCCCCCAAAAGTCACCGGATCCGGTCCGGATTTTAAGTAGGTCGTCTGAGGCATGAGGTCTTTCCAAATATCAAGTTCCATCGAGATCCGATCACCCGTTCAAAAGTTAAAAATACCTCAAGATTCCGGATTCCCCCTCCCTCCACTCCCCCCACGGTGCTCGGATCGGGGAAGTGACTATTTCCAACTTAATCATTTGGGGTCCCTGATATGCCTGCCAAGTTTTATCATCCTAGCTTATGTGGAAGTGCCCGAACTAGCTAAACCTGGACAGACCGACAGACCGACAGACCGACGGACGGACAGAAATTGCGATCGCTATATGGCACTTGGCCGAAGGGCAAGTGCCATAAAAACCATGTGATTTGTTTATAACTCAGAAATATAATGCTTTATAATGATTTTAAGTGGGTCGTCTGAGGCATGAGGTCTTTCCAAATATCAAGTTTCATCGAGATCCGGTCACCCGTTCAAAAGTTATAAATACCTCAAGATTCCGGATTCCCCCTCCCTCCACTCCCCCGACAGTGCCCGAATCGGCTCGGTTATGTCAATGATGTATCTAGTGTTTGCTAGGTGTCTTCCCACCAAGTTTCATCTCGATCCCTCCACTCATAGCGTTTCCAAAGATTTCCGGTTGCCCCCTCCAGCTCCCCCAAAAAGTCACCGGATCCGGTCCAGATTTTAAGTAGGTCGTCTGAGGCATGAGGTCTTTCCAAATATCAAGTTCCATCGAGATCCGATCACCCGTTCAAAAGTTATAAATACCTCAAGATTCCGGATTCCCCCTCCCTCTACTCCCCCACAGTGCCCGAATCGGCTCGGTTATGTCAACGATGTATCTAGTGTTTGCTAGGTGTCTTCCCACCAAGTTTCATCTCGATCCCTCCACTCATAGCGTTTCCCAAGATTTCCGGTTGCCCCCTCCAGCTCCCCCCAAAAATCACCGGATCCGGTCCAGATTTTAAGTGGGTCGTCTGAGGGATGAGGTCTTTCCAAATATCAAGTTCCATCGAGATCCGATCACCCGTTCAAAAGTTATAAATACCTCAAGATTCCGGATTCCCCCTCCCTCTACTCCCCCCACATTACCCGAATCGGCTCGGTTATGTCAATGATGTATCTAGTGTTTGCTAGGTGTCTTCCCACCAAGTTTCATCTCGATCCCTCCACTCATAGCGTTTCCCAAGATTTCCGGTTGCCCCCTCCAGCTCCCCCCAAAAGTCACCGGATCCGGTAAGGATTTTAAGTAGGTCGTCTGAGGCATGAGGTCTTTCCAAATATCAAGTTCCATCGAGATCCGATCACCCGTTCAAAAGTTATAAATACCTCAAGATTCCGGATTCCCCCTCCCTCTACTCCCCCCACAGTACCCGAATCGGCTCGGTTATGTCAATGATGTATCTAGTGTTTGCTAGGTGTCTTCCTACCAAGTTTCATCTCGATCCCTCCACTCATAGCGTTTCCCAAGATTTCCGGTTGCCCCCTCCAGCTCCCCCCAAAAGTCACCGGATCCGGTCCGGATTTTAAGTGGGTCGTCTGAGGCATGAGGTCGTTCCAAATATCAAGTTTCATCGAGATCCGATCACCCGTTCAAAAGTTAAAAATACCTCAAGATTCCGGATTCCCCTCCCTCCACTCCCCCCACGGTGCTCGGATCGGGGAAGTGACTATTTCCAACTTAATCATTTGGGGTCCCTGATATGCCTGCCAAGTTTTATCATCCTAGCTTATGTGGAAGTGCCCGAACTAGCAAAACCTGGACAGACCGACAGACCGACAGACCGACGGACGGACAGAAATTGCGATCGCTATATGGCACTTAAAAACATAACAGCCATGTATATGGCTTAATCGCTTTCAAATACAGATATATATATATATGTCCGGGCGAAAAATGATTTTCATACACGTACTCAGCATCTCTTCTTACTCCTTAATCGGATATCTAATCAACTAAAACTAAAACTTTAAATTTGTCCGGTTTTGGCCGGACTCCGGGCAAAGTACTTGCCCGGGTAGAAAATTGTTTTCACACAAGTGTTCAGCATGTCTTCTTACCCCTAAATCGAACATCTAAGCAACTCCAAATAAAACTTTTACTTTTAACAAACTTTCCGGCTTTGGCCGGATTCCGGGCGAACTACTTGTCCTAAGAGAAAATGGTTTTCACCGTCGTGTTCAGCATATCCTCCTACCTCTAAATCGAACATCTAATCAACTTCAAATAAAACTTTTACTTTTAACAGACTTTCCGGTTTCGGCCGGATTCCGGGCCAACTACTTGTCCGGCACAAAAATGGTTTTGACCATCGTGTTCAGCATGTCTTCTTACCTCTAAATCGAACATCTAATCAACTTCAAATAAAACTTTTACTTTTAACAAACTTTCCGGTTTTGGCCGGATTCCGGGCGAACTACTTGTCCGATGACAAAATGGTTTTCACCATCGTGTTCAGCATGACTTCTTACCGAATAATTGACTATCACAGTATCTGTTTAAAAATATTTAATTTGCCCCTTAATTTAAACCCCCTCCCCCACCCCTAAATGTGGGGCTACGGAGCCCATCAACGAACTTGACCTTACTCTTGACCCAAAGAATCCTCACACCAAGTTTCATCACAATATCTCATTCCCTTCGAGAGTTACAGTGCGCACAGACGGACGGACGGACAACTTTTGTGATGTCATAGGTATCCCTCCACTTACGGTTTGGGATCCCAAAAAGAAGAGGAAGAGCGTGAAAATGCGGCAAACTTTTTCTTCAGACTTGATTTTGTACATGCTATGCAACTTTTACATTGTAGCTTCCTGACTATTCCTGACGGTAGCTCGCTGTGTTTTTAGAAAAAAAAAAAAATCGGTCAAAATCAGATATCGATTCGGTCAATTTTACCAGGTTCGCCCCCCCCCCCCCCTGTAATGAGCCCAGGTCCAACCTACTCTTTAGCAACCTTCCCAAAACTTTTAAGAAGTGATATGGAGAAGAGATATATATGGTTAGTTTACAGATATTTCAGTTTACAGATTTTGGGTTGTTTTCGGGATCCCAAAACGTACGTGAAGGGATACCTATGACATCTCAAAAGTTGTCCGTCCGTCCGTCCGTCTGTGCGCACTATAACTCACGAGGGGAATGAGATATTTTGATGAAACTTGGTGTGAGAACTCTTTGGGTCAAGAATAAGGTCGAGTTCGTAGATGGGCTCTGTAGCCCTACATTTAGGGGTGGGGGAGGGGGTTTAAATTAAGGGTCAAATTATAAATAGATGATATGATAGTCGATTATGGGGTAAGAAGAATGCTGAACACGATGGTAAAAACCATTTTGTCGTCGGACAAGTAGTTCGCTCGGAACCCGGCCAAAACCGCAAAATTTGTTAAAAGTAAAGTTTTCTTTGAAGCTGATTAGATATCCGATATAGAGGTAAGAAGACATGCTGAACACGATGCTGAAAACCATTTTTTCGCCGGACAAGTAGTTAGCCCAGAATCCGGCCAAAACCGGAAAGTCTTTTAAAAGTAAGTTTTATTTGAAGTTGATTAGATGTTCGAATTAAGGGGTAGAAAGACATGCTGAAAACGATGGTGAAAACCATTTTCTCGCAGGGCAATAAGTTCGCCCGGAATTCGGCCAAAACCGGAAAGTTTGTTAAAAGTAAAAGTTTTATGTGAAGTTGATTAGATGTTCGATTTAGGGGTAAGAAGACATGCTGAACACTTATTTGAACATTATTTTCTACCCGGACAACTTGGTCGCCCGGAATCAGGCTGAGACCAGAAGATTTGTTAAAATCAAAAGATTTATTTGAAGTTGATTAGACGACAGATTTAGGGGTAAGAAGACAAGCTGAATATGTATATGGCAATCTTTTTTTTACCGGTTGAAAACGGATATTTTTATAAGAAGTTTTACTTGAAGTTGATTAGATTTTCTTTATACGGATAAGGAGATACGCTGAATTCACTTCTGAACTTTTTTTTTCTAGACAAGTATGGTAGTTCGTTCGCAATTGTCTGGATTAAGTATTAGGTTTTTGGGATCCCATCGAAACATTTGGTCTTGTTTTGCTGAGGTAACTGACTTTACCTTATTCACAGATATATGTATATATATCTGTATATATATATATGTATAACATCATATTTATATGTAAGAAATCAAGCTCTGTAAAGGGTTATCGTGCGCATTCATAGAGCCAAGGCCGTATTCAGGGGGGGGGTTAGGGGTTGAAACCCCCCTCGAAACAGACAAAAATAATCATTTGTATTGTCTTTTCCCTCTGATCTACGTGTTTTTTTTTACTTTACCCCCCCCCCCCCCCGAAAGGCAACCCCCCCCCCCCCCCCCCGGAATAAATTCCTGGATACGGGCCTGCCGAGAGCATATCGGCTTCTATTACACGTAAGAACTAAAGTTCTTTACTGTTTTGTCGGGCAAAACACAGAAGAAATCGAATTCTGCATGTCGGTATTCTTGTCGGCAGATCGGGTTATTTTTGTACGTAAAAGAAATCAAATCCTGCAAACGTTTGCCGTGCCAATCCCGAAAGTATAGCCCTCTTTGGCAAATCGAGATTTTTGTACACACAAGAAATCAAATGATTGCAAAGTTTTGTCGGACGGAGACAGTAAATTAATTGTCGGTTCATCGGGCTCTTTTATAACTATTTCTTTTGCAGTAAATTTAGAACAATTACTGCCTACTTTAATGTGGATGGCCACTACTTTTTTGCAGGAAAGATCTGTGGTTTCGCAGGTAGCTTACTTTTATTTGTGATCGCAAAAAGGCTCTCTGCTCACCAGCGTTGGTGAGCCTGCAGAGCATTTCGCCTGCAGAGCATTTCCTAGTATTTTAAAGGAATAACCTCAATTTATGCATTACAGTTAGTTTTACTTCGCCTACGCCGCATTTCGTAGTATCCTCTATTTGGGAGAACTATGTGTCATTTGACTGACCTTTCAGGATTAAAAATCTTAGGTTCAAAGCTAGAACTTGTTAAATTTTTCAGGAAAAAAGGCAGATTCTATTCTGTGCTGGCGGGAACTGTACGCCGTTGCTGCGAAGCGGTAACGGCATGTTTTGTCGGCACGTTTTTGAGTCGGCATAAACTGGACGCCCCCCCCCCCCCCCCATTGGTAAAAGGCTAGTGACGCCCCTGCTGGGAGAGAGATATGGGCTAGGACGGGACAGAGGAGAGGCAAGACCGAAGTAAGAGCAGGCTTGAGGCTTGCCCCAATCCTTAGGTGAGGTTTTTGATCGAAGTTTTGTCCGCCGTCAGCGTAGCCGGTTGCTTAATTTACGTTTTCAAACGCCGTCGAAGTTACGACTTCGGCGATACTTGACCGGTTGATGTTTCTTCGACGATTCAAGCAAACTTCGAACTTGCTAGCTCACGAATTTCGACGGTCAGAGTTTGAGGGACGAAGAAACTGTGACCGGCAACCGAAAACGGCAATTAAACAAATACCTTTGAGGTTGAAGGTAACTTCAAATTTCGATCAAAAACACAACTCTTTTCTGCTGACCGACGAAAGGAGAGGTGAAAATCGGAAATAGGCCACGCATCAGATGACAGGTTTAAAATTTACAAAAACGAAAAACAACACAGAGCACGATCTATTTTCTCCTATCGATTTAGCCTAATAAATAAAACTCATGTCACGGATCGTCCTTGCGTGTGTTGAAGTTAAAATACCTAGGAAGCCAGAACCAGTCTCCGCACCAACACACAGAATATCGACGTCAAAAATCAATCTACCCAATCGATTTACAGTCAATTTACCCAGTGACAGCTCCGGCCGAATTATCCAACTTCGCAAATACTAGACAAACGTTTGCAGCTAAACTAAAGTTTCCACAGAAATGCGCGCTATTCTCGGAGGCCCTTGTTTGCGACGTTTCTTTCACCGTATATTTGTTGTCTCCTGACGAAATATTTGCACGTAAAACAGGTTAATTAGGCATTTGTAACGTAAGAAAGCAAAGACGTATAAAAAGGCGTATTACAGGTTTAAAACCAAGCTGGCCATTCATAATATAACAAGACCAAAGGTTTCGATGGGATCCCAAAAATCCAATATTTGATCTAGACAATTGGGTCTTGTCTTCGCCAGACTAATTGAACATTTGTAATATTAAAATTCAGAAACAGATTAAGGCCGAATAGCTAATTCATCTGTGAAAACCAAGTTCAGATACGGATTCAGCATGTGTGTTTCTTATAAGTCACATCTATTTTGACGAAAACTTCCTGCCTTACGTCTGCCAATTTTCCGGTTTTGACTGAATTACGGAACTACTTGCCCGGTGAAAAAAGAAAGCTAAAAAACGAAGTCAGCATATCTTTTTTCCCCAATATCGAACATCTAATCAACTTCAAATAAAAATTTAACTTTTAACAAATTTTCCGGTTCCATCCGGATTCCGGGCGAACTATATGTCCGGGTAAAAAGTCGTTGTCATATACTGATTCAACATCACTTCTCACCCCTAAATCGGATTTCTAATCAACTACAAATAAAACTTTTACTTTAAAAAAAGGTTTTGGCCGGATTCCGGACAAAGTACTTGGCCTGCTAGAAAACGATTTTCACACAAGTGTCCAGCAAGTATTCTTACCCCTAAATCAAACACCATACCAAAATTTTACTTTTACAGACTTTCCGGTTTTGCCGGATTCCGGACGAACTATTTGTCCGGCGAGAAAATGGTTTTCATCATCGTGTTCAGCGTGCTGTATTACTCGATAATCGACTATCACATTAGCTGTTTCAAAATATAGTGTTTGCCCTTTAATTTGAACCCCCTCCCCCACCCCTAAATGTAGGGCTACAAAGCCCATCTACGAACCTGACTTGTCCGATGACCCAATGAATCCTCACACCAAGTTTCATCAAAGTATCTCATTCCCTTCCAGAGTTATCGTGCTTACAGGCGGACGAACGGACGGACAGACGGACAACTTTTGCGATGTCATAGGTATGGGATCCCTCAAAAACACAAGATTCGGAGGTTCAGACACGCACTTTTAGTATTTTATCTTAGTCGTAGTCGGCATCGATTTACTGATTCATCTTATGGTTTGTCGAGTCCGGGTCGTCTCCTCTGTTGTTATTGTGTTGGAGTATTCAAATTCATTATATTTTCCCAATATCCTTTTACAACGAATAGCATTGGACGTCAACGAAAATAATAACCCTTTTTGATTTATGCGGTTACTTATACGATACGTATAAATATAAATAAACTTCTATAAATAACTGTAAACAAAAAATCATCAATTCATAAAATATTAAACTAATCGGTAAAAATATATGTACAATTTTAAAAATTACAATATATACAATTAGCCTAGGTCAACAATACCTCAAAATATTTACAATTAGAAGTCATTTTGTTGTATCGAATTAAAATGTTGCACGAAAAACGGCACGAAAGACTTGAGAAAACGATCCAACGAAGCAGCTGGAGGCATTTCTAACAGTTGGTGTGTTTGAGATTCTTTGATCCCCGTTTTTTTTCCGGTAATTCCGGTAATTTTTATGTAATTCAGTTGCTCTTCGCAGACGGTTACCAGAACTGCAGCCACAATATTCGAACTTGTCTGACATCCGAGAGGAATTAGCTGATCTACAAAACCCCAGAAAATCTCGTTTTTGTTTCTTGTATAACAAGACCAAAGGTTCGATGGGATCCCAAAAATTTAATATTTGATCTAGACAACAGGGTCTTGCCCTCGCCAGATCTAGTCTTCACCAGACAGTTTTACTACTAAAATTTAGAAATAGATTAAGGCCAAATAGCTGACCATCTGAGAAAACCAAGTTCAGATATGGATTTAGCATGTGTGTTTACCCTTATAAGTATATCTATTTCGACGAAACCGATCGAAACTTCTTGCCTTACTTCTGCCATTCGAACTAGTCAGAGCAAAATAACTCTAGAGAATAATACGAAGACCAATCCCTCCCATGCATCAACAAGAGCTACGAGCTCATATGGCACTTGTACGAGTAGGCTGTACAAGAAAGTAGATGAAAACGTCACAAAATACACCCGCCATCCAAAAGACGGTTCGGAAATAGAAATAGGATATTTAGTTTCACTCATTTCTGAGCAGTTCCGGCATCGTCTCGATTGCAAATGCACATGACTGTTCAAACTTTCATCCCAATAAATCCATTTGTTTGATCCCTAGACGTGCTACACGATTTCCGGTACTCACTCTATTTCCACCTACCGTGGCCGAATCTGGTTCGGAATAAAAAAAAATCGACCACCTAAAGCATCTTCGTTTATACCATCTACCAAGTTTCACTCGAATCTGAGCATTTTTGGAAAGTTCCGGTACCCCCCCCCTTCCCACCAACGTTGTCGGAGCCGGTTCGGGTCCAATCTCTTAATTCCCTCATCAAGTTTGACTGAAATTGGAGCATAGCCTATCTGCAAGTTTCCAGTACCCCCCCCCCCTACCTTGGCCGAATCCGGCCCAGACGCCAAATAACAAATCTAGGCCGCATAAACTCGGCACTGTCGAATTTGCATCTCATTCGGTCCATCCGTTTGGTTTTTGTGCATGTCAAAAGTCCCCCCACCCCCAATTCCCCTAATCGTGGTCGCATATGGTTCGAACGCATGTTTTACATGTCGAGGCCATCGATTCGTATCACCCATGAAGTTTCACTCGAATCAGACCACTCGTTCGCAATTTATAGAAGTCCATATTTCTCTTCTCTTGCTCCCCCAAAAATGCTCGGATCTAGGAACGGAAGTTTCCGGGGGTATGTTGTGTCAGGTTTTTGGGATCCCAAAACGTAAGTGGAGGGATACCTATGACATCGCAAAAGTTGTCCGTCTGTCCGTCCGTCCGTCCGTCCGTCCGTCCGTCCGTCCGTCCGTCCGTCTGTAAGCACGATAACTCTCGAAGGGAATGAGATATTTTGATGAAACTTGGTGTGAGGGTTCGTTGGGTCGTCGGACCAGTCAAGTTCGTAGATGGGCTTTGTAGCTCTACATTTAGGGGTGGGGGAGGGGATTCAAATTAAGGGACAAACAAAATATTTTGAAACAGCTAATGTGATAGTCGGTTATGGGGTAAGAAGACATGCTGAACACGATGGTGAAAACCATTTTGTCATCGGACAAGTAGTTCGCCCGGAATCCGGCCAAAACCGGAAAGTTTGTTGAAAGTAAAAGTTTTATTTGAAGTTGATTAGACGTTCGATTTAGGGGTAGGAAGACATGCTGAAGACGATGGTGAAAACTATTTTCTCGACGGACAAGTATTTCGCCCGGAATCCGGCCCAAACCGGAAAGTTTGTTAAAGTAAAAGTTTTATTTGAAATTGATTAGATGTTCGATTTAGGGGTAGGAAGACATGCTGAAGACGATGGTGAAAACTATTTTCTCGACGGACAAGTATTTCGCCCGGAATCCGGCCCAAACCGGAAAGTTTGTTGAAAGTAAAAGTTTTATTTGAAGTTGATTAAATGTTCGATTTAGAGGTAGGAAGACATGCTGAAGACGATGGTGAAAACTATTTTCTCGACGGACAAGTATTTCAACCGGAATCTGGCCCAAACCCGAAAGTTTGTCAAAATTAAAAGTTTATTTGGAGTTGATTAGATGTTCGATTTAGGGCAAGAAGACATGCTGAACACTTATGTGAAAACAAGTTTCTACCCGGACATGTAGTTCGTCCGGAATCCGGCCAAAACCGGAAAACTGTTGGAAGTCAAAGTTTTATTTCTAGTTGATTAGATAAGCGATTTAGGGGTAAGAAGAGATGCTGAGTTCCTGTATGACAATCGTATTTTACCCGGACATATAGTTCGACTGGAATCCGGCTGGAATCGGAAATTATAAGCTAAATTTGTATTTGAAGTTGATTAGATGTTCATTACTGGGGAAAGAAGATACCCTGATTTCGTCTTTGAGCTTTCTTTTTTCGCCGGATAAGTAGTTCTGGAGTTCGGCCGGAACCGGGAAATTGGCAGAAAGTTTTCGTCAAAACAGATATGACTTATAGGGGTAAACACACATGCTGAATCCAAATCTGAACTTGGTTTTCTCAGGTGATTAGCTATTTGGCCTTAATCTGTTTCTGAATTTTAATTTTAAAAATGTTCAAGGAGTCTGGCGAAGACTGGATCTGGCTAAGACAAGACCGAGTTGTCTGGATCAGATATTTAATTTTTGGGATCCCATCGAAACCTTTGGTCTTGTTAAGTCAAGATAATTCGGGTCGCTAATATGCCTGCAAAGTTTCGTTGTCGTTTTACATCTGGAACTATTCTAACTCACGACTACCGGAATTCCAGGAAACCCCCTCCAACTCCCCCCACAGAGCCCCGAAACCATCTGGCTCCGTCAATTTCATCTAGGCCTAATGCTTGTTCCATCCATTAAGTTTCGTCCCAATCCCTCTACTTTTAGAGTTTCTTGAGTTTTCCACCCCCCCCCCATCCCCACAGGTATCGGACCCGACTCGGACGTGACACTGAACGTCCGAGGCGATAGCTCACCAGACAAGTTTCATTCAAATCCGATCACCCGTTCAAAAGTTATGCACGCCACTAGATTCCGGACTCCCCATCCACCCACTCCCCCCACGATGGTCGGGTCGGGGAAACGGCTGTTCTCAAGTCAATCTGTTCGGATCCCTGACATACCTGCCAAGTTTCATCGCCCTAGGACATCCGGAAGTATGCCGAACTCGCGGGATCGCTAGAAATCCGGACCCCCATCCCAACTCCCCCACAGTGCCCTGATCCGGTCCGGTTATGTCAATGACGTGTCTAGGACCTGTGCTTGTTTTTCCCACCAAGTTTCATCCCGATCCCTCCACTTTAAGCGTTTCTCAAAATTTCCGGTTCCCCACCCCAACTCCCCCACAGTGCCCTGATCCGGTCCGGTTATGTCAATGACGTTTCTAGGACCTGTGCTTGTTTTTCCCACCAAGTTTCATCCCGATCCCTCCACTTTAAGCGTTTCTCAAAATTTCCGGTTACCTCCTCCGACTCCCCCCAGTGTCATCGGATCCGGCCCGGATTTAAAGTGAGGTGTCTGAGACACAAGGTCATCCTAAATATCAATTTTATCAAGATCCGATCACCCGTTCAAAAGTTATGCACGCCACTAGATTCCGGACTCCCCATCCACCCACTCCCCCCACGATGGTCGGGTCGGGGAAACGGCTGTTCTCAAGTCAATCTGTTCGGATCCTTGACATACCTACCAAGTTTCATCGCCCTAGGACACCAGGAAGTATGCCGAACTCGCGGGATCGCTAGAAATCCGGACCCCCATCCCAACTCCCCCACAGTGCCCTGATCCGGTCCGGTTATGTCAATGACGTGTCTAGGACCTGTGCTTGTTTTTCCCACCAAGTTTCATCCCGATCCCTCCACTTTAAGCGTTTCTCAAAATTTCCGGTTCCCCACCCCAACTCCCCCACAGTGCCCTGATCCGGTCCGGTTATGTCAATGACGTTTCTAGGACCTGTGCTTGTTTTTCCCACCAAGTTTCATCCCGATCCCTCCACTTTAAGTGTTTCTCAAAATTTCCGGTTCCCTCCTCCAACTCCCCCCAGTGTCATCGGATCCGGCCCGGATTTAAAGTGAGGTGTCTGAGACACGAGGTCATCCTAAATATCAATTTTTATCAAGATCCGATCACCCGTTCGCAAGCTAAAAATACCTCAAATTTTGGGTTCACCCTCCCTCCACTCCCCCCCCCCCCAGATGGTCGAATCGGGGAATTGATGATTTCCTATTTAAGCTGGTCGGGTCCCAGACATGCCTGTCAATTTCCATCGTCCCAGCACATCAGGAAGCACGGAACTCGCGGGATCACTACAAATTCGGACTTCTCTCCCCCCCCCCAACTCCCCCAAAGTGAGCGGATCCGTTCCGGTTATATCAGTCACGTATCTAGGACTTTTGCTTGTACTTTTCACCAAGTTTCATTCGGATCCCTCCACTCTAAGTGTTTTCCAAGATTTCCGGTTTCCCCCTCTAACTCCCCCCAGTGTCACCGGATCCGGTCTGGATTTAAAATGGAGGGTCTGAGACACGAAGTCCTTCCATGTATTAAGTTTCATTAAGATCCGATCACCCGTTCGTAAGCTAAAAATATCTCACTTTTCCTATTTTTTCCGGATTCCCCCTCCCTCCACTCCCCTCCAGATGGTCGGATCGAGGAAGCGACAATTTCTAATTTAATCTGGTCCAGTTCCTGATATGCTTGCCAAGTTTCATCGTCCTAGCTTATCTGGAAGTGCCCGAACTAGCAAAACCGGGACCGACAGACCGACAGACCGACTGACGGACAGAAATAACAATCGCTATATGGCACTTGAGTAAGCTCAAGTGCCATAAAAATGGGCCTCCGTCGCAGCGCCGCCCAGCTCGCTTTGTTCGTGCGTGCAGTGGCGGACGTAGAAAATTCTAGCAAGGCTAAGATGCGGTGCTGGCTGTGTTTCAGTAGGGATGTTCGTGTCCTCTACGGGTGCCAGTGTCGCTGCGATTCGACTGTGTAATCACTTTTTCAAAGTTCACGCAGTTATTTTGCTCAGGAACGAGTTCAAGAACTACTAGTCCAGCAAAAAAATAAAGGTAAAAAACGAATTAGGCGTATCTCCTTACCCCTATATTGAACATCTAATCATCTTCAAATAAAACTTCAGCGGCGCTTCGCACACGCTGGAGGTAATCATCAAAACACGGTCATCCCCCTTATCCGGCGCAAGGAAGTTGCTGAACTTGCATTGTACCAGGGACATCGGTTCGATGAGTCATGAATCGACTCTTAGGAGCAATGCAGCCGCAAATACAGAAGGTGAAGAGGCTAGGAACCAAGAAGCCCCGGAAAAAGCAGGATACTTGGAATCATAACCATGATTAACAGAATGGCCTGGCCTCCGTCAACTCATCCTACAGGCTTGTCGAGAAACCCTTGGATGCTCAATAACGACATTACCCGGGACTGACAAATTATATACAACTATTGGCAACTACTGGTCTTAGCTGGACGAGGTTACCGGGTCCAAGGTAATTGTACCCGGGAAACAATAAGCCAGGTCTAACAACATCCAATGGAGTCTGAAACTCTGTAGCATCACTGGGTATATACGGCTTAGCACAAGCGAACATTGTTCACTCTTCTCGGTTGCCTTATGCATTCTGTTCAAATAATTCAATGTATCATAATTTATACACACAGGAAGGGGGTCACAGAAGTCCCAAATAGCGCCTCTAGCGGAGCTTCTTCGAACTGTCTGGAGTTGTGGTAATGTTACTCACAAAGTGATTGGGACAATTCAGACTGCTGTTGCTGCTGCTCCTGCTCAAGGCCGTGAGCAGATCGCAGTAATATGCAGCCTGTGCACCCTTCATCGGAGTGGAGCAGCAAGAGCAGTCTGAATAAAATTGTCCTAATCGTCACTTGCCTTTGTACAGAACGTCGGAAAAAACAGGGACCAATTTCCATAACCATCCGTTTTTTACTGACAAATAAGATTCTTGCAGACAATCACCGGGGGCATGATACGCATCGAAAATAATAAAACACGGCAAGTGTACAATCGTCAGGGGGCTTAACATATACAGTACGAAATTTGGGCTCAAGTTTAACAAGACCAAAGGTGTCGATGGGATCCCAAAAATCTAAGATTTGATCCAGACAATTCGGTCTTGTCTTCGCCAGGCTAATCATCAGAGAAAACCGAGTTCAGATATTCTATCTACCTATCTATACCTCTATAAGCCATATTTATTTTGACGATATTGACCAAAACTTCCTGCTTTACTACTGCCAAATTTGCGGTTTCGCCCGAATTCCGAGCGAACTACTAGTCCAGCAAAAAAACAAAAATTCAGAAACGAAGCCGGCGTATCTCCTTATCCCTATAAAAAAATCTAATCAACTTTAAATAAAATTTTGACTTAAAAAAATGCGGGTACAACCGGATTCCGGACTCATTATGTGTCCGGGTGAAAAATGATCATTATATACAGACTCAGCGTCTTTTCTTCCCCCTAAATATATCATCTAATCAACTTCAGATAAAGCTTTTACTTTTAACATATTTTCCGGTTTTGGCCGGATTACAGGCGAACTAGTTGTCCTGCGAGAAAATGGTTTTCACCATCGGGTTCAGCATGTCTTCTTACCCATAAATCAAACATTTAATCAACTTCAAATGAAACTGTTACTTTTAACCAACTTTCCGGTATTGGCCGGATTCCGGACGAACTGCTTGTCCGGCGACAAAATGATTTTCACCATCATGCTCAACATGCCTTCTTACCGCTAAATCAAACATTTAACCAACTTCAAATGAAACTTTTACTTTTAACCAACTTTCAGGTTTTTGCCGGATTCCGGACGAACTACTTGTCCAGCGATAAAATAGTTTTCACCATCGTGCTCAGTATGTCTTCTTGCCCCTAAATCAAACATTTAATCAACTTCAAATGAAACTTTTACTTTTAACAAGCTTTCCAGTTTTTGCCGGATTCCGGAAGAACTACTTGTCCGGCGAGAAAATGATTGTCACCATCGTGCTCAGCATGTCTTCTTACCCCATAATCGACTATCACATTAGCTGTTTAAAAATATTTTGTTTGTCCCTTAAATTGAACCCCCTCCCCCGCCCCCAAAAATAGGGCTACAGAGCCCATCTACGAACTCGACCTTACCCTTGACCCAAACAATCCTCGGACCAAGTTTCATCAAAATATCTCATTCCCTTCGAGAGTTATCGTGCTTACAGACGGACGGACAGACGGACAACTTTTGCGATGTCATAGGTATCCCTCCACTTACGTTTTGGGATCCCAAAAATGGATGAAGCAACTACGGAAGTCGGTTGCATTAGTATGAGCAGGGAGCCTATAACGGGTCCTTTAAGTTTTTAACAACACGAGTCGAGATGTGACCCCTTATCTGGCACATAATATAGGCTACGTAGTACGGTTAAGGGAGAACTGGAGAAAAACTATTTTTGGACAAAAGGAAAAGTGTATCATCAGGGACTGGAAAGCTAGCATGAGTAGAATTTTAAGTAAAGTAGAGTAAAATGGTAGCAACATGCCTGCTCGGTTCACAGATGATTAAGCTTTGTGTATTCAAATGATACACCCCCTCATTAGAACATTCCCTGATCATAACTTCTATATACAAATCACTAAGCGTGAGTATAAACGAGCCTACTTACCAGTATATAGGTTGTTTTTTTTGGTGAAAATTCTGTTATAGCAAGTCTCAAATACAAGTTGTACAAGTTTCACTTGGTTTCATCCACTATGCTTGTCCTTACTTCCTTTGACTTGTCATCTTCATCTGTCCACTAATAGCAGCTAGTTTAGGCTTCACAACCTGATTCAGTTTTTTATGCGCAACTGGGGTGCTCGAAGGCACACTATGATCTCTTGCCATAGAGGCTTTCATTTGCTTATTTTGCAGGAGTCTGTTAAGCAAAAACTTCCTCTCCTCCTCAAGAGTGTATAATTTTCTGTCTAGGCTGTCCACAGTATCACACAGAGTTGTATTCTCTAGTACCAGTTCTCTTGCAAAACGTTTCAGAAGTTTACATTTCTTTTTAAAATGCAAGTTTGTCAACTGGTAATCCATTCAAAATCTTTTGTTTGACTATTCTTGAGACTGAGTGGAACCTAGAAGAAATAATGATTCTACACTGTAAGAACCTCGGAAGCGTGTATATGTATACATATAAGAAACATAATACCTAATGAGAGTCAAGGCAAAGTATGCGGAGTTTTATAGCTCCAATAAGGCCTATGCCTGTGGAATGAAAGAAGATAGCTTCACAGAGAACTTGGATTCTGGCACAGTATATGGCTGCTCGATCTACAAATCCATGGAAAGGCTACTGATTAGTCAAAAAGGTATGCATCGCCTATATGTCTTGCATAAGCTCTGTGTGGCAATAAACTACATACTCTAACAGTCTACCACAAATCTCTGACTTTAGGAAAGCCTATGCCAAATTCTGGGTATATCGAGGGGTATATGTAACATTTGGTATAAATGCTGGATACACTATGCCAAACGCTGGCTACTCAGACCCAATAAAATACTGATAATTTGAGTGAAGCTCCAAAATCTACCAATCAGAACTCATCTATAGTGCGGCAGGTCATGGTTACGGTACCAGCAGCTATCCAGCGTTTGAAATAGTGTATCAAGCATTGGGCATAGGCTATGCCAAAGGCTAGATATACCCAGCATTTGGGTATATCTAGTCGGTGCAAAAGCGGGCCTTGTTCATTATTATTGGCGATCGACAGCTATCTTATGGTGAAGCGCTTGCTAAACTCGATATCCCACGTTGGCCCAAAGATACAAGCAGATTATCCTGAGGTTTGGGAAGTGTCTTCTCTCTAAACCCCAGCATCGAGATATCTTACCACCCACTGCACCGCCCAACAACCGTACGCGTGACCAAAATAAACTGGTTCCAGTAGCTTCGCGAACGAACCGCCATGCAAATTCGTTTGTACCTTTTTTTTTACGGATTTGTTAAACAAAGCCGAGTGATATTTTCTTTTTTGTTTGTTTGTGTTTGTTATTTAGTGTAGTGAAGCAACGCAAATTAGCTGTCAGCTACGATGTTGTCTAAATAAACCTATCTATCTCTCTCTCTCATAGGGTATCCAAAAATCAGGGGTTTGTGGTTGACTGTACTCTTTTTCTGGTGGGCTTGGGAGCTAGGCTATCAGCCTGGTGGCTAATTTGTGGGAAGTAGCAACCAGGGTATCAACGGGAAGGATTGCACCAAAACAGTGTAGAAAATGGGTTCTAGAAATCTTGAATCTTATAGGCCATTTCTAATTTTGCATCAAAAGCTTACAAAAAGTGGCCAACTTCACTATTATTGTTTAGCCCAGATAGAGACCTGTTGTCATAAGGTAGGATGGCTCTTGACCACTCTTGACATGTACAAGATAACTAGGACTGTACAGAGATCTCCTTTTATCACTTTTTATGCAAATTTTGAGGTAAATGTTAGCCTATTCAAAGTTGCAACCCCCTCCTGAAGTTTCTTTTTTGGGAAAAACTCCCTCCAAACTAGAATAATTCATTCCATTTATTAGTAAATTCTGGGATGGTTTCTTGGTTTTCTTAGGATATACTGTACCAGCTTCACAAAAACAAACAGTAGAGGTGTGATATTTGGATGTTTGTTGACTTTAAACACTGTCACTTTCATGCACTTGGCCTTGATGTGACTAAAGTCAACTAAGGTAAAACATTGAATTTCTAATACACTGGAATTCAAACACATTGATAGAACAATTCAAATCTGACACTTTATTTTATTTTTCACAAAAAAGTCACGGCACTTGCAACAAAACTGAATAGGGGAGAGGGGCAGGTTGGTTAAGTTTTTGCTTTCTTACATAGCAAGATTTCGTTTTAGGTTCTGTTGACTACATTTTTTTTCCGGCTATCTACAATCATGTCTTAGCTGTTATTGTTATTTGGTAGAATCTTGTAACCTGTACACTTTTTTTTTTTTAATTTCCTTTTCTTATTGGACACTCTAGTCAGGACCCAGTTCTGACATGTTGGCAGCTCTGGACATTACTTTTTGAACCCAAGAACGACTTTCAGGAAAGTTGTATACACATTTTTTCATTTACTTTTGATGCCTCAATTCATTTTCGTTTGTTTGCTTCCATTTGGGAAAACTGTACAAGTATACAGTCACTTTATCAGCATCTGTTATTATCATCCGGATCTGCTGTTACCGCTGGGTCTGAATGCGACTTGTTTTCTTTCAGAATGGATCTTAAAGGCTTTTTCTTTCTTTCCCTCTTCCAATATTTTCATTTTTTACTTTTTTTTTCCCTTTCTTCAGCTTCTCGGTCTTTGCTGTCCGAACCTGCCTGCCCCCAAGTGTTGTTGTTCGGACCTGCCCCTGGTGATGTTTCCACAGAAATAAATTTGTAATTCTCAAACCGTTTTATCAATGAGGGAAATACTTTTTCGAAAGGCACTGTCTAGGGAACCGGGAGTCGTACTTTATGTCCCATGGGCTACGGAATCATGGAAACCAAACCATATGAGCTGCAATATCGGGATCTGACGTCATTGACTAACAGAAACTTGTATGTGCTGGCTCCAGTTCCGGTAGTAAGTGGAAATAGCTAACAGAAACTTCATCGCACCAGCTTCTCGTCCATTAGTCTTACAGAATTGTGTGCTGAGAAGCTAGGGAGCCGGTAGTTGATAACGGAAACTGTATAATTGGAGCTTGTGTTCCGGTAATGTCTATGTGGAATATAGAACTCATAGAATAGTTTGGAAGAGAGCTAGGATGCCAGGATTTTCACTGAATTAGAGAAAATAACATGGGAAAAAATTCAGTACCGGAACCCATATATTGAGAGCTAAGGTACAGGTAGCAACAACTATTTGAATGAAAATGACCAGCTTACGGACACAGATGGCTATGGGCTAGGGTTCCGGTAGTGCCGAAAAAAAATTTAAAAATTTAACTCACAGACACATGTCAGTGCAGACTAGGAAACCAGAAGTGAATATTTTTAACTCACAGAACCCAACTCCTGCGGGCTAGGGTTACGGTAGTGCCAAAATTTATGGATGTTGGATTCTGTGAGCTGTATCGGACTCAAATTCCATATTGACATGTGCCCGTGAGTTTGTCATTTTAATTTTTGGCACTACCGGAACCCTAGCCGCAGGATTTGGGTTCTGTGCGTTAAAAATATTCACTTCCGGTTTCCTAGTCAGCACTGACATGGCTCTGTGAGGTTAATTTGTTTTTTATTTTTTGGTACTACCGGAACCCTAACCCATGGCCATCTGTGTCTGTGCGCTCGTCATTTTCAATCAAATAGTTGTTGCTACCAGTATTTTTCCAATGTCAGTGAAAATCCCTCTAAGTCAGTGAAAATCCCGGCATCCTAGTTCTCATCCAAACTATTCTGTGAGTTCTATATTCCATAGACGCTATATTCCGGTAGACACTACCGGAACACAAGCTCCAATTAAATAGTTTCTGTTATCAACTACCGGCTCCCTTGCTTCTGAGCACACAATTCCATGAGACTAGGGGTTGAGTCAATTAGCGGACGAGAAGCCTGCGAGAAGCTGGTGCGATGAAGTTTCTGTGAGCAATTTCCACTTACTACCGGAACGGGAGCCTGCACGCACAAGTTTCTGTTAGTCAATGCCATCAGATCCCGGAATCACAGCTCATTTCCGTGAGAACTACCGGTTCCGTAGCCCATAGGACAAACAAGTGCGGCTCCCAGTTCCCTAGACAGTGCCTTTTCGAAATGCTAGAGACGATCTTCAACCACCTAAATAAAAATCACCAACGATGTAAGTGGGTCCGGAGCTACCAAATTAGGTGCCAACCCCAGTCAACTGCCGCTATGTTTTGGCAATGCTATAACCTTTTGATGAGAGAAAAACTTGAAAGCAAAACAACAGATATCAACAAACAAAACAAGTAAACAATGATCAAACCATGAGAAATTGGTAGGCAAGCGGCAGAATCAGAAAACTTACTGAAGGGCTGCACTCACAGGCGGAGAATTCAAAGCCAGCTAGAGCATGAGCATGCTGAAACCCAGAGCCCTGACTGAACTCCTTAGCCAGGCTAACTCGGGAGGAGTTCAAAGCGCGCTGTAAGCTACTTTACTACTTGGCACTGTCTAGGGAACTGGGAGCCATACTTTATGTCTCATGGGCTGCGGAACCGGTAGTTCTCATGGAAACCAAACCATATGAGCTGAGATTCCTGGATCTGATGTCATTGACTAACAGAAACTTGTATGTTCTGGCTCCCGTTCTGGTAGTAAGTGGAAATAAAACTTCATCGCACCAGCTTCTTGTCCGGTAGTCTCACAGAAGTGTGTTCTCAGAATCAGAAGCTAGGGAGCCGGTAGTCCATTCCGGAAACTGTACAATTGGAGCTTGTGCTCCGGTAGTGTCTACATGGGATATAGAGCTCATGGAATGGTTTGTATGAGAGATAGGATGCCAGGCTTTGCACTGACTTAGAGAAAATACTAAGGTAAGGTACCAGTAGCCTGCCGGTAGCAACAGCTATTTGATTGAAAATGACCAGCTCACAGACAAAGATTGGTACAGGCTAGTAAGTTGTATGTTGTGTGGTTAGCACCTCATTTGGTGGCTCCGGACCCACTTACATCGTTGGTGATTTTTATTTAGGTGGTTGAAGATTGTCTCTAGCATTTCGAAAAAGTATTCCCTCATTGATAAAACGGTTTGAGAAATACAAATTTATTTCTGTGGAAACATCACCAGGGGCAGGTCCGAACAACAACACTTGGGGGCAGGCAGGTTCGGACAGCAGAGACAGAGAAGCTGAAGAAAGGGAAAAAAAGTAAAAATGAAAATATTGGAAAAGGGAAAGAAAAAAAAAAAGCCTTTAAGATCCATTCTGGAAGAAACAAGTCACATTCAGACCCAGCAGTAACAGCAGATCCGGATGATAATAACAGATGTTGATAAAGTGAAGGTATACTTGTACAGTTTTCCCAAGTGGAAGCAAACAAATGAAAATGAATTGAGGCATCAAAAGAAAATGAAAAAATGTGTATAGAATTTTCCTGAAAGTCCTTCTTGGGTCACAGTAAGTTGAAACATTGTCTTTTTATATAAATTCTCTGTTTGCTGCTTTGAATGAGCATAATTGAGAATTTTGAATGAATTTTTCTAGCAGCGAGATAAAGAAATTGAGATTGAGGCATATTCTGATTTGAACTTTACGTGATAGAATGTCAGTACGCATGTTACTCAGGTCTTAGGCCTATTGACAAAGTTGTGTTTAATTTCAACTTTTACCTGTAGGCTAAATGTTTTTTGTAGTAGATATGTTTAATTTCAAAACGAGTAGCTGACGTCTATCTTTTAATGACTGAAACCTTAAAAGAAGAAAACAAAAACTGGCAAGATAATTGAATGTTAATCTTCATGATGTATTTGCAGTAAAAGTTGCTTGCTGTGTGTATTAGTTTTTCTTCTGAAACTATTCCTGGTTAGGAGACGTTCAAGTAAGCATACGCCTACTATACAGGAGAGGTAAGGTTCATGGAATGTTAAGTGTAGGCTAACTTTGGACGGCATTTTCATAATCATTTTCGTATGCCCACTTCATGTAGTCCTGCTGGCTAGGATATCCTCAAAACTGGGGAATCTTAACTCAATAAGAAAGGCTATTGATTATTTGAGTAGTCTTGATGATTCAGGATGCCCAAGCATTAGCGTACCTTAACCAGCATTTGACTACCAACCTTTTGCATAGGTTAGACTATTAAAAATACCGTAAGTCATTTGTGGCCTCAGTGGGAAAGACTTGCTGTCAGAAAAGTCAAGTACTTGTAAGTCAAAGTAGTGGAATTACGTAGCTAAGTACTTGGAAGTCAAAGTAGTGGCATTAGGTTTGATAAAAATATTGTACCGTGTTTTTTTTTCTTAACCAATCAGATAGAAATCGACAACAACTTTAGTGCTAAAAAATTAAATAACACACGAAAGAACAGATCTCTGCTATATCGAGTACTAGTTTTCTGGTTAAGACAGTAGGGTAAATGAATAAATTACATATAGTTAGTTAATGGTGGTTCTTGGAGCAGAGTGGACGTATCAGCTGCATAAAGTGCTGTAGATGTTAGGGCAGTAATAGCCAAGGCTGCATACTTTCCTGAGATGATATTTCCAATTGGACATTGAGGTCCAAATGTGGTCTCTGACCTGATTGGATGGACAACTCTTTTCTAAACTGTTTTAATTCCATCTGAATATTAAGAAGGCTTGTCAGTGGAGGTTAAACTTAAAGTTTAACTAAGAAGCAAACTTAGCTGCTAAGAGAAAAGCAAGCTAAGGAGAAGAGAATTCGGATTGAAAGAAGTACTCTACTGTTTATTTAATAATTTTTGTGCTGTAACCTCTTCTAAATCTTGGTTTACAGGAAAAATCTATTTTGGCTAAAATTGTTTGTTTCTTTTTATAGCCTGTGATGTCATATGAATGAATGAATGCTTTAATTTTTTCTTTTTTTTAATCAAAAATAGCGTTAGGTAGCGCAGGCATGTCAATAGGTAAATACAGGAGCCAACACGTAAATAAAACCATAGGAAATATTTCAACGCAAATCTGCGAACTAAGATAATACATAAAGATTAAAGTAAAACGCATCACAATTCTTCATTTAGCGTTGCTCTGTACTTAGCTGGAGCTCAGGAATTCATGGGCCTATTTAGTTCCTTTCTTTACTTTGTCCAGGATTTTTCATTGGTTGGAAAACATTTCGTAGATAGAGACATCATCTGTTATTGGCTGGAAGAAAGTACGAAACAGTCAATGGAAATGGGTTGCGATCAAATGTTAATTTTTGTTTGACATTTCAGTCTTCTGAACAGTGAGGGCACTCTGCTTGCTTACAGCTCATATGGAAGTAAAGAGAGCAGGGTAACTGCTGCAATTGCAAGTAATATCTGGTCAGCTTACATGAAGAACGGAAAGATTGCTTTCAATGAGGATAAGCTACAAAGTATCTTGATCGAATGTAGTGTGAGTACAGTTTTGTTTGGATTCGTATCAAAGCTCTGCTTCTTTGTTAAACCCTGTGACGTACATGGTTATCTATACAGGGGAAACCCAGTTTGAGTAGTAGAAAACAACGCACCCCGATGAAATTTTGTAGCCTGCGTAGTAGTACGGAAAAGTTGCATGTAATACTATGTAATAGCAAAGAATACTATAATTTAATGTGCCTCAGACTGGTCCAATCTTACGTAGTAGTATCCAGTAGCATCCTGTCCTGCCATAGTAGCATCCAGTCTTGCTAATAGTAGCATATAGTAGTATGCAGTAACACGGTAGCCTTGAAGTAGAAGCACGTAGTAACGTCAGTTAGTACTGCATGCTACTTTTTCGTACTACTTCATACTACTATTTTAAGATAAATTTTTCATTGGGACCCTTCCATGCGGAAAATTCATAAAAATCCAGGCAGGAAAACCTAGACCGATGTCAAATTCCTGGCTGTGTTTCAGCAAAAGTGAAGACTTTCCTGATTTCCCACGTGGAAGCTGAGGCAACTTTTCTTCAATCAGGTTTGTCAGTCGGTGAACTAATTTTTGACACTTCTCATGTTTTGTGAGCCAGCAAGCGAGTAGTCCATAAAGTCCTGTATGTTTCCAGGAGTTCCAGCCAGAAAGACTTTCTAGTACTAACAAGAGTCAGATATTGGGGCCTTGTCCATTAGAGTCAGACCAGCAGACAAGGCTTGCATGATCTCCATGCAGTAGCGTATGTTCCAATTAATTTCGGGAGGGGCGACAGCTCAGCTGCGGCGAAGGCAACCCATTATCTGCCGGAAGGCCGAACATTTTCCAGCGTTTTTTGCATATTTTGACCGTTTTTAACACTAAAAATACCTGTAGGTGCAAACAACACCTTCTAATCTTGTAATCATGCACAATACGACTCAAAAACTGTTTCTAAGATCAATTACTGAACCATACTGTAAATAATATCGATTTAGCTTCTCAATTGTATTTTCGCGTACGTTTTTCCCGTAAAAAAAACTCTTTTTCCGAGAATTTCGGATGAAGATCGCCCCTGTCGCCCGTATTTTGCACACGTTTTTCCAATTAAAAACCCTTTTTTTCAGGAATCTCGGGGGGGGGGGGGGCGATCGCCCCTCCCCCTTAATATGCGCTACTGTAGTCCATGTAACATGATCTTCGTTTCAGGATGGACGAGTAGCAATCGTCCCAGTTGCGAACTTGCTGCTGTGTCTCTATGCCAAGCAGAATGTATGCTATGGTATCCTGAAGGCTAAAGCGTTAGCCCTGGCGGAAACATTAGATGGCCCTTTGAGGCAAATTGCCACTTCCTAGCCCTGTGACGATTTACTATGTGATTGGTTTTTTTTTATCCTGTATTAATTTTGTTTCGAGTTTTGTTACGAGGCTTGTGACAAATTGTATATTATATAGATATTAGAAGTTCACAAAGGATTCAGCTTCGCTCATCCCGAGCCATCAGTAGATGGGTCATAATCTATGGTCCTCACGTAGTTTGTGAATGTTCTAGGCTATGTGAAGAAAATTCACATTAGGATACCCATCCAGCCATTTAGATTAGTTCCTGACACACATACAGTGGAGGGATTGCATCATACCCACGAAAACGGAAAAAGTACAATAACAAAAAGTTAACTTTACGAGGCACAGGACTTCGACACTAAATTGTGGACGTCTGGGTTGACATGCCAAGCTTCAAGTAAAATATTTTCTTTTTTTAAATATTTCAATCAGAAATGTGTTCTTGGAGGCTTAAAACTTTCACAAAATCAAATCTTGCCTCCTATTCGTGCTTTTCCAGTTTTGCGTCATAGCCGACTGGTAGGATGCGAGACTCCTTTTTTTATGTAGCAAAACTTTGAAGAAAGGGTGGACAAATACATACAGGTATTCACAAGCTTGGCATATTTACCAAACGCTCATAGTTCAGTATCAAGTATGAAATGACTGTGCAGTAAGAACTGACTGTAAGTAGTACAGATTCAGGAGGTTTAGTAAAAGACTGCCACAACGATAATACACGTTCTTCCCATACATATGATATGCTAAGTGAATTGGTACCGTACAGGTACCTAGTGTTCTTCGTAACCAAAATTTTATTCCACAGAAAAATTATCAAGATCAGAATCTGAGTATTTCATCGCAATAGAAAAAAGGCGAAAACTGCATAGACAATAAACTACCTGTAAGAATAGTCGGAAGCGGGCAGCGATACCCTAGGCTAAGTCGAAGGCAAGTAGTCAGTCAGAATATGAATACAATACTGAACTCTTAAAAAACCATCAAGTACACCAAAAAGTCAATCGCAACATCGAGCTGACACACAACACTTAAAAATTCTGAAAATCACCGCTCAAAGGAAGATACTACATCCTTGAGCCCCTCAGCTGCAATATCTGAAAAGGATAAGAATTTTTAGCCACATAAATGATTGCCTTGACATGTAAATAGTCATAGATACATCTGAACACTCAGTCGACTGGCCTACTTACTGCTTACGCCTGTATACGTCACTGGGTTTGGCTTCGTTGAAGTCCTTCACTAGTTGCGTTTTTAATCGAAGTTTTGTTCGCCGTTCGCATAGCCGGTTGCTTAATTTCCGTTGAACGCCGTCGAAGTTAACCGTCTGCTTAATTAGTGTTTTTACGACTCCGGCGATCCTTGCCAGGTCGACGTCTCTTCGACGAATCAAGCAAACTTCGAACTTGCTAGCGCACGAAGTTCGACGGTCGGAGTCTGAAGGACGAAGGAACTGTGATCGGCGACCAAAAACGGTATTTAAGCAGAGACCTTTGAGGTTGAAGGTAACTTCAAACTTCGATCAAAAACGCAACTACTGTCAGAAGTTTCACAACAGATAACATAAGGATGCGCAGTTTCAACAGATAAGATTTAGGGTCTTGTCTGTTATGATTTTGCAAACTTTGTGCGTAACAAGCACTGCCAGGAAGAGCCTAAAAACATCTGCTGTCTTTTTTGTTTGTGATCATGATATTGAAAAGTCACCAGATACTTTTCGGCTCTTCCTGGCTTGTTATGAAAATCATAACAGACGACATCCCGAGTTTTATCTGTTGGAACTTGCGCATACTCGTGTTATCTGTTATGAAACTTCTGACAGTGTAGGTCCTCACATAAGGTATAAAAATGTCAAGACGAAAAGCAAAGTAAATTTAGGCCTACGCCATTCCAGGATCAATCAAGCGAAGGTTTCCGATCCCTTATTTTGCTTGCGGTCAGCCCCGGGGGGGGGGGGGGGTGAGTGGTTAAGGGCCATCCAACGCGTCAGCATTTATCACCAGATTTCTCCATATACCATCTTTCAGATAAGTCTTGTAGGCTTAAGTCTCCCGGCCTAGGCCCGGTACAGCTCATGGCCCAACTATGACTGTGCGCAGCTTTATCGCTAGTCTCATTTCACTACCTTGTGAAATTAAAAGTGGCAACATTTACCAAGCATTTTCGAATCCTGACTATCGGCACCGGGGGCAAAATGCTAAAAAAGCGCTGTTTCTAGTCAGCCTCAGAGGATGGTACTCGTATTTTGTACTGTGTAGTTCCTGATATGCAAGTTAGTAAGTAAATTATTTTAATCCGACTTGGAACAGACCGTATCCCGCTATTTTTAACAAGAGCTACGAGCTCATATGACACTTGTTACGAGTAGCTGGTATGAGAATTTCCGGAAATTCCGGTACCCCTCGGATCCTGTCCGGACCTAAAATATGCCAGCTAACGCATACGATCTTTCTTCTTTCCACTTGTTTAACCCCTATGCGAGTCACAACATTTCCGGGACTCCCCCTCCATCTCCCCACACTGTGGCCGAACGCGACTCGCACACATAAAGTTCGCGTCTCTAACATCTCCTCTTCCCGTCCATCAAGTTTAAATCGAACCGGAGCATATCTTCAAACTTCCAGTTCCCATTTCATCCTCCCCGTACTTTGGTCGGATCCGATTCAGACACCAAATGACAAATCATGGCCGCATAAACTTGGTACTGTCCAACTTGCACCCCATTCGGCCCGTCCGTTTGGTTTTTGTGCATGTCACAAAGTTTCGGACCCCCCCCCCCCCTCAATTCCCTGAACCATGGCCGCATAGGGCTCGGACACATGCTTTCCACATCTAGGTCATCAGTTCTTATCACCCATAAAGTTTCAATTGAATCGGACCATTTGTTCACAACCTACGGAAGTCAGTAATTTCCGGATCCCTCAATTCCCCGAAAAATGGTCTGATCCAAGAATGGAAGTCCTCCTAGGGCATTGTGTCGGGTCCTTAAGTCTATTTGGTCGGATCGCTAATATGCCTTCCAAGTTTTATCGCCCTTAGCACATCTGGAAGTATCCTAACTCGCGATCACCGGAATTCCGGGAAGCACCCTCCAACTCCCCCACAGAGCCACGACACGATCTGGTTCTGTCAATTACGTATCTAGGGCCAATGCTTGTTCTTCCCACCAAGTTTCATCCCGATCCCTCCACTCTAAGCGTTTCCAAAGATTTCCAGTTCCCCCTTCACCCCCCCCCCCCAATGTCACCAGACCCAGTCCGGAGTTAAAATGGGACATCTGAGGCATGAGGTGTTTCTAAATATCAAGTTTCATTGAAATCCGATCACCCGTTCAATAGCTGGGCGCGCACTAATCAATTTTCCGAATTCCCCATCCCTCCACGATGGTCAGGTCGGGAAACTACATTACCCAGTCAATCTGTTCGGGTCCCTGACAAGCCTGCCAAGTTTCATTGTCTTAGCACACATCAGGAAGTACCGAACTTGCGGGATCACTAGAAATCTGGACCCCCCTCCCCCCACCACACTCCCCCACAGTGACCGAATCCGGTCCGAAAATGTCAATTGCGTATCTAGGACTTGTGCTTGTTCTTCCCTCCAAGTTTCATCTCGAACCCTCGACTCTAAGCGTTTCCGAAGATTTCCGGTTCCCCCTCCAACTCCCCCCAATGTTACCGGATCCGCTCCATATTTAAAATGGGGCGTCTGAGACGCGAGGTCTTTCTATCTATCAAGCTTCATGAAGGTCCGATCACCCGTTCGTAAGTTAAAATACCTCACTTTTCCGGATTTCCCCTTCCTCCACGCCCCCCTTCTCCCAGGTGGTCGGATCGGTGAAACGACTATTCTCAAGTTTTACTTTATTTCTAGCTTGAAATATGTTGCTTTGTAGGACAAGAAATTTCGATGCTGGAAACCTCGTCTCCTGTTCACGGTGGGCTATAATGGAGGCTGAACTTTGGACGGGATTAACAAGTTCCAAGGCTCAGGTATTGTCCAGGCTTAGTCATCTCGCTTCGAAGTTTCCACCAATAGGCGTCGCAGATGTATAATTTCAAAAGCTCTTTATCTTACCGGACTTATACAACCTAGCTTCGTCCGGTCCTTTACTAAAGTGTCTTTTCTACTTTAACTGGAGAAAGCACTTCTGCTGATCATTTACAAGCAATTTACACAAAAGAACAGCATATCCCATTGCAATCTTCAACGGCTCTCTTAACGTACCTGTCATAACTTATTGGGGTCCTGGCCCCCCCCCCTGAAAAAATCCCACCAGTCCCCCCACAAAAACCTCGTATCCAAAATGATATGTAAGCATTTTCGAAATCTTTCGAACATATATTTAAAGCACAGCTCCCCCTATTTACGATTTATATTCGAATGTTAGTTACTATCTAATACTTGAGCACTAAGCCCTGTTTTTTTGAAAAAAGAAAAAAAAATTATCCATGGCTATGGCTGTTTTAAGCTTTTTCCCGGACCTATTGACTTCTACCGAAAATTTGGCAAGATTCAGAAAATCTTTTTTAATCAATATCATGATACGCGAACACTCGTTGGGAGCACATTGCGCATGTAAACTAGTGAATCTTGGCAACTACAAAGATTAGTGACGTGTCGTTAGCAGGTTAGGAATGTAACATATAAGATTTGGGTCTCCCGAGTTTAATAATTAACGGACGCAGTTACGGAACTAGGTTGCATTGGTATTATAGATACTACGGTAACTTGACTTTTGCCTATCTTGCGCAGCTTCCGGTATTTTCGAGGGACAACTAAAGAGGAAAGAAAATCAGACAAGGGGATGCGGCAACTCGATGATGTCCGATGTCCATTGGAACGGGTGGCATTTTAACTGCTGCTTCCTAGCCAAGAAGGGGAAGAAATCGGGAAAGGACTTGTTGGGCGAGGGAGGGGGGGGGGTTGTTACAATAAGTGGCATGGGTTTAGATTTGCTCTTTTGGTACCAGGAGGGAAGTTTGGAGTGATTATGTCCGGGGTGGGTAGTCTGGGGATTTTCGCGGGAACCTGTTTTATTATACCCTGTGCTCTCACCTTGTCTACGCTCGGTTCATAGCAAGGCGAGAGCTATTGCAAGCTAGCAATCTAATGGACTAGTTACCAGTTCATTTGTAGTGACGCGTGTATTTGTCAATTTTGGGTGTCCTTGTAGACGTAGACCACTTGCTTACCTTTGCTTTCTCCGTTGGTTCTGCTTCACCGTTGGTCTGAGATTGGCTGGGGTTCGACTCTCGGGAGACGACACAAAGGTACTCGTTGTGGAGTTCGTTTCCGTACGAATATCCAGGTCCCACGTTAACAAGCTGAAAGAAGGAATTTATAACTATACCCTCCCTTCAAAACGGAACCTGCAACAGAACGCCAGAAACGCTGCAAGTCATCTCACCCCGGCCTTTCAACCGAGGCACAAACCTGCATGTTCACACGCTCCGAGAATCGTCCGTCTCTCAGGCTGTAGCACTCTTCATCTTCGTTCAAACCCTACTGAGCCTGCTTATCACGAAAGCTCCTGAGACACCACCGGTCTCTACAGCCCCGAGAGGTGTAATATTGGTAATTAATGCTGAGACCAAGAACAAATAACGAGTAAGAACAATGGTGTCTCATCCATCCACCGACTAAAAATGTTCCGACAAAAATGAGCGGAGGTGGGCCGATCCAGAGCCTTCTTAGTCGCCCGTGTATACTCGTTGGTCTCCGTCGTTACACGCTTGAGTCATTTACGAAGAAAAAAACATAGCCAATAGCGAGGCGGATGTTCTGGCCTGTTCACACGGGAAGGAAATAGCGTTGGTTTTGTTTGATCAGACGCTGGCGTCTGATTAGTGACGCGAAAAACAAATGCGAACTTGATGGTGGTTACACCTTCTCTGTAGAGGTAACGACTTTTGATGTCCCGGGTAAGGTCCACCTCCGCTCATTTGCGTCGGGAGTCGACTCGACTCAGCTGGGTTGTATGGCAGAGATAGGGAGACAGCAGTTCTTGCTTTTATTTGTTCTTGCTGCGACCCAGTCTGTTCACTGAGCAACTAATTAGTATCTAATCACATATTCACTTTAAGGTTAAGCCCAAAGCTCATGGGACTTCATTACCTGATTTGAGTTTGTGTTTAAAGTCAAATGTAATGTGTTTTATTGGTCAATCGTTTGGTGTCTGTTCACCAGTATAGATGTCTGTAAATAAACTGTACATAGCTATCGAACCTGGTCCTGTCTATATCCATATTATATGACACTATGAAAAAGGGAATACTAGACGTGACCAGCAAAAACAGATTCATCAAGACAGACCTAGTATCAAGACTATGAAATGCCACTACAACAGTCGAGCCTAACTCTAAATGGAACAACGCTTTATAATGGTCTTGCAGTTCGTATGATCGTCAGCAGACTAGTCTAGTCCTTGCGTAAGAAAAAAGGGTAAAGGCATCTGCATATTCAGGCGTAACTGGCAGTGCTGATTTTCCACCCTGCCTTTAGCCAGGAAATGTGATGGGCGGTTGGGGTCTGGTCATTCTGGAAAGCAAAGCGAGAATCCGCCGAGCGCCAGAACAAAAGTAGTTGTGCCTCAGTTTCGCGTACCCCTTGTAACCTTTTGAACGAAAATTTGAGTTTTGTTAAAGAGTAGATGACCTCAAGTGGTAAAACATTTTTATTAACACCACCGACAGGAGGGAAGTCGTAGCCAAAAAGTAAGCAATAAGAGTTGAAACAGATGGTTCGAACACACCCCATGTGTTAAGCCTAAAGCGATTGTTGTGTTCTTTGTTGTCTTGGTTTATCCCTTCTTGGAAGTGCTGAGCTCTCATAATGTCGGAAAGACATACTGAATTATATTTATTCCAAGACCTACCGACTGTTAAAATCATTCTCCCGTTTTAGAACTAGATAAGAGGCAAATCTCCTTAGCTCTCCCATTGTTGCCTTTTCGGTTTGTGAGGGATCCCACTTTCAAACGAGTTATTTGTATGGTATCAAGTTAAAGGGCGACTCTGATCTCTTGGATTCGCTTTCCGAAAAGCAAAGCGAGAATCCACCGAGCGCAAGAACAAACAGAAAGTAGTTGCGCCTCAGTTGCACGTTTACAACTTTTCACTGACGTGCCAAAATCACTTTCCACTCGCGAAGCGGATTCGCTTTCCATGTGCTAGCGGAAACTAGCGAAGCGCAAGAACAGCTTTGGAAAGCGAAGCAACTTTTAGCCAAAGTCGCAAAAACAGCCGGCGCAAAAGCTTGCGGAGCTTTCCAGACCGCCAGAATCGGCCTTAAGTTTATCAACAGATCTCACAAACTGCGAAAAAACGGTCAAAGAAAACCGCTGTTGTAAAACGAAACAGAGGCAATGACCTACTTGTTCGAACTTCCATCCATCTGACATAGTTGA
Source organism: Branchinecta lynchi (assembly GCA_023053575.1). Taxonomy (NCBI): domain Eukaryota; kingdom Metazoa; phylum Arthropoda; class Branchiopoda; order Anostraca; family Branchinectidae; genus Branchinecta; species Branchinecta lynchi. The sequence continues at coordinate 11,948,212 of JAKZAP010000021.1, read as the reverse complement.
AACCATTTGAGTTAACTCATCTTCGTGACACTGTAGTACTCGATAAACAAAACTCCTGGAATCTTTTCCTTCTTCGAATTTTTGCTGCTGCATCCTTTCTTTGACTAGAGTTATGAGATCTGCTATGTTGTAGAATTCAGCTTCTTCTAAGACACCTACAATTTCAAAAACAACTTAACCAACAGGAGTAATGGAAGTTCTCCATGACCAAATGCTAACTTAAATTAAGAAGATTCTGGACCATCTTCAGTAACGAAAATTTTCCGTCAAATTAGTTCCATTTCTTTCGGTTTTCTAAATATTTGCTACACCCAGGGTTGCCACATCAAAAACAACTTAAAGAGTGATTTTTCGTCGAAAACAGAGAGTGAATTGGGAATTAAATTTTATTGTCGTGAAACAATGTGAAACGGTGACTTTTCGTCAGAATCAACGCTGCAAAAATGACAGATCTTAGTTTTGTTGCCATGAAAAAAACGTGAAATAGTAACTTTGGTCGGAATCACTGCTGGAAAATGACACATCTGGACATTCTCCGAAATAGAGTGAATTTTATGTCCTACGTAGGACAAAAGTGACAAAGACAAAAAAGAGTGACAATTCACACTATCGTGCGGCAACCCTGGCTACACCTCCACCCCTGGACAAGAAACAGCCATCTCATCGAAAAGTTCCGTATAGCTGACACGTCTGCGGCTGTCCTGAGACCCACCAACAAGATGAAGGAAAACTGTAACCACCCATGGAGCTCCACGATGTTCCGGTTTACTGAATTTTAATTATTTTGGTCGTTGTTGATGTTATGTTGTTTCCCTCTCTTTCCATTTTTTTTACCGTACTCCGTCTTAACCTAGACGGGTTACAAATAAAATTTAATTTAATTTAATTAATTGCGTATTTTGCGTTTTCTGACTATAGGGATCAAGCCAATTCTCATTTTCTTGCGTTTTTGTCCAGAATCGAAAACGGGGAAAGCTTTGCTATTGCGCAGAATCGAGAAGTTGCTTCGATAGTCGTTTCTCGATTCTTGTTCTTAATCCTCCTTCCTCACTGGTCAGCAAAGGACGGACGATCAATACATATTAACCAGAGGCGAGAAGGATGAAAGTGGTAATTTGTACGACAATTACGAACTTTGAATTGAGAATTTAAGTAAAAAACGCAACTATTATTAACCGGTAGACGACGCTACGGATATTCTGCAAGATTTTCTGTACCCCTTGGGGTGGGTTGGAGACAGGGAGAAGTCATGATCAATAGTCAATTTTACCAATAATAAATATGCACAAGAACCTCCGTCCAAATGGTGTAGAATGGATTCCCGATACAAACGAGCGAAGGGTAGGAGCTACTCGGAACATAACAATTAGTTACCTCTACAAACAGCTATATCGCAAGTACGTCCCCGGAGAAGATATTTCGAGAGTAACAGCCGATTGGTCGTCTACCGTTTTGACCTCACATCAAATGTGACGCGCTGCAGAGCGTCACATGCACGCTTGCTACAGCTTTTCCTCTGATATGCGCGGCGGCGAGAGGAAAGTAGATGGGTATTAACTGAAAGCTCAGCAAGCACCTCTAGCTCTGCTTAGTTTTGTCAGGATATCCATAGTCTCTGTATGGGACAAAAGACGGAGGTTCTATTGGCTTATTGTTCTTGATTTTATGGAAGACTTAAAACCTGTAACATGCTATCAATTCTTCAGCTGCTGGAAGTGACAACGTGGCTGCGGGACGACGTAGCCAGAAAATTCAAGTTTTCGTCTGCACTGTTACCTTTAGTTGTGCCATACCAATTTACTGAAGGTCACTCACGATAATTGAACCCTTCTTAATCTGACATAAATGCCCATTGTTTGATGAATATCTTTGAAGTTTGAGCTTAGATCAGTGGTTAGTGGTGTGTCTGAACAGGCAGAGAAAAGTTATTGGTCTTCTAACATGGCTTCGAGTTTTATTTTTCAGTATTTTCTTGGGTAGCTAAGGGCACTCTTGGAAAATGAAGGGGAGGAGCACTGGCCCGAGTTATCGGGAGAGCAGACTAAAACCATCAAGAAAAAGAAGACGAGAAAAGGGCCAGCGAACGCTCTGTGCCTTTTCCACTTAACCACAAATGGTTTATTTTATATAACGGTAAGAAATGTTTTACATTCATTTTTAACCTGGGCTGCAGCAAGCTACCACAAACCTAAGACTGCACCGCATCCAGTCTGGACTTATTATGGGGGCCTATTAAGAGTAGTCTGGAACAATTTGCATTTTCTAACCAGGTCAGCTCCCGGGTCGGGTGGGTATATAAATGGAAAATCTCTGATTTTCAACCTTATCCCTCAACCGGTTTGGCACTTAGACGTGCCACGAGATCCCCGACCCCCCCCCCCCCCACACAGTATCCGGAGCCGGTCAAGGTCGATAAACGGCGCTCCTACGCCTTACGACTGTTCTGCCTACGGGCTATCACTATAAAGCCTAGTTCATAAGGCGCAACACCAAATGTGTATCCATTCGTTGTGTAAATAATTGTACCTGAATCTGTTGTTTATTTTTCGTTCGTTTATTATTAATCTTCGGTCTTACCTGACTTAAGTATAATAATACAAAGGGGGGCCCGGGACGACGCCACGGTTCCGCATAGGTTTCAACGAAGTGACGCCTCTGAACAGTGAAATGATTGCTGTAAGTGGATGGCTCATTCCTTAAAAGATGGGCAAAATATTGAAGTGGTTGAGCTGCACGTTTCTGCTGTTTATTCATGTTATTTTCACAGAGAATAACTCGTGTGGGAAAAAAGCTGTAAAACATACCCAAAGTTTGCACTACCGTTCCACCATATGTACTTCATATATAACTCTTCAGATTCAGAAGTGCCATGTTTAGAAGCAAAATACACCTGTTCACATAGTATGTAATAACACTTACCTTCAATTGCTAAGTTCTTGTCTATTACCAACTTCCCATGACGTAAATAATTCAAAACAGGGCCAAAATATGCTGGATCTCTGTCAATAAGATATGCCCCAGTTTCATCCTAGAATAAGAAATAGCAATTATGCCATGAACTGTTTCAAGATGGACAAAATATGGTGCATTCGCTGATTTCAAGTAGCTGTGAAAGTTCAAACCCCCCTAAAAGAATCAGCAACTAGTTCCAAAACGACTTTCAGCTTTATTAAGAGCCATTGTCATAAGTATGTGAATGTGGGAGGTAATTAGATAAGTTAAGGTTCCTGGGGTCTGGGCTGAGGAAAGTCTGAAAGCAAAATTGCCCATTATCAACAGGATTTATCATGAAACCGGAAAGGAGACAAGGGAGTACAGGGTTAGTCACACTCAATCCAGAGGCCCCTGGTCACTGGTTCACATATCCTGCCAGAGATGGAAATCAGATATCTAGCCAAGCCAGCAGCCTACTAGCAGAGCTTTACCATATACCTTTGTTTGAACAGCACTATTTGTTGGTTTGCATTATAATTAGTATCCACTTTGATAGACCAGCTTAACTAGCATTTGTAGTGTGACTAGAACTTAGGGGGCTGCTTTCATAATCTGAGACCACAACAGTGATAACAGATAACACACTCGGAATGGTCTTCATTGAAGGATCATGCTGTAATCCATGATGTAGAAGACACAAATTATCCTTGATTACTCATGTAATATTTTTAACTCATCCCAGTCTATTAAAAGTATTTTACAAAAATCAATAAAATAAAAGAAATAAAAAAGGCCATTTTTGTCTTCATCCTGCTGCAAAAGAGTGTATAGTCACAGAAGCAAAGCCTTAACCATTTCCAACACTACTGAGGACCAGTCTATTGAAATTACATGATACCTTCAAGTTGCCCTACCCTCCTGAATGGTATGTGCAATTCCCAAATTTCTTTCCAGCCTCTACACTTACCAAACGTGTAAAACTGGACCTTGGTTGAAAAATCTAAGTATTCTCTACAACCTAATATTTTTCCATTTTCACTGGACAAAGTTGCCAAATGCATTTCTCCTAAACACCTGCTGACCATGCCAAATGCCAATTTTGCAGACTTAATTACACTACCAGATTAACCCGAATAGCTTGAGCTGTTGCATATATTGGTGCCTTTTTAGCACGACTGTGTGCCGCACAGTCGAGTCACAAGTTGAAACTCCCATTTTGTCTATTTTTTGGGCAGTAATTTCAAATGCCTGAAAATAGAAATAATATTCATGGAAAAGCACAATAAATACAACTCTAGCTTTCATCCTTGCCAATCCGTGCTAAGAGAATCCTTAGTTTTATGTCTACATGCTTGAGAAAGTTTTTAATTTTATTGTTTTGACATTATTTAGCCGTGAAATTTGAATTTCCCACCAGAATCCAGCCAGAATCGAGCCACAAAATCGACAATCACCTTGGCAGTTGTTTGTCCAATTCGAGCCACAAAAGTCTCATTGGGAAACACAGTTGTGGGATGCACAAAAGATGGCGGAAACACTCTTTTCAAGCCACAAACTGTTTGTGGGAGCAAGGAAAAATGACTTAGAGGTGGCACACAGTCGGTGCAAACCAGTCATACACAAATCCTCAATCTTTTGGCATGGTACCCCTGTGAAATTTGGTTTAACTGAGACTGGTTACATACCTAAATAGGGTCTTCTTCCTGTCCCAGATCAAAAGATACCTGATTTTACTTTCTATCCAACCTCATTTTCCAATTTACAAAATGTTAGAGCACTTTTAAGATACATAGAGTTTTTTGGAGGCCGCTTCTCTTCTAGTGGGTTTATCCTATCCTTTTTCAGAAAATTACTGTAGGTAGCATGGATGAGACAAGCTTTTCAATCACTGGAACAAATATTTCCTTTAGACTGTTTGCCTTTTATTGTATTTATTTTGAGTGACTTTGTTTTTACTCTGACTTTTTGACAACATGGAAAAGGATTGAGCAACTACCTGGAAAAGGATAGAGCAAACCCACTGGGAAAGAAGTGGCCTCCAGAAAACTTTCTGTATCTTGGAAGTGCTCTCAAATTTTGAAAACTGGAAAATGAGGTTGGATAGAAAGTGAAATCAGGTATCTTTTGATCTAGGACAGGCAGAAGACCCTATTTAGGTATGTAGCCAGTGTCAGTTTAACCAAATTTCACAGGGGTACCATGTCCATGCTCCAGGACATGGTGCCCCAAAAAGTGAGGATTTGTGTATGACTGGTTTGCACCGCCCTGTGTGCCACCTCTTAGCCATTTTTCCTTGCTCCCACAAACAGTTTATGGCTCGATTGTGGCCCAAACGTATGGGCATGTCCAGACGTTGGGGCACCATGCCAGTCTACCACAAATCCCTGATTTTGGGAAACCCTATGCCTAACGCTGGATACACTATGCCAAATGCTGGATACTGTGACCCAATAAAATTTTTATGATTTGAGTGAAGCTCAGAAATCTCACCTGTAGTGAGGTAGGTCAGGGTTAGGGTGCCAACAGCTATCCAACGTTTGGCATAGGGTATCCAGCGTTAGGCATAGGCTATGCCAAACGTTAGATATAGCCTACCCAGCGTTGGGCATAGGGTATCCAAAAATCAGAGATTTGTGGTTGACTGCACCATGCCCAAAAACTGAGGATTTGTGTATGACTGGTGCAAATAGCAAAGTACAGTTGGGCATCAGACTTTTTGGAGAATTCCCCTCCACAGGAGAATCCCCTGCACAGGTGAAAAATAATCCCCTGTGGAGGAGATAGTGTTGGGGGAAAAGTGTGAGCAGTTTGGAAAACTGCACTTCCCCCCCCCACACCTGCCCATGACCTACCCAACACCATCTCCTCCACACTGCCAGTCTAGAACACTCTTGTAATCACCCGCTCGTGCGGTTTCCTCTGATCTGGCCGTCTGGTAGTCTCCTGAACTTGCGGTTTCGCTCGTTACAGCCAAACCTCGTATCTCCGCCTTTTCCACCAATACGTCTACCCAGTAGCCGCCTGAGGTTGCGGTTCCGCCTGTCCTGGCGGTCAGTGTGTCCTCGTACAGATGCTAAAACTCCTCAGAGCGCGGTTCGGCTCTGATGATGGCATGGGGCTGTGTCATCTATGGGTCGTTTTATTCTGTCGAGGCTGCTGTACTATTTGGCGTCAGGTGTCGGCGCAATAGATCTAGCAAGGGGGTAACGACTTCTTTTTGTTCTAGGTGTACGTCTGTATGATAGCAGTCAGCACGCACTTTTTTATTATCGATGTATTTAAGTAAAATTTTAACCGAGTTTGACGAATTATTGGCGTTCGGAACAGGACACCTGTTTAATTAGTTTGAAATTCGCTTTACTATCTTCTCTTCTCCCTTTCCGGAACTTGATGCGGTACGTCTCCTCCGTAATGGTGGGTTTCCACACTGCGTAAATTCCGAGCGTATTTGAGCTTTAAAATATTTCTAGCAATACAATACTCCTTCTCGAATTGACTATCAGGATATGGTTTCGTTCTTGCCTACTTTAGTACGCAAAACACTCGACGAACCAAAATGAGTCGGCGCTCTTATCGCAACTGCTGTCCCACCTGTTTGACCGCAAACAATAGCCTACTTGGAATTGTTCTTCCTATTCAACAAACTTTTCCGCTATAATTACCATAACCCTTTAACAAATTAAAGATTACGCAACTCCCGACTCAGGTCCTTGGACTACCGTAATCAAGTATCGGTTCGATTTTTATCAGTTCCCAACCCGTGTGAAAAATTTCGCGCTCGTGAGAATTAGTTAAGGGGACGCTAGTCCAAACCCATTATGACAGGCAGATTCAGAAAGGGTTTCAGTCGGTAAACAGGTCAAAGCAAAGGACTACTGTGCGATCTTTATCTGATTTTCACAGGTCATTAGAGGGAATTAGGTCTTGACGCTGACTTCACATCGCAGTTGCATTACGTTTAGGGTTATTTCGGAGGGGGGGGGGGGGGCCTCGGGTCGGATTAAAAAAGTAAAAAAGACAGATCAGAGGTTAACGGTTATAAAAACGATTATTTTGGCATGTTTTTTTTTTGGGGGGGGGGGGGGGGGGGGGGGGGTGCTTGGGTCGCTTGAGACGTTAAGTCTTTCCAAATGCCAAGTTTCATTAAGAATCGATCATCCGTTCAGTAGCTATAAATGCCCCAAGATCCGGATTCCCCCTCCCTCCACCCCCCCCCCCACGATGCTTGGATCGGGAAATCGACTATTTCCAGCCTAATCATTTGGGTGCTACTGATATGCCTGCCAAGCTTATGTAGCTTATGGAAGTGCACGGAGCAGTAAAACCCGAACCGACAGACATTGTGATCGCCGACTTTGCCGAAGGGCAAGTGCCATAAAATGGTCCGTTGTTCTGAAAATTATTCTAAAAACAGTCCGTAAAAAATTAAGAGCCAGTCAGTAAATACCTCCCCTCCCCTAAAATTTGTGGCTAGTAACGCCTCCGGTGGTTCCATTGTCAACTTAAAAATACAAGCTACGTTAGAACTCGAATACTTAATTTTATGTATTTATCATATGTCATTTCAAAAAGAAAATTTTTCGGATTTATCAAACTAACGTGAACTTGCGAATGTTTAATCGGATTAAACAAGTCAAGTCTGATCCGATTAAACTTGAACTTGAAAACTATTACAAATCCTGTTTATTAACTGAATATTTCAAAGTGATTTATTAGACATTACACAGCTTGACGAGGACCCTTGCCAAGAAGGGCCGCAATATTGCTGTCAGAAGCACCGTAGCTAACCTATCTATTTTTAGCCATTGTCTGAATGTAATTACAACATTATACACCAACAACCTCCCCCCACAGAGGTCGTACCTGGTCCAGATCTCACATCTTACAATTCGGGCCGATGACCATTGTATTTTCCAGTTTTCACCCCATTATCAGTTTGATTTATACATACGTTAATACATTTCTCGGCCCCCCCCCCATCCAACTACCATCTAAAACCATCGCTCTAAAAGAAGGTACATAAATCTGTTTTCGCAACTATTATACAATAGCCTACTCGGGCTTGTTCTTCCACTTAAACAAACTTCTCCGCTGTAATTAACCCACAACCCTTTAACAAATTAAAGATTACGCAATTCCCGAGGCAGGTCCTTGGACAACCGTAATCAAGTATCCGTTTGATTCTATCCGTTCCCAACCGTGTGAAAAATTTCGCGCTCGTGAGAATTAGTTAAGGGGACGCTAGTCTAAACCGATTATGGCAGTCAGATTCAGAACGGGTTTCGGTCGGTAAACAGGTCAAAGCAAATGATTCTACTGTACGATGTTTATTTGAGTCTCACAGGTCATTAGAGGGAATTGGGTTTTGACGCTGACTTCAAATCGCATTGCATTACGTTTAGGGTGCTTCTTTTTAGCATTTATTTCGGAGGGATTAACAAAGTAAAAAGACAGATCAGAGGTGAACGCTTATAAAAACGGTTATTTTTGCATGTTTTTTTTTATTTGCGGGGGGGGCTTTGGGTCGCCTGAGACATGAAGTCTTTCCAAATGCCAAGTTTCATTACGATTCGATCATCTGTTCAGTAGCTATAAATGCCCCAAGATCCAGGTTCCCCCTCCCTCCACTCCCCCCCCCGCGATGCTTGGATCGGGGAATTGACTATTTCCAGCTTAATCATTTGGGGCCTGCTGTTTCGTTTCGTTGTCCTAGCTTATTTTGAACTGCACTAGGTAGCAAAACCCGGACCGACGGACGGACAGACATTGTGATCGCCGACTTTGCTTGACTTTGCTGAAGGGCAAGTGCCATAAAATGGTCCGTTCTTCTGAAAATCCGTCGATTTTTCGTCAGAACAGTCGATTTTTTCTTGAAAAACAGTCCGTAAAAAATTAATAGCCAGTCAGTAAATACCTCCCCTCCCCTAACATTTTTGGCTAGTAACGCCTCTGGTGGTTACATAGTCCCTTCAAAAATACAAGCTACGTTAGAACTCAAATACATAATTTTATGTATTTATCATCCGTCATTTCAAAAAGAAAATGACGGAGTATAAAGGTTGCATTTTTCATATTTATCAAATCTAACGTCAACTTACGAATGTCGAAAACTTGCGAATGTCGGTAAACAGGTCAAAGGAAAGGACTCCTACTGTGCAGTGTTTATCTGAGTCTCACAGGTCATTAGAGGGAATTGGGTTTTGACCCTGACTTCAAATCGCATTTGCATTACGTTTAGGGTTCTTTTTTTGCATCCTTTAAGTGCCTGAAGCAGCAAGCTTCCTAATTAATGTATCGTCGAGCCACAAAATTTCCGGGACTCCCCCTCCAACTCCCCCCACTGTGGCTGAATAATTTGATCTCCAAAAAAACTTCTCCAGTGTAATTCCTTGGAATCAAATAATAAACAATCATAAACAATCAACAATTTCAATTGTATTTTGCACAATCACTATGACAGTGAAGCACGCCGAATTAACAGAAGTAGACTTGAAGATCCCTTAGTAATGTTGCCACATCATGTTCATCAGTCTGTCTCGGTCTGCCATAACTTTTGTCCCTACCCTCTTGGACGAGTGAATCTTATGGTTCGATCAGAGTCATGTCCTTGTGGACTGGAATTCCTGGCAGTATTTTTGCCACTATCAACCGTATCTCAACTTTTCCATACGAACATCAACTCATGGAGATTCGGTAGCTACACAGAGTACCAAATGGGCTATCGGTCCAAAATTATTCGGTATCAGGATTGAGATTCGGTAAATTATTCGGCATAATTTTTGGGACTCGATAGTTACCACGAATCCCTGATTCGTGAGTTTCTCATCGGCTCTCGAGTGTTTTGTCTATGTCCTGAAGAGCACCACTGCCAAGAAGAGCCGACAAAAAAATCGGCATTTCATTATTTTAGCTGCGGCTTGAGGAGTTGGACCTCGGGTTGCTCAAGTCACATTTAGAGGGGGTTAAATTTCGTAGTTTCATATTTTTGCCAGTGACCTGAAAAGATCCCTTGCCAAAAAGGACCGACAAAAAATCCGAGGAGGACCATTGCCGCGAAGGGCTGACATACCAAAAATTGCAAATTTCGTATTTCCTCGTCTCTCGAGTTTCTCAATGGGTTTCGAGTTTAAACCCTTACGATATTGGCATTGAAATTTAAAAAAAAATCGGTATTTCATAATTTTAGCTGCAGACTGAGGAGTAGCTTTGTGAAGAAGGGTCGAAATCCCCAGATAGAAATTTCATGTTTTAGCTGACCTTAGAAGAAAGCCACGAGGAGACCAGATACCCCCTTTCTCCCACCGGCTTCGGTCAAGCAAGGTGAATGAGTAGCCTACTATGTAGCGCTACCAAGGCCGATAAATTGTTCAATTTGGTTGTTCGTTGGAAAACAGAAGATCGGAATAATTGGCTACTAAGGATTCCATCCGTGGGTTATTAATTATGATAGTACGGCATACGCGGGGCCATGCAAGGATTCGATTCCAAATCAAGGGCTAGGTACGCATCAGAGTACACCATTTCATGCTGAGGATTCGAACTCGACCTTAAAAACAAGACCTAAGGTTTCGATGGGATTCCAAAAATTTAATATTCGATACAGGACATTGTGTTTTGTCTTTGCCAGATCCAGTCTTCGCCAGACTCCTTGATCTGAGCAAACCAAATTCAAATATTGGTTCAGTCAGTCGACGTATTAGCTCACTAACACCTGCAGGCGTGACACGTTGTGTACGGATTACGGAATATCGTTCTCGGAGTGAGCAAACCCTCCCCATTTTGCGAAATTTATTTACACTTGTAGTTTTGTGTGATATGTAGTGGTTAATCTGTGTTTTTCCATACGTCTAGTTCGCTTACTCTGTTCGCCCCTTAAATCGAGTATTTTTAAAATAATTTGCATTACTCTACGCACGTAATTCGCATCTTCCTGACCTGGCACTACGCTAATCTCTACAAAATGACAAAGATTCTGTAGAATTAAATTTGGTTATGTTTAACCACGAGAAAGTGCAACCTCGAGTGCAAGCTAAGTTAAACTAAAATGACGGAAGCATAACGGCACTGCACTGACTCTTACGAAATCATTTGCATGATTTTTTAGCATAAGTAAGATTGTTATAATCCAATATGGTAAACCCCCTTTATCACCGCTTGGACCTGGTTCTGCCGCGCCGAGATTTTCGATTTCCTTCAGCGCGAGTTTTCTTTGGCCAATATTTAATAAGTTTATCTTAATGCCTTTTTGGGATCCCAAAACGTAAGTGGAGGGATACCTATGACATCGCAAAAGTTGTCCGTCTGTCCGTCCGTCCGTCCGTCCGTCCGTCTGTCCGTCCGTCTGTAAGCACGATAACTCTCGAAGGGAATGAGATATTTTGATGAAACTTGGTGTGAGGGTTCGTTGGGTCGTCGGACCAGTCAAGTTCGTAGATGGGCTTTGTAGCTCTACATTTAGGGGTGGGGGAGGGGATTCAAATTAAGGGACGAACAAAATGTTTTGAAACAGCTAATGTGATAGTCGATTATGGGGTAAGAAGACATGCTGAACACGATGGTGAAAACCATTTTGTCATCGGACCAGTAGTTCGCCCGGAATCCGGCCAAAACCGGAAAGTTTGTTGAAAGTAAAAGTTTTATTTGAAGTTGATTAGATGTTCGATTTAGGGGTAGGAAGACATGCTGAAGACGATGGTGAAAATTATTTTCTCGACGGACAAGTATTTCGCCCGGAATCCGGCCCAAACCGGAAAGTTTGTTGAAAGTAAAAGTTTTATTTGAAATTGATTAGACGTTCGATTTAGTGGTAGGAAGACATGCTGAAGACGATGGTGAAAACTATTTTCTCGACGGACAAGTATTTCGCCCGGAATCCGGCCCAAACCGGAAAGTTTGTTGAAAGTAAAAGTTTTATTTGAAGTTGATTAAATGTTCGATTTAGAGGTAAGAAGACATGCTGAAGACGATGGTGAAAACTACTTTCTCGACGGACAAGTATTTCGACCGGAATCCGGCCCAAACCGGAAAGCTTGTCAAAATTAAAAGTTTTATTTGGAGTTGATTAGATGTTCGATTTAGGGCAAGAAGACATGCTGAACACTTATGTGAAAACAAGTTTCTACCCGGACATGTAGTTCGTCCGGAATCCGGCCAAAACCGGAAAACTGTTGGAAGTCAAAGTTTTATTTCTAGTTGATTAGATAAGCGATTTAGGGGTAAGAAGAGATGCTGAGTTCCTGTATGACAATCATATTTTACCCGGACATATAGTTCGACCGGAATCCGGCTGGAATCGGAAAATTTGTTATAAGCTAAATTTCTATTTGAAGTTGATTAGATGTTCATTACTGGGGAAAGAAGATACCCTGATTTCGTGTTTGAGCTTTCTTTTTTCGCCGGACAAGTAGTTCTGGAGTTCGGCCGGAACCGGGAAATTAGCAGAAGTGGCAGGAAGTTTTCGTCAAAACAGATATGATTGGGGTAAACACACATGCTGAATCCAAATCTGAACTTGGTTTTCTCAGGTGATTAGCTATTTGGCCTTAATCTGTTTCTGAATTTTAATTTTAAAAATGTTCAAGGAGTCTGGCGAAGACTGGATCTGGCTAAGACAAGACCCTGTTGTCTGGACCAGATATTGAATTTTGGGATCCCATCGAAACCTTTGGTCTTGTTCTCCTAGCAAAGCAACCAAGTTTGAGCAAGAACAGAGATTCAACTAATTGTATGCTGATCTAAATTTCCGTGTTCTTTTGGAGCGAACTCGTGTAACACCGATCCCTGGAAATTAGAGTTTCCTTTTTTTTTTTTACGAAATCCCAAATATTTTGTAGAATCAGATTTCTCTTTTTCTCTAGTATTTATGTTGCCTGCCTGTTTTTCCTCATCTACCCTCGTCCCTTGCCCAAATCTGAAAAATACAATTCAATAGCCTTTGCCAACTTTGCGGTAATACCCTCCAGCTTGAGGCTACGAAACTTGCAGACCGGCCGACTCCGTTGCTTGCTTTGCTCCGACACCCCTTATCTTCGTCCGGCTCTTTTGAATAATTAACAGTCAAGATGGGTTTGAATAATTAAAAACTCAGATGGGGATGCTCAGGAGAATAGTTGCGAAAACAGATTTATGTACCTTCTTTTAGAGCGATGGTTTTAGATGGTAGTTGGATGGGGGGGGGGGGGGTCCGAGAAATGTATTAACATATGTATAAATCAAACCGATAGAGATAATGGGGTGAAAACTGGCAAATACAATCGCCATCGGCCCGAATTGTAAGCTGTGAGATCTGGACCAGGTACGACCTCTGTGGGGGGAGGTTGTTGGTGTATACTGTTGTAATTACATTCAGACAATGGCTAAAAATGGATAGGTCAGCTACGGTGCTTCTGACAGCAATATTGCGGCCCTTCTTGGCAAGGGTCCTCGTCAAGCTGTGTAATGTCTAATAAATCACCTTGAAATATTCAGTTAATAAACAGGATTTGTAATATTTTTCAAGTTTAATCGGATCAAACTTGACTTGTTTAATCCGATTAAACGTTCGCAAGTTCACGTTAGACTTGATAAATATGAAAAATGCAACTTTTGTACTCCGTCATTTTCATTTTGAAATTCTTTTTCTTTTTGAAATGACGGATGATAAATACATAAAATTAAGTATTCGAGTTCTAACGTAGCTTGTATTTTTGAATTGACAATGTAACCACCGGAGGCGTTACTAGCCAAAAATTTTAGGGGAGGGGAGGTATTTATCGACTGGCTCTTAATGTTTTACAGACTGTTTTTCAGAAGAATTTTCAGAACAACGGACCATTTTATGGCACTTGCCCTTCGGCAAAGTCGGCGATCACAATGTCTGTCCGTCCGTCGGTCTGTCGGTTCGGGTTTTGCTACTCTGTGCACTTCCATAAGCTACATAAGCTTAGCAGGCATATCAGTAGCATCCAAATGATTAGGCTGGAAATAGTCGATTTCCCGATCCAAGCGTCGTGGGGGGGGGGGGGGGGTGGGGGGTGGAGGGAGGGGAAGTCCGGATCTTGGGGCATTTATAGCTACTGAACGGATGATCGATTCTTAATGAAACTTGGCATTTGGAAAGACTTAGCGTCTCAAGCGACCCAAGCCCCCCCCCCACAAAAAAAAAATGCCAAAATAATCGTTTTTATAACCGTTAACCTCTGACCTGTCTTTTTTACTTTTTTAATCCGAGCCCCCCCCCCCCCCCTCCGAAATAACCCTAAACGTAATGCAACTGCGATGTGAAGTCAGCGTCAAAACCCAATTCCCAGTTTTCAAGTTCAAGTTTAATCGGATCAAACTTGACTTGTTTAATCCGATTAAACATTCGCAAGTTCACGTTAGATTTGATAAATATGAAAAATGCAACTTTTGTACTCCGTCATTTTCTTTTTGAAATGACGGATGATAAATACATAAAATTAAGTATTCGAGTTCTAACGTAGCTTGTATTTTTGAATTGACAATGTAACCACCGGAGGCGTTACTAGCCAAAAATGTTAGGGGAGGGGAGGTATTTATCGACTGGCTCTTAATTTTTTACAGACTGTTTTTCAGAAGAATTTTCAGAACAACGGACCATTTTATGGCACTTGCCCTTCGGCAAAGTCGGCGATCACAATGTCTGTCCGTCCGTCGGTCTGTCGGTTCGGGTTTTGCTACTCCGTGCACTTCCATAAGCTACATAAGCTTGGCAGGCATATCAGTAGCACCCAAATGATTAGGCTGGAAATAGTCGATTTCCCGATCCAAGCATCGTGGAGGGGGGGGGGTGGAGGGAGGGGGAATCCGGATCTTGGGGCATTTATAGCTACTGAACGGATGATCGATTCTTAATGAAACTTGGCATTTGGAAAGACTTAGCGTCTCAAGCGACCCAAGCCAAAAAAAAACAAAAAAACAGGCAAGTTTTCATAACCGTTAACCTCTGATCTGTCTCTTTTACTTTTTTAATCCGACCCGAGGCCCCCCCCCCCCCTCCGAAATAACCCTAAACGTAATGCAACTGCGATGTGAAGTCAGCGTAAAACCCAATTCCCTCTAATGACCTGTGAAAATCAGATAAACATCGCACAGTAGTCCTTTGCTTTGACCTGTTTACCGACCGAAACCCTTTCTGAATCTGCCTGTCATGATGGGTTTGGACTAGCGTCCCCTTAACTAATTCTCACGAGCGCGAAATTTTTCACACGGGTTGGGAACTGACAAAAACAAACCGATACTTGATTA
Source organism: Branchinecta lynchi (assembly GCA_023053575.1). Taxonomy (NCBI): domain Eukaryota; kingdom Metazoa; phylum Arthropoda; class Branchiopoda; order Anostraca; family Branchinectidae; genus Branchinecta; species Branchinecta lynchi. The sequence continues at coordinate 11,933,032 of JAKZAP010000021.1, read as the reverse complement.
CGGTTGTCCAAGGACCTGAGTCGGGAGTTGCGTAATCTTTAATTTGTTAAAGTGTTATGGGTTAATTAAAGCGGAAAAGTTTGTTGAACAGGAAGAACAATTCCAAGTAGGCTATTGTTTGCGGTCAAACAGGTGGGACAGCAGTTGCGATAGGAGCGCCGATTCGTTTTGGTTCGACGACTGTTTTGCGTACTAAAGTAGGCCAGAACGAAACCATATCCTGATATTCAATTCGAGAAGGAGGCAAGACAATCTAAATACTCGACGGAGCGGCTTCCATCCCGGTTGGAAATTCTAGGCCGATCGTGAGTCAAAAGTACGGCGGAGAAGATTGCAGCGGCGAAGGCAAATCAGTTACGCTTAAGGCGGCGTCACGCAGTACCAAGAGTGACGGCGAGCGAGTATTTAGTGGCACTATAAACTCGTCGGTTAAGGTTGATTCCCACCAATCGAGAAAAATATCAGGTTCCGGTTCACCAGTCGTCATGCATGCTGCTCAATATTATCAACTTGTGACGACGATGAATAGCATGCTGGTACGCATGCTGGTACAGCAGAACGGAGCACAAGGTGTTTCTGATCCGATGCCTAAACTGCTGGAACTCAGCGAGCGCCAACTCTTTTCTCAGCATGTTCGAGTCACGTGCCACCACATTCCCGGAAATAAGTGGGCAACTCACCTGTATCCTGTGTGGTCTGGTCCGGCGCTGGAAGCCATGTCCAGTTCAAGTAGCGACACTTTTATTGTATTGCTAGAAATATTTTAAAGCTCAAATACGCTCGGAATTTACGCAGTGTGGAAACCCACCATTACGGAGGAGACGTACCGCATCAAGTTCCGGAAAGGGAGAAGAGAAGATAGTAAAGCGAATTTCAAACTAATTAAACAGGTGTTCTGTTCCGAACGCCAATAATTCGTCAAACTCGGTTAAAATTTTACTTAAATACATCCATAATAAAAAAGTGCGTGATGACTGCGATCATACAGACGTACACCTAGAACAAAAAGAAGTCGTTACCCCCTTGCTAGATCTATTGCGCCGACACCTGACGCCAAATAGTACAGCAGCCTCGACAGAATAAAACGACCCATAGATGACACAGCCCCATGCCATCATCAGAGCCGAACCGCGCTCTGAGGAGTTTTAGCATCTGTACGAGGACACACTGACCGCCAGGACAGGCGGAACCGCAACCTCAGGCGGCTACTGGGTAGACGTATTGGTGGAAAAGGCGGAGATACGAGGTTTGGCTGTAACGAGCGAAACCGCAAGTTCAGGAGACTACCAGACGGCCAGATCAGAGGAAACCGCACGAGCGGGTGATTACAAGAGTGTTCTAGACTGCACACTGCCTCCACAGGGGATTCTTTTTCACCTGTGCAGGGGATTCCCCTGTGGAGGGGAATTCTCCAAAAAGTCTGGTGCCCAACTGAAGTATCATGTAACTCCCAAAATAGGATATAGAATACACTTCTTACACAAGTCTACTTCCCTACAGTCTGCCTACAGTAATACAGACCTGGTCAGAGTTCAAATCAGGATCATCTTGACATAGCCTACAAAGAAATGACTTGGGATCTCTGCATAATGTAGATTTGGTTGACAGGAAATAAGTTCCTCCAACACATAATCTTATCCACTGGGAAGTTGCACTAGATGATCGACTTGAAAGTGAAAGCTTCTCCATTCTGTCTCTCTTGCTGTAGCCTGAACTCCAAATGCAAGTCACCTTCAAAATGAAAGTTGGTCTTTAACTAGACAAACATGATCTTAAGTAGATGCTGACAAAGACACTGGAGGGATACTGCAGGGGTGCTGATCACGATTTTATTGGGAAAATGTATTGTTGGTATTATTGTTGGAGTTTGTTGACAGTAAATTCTTCTGCACCTTCTACAAAAGCGTCTGCAAGTGCGCAGAAATGAAAATTTAACTCTATGCAAGAATTGCTTCCTTGATCTTTTTGAAAAGTTGTCATCATGGTAGCCTTAAAGATTAATTGTTCCGATTTTTTCTCGGATTACAGGAAAACAGTCATACTTCCATCGACAGAAGCTGGTCTTAGAATTTGTGACCTTATCAACATTCTTAAACTTGAATTAAATGTGTCGTCAGATGCTGGCCTTGTGATTGAGGATAAACCAAATGGAGATGGCCAGTATTTTTTTGTTCTTGGACATAGTCTCCTCAATCACTTAATAGAATTTAAAAAGGATGGATACTTACATTTAAAGTGAGTATAATAATCTTTTTATTCAAACAATGTTTACAACGGATATGTCAGCTACGATTCTTCATCAGCGATATTTCTGCCCTTCTTGGCAGGTTTGTTTTCTTCGCCAAAGTTGCACCAGAGGATTGACAGCCTGATGAGGAGCCTTGCCAAGAAGTGCGGAAATATCGCTGATGAAGAATCGTAGCTGACATATCCGTTGTAGACATTGTTCAGTTGGGCACCAGATTTTTTGGAGAATTCTCCTGCTCAAGGGAATCTCCTACTGAGGTGAAAAAGATTCTCCTGTTATTATTGATTTTTGGAGTGAAAGAGACCAGTGAAGTTAGAATATTTTTTTTTTCATATTTCAGTTCTAGAGACACCAGGAAACTCTGTCTTGCTTCCCCACTCCCCACCCTCCACCCTAACTCTAGAAATTCTATAAAATAGGGCAGAAAACAGAAAAGTTGCATTTTTTTCCTTTACCTGGTATCCAAGAGTGGTTCTTGATGCCAGTGTGCATGACTGCCTTTACAGTGAAACTTTAGAATCCTGTTACTGACCTTATAATTCATTCCTTCCTTTCTTCTTGGAACTCATTAACTTTTGTCCAAGTGCTTTCACCTGCTGTGGAGAAAACACCAAAGCAGGATAATTCACTTTGCCAGTAGGTGTCACCTGAGGGGAGGATTTATCTTGGGCAGGTGGAATCGCTTCTGGTGTTGAATTCACTTGTCTAGTAGGATTCACATAGGCTATTTGGTGTAGGGCCGCAGCATGTTAACATCACTGCAGAAGTGTTCCATTTCACAGAAAAAAATGGAAATTGGTTTTTAGAAAAGATGACTAATATTTTTAATATTTTATGAATTATTATCCATGTAATTTCTTATAGCAGAGATTTTGTGTTTTTAGGTGCAGCAAGGACAAGCAGGTCAGAAAAAAAATAAGAATGTCTGTTTGACAGAAGTGGTTGCGTCCCGTTTCAATAGAACAAAATGGAAGTTGACTATTAAATCAAGAGGACTCTATGACTGATAATTTGATATTTTAGGAATTTGATTTTTTTTTTGTATAAAAAAAATTATAATTTTTGTATGTTAGACTACCTATAACAGAAATCGGATTTTTCTACGGCTGCGTGAACAGGACCCTTGCCAAGATGGCCGAATACTCACTATGACCAACTGCCTCTGAATCTCGGAATAAGGAGAAACGTTTTCTGTCAACGAATCAACGGCGTTTGGTTGAGACCCTGTTCCGTATTAACTACGGAATTTTATATCTTTAGAAAGGCCAAATACTCTATATGACCAAGTCAAACACACGGCAGTGAATCTCGGAAAAACGAGAAACGTCGCCGAAACGATGACTCAATTTTTTTGTCAACCAATCAACGCCGTTGGTTGGGGAGAGCTCTGGTGACGGTATTTAATGTGATTATTGCCGTATTAACTAAACTCTGAAGTTTGTATCTTCAAGTTATGGGTCAACCAATCAACGGCGTTGGATGGTGACGCTTCCGGCTCTCCCTGTAGGTACACGGGCGGTTTTTCATCGACACATAGAGTTGATTATCAAGAGGATTATAACTAATCTCGGAATTTTTTTTGGCTGTAGCTTTTTGCACTTGACAGTGGATCTCGGTAAGACCAGCGAGAAACGTCGCCCAAACGATGACTCAAATTTGTTGTCAACCAATCAACGGCGTTGGTTGGGGTAAGCTGTGGTAACACTATTTAAATATGTTTGATTGCCGTATTAACTAAACTCGGAAGTTTGTATATTCAAATTCTGGGTCAACCAATCAACGGCGTTGGATGGTGAGAACTGCGGTGACGCTTCCGGCTCTCCCTGTAGGTACACAGGCGGTTTTTCATCTACACATAGAGTTGGTTATCAAGAGGATTATAACTAATTTCGCTTTTTTTTTGCTGCGGATTGATCAGCACTTTTGCTAATAAAGTAAAAAAAAATATACAAGTGAATCTCGAGAAGACGCTCTTCCGTATTAACTACGGAATTTTATATCTTTAGAAAGGCCAAATACTCTATATGACCAAGTCCAACACACGGCAGTGAATCTCGGAAAAACGAGAAATGTCGCCGAAACGATTACTCAATTTTTGTGTCAACCAATCAACGGCGTTTGTTGGGGAGAGCTCTGGTGACGGTATTTGAATGCGATTATTGCCGTATTAACTAAACTCTGAAGTTTGTATCTTCAAGTTCTGGGTCAACCAATCAACGGCGTTGGATGGTGACGCTTCCGGCTCTCCCTGTAGGTATACGGGCGGTTTTTCATCGACACATAGAGTTCGTCATCAAGAGGATTATAACTAATCTCGGATTTTTTTTTCTGCGGCTTGATCAGCACTTTCGCTAAGAAAGTAACACAAAAACACGTAAGTGAATCTCGGGAATAATAAGAAACGTCGCCCAAACGATGACTCAAATTTTGTGTCAACCAATCAACGGCGTTGGTTGGGGAGAGCTGTGGTGGCGCTATTTAAATGTGATTGATTGCCATATTAACTAAACTCGGAAGTTTGTATCTTCAAATTCTGGTTCAACCAATCAACGGCGTTGGATGGTGAGAGATGCAGTGACGCTTCCGGCTCTTCCTGTAGGCACACGGGCGGTTTTTCATCGACACGTAGGCAAACGATAACTCAAATTTTCTGTCAATCAATCAACGGCGTTGGTTGGGACTCTGTTCCGTATTAACTACGGAATTTTGTATCTTTAAAAAGGCCGTATACTCTATATGACCAAGTCCAACACACGGCAGTGAATCTCGGGGAAAACGAGAAACCTCGCCCAGACGATGACTAATTTTTTTTTTTCAACCAATCAACGGCGTTGGTTGGGGAGAGCTATGCTGATGCTATTTAAATGTGAGTGACTGCCGTACTTCAAATTCTGGGTGAATCACAGGCCAGTGAATCTTGGGAAAAACGAGAAACGTCGCCCAAACGATGACTCATTTTTTTTGTCAATCAAACAACGGCGTTGGGTGGGTAGCTGTGGTGGCGCAATTTAAATATTATTGATTGCCGTATTAAATAAACTCGGAATTTTGTATCGTCAAATTCCGGGTCTGTCAATTAACGGCGTTAAATGGGGAGAACTGCGGTGACACTTCCGGCTTTTCCTGTAGGTACACGGCTGTTTCATCGGCACGTAGACTTGGTTATCAAAAAGATTAATTGAACTCGGAATTTTTCAGATGCGGCTGGAACAGCACTTTCGCCAAAAAAGTAAAAACAACACGCCAGTGAATCTCGTGAAGAACGAGAAACGTCACCCAAACAATGACTGAAATTCTGTGTCAACCAATTCATGCGTTAGAGATTTTTCGACCTGACAACTAATTTATTGAAAACCCCCCCAAAAACTGATAGCACAATTAACTAGAGCAATGGTAAATGTTTATCCTCTCATGAGCTCTACTAGAAGATATGGAAGGATTCTCCAGCGAAATCCCTCAGTTTATTCGTCATTTCCTCGATGCGTCAAGGTCTTCTAACATGATTTTGCACTTGACTGATAATACAGGTCCGCCTCCATCTGTGTCCCTCATCCTATAGTACCGAGAAAATTTTCGTACACGTGCTAGTCAATAGAATGCCCCACTGACCCTCCATAAACACAGTAAATCGAGGCCCGACGCTCATTAAGAAGCTAACGAAGAAACTTACAAAGGTTTGCAGGCAATCTCCCGACCTGCTTGCATTAACGTACTCCCATTCCGCATAGACTCTACTGCGCTTTTAATACGTTCCATTTTATTATCCGTCCTTGACTCTCTGAACTGAAATCCCTCTAGAAATTTCGTATATATAATAAATTGAGCTGACACGACTTCAGTATACTGTCGATGACTCATCGTGCACAGGGTGAAAAGTTGTCAAGGGAGGGGATACACGCTTTTTCAGGAAAGGAAGAAAAACTAAGAGACGAGACTTTATAATGTCACCCCAAGCTTGGTGGTGAAGCTGGGAGACGACAATATTCATACATATCTAGCGTGTGTCCACAGTGTGCCCATTTTATCGTTGTATAGATAGTTTAGGAGAAGTCGCAAGCCCCTTGAGTCTGAGATCAACCGTCTGGCTTCTAAACTGGGAAGTCTGGGCTAACCGGGAAATTTGGGAAGCTTCTGGTCGTATATTATACAGCAAGAAAGGCATTGCTGTAGTGATGGGTGATATTGGGATTGCTGATATATCAGTTTTTGTTTTCGATAACCGTTATGTTTCGCGTCTCGCTTCCCAAAAATTTCAGGTAGAAAATAAACGTAAACAAATATATTGCATAATCTCAAATGCAGAAATTGAAAAACAGATTGAGCATATCTATGTACCCGTTTCGAACTATATAATTCTAGAAACATAAGCTATACACAATTCTGGCTCCAAGTCCCCCCCCCCCGTACTTTAACAGGCGATATTCACTAGTCAAAAGACAGGGTATTCTTAGGGTATCACAACCGGCCACCTTGTTCGTTGTTGCCTGGATGAATTGGTTCCAATTACATTTTATACTCTTGAGTCTGAATTGTCTATTTCGTTCTGCTTGTTTGGTTAAAATGAAATTAAACAAAATAAAATCAGTAAAAAGCAAGATAGCAGCGTAATTAACGTTACATCTTTTCCTGCTTCAGTTTGGTATAGATTTCCTTTTTAATTATGATAATTTTTGTTTAAGTATTTTCATCCTTGATTTGATCGAAAGAAAGCACGGCTGGTTCTGTTCGTTTGGAATTATATATAGGCATTATATGTAGATTATGCAAATCAGTTATCATACTTGTTAGCTATGTAACCCGGTTGTCGCACCAAAGTATAAACACAATTACCTTGGACATTATGGACGTGTGTTGTGTGCAAGTTGTCTGGGCAATGAGTCCAGTGTATCCACTTCATGATGGAAAGTTTTCCGTTCTGATAGACAAAAAAAATCAGTAAAATTCCGACAGTTGAGAATGAAAAATCCTTCAAAAGATCCGTCAACTTTTCGTCCAAAACCCGTCGAAAACCGTTAAAAAACCCTACGTTTAGCAGTAGCACATGGAAGTTGTTACATGCAGAATCGTGAACGTTCTCTTTTGATAGGGACAGTTACCACCGGTTAGAAACAATAGACAAGAAACGCATCTCCACGGGCGACTTTTTGTACGAATTTCAAGAAATATTGCAACTGATTCTTAAAGCACACCTCTTACTAGAAATGATAATTTACCTGTGAAACGGATCAGAAAAAATGTTTTCCGAAAATACCATTACTTTCCATCTGAAATTAGCGATTTTCTTGTTAGAGCTTGTCGACTCTATCCAGCCCTCCTGCTCTCCAACGCGGCGGCTGGTCACAAAACATTTGAAAACTGAACGCACCGTGGTTAAAAAGTTGGAAAACTAAGCAAATAAAAGAAGTAAAAAAAAGACGATTCTCATATCCTTATATTTGAAAGAGTCGTCAGCGGACATTGAAGATTCTGGCAAACTTTGCGTTGTGTGACGGGCAAAACTCGGCACATCCGAAAAAACGCCAAAAGTTCGTGGGCACAAAACGAAACAATGGAGAAAGGTGCGGATTTTAGAAGCTTGTGGTTGTACATGGGAGCTAGGTATATTATAAAAGGCAGAATAAGTAAGAGGGGTCCTTTAAGTAAGTAAGATTTAGCAAAATGTCATTCGCGATGAGAGGTATTGCAACATCCCCTTCATTTCAGCTTTTGCTGGAGAGGGTGAAGCCCCGGTAAAAGCTTCTAATATCCACGATATTTCTTGCAAAATAGAACATTAAACAAAAAACAGCGCTGAAAGCGAAATTTTTCGGAACATTAGTGGCCAAGCGTTTTTTAGGAATCCAGATGAAAGCAAGGTCTACATTATGTCATAGGCCTGTCCGTCTGTCTGTGAACACGATTACTTTTTAACTGAGTAATGGATTTTGACTGAAGTTAATATGTTGCGGTGCTTTCACTCCATCATTTTTGAAAGAATAGTAGTGGTAGCTGTAGTAGTGATTTTTTATTGAAAAAAAGGTAGTCCAGAATAAAGTAGAATTGTTTTGAGTTTAAAAAAAAAAAATATATCCATCCACCAGGTCCGTCGTTTTATCTTGTCTCTTACAATTTCTTTTCTAGACATTTGATCAAGGTCAACCTCTTTTATACTAAAGCACGGTAATGAAAAACTCTGCAAATACAGAGATTTGCACAAAACCAGCTACGTACAAGCTGCGAGCCACAGGTGTGAAATCTATAATCTGGTTGGATCTATCTGTTTTATGCGCACGAATCAGCGCGTTGTCTGAATGATAAGGTAACTAAGCTTATTAAGCAAACATTGGTGTTCGATGATAAAATGCTCATGAAATTCACTATTATAGAAATGATGAGAGATCCAGAAAAACTATATAGAATATAAGGTTTTACGCAAGATTTTCAGAAATCTGTCAAAAATCTGAAAATCCGTCGGGTCAAATTCTCATCCGTCAAGGACCCGAGAAATCCGTTTTTGACGGAAAAATCCGTCAAAGCGGGAACGCTGACACTGACTTAATAGCTTGTTCACACGGGGATGAAACAGCGACCGATTCTCGATCAGCGGCTGATTTACGAGCGTAAATAGCGATTGACAAACATCAAAAAATCAGACGCCGATCTTCCAAATAGGCGCGTATTTTCATCACAGTCACCCTTCGGGATAAACTAAATCCTTTGGAATGTGACCTATGATGACTCTAGACACAGTAATTAGGGGAATTAGGTCAAACTTGGCGAATTTTAGGTCAAGGCAGTTCAAATTCTGTAAGACCAATGTGAACATAGCATGATTTTTACACCATCATCCCCAGATTACTTAATTGATCTCGAGGAAAAGGTAGAATAATTTTCTAATTACAACAACGTCTGTTCTGTTTCTGTCTAATATTTGTTTTCGTTGTTTTTCTTTAAAAAAAAATAATTTAAAGAATTTTTTCATTCAACGTTCATTGGAAAATGACTGAATAACACTAAAATAATTACATTTTAGTCTCGCATTCTTTATATTAATTATTATTAATATTTTCTGTTCTCATTTAAAAACAAAAATATTTAAATGAATTTTATTTGCTTTTGAACATGAAATCCAAAGACTACAAGTCAACTATATTTGACTTTGAATAACTCACAAGATGTTTTTGTTAATTTCTAGATTTTGTTACAAACAAAAAGAATATTCGGAATTAGGTTTTTTCTTTTTAATTCTCCCGTCAACCACAAACAGTTGATGCATCGTCTGAACACATCAGCCGCTGTTTACGCGCTCATTTCGGTCCCATGTGAACTTTGCATCTTTCGTTGTCTTTTCCGCTCTGGGCAGTTTATCACAAACCAAGAATTCCCAGTTTCTGGCTGATTAACACACACCAGGAATTCATGTTTTGGATAGCTTGCTTTGAGTCGTTTACCATAAACCAAGAATTCCCGGATTTTGGATTGTTGGCTTTCAGCAGTTACCATAATCGAAAAATTCCTGCATCAGGACAGGATACAAGTCACAAGTTTCACTGGTCGGCCCAGTACTTCCAGTTTTATGAGACATACCGTTGAAATCAGCTACGGCAATTTGCGAATAATCTGTTGTGATTTAGAAGAAGTTATGCATGAATCGTTAACGTTATGCATGAACGTTATAGGAAAAATTCAGCAGATGCTTTTGGCGGGTTTTTCGTCAATTCCTGGCAATGCTTGCTATGCTATAATTCCTAACACACGTCTGTTCTGTTTATGTCTAATATCTGTTTTCGTTGTTTTCTTTTTAAAAAATAATTTAAAGAATTTTTCCCGATTTTTCCATTCAACGTTCACAGAAAAATGACTGAATAACACTGAAATAATTGCATTTTGTTATCGCATACTTTATATTTATTATTATTAATATTTTATGTTCTCATTTAAAGACAAAAATACATAAATGAATTTTATTTGATTTTGAACATAAAATTGTCGAGTAGCCTATAATCTGTCAATATTCAATTTGTGACTTTGGGTTATTCTAAGTCAACTATATTTGACTTTGAATAACTCACAAGATGTTTTGTTAATTTCTATATTTTGTTACTAACAAAAAGAATATTCGGAATTAGGTTTTTCTTTTTATTCTCCCGTCAACCCCAAACAGTTGATCCGTCGTCTGACCACATCAGCCGCTGTCTACGCGCTTATTTCGGTCCCGCGTGAACAAGCTATAAGCAATCCGTGAAACAATCAGTATTTTGCATCTTGCTTGTCCTTTCCGCCCTCGGCAGTTTATTATAAACCAAGAATTCCCAGTTTCTGGCTGATTAACACAAGCAGTCCACGAAACAATCAGAATTTTGCATCTTGCTTGTCCTTTCCGCTCTCGGCAGTTTATTATAAACCAGGAATTCCCAGTTTCTGGCTGATTAACACGAACCAGGAATTCATGTTTTGGATAGCTTGCTTTGAGTCCTTTACCATAAACCAAGAATTCCCGGATTTTGGATTGTTGGCTTTCAGCAGTTACCATAAACCAAGAATTCCTGCATTAGGATACAAGTCACAACGTTGAGCAATTTGAAATTTGCGAATAATCTGTTGTGATTTAGAAGACGTTGTGCATGAATCGTTAACGTATGCATCGTCATAGGAAAAATTCAGCAGATACTTTTTGGCGGGTTTTTCGTCTCTTCCTGGCAATGCTTGCTAGCTGTAATTCCTAACATTTACAAATTACAACAGATTACATCCCAGGTGTTGTCTGTTGAAATTGCGCATCCCTGGGTTATCTTTTATAAAAATTTGCGGCAGTGAAGGTAGCAGAAACGGTTAGTGTTTCCCGGATTAGCTAAACTGGCGGAGTTAATAACGACCCTAGGATTTTGTCCGCTGCACAAAGCCCTTGCAAAATCGTGAGCACAACTGGATTTTGTTTTATTCTGAACAAAATGGATCAGAAATACTAGATAAAAAATAAAAATGTATTGCATAGCTCCGGTGATGGCTGGCCACTCCGATGAAGTGCTTCACCAGAAGTATAAGTGTCACTGGGTCACCCCAGCTGTCACCAGCGAACACCCTTAATTGGTTGACACACAATTTGAGTCGTCGCTCGAATCAAAAAACATTTTGTTTATTTCGGCCCTTCTTGGAAGGGTTCCTGTCCGGGCAGCCGTACAAAAAGTTCCGATTCTGTTGGCCGACGTTTCTCGTTCTCGATGTTCAGTGGCGTATTCGCCCTTTCTGAAGACATAAAATTACGAGTTTAGTTAATCCTCCTGATCACCACAGCTCTCCCCAACCAACGACGTTGATTGGTTGACACAAAATTTTGAAAACGTTTCCGGAGATTCACTGGCGTGTTTTTGGAATTGGTCATATAAATTCGGACCTTATAAAGAAACAAAATTCCAAGTTTAATTAGTCCTCTTGATAACCGCCGTGTACCTACCGGGAGAGCCTGGTGCGTCACAGCAGCTCTCCCATCCAACTCCGGTTGACCCAGGATATGAGATACAAAATTCAGAGTTTAATACACATTTAAATAGCGTCGCCACAGCTCTCCCCAACCAACGCCGTTGATTGGTTGACACAAAATTTGAGTCATCGTTTGGGCGACGTTTCTTGTTCTTCCCGAGATTCACTTACGTGTTTTTTCTTACTTTATTAGCGAAAGTGCTGATCAAGCCGCAGAAAAAAAATTCCGAGATTAGTTATAGTCCTCTTGATAACGAACTCTACGTGTCGATGAAAAACCGCCCGTGTACCTACAAGGAGAGCCGAAAGCATCACCGCAGCTCTCACCATATAACGCCGTTGATTGGTTGAACCAGAACTTCAAGATACAAACTTCCGAGTCTAGCTAATACGGCAATCAATCACATTTAAATATCGTCACCACAGCTAACCCCAACCAACGGGCGTTGATTGGTTGACACAAAAATTGAGTCATCGTTTGTGCGACGTTTCTCGTTTTTACCGAGATTCACTGCCAAAAAGCCACAGCAAAAAAAAAATCCCGGGATTAGTTATAATCCTCTTGATAACCAACTCTACGTGTCGATAAAAAACCGCCCGTGTACCTACAGGGGGAGCCGGAAGCATCACCGCAGCTCTCACCATCCAACGCCGTTGATTGGTTGAACCAGAACTTGAAGATACAAACTTCCGAGTCTAGCTAATACGGCAATTAATCACATTTAAATATCGTCACCATAGCTAACCCCAACCAACGCCGTTGATTGGTTGACAACAAAATTTAGTCATCGATTGGGGGACGTTTCTCGTTTTTACCGAGATTCACTGCTGTGTGCAAAAAGCCACAGCAAAAAAAAAATTCCGAGATTAGTTATAATCCTGTTGATAACCAACTCTACTTGTCGATGAAAAACCGCCCGTGTACCTACAGGGAGAGCCGGAAGCTTCACCGCAGCTCTCACCATCCATCGCCGTTGATTGGTTGACCTAGAACTTGCAGATATGAACTTCCGAGTTTAGTTAATACGGCAACCAATCACATTTAAATAGCGTCACCAGAGATCTCCCCAGCCAACGCCGTTGATTGGTTTACACAAAAATGTGAGTTATCGTTTCGGCGACGTTTGACCTTTTTCCAAGGTTCACTGCCGTGTGTTGGTTTTAAAAGCTACCGTGTGCAAAAAGCACCAGCGAACAAAAAAATTCCGAGCTTAGTTAATATCGGGTTATTTGAAATACCCCAAACAACGCCGTTGATTGGTTGACATAAAATATGAGTCATCATTTCGGCGACGTTTCTTGTTTGTCCGAGGTTCACTGCCGTGTGTTGGTTTTAAAAGCTGCCATGTGCAAAAATTCGCAGCCAAAAAAAATCAGAGATTAGTTAATCCTCTTGACAACCAACTCTATGTGTCGATGAAAAACCGCCCGTGTACCTACAAGGATAGCCGGAAGCGTCACCGCCGCGTTCACCATCAAACGCCGTTGATTGGTTGACCTAGAATTTGAAGATACAAACTTCCAAGTTTAGTTCATACGGCAATCAACCGCATTTAAATAGCGTTACCAGAGCTCTCCCCAACCAACGCCGTTGATTGGTTGACACAAATTTGAGTCATCGTTTCGGCGACGTTTCACGTTTTTCCGAGATTCACTGCCGTGTGTTGGACTTGTTCATACCCCAACCAATGCCGTTGATTGGTTGACAACAAATTTGAGCCATCGTTTCGGCGACGCTTCTCGTTTTTCCAAGATTCACTGCCGTGTGTTGGACTTGGTCATATAGAGTATTCGGCATGTCTAAAGATATAAAATTCCGTAGTTAATACCGAACAGGGTCCCAACCAACGCAGTTGATTCGTTGACAGAAAACGGTTCTCGTTATTCCGAGATTCAGAGGCTGTCGGTCATAGTGAGTATTCGACAATCTTGGCAAGGGTCCTGTTCAGGCAGCCGTAAAATATACGATTTCTGTTGTAGGTAGGCTTTGGGTAGGCTACCATAAAAAGAATTATATTTTTTTTTTATACAATAAAAATTTAAATTCCTAAATTTCAAATTATCAGTCATAGAGTCCTCTTGATTTAACAATCAACTTCCATTTTGTTCTGTTGAAACGGGACACACCCACTCCTGTCAAACAGACATTTCTTAGTTTTTTCTGACCTTCTTGTCCTTGCTGCAACAAAAACATAATCTCTGCTATAAAAAATTACATGGATAATAATTCATAACACATTAAAAATATCAGTCATCTTTTTTAAAAACCAATTTCCATTTTTTTCTGTGAAATGGAACACTTCTGCAGTGATGTTCACATGCTGCGGCCCTACATCAAATAGCCTATGTGAATCCTACTAGACAAGTGAATTCAACACCAGAAGCGATTCCACCTGCCCAAGACAAATCCTCCCCTCAGGTGACACCTACTGGCAAAGTGAATTATCCTGCTTTGGTGTTTTCTCCACAGCAGGTGAAAGCACTTGGACAAAAGTTAATGAGTTCCAAGAAGAAAGGAAGGAATGAATTATAAGGTCAGTAACAGGATTCTAAAGTTTCACTGTAAAGGCAGTCATGCACACTGGCATCAAGAACCACTCTTGGATACCAGGTAAAGGAAAAAAATGCAACTTTTCTGTTTTCTGCCCTATTTTATAGAATTTCTAGAGTTAGGGTGGAGGGTGGGGAGTGGGGAAGCAAGACAGAGTTTCCTGGTGTCTCTAGAACTGAAATATGAAAAAAAAAATATTCTAACTTCACTGGTCTCTTTCACTCCAAAAATCAATAATAACAGGAGAATCTTTTTCACCTCAGTAGGAGATTCCCTTGAGCAGGAGAATTCTCCAAAAAATCTGGTGCCCAACTGTTGTTTGAATAAATGTTTCAAAGTCAGCTTGGGCTCAAAGAATATCGATGATAATCCTTTGTCCCAGGTATTAGGACAGATAAATGACTACAGCCAGAGGCATTACTAACCAAAATGTTTCAGGGGGGGGGGGGGCAAGATATTTACTGACTGGCTGGTCATCTTTACAAACTATTTTGATGTAAAATAACTGTTTTCAAGAAAAAATTACTGTTTAAAAAAAATCAACTGATTTTAAGAAAACAACTTTTTTATGAAAATATTGACTATTGTAAAGAAAAACCAACGGTTTCCACAAAAAAGGCAACTGTTTGTATGAAAAATTGTGATGCTTTGCACCAACTGGGGCTCTATTTTTTACCGATTGGCCAAAAATGGGGGGGGGGGAATTCCACCCTCCCCCCATTGTATTGTGATGGCTCTGACTACAGCCACAGGAATCAGGTCTCTTGCCAGTCTAGAACAGTAATCTGTTTCCTACTTGGTTAGCTACAGTCTGCAACAAACCCCTTATTTTGGAGACCCTATGCCAACACCAGTTATCTCTAGCACTTAAAGCACAATGGACACTTCTAATGCTTTACTTTGTATTAAATGCTTCACAAATAAACATTTCCGACTTCCTTTAAAGTGCGAACACACTATGAGGATTTCCCGTTCGGATTTCCCGCACTTTCATCATCAAGTTGAAAAAGTTTAAACTTTTCCATATGGAAGTGATGATAGTGCCACAAATCCGTGCAGGAATTCCAGTCTGGGAGCTCCCGATCCTGATCTTATGTTCGCACTATTAGAAGGCACTACGAAAATCAGCCCTTTTCTTGTTACCCCTTGTCTTTACCTCTCTGGCATTTCAGCGATCCAAATCTTAGGAGCTGGGATATCGTGGCAGGAAATTCAAAAACTCCCAGCAATGCTTGATACAAAAGGATATATTTGAGATGTCTCCAAAGTTTAGCCGCAGATGTAGTTTACCTGATTGTTCTCATCAGAAGTTCCATGACTTAAAGTGCTTATTAAAAAAAGTTCTTTGTGGAATAGTGTTGTGAAGATTGATTAGCTTGCTTTATAAAATGTACCAGAATACGCAATAAGCTTATAAAAAATAACATAACTGCAAAAGTCATTCAGAAGCAAATAACCTTTTCAAATCTGAATTATACAAGCTGATTTATGCATACAATAAAGATCTACTAAGTATTATAAGAAACATCACTTTTATCTTTGTCCAAGCTAGTAAATTGAGCATGTACTAGCCCCCAAAAATTACGCTTTGAAATATCACAGAGAGGAAACTGTTGAAAAGGCTGCTGATCTATGGGGTAAGCATTGTTCCTAGGTTGTTACAGAGTGGGATTGGGGTAGTTTGATGTGCCCATTGAACTTTAACAAACCCCATGCCTTGTCCAAAACACTGGATGTACAATGCCAAATCATGACAATTGCATTGTGTTGTTATCAAATTGGGGGAATCATCCAGGTTCTTAGTAGAACTGGAACGCTAGGAAATGATAGTCCAGACACAGGTAAAGCTGAGTCTCTGACCTGGATCCATAGTGGAATAAATGAAGAGACATATATATACTTTGTTCAAGATTGCCATTCATGGACAAGACACCTACTAGAAGTGTTCCACTCTCTGAGTGTTGACTTGCATGCTATTCTGAGGCATGCTCTGCTGAGAAATGCTACATGAAGGAGCTGTCCAAGCTCCTGCAACTGACAGGAAGATTGGATAGAGAAGAATGCAATGACAATTGTTATAACAGTTGGTTTTGCCATCAGTTGTGTTTAAAGTGGT
Source organism: Branchinecta lynchi (assembly GCA_023053575.1). NCBI lineage: Eukaryota > Metazoa > Arthropoda > Branchiopoda > Anostraca > Branchinectidae > Branchinecta > Branchinecta lynchi. Next base: position 11,916,658 of record JAKZAP010000021.1, on the reverse strand, counting down.
TGTTTACTATAAATATTCTTTGAGCCCAAGCTGACTTTGTCAACGTCGGGGAAGGAAATAAACCTGTAATAAGGAAATAAACCTGTTTTTACAGGTTTGTTTCCTTCCCCGACGTTGACCCAGAGGATTGACAGCCTGACGAGGACCTTTGCCAAGAAGGGCCGAAATATAGCTGAAGAAGAATCATAGCTGACGTATCCGTTGTAAACATTGTTTGAATAAATGTTTACTATCATTTGTAAATTCGGAGACTGAGACAGTGGGCCGTTTGTGGGCTGAGTTTCAGCCAAAGTAAATCTTGATGGGGGTTCGTGGCACTCCTTTTTTGAAGCCAAGCTGACCATTCATAACAAAAGAAACGAAAACAAGATCTTCGTTTTTATGGCACTTGCCCTTCTGCCGCTCACCGTGGGGGAGTTGGTGGCTGGGGGATCCGAATTTCTAGTGAGTTCGGTACTTCCTGATGTGCTAGGATGATGATACTTGGCAGGCGTGTCAAGGACCCGAACAGATTGAATTGAGAATAGTCGTTTCCCCGATTCGACCATCTGTGGGAGAGTGGAGGGAGGGGGAATCCGGAAAACTGAGGTATTTGTATGTACGAAGGGGTGATCAGATCTTCCGTATCACAGACGGCCAATTTTGAATCCTGACTGGATCTGGTAACATTGGGGGAGCTGGAGTGGGGCACCGGAAATCTTGGGAAACGCTTAGAGTGGATGGTTGGAATGAACTTGGTGGGAAGAACAAGCAGAAGTCCTAGATACTTGAAGTTGGAGGGGGAAACCAGAAATATTTGGAAATGCTTAGAGTGGAGGGATTGGGATGAACTTACTGGGAAGAACAATCATTACCCCTAGATACATAATTGACAGAACCAGATTGTATCGGGGCTCTGTGGGGGGAGTTGGAGGGTCTTTGCCGGAATTCCGGTGATCGCCAGTTACCTTAACTTGCACTTGCAAGCAATAAGGATGTTGTATCCCGATCAGTAGCTTGCGGATGATGATGGGGCTATATTCTGGTTGCTGCTTCCAGGGCGCACCAGTCTTTTTTACTAGGACTGCCCGCGCCAGTCCACATCGAGTCGCTTTTTGAAACTTTCGGGGTGTTCGCTGGTGACAGTTGGTTCGGATAAGCTGTTCCATAGAGGAGCTGGTTGCTGGCGAACACGAAAGGTGGAGGACCTTCTGGACAGTTTCCGGGAGTTGCCCCTAGTCCGTGAGTGGTTGTCGACGGCGGAGAAGGAGGGGAGATAATTAGAGTTGAGGAGTTTGTAGACTAGTAGCATGTCCCCGCTCTTCCGCAGGTAAGTAAGTATCGAGATCTTCAGTTTCTGCAGTTGCTGTTTGTAGGAGAGTGCTCTAAGGCCTAGGATGGATTTTGTTGCTCGACTCTGGACATCTTCGATTAGTTTCTTGTCTTGTTTGTAATAGGGTGAGGCGAGGGCATGCCGCTCTCCAGCTTACGTCTGACCAAAGCTTTGTAAAGCTTCAGCATGACAGTTGGTTTGCGGGATGCGACTGATCGTTTGATCATCCCTAGTGTCTGATTGGTGCTTGGTGTGAGAATGGGATTTTAATTTTTCGTCCACAATAACTCCGAGGTCCCTTTCTTCTGAGGTGGAAGGGATCGGGACTTGGGTGCTTGATTCATGTCTTCTCATCTGGTACTGTCGCCTTGGGTGATTGTGTCCAAGGTGAAGTACATGACAGTGACTTAAGGGACCCGACACAGTGCTATAGGAAAACTTGGATCCGACCATCTTTGGGGGAGTTGAGGGAAGGGGAATCCGGAAATTACTGACTTTCGTGAGTTGCGAACGTATGGGCCAGGTCAAATGAAACTGCATGGGTGATAAGAACTGATGTCCTAGACAAGCAGAACATGCGTCCGAACCACATACAGCCACGGTTGGGGGATTTGGGGGGGGGGGGGAGCAGGTCCGGACATTTTTTTACATGCACAAAAACCAAACGGATGGACAGGATGGTTGGACAGTACTGAGTTTATGCGGCCTTGATTTTTGCAATGTGCTTCCAGACCGGATCCAACCAAGGTGTGGGGGGGGGGACGTAGCAGAAACTGGAAGTTTGCAGATAGGCTATGCTCCGATTCCAGTCAAACCTGACGGACAGGAAGAGGAGATGTCAGAGATGCAAGATTTTTATTTCCGAGTCGTATGCAGCCACACTGGGTTGAGTTCGAAGGGGAGTCTCGGAAATGTTGTGGCTCGCATTTTCAATGTAAAGAGATCATATGCCCTAGAAGACTTATTTGGGGTTCGAACCTGATCCGACCACGGCTCAGATTCAAGTGAAACTTGATAGTTGGTAAGATAAATGCTTTAGATGACCCATTTAAGAGTCAACCAGATTCGGTTGCGGTAGAAGGACTAGGAAGGGGGGGGAGGATACCTGAAAGCATCTGGCACGTCTAGGGACCAAACGAGTGGATCTATTGGGTTGAAACTTGGAAGGTAGGAAAGTCATTTGCCCTAGGTTATCCGAGGCGATACCGGAACTATATATCCTATTTCTAGGTACTAACCATATTTTTGGAATGCGGGGTATTTTGTGACGTTGTCATCTACTGTCTTGTTTCCACCTACCCATAAGAAGTGCCATATGAGCTCGTAGCTCTTGTTTTTTTTCTTTTTCTTGATCAGCTAATTACCGGTACCTCTGATTATGTTTATCCCTTGCCTAACATCTTAAGGGATGATTCGCATTATCGAGAAAAACCCCCGAAAATCCTGTTTTTGGGATCCCAAAAGTAAGTGGAGGGATACCTATGACATCGCAAAAGTTGTCCGTCTGTCCGCCCGTCCGTCCGTCTGTGCGCACTGTAACTCTCGCAGGAAATGAGATATTTTGATGAAACTTGGTGTGAGGATTCTTTGGGTCAAGAGTAAGGTCAATTTCGTAGATGGGCCATTTAGCCCTACATTTAGGGGTTGGGGAGGGGTTTTAGATTAAGGGGCAAATTAAATATTTTTAAGCAGATAATGTGATAGTCGATTATGGGGTAAGAAGACATGTTGAACACGATGGTGAAAACCATTTTGTCATCGGAAAATTAGTTCGCCCGGAATCCGGCCAAAACCGGAAAGTTTGTTTAAAGTTAGAGTTTTATTTGTAGTTGATTAGATGTTCGATTTATGGGTAAAGAGATATTGAATCCGTGTACGACAATCATTTTTTACCCGGACGTATAGTTCGTTTTTATGGCACTTGAGCTTACTCAAGTGCCATATAGCGATTGGAATTTCTGTCCGTCAGTCGGTCTGTCGGTCCCGGTTTTGCTAGTTCGGGCACTTTCAGATAAGCTAGGACGATGAAACTTGGCAGGCATATCAGGAACTGGATCAGATTAAATTAGAAATTGTCGCTTCCTCGATCCGACCATCTGGAAGGGAGTGGAGGGAGGGGGAATCCGGAAAAAATAGGAAAAATGAGATATTTTTAGCTTACGAACGGGTGGTCGGATCTTAATGAAACTTGATATATGGAAGGACTTCGTGTCTCAGACCCTCCATTTTAAATCCAGACCGGATCCGGTGACACTGGGGGGAGTAGGAGGGGGAAACCGGAAATCTTGGAAAACACTTAGAGTGGAGGGATCCGGATGAAACTTGGTGGAAAGTACAAGCAAAAGTCCTAGATACGTGACTGATATAACCGGAACGGATCCGCTCACTTTCGGGGAGCTGGGGGGGGGGAGAAGTCCAAATTTGTAGTGATCCCGCGAGTTCCGTGCTTCCTGATGTGCTGGGACGATGGAAATTGACAGGCATGTCTGGGACCCGACCAGATTAAATAGGAAATCGTCAATTCCCCGATTCGACCATCTGGGGGGGGGGGGAGTGGAGGGAGGGTGAAGCCAAAATTTGAGGTATTTTTAGCTTGCGAACGGGTGATCGGATCTTGATGAAAATTGATATTTAGGATGACCTTGTGTCTCAGACATCTCACTTTAAATCCGGGCCGGATCCGATGACACTGGGGGGAGTTGAAGGAGGGAACCGGAAATTTTGAGAAACGCTTAAAGTGGAGGGATCAGGATGAAACTTGGTGGGAAAAATAAGCACAGGTCCTAGACACGTCATTGACATAACCGGACCGGATCAGGGCACTGTGGGGGAGTTGGGGTGGGGGTCCGGATTTCTAGCGATCCCGCGAGTTCGGCATACTTCCTGATGTCCTAGGGCGATGAAACTTGGCAGGTATGTCAGGGATCCGAACAGATTGACCTGAGAACAGCCGTTTCCCCGACCCGACCATCGTGGGGGGAGTGGGTGGATGGGGAGTCCGGAATCTAGTGGCGTGCATAACTTTTGAACGGGTGATCGGATTTGAATGAAACTTGTCTGGTGAGCTATCGCCTCGGACGTTCAGTGTCACGTCCGGGTCGGGTCCGATACCTGTGGGGATGGGGGGGGGGGTGGAAAACTCAAGAAACTCTAAAAGCAGAGGGATTGGGACGAAACTTAATGGATGGAACAAGCATTAGGCCTAGATGAAATTGACGGTGCCAGATGGTTTCGGGGCTCTTTGGGGGGAGTTGGAGGGGGTTTCCTGGAATTCCGGTAGTCGTGAGTTAGAATAGTTCCAGATGTAAAACGACAACGAAACTTTGCAGGCATATTAGCGACCCGAATTATCTTGACTTAAGAACCTGACACAACATACCCCCGGAAACTTCCGTTCCTAGATCCGAGCATTTTTTGGGGAGCAAGAGAAGAGAAATATGGAAATTGACTTCTATAAATTGCGAACGAGTGGTCTGATTCGAGTGAAACTTCATGGGGGATACGAATCGATGGCCTCGACATGTAAAACATGCGTTCGAACCATATGCGACCACGATTAGGGGAATTGGGGGTGGGGGACTTTTGACATGCACAAAAACCAAACGGATGGACCGAATGAGATGCAAATTCGACAGTGCCGAGTTTATGCGGCCTAGATTTGTTATTTGGCGTCCGGGCCGGATTCGGCCAAAGTAGGGGGGGGGGTACTGGAAACTTGCAGATAGGCTATGCTCCAATTTCAGTAAAACTTGATGGACAGGAACAGGGAATTAAGAGATGGGGCCCGAACCGGCTCCGACAACGTTGGTGGGAGGGGGGGTGGGGTACCGGAACTTTCCAAAAATGCTCAGATTCGAGTGAAACTTGATAAATGGTATAAACGAAGATGCTTTAGGTGGTCGATTTTTGTTTTATTCCGAACCAGATTCGGCCACGGTAGGTTGAGATAGAGTGAGTACCGGCAATCGTGTAGCACCTCTAGGGATCAAACAAATGGATTTATTGGGATGAAAGTTTGAACAGTCACGTGCATTTGCTACAGACAATCGAGACGATGCCGGAACTGCTCAGAAATGAGGGGGTGTATGGGTGTATTTTGTGACGTTCTCATCTACTTTCTTGTACAGCCTACTCGTACAAGTGCCATATGAGCTCGTAGCTCTTGTTGAGCTTTCTTTTTTCGCCAGGCCGAAACCGGGAAATTGGCAGAAGTGGCAGGAAGTTTTCGTCAAAACAGAGATGGCGTATAGGGGTAAACACACATGCTGATTCAATACCTGAACTTGTTTTTCTCGGATGATTAACCTGTTTTTGAATTTTAATAGTAAAAATATTCAAGGAGTCTGGCGAAGACTGGATCTGGCGAAGACAAGACCCAATTGTCTGGATCGAATATTGAATTTTTGGGATCCTATCGAACCTTTGGTCTTGTTCTTTCCTTCGTGACTTCTTTTTGGGATCCCAAAACATAAGTGGAGGGATACCTATGACATCGCAAAAATGTCCGTCTGTCTGTAAGCACGATCACTCTTATGGAATGAGGTATTTTGATGAAACCTGGTGTGAGGATTCATTGGGTCAAGGGTAAGGTCAAGTTCGTAGATGGGCTCTGTAGCCCTAGATTTAGGGGTGGGGGGGGGTCAAATTAAGGGACAAATAAAATATTTTTAAACAGCTAATGTGATAATCGATAACGGGGTAAGAAGGCATTCTGAGCACGATAGGGAAAGCCATTTTCTCGCCGGACAAGTAGTTCGTCCGGAATCCGGCTATGGTTATAAGTAAAAGTTTTATTTGAAGCTGATTAAATGTTTGGTTTAGGGGTAAGAAGACATGCTGAACACCATGGTGAAACCCATTTTTTTGTCGAACAAGTAGTTCGTCCTAATTCCAGCCAAAACCGGAAAGTTGGTTAAAAGTAAAAGTTTCACTTGAAGTTGATTAAATGTTCGGTTTAGAGGTAAAAGACATGCTGAAGACGATCCCCCCGGAATCCGGCGAAAACCGGAAAATTTGTTAAAAGCAAAAGTTTGATTAGATGACAGATTAAGGGGTAAGAAGAGAGGCTGAGTCTGTAAATGAGAATCGTTTTTTACCCGGGAATATAATTAGTCCGGAATCCGGTTGTAACCGGATAAGTCGATTAGATGTTCTTTATAGGGATAAGGAGATACGATGGATTCGTTCCTGAATTTTCTTTTTTTGCTGGACTAGTAGTTCGCTCGGAATTCGGGCGAAACCGGAAACTTGGCAGAAGTAAAGCAAGAAGTCTTGGTCACTATCGTCAAAATAGATATGGCTTATATTATAGAGGTATATCTGAACTTGGTTTCTCTGACGATTAGCCTGGCGAAGACAAGACCCAGTTTTCTGAATCAAATATTAGATTTTGGGATCCCATCGACACCTTTGGTCTTGTTCATTCTGATCCATTTTATTACTGTGGGATAGGCCAGAAACTTTGGCCGAAACTCATGCGACAAATGGCCCATCGTCTCAATCCCCAAGTTTACAGTTGATGCTAAACCGTAACTCTAAAAGAAATTGATGAAAACACCACTTGTTATACTACTTCTGAGAGAGATTGAGATTGAGATTTATTGTATAATTCAGGTACAAAATTTCGTAGTTGTCCAACCAAATTGTTTGACCTTTGTCAGGTAATATATACAACAATTGTTAAAATCAAATTCGTAATCAAAATAAAAGGTAAACCATTGAAGTCAACAACCGAAATAAAATTCATAACAAAATATCTAAGACAAAACAACATTATTGTAAAAATCCACAAATTTCGGAATGAAGCTATTACAATATCTTTCCCGGTTACATGCGATCGGCATGAGCTTCGGGACTTTGGTGGATACTTGCCTCGGTGGCCTTGGACGTTCAACCTCAAAATCAGGGGGTAAAAGGGATCGGAGTGTACGGTGTTCAAGGAGTTTTAGTCCAAAATTTTGACACAACTTCTACCTCCTATTAGACAGCGCATCCAGTCCAAATAAAGAAAGAAGGCCAGAGTACGGGATAATATTCTCTAATATTAATATTCTCTATACGATCAGATTCATCCTTCGTAATACCATAGTGCCAAACCGGACAAGCATACTCCACAAGAGGACGAACAAACGTACAATACAGACGCAACGCATTGTCATCGCTTCATTGTCATCGCTTTCTTCTCCAGTGCCAATCTGGGATGATTAGATTAGATTAGATTAGATTATATATGGGGTTTACTGGAAAAAAAATACTAAGAACTACAAAACCCTCTAGAAGTTTACACTTGTTAAGAGGTTTAACAAACCCCCTTCGAGAGATTAACCTACATAACACTATAATAAAGAAAGAAATAAGAAAAAGAGAGGAAGAGAAAAGAAAAAAATAAACAAATACTTACTCGGTTCCTGGTCGAACACCCAACAAACAAAAAATCTATACACTCCAAAATCCCGTCTCCAAAAACAAACAAAACCAAATAAATAAATAAAGAATAAATGATTAAATAAACATAACGGAATCTGGGCCAACCTGAGAACGACTCAAATCAACATAAAACGATTAAAACTCATATGCTCATTAGTTCTAGGAAGAATGTGAATGCAACTTTGGCATGAAGATCCCGCTCATGAAGACGTTAGCCAGCTGAATCAAGGCTAGCTCCGCAAGTAGAAGACAGATTACGGTTCTAGCCTGACCCTAGCCGCTTCAGAGTCTGTGCCGACAGTCTGCGCCTTAGCATATTTGTATTCATAGACTAATACAAGCAACATGGTCTCCAGACACTTTCTCCAGAGTGAAGCCTCTACGACAACATAAGGCCTTTTTCCGCGACACAATTGTGGGTCACACATTCTGAGTGTTTGTCGAGGAAACACGATTGTGTGCGACTAGTTGAAACTCGCGGAAACGCCGTTTTGTTTATTTTTGGGGCGGTAATTTCAGATATCTGAAAATAAAAATAAAAGTTATGTAAAATCTCGATAAATAGAACTCCAGGCTTATTTCCTTACCATTCTGTACAAAAAACATCCTCAGTTTTAAGACTATATGCTTGAAAAAGTAGTTAGCTTTATTGTTTAGACACTATTTTGCTGCTTTATTTGAATTTCCCGCCAGAATCGAGCCACAAAATCGATAATCAACTCGCCAGTTGTTTGTCGAATTTGAGCCACAAAGCGAGCCACGGAAATCTTGTTAGTCGCGGAAACACACTTGTGGGCCGCACGAAAGACCGCAGAAACACTCTTTCCGAGACACAGTCGACCCACAGACTGTTTGTGGGAGCACGGAAAGACGCCTATAGCAATATGCTGTACTGAGACCAGTTTTACAGATGAAACAGTGAGAACATCCCCAGCTCTGTAAACTGACCGGCAATTAAACAGGTGGAATTGAGGTCAAGAACCAGTTTAAAAGAAAAATGTAGAAACTGAAAAGTCTACATTAAAACATAGTAATGACGTGTTCAACAAAAGAGCAACTTTTGGGTAATTGATGGGTATCTTCTGCTGTACCACAAAGTGTTTGTTGCTGGAAAAGAGGGTATCCGCGTTCGATTGCATTGCATGGCCCGAAAGTGTGTTTCCAAGACCAACAAGGTTTTTGTGGCTCGCTTTGTAGCTCAAATTTGATGAACAACTGTCGAGGTTGTTTTCGATTTGTGGCCTGATTTTGGCGGGAAATCCAAGTTTGGCGGCGAATTCCTATCCAGATAGTAGTTACTTTATCAAGCATATAAACATAATATCGATGGTCCTTATAGTACAGAATAGGAAGGACGTAAGCCTGAAGTTCTATTTATAGAACTCTTATCCGGATTTTGTTTTATTTCCATTACCGCAAAAAACGGCAAAACGGTGTTTCCGCGAGGTTTAACTTGTGGGTCGAGTGTGTTGCACGTAATTCTGCTGCCGCGACAAACACTCGGAAATGTGCTGCACATATCATACGTTGATCTTTTTCCTTTTTAGTGATTTCTTAAAATTGCCTTGTACATCATAGCTGTTAGTAGTGTTGCAATGTGATCAACGCATATTGACATTGCTTTCATTTTTAGGTTGGTTGTCTTAGCAGACAAGTGTCCAGAGAAGCTTGGTGAAGTAACACCGGAAATTCTCAATGCCTCCCTCGAGACCGGCCCAGCCTCCAAACTCTCAAACATCAACCAGGTCAAAGATCATGTCAGTATTCCACACCCAGCAAAGAAGCTGAAAGTTCAAACTTCTGATGGGTTTAAGCAGTTTCCTGCTGTAGAACGTAGCTCAGATGAGGCCAGTGAAAGCGAAATGGACACCAGCTTTCCTTCTGTACATCCTGTTCAGAAATTATCTGCCACAGTATCAGAAAAAGAAAGAAGGATCGAGGGAGAGGAAAGTACTTCTGGCTCAGAATCAGACACGGAAGGTTCGAATAACAAATCAGAGAAAGGAGCCCGACCTTCAAACACAACAATAGATATGGATGAATCTATCATTGTCACTAACATCCATCAGAAAAGAAAGAAGAGACATGGGGTACAACAGAGGGCACCACTACCTGAATTACAATCTTCTTCCGTTATCCCACTTTTATCGCTAAAACTTCCTATTCAGAAACCATCAGCAACCTTAGCAGAAAATGAAATTGAGGACTTTGAAAGTACATCTGGCTCAGAATCAGATACAGAAGGTTCTAATAATAAACCAGAGAAAAAAGTCCCAGCTTCAGACACAAACATTGATGAGTCAGTCCTCAGTATCAACCGGAAAAGAAAAAGGAGACACAGAGTACGAAAGAGGGAACCACAGCCTGATTTACCCCCTCCTCCCACTCCCCCTGTCGTCCCACTGAGGGCTAAAAATGTAGCAGCAGGTGACAGGAAACATACCTACTTCGAGTCTGATGGCTCTGAATCTGAAGCTGTAAATAGCAGACAGACACCTGTGGAGAATCAAACCGAGCCGTCGGCTATACCCGTGGTTGTGGCGGCTGAAAGTAGACTTGCTCACCATCCTAATGTTACTGTTCGCGGGACTCAGCCTACAGCAAGCCAAGACCATCGACAAGGTTCTGGGCTTGGTATGCCAGTACCTTCACCCCAATCTACCAGGGCTCCTGCCTCACCGCTTTTACCTCGGGGTAAGATGGGGAACCCGCAAACTGCAAGCCCAGACCTTAGCGCATTGCTGGCATTAAAGAACAGGAGTACACCTGTTGTTTTTCGAAAGTCTGATGTGTACAATAACAAATCTCGATTACTTCAAAACCGATCCACATCAACCCCAAAACTCGTAGATCAAAGTGTGGACTTGAATGGTGACACACCAAAGTACCTAAATCAGACAGTGGAGTTGAATTCTGATAGTTGGACGATGGGAGATAGCATGCTCAGCAATAGCACTGGAGCATTAAGTGACAATTCACTGAATGAACAGTTTAGACAAGAAATTTACGCTTCAAAACTTACTGAAGGAATTCTGGGCAAACAAGAAAGGCGACAGCGCGCGAATAACGGAAATTTCATGGAGCAAACCCCTCAGAAGTTTGAGAGAACTCAGAAGCGATCTGACACTAAATTGAATGATAGCAGAAGCGAAAGGGGCTTTGTCCCACACCAGATGGACTTATCAAAGTTCCCGTCTTTGATTCACGTCCCCACCCCAGGCTCTGTTATAGCTTTCAAGAAGCATGAGTTGGATCAGAACTATTGCCCGGTGTTGTCAGATTACCAACGGGCAGTCGTTGTCTCGTCGAACGAGGGGAGATTGGTGCTTCGCCGTCTTGGTAAGTAACCTAGTAAGACGTCACAAAGTATCTCATATAAGGGCGGTCGCCATAGTAGTTGGAATCAGAGATGGGCGAATCTGACCATGAAAGGATTCGAATCCGAATCCAAGGCTAGGTAGGAATCCGAATCTGAGTCCACCATTTCATGCTGAGGTTTCGAATCCGTAACCGAATCCGGATTCTAATCCGACCTTAACAAAAATCAAATCATATATGTAGGTTATAGTTTAAAAATCAAAGGTGACACAAATCACTGATATCTAAGGAAATCGATAACGTGATAGATTACTGAGAATGGATGGTGGTGGAGATGAAAAAGTTGGATTGCCTAAGCCCAATGTGTAACAAGACCGAAGGTTTCGATGGGATCCCAAAAACCCAATATTTGATCTAGACAAAATGATATCTAAGGAAATCGATAACGTGATAGATTACTGAGAATGGATGGTGGTGGAGATGAAAAAGTTGGATTGCCTAAGCCCACTGTGTAACAAGACCGAAGGTTTCGATGGGATCCCAAAAACCCAATATTTGATCTAGACAGTTGGGTCTTGTCATCACCAGGTTCGGTCTTCGCCAGACTCCTTGAACATTTTTAATATAAAAATTAAGAAACAGATTAAGGCCAAGTAGCTAATCGTCTGTGAAAACCAAGTTCAGATATGGATCCAGCATGTGTGTTTACCCCTATAAGTCATATCTATTTTGATGAAAACTTCCTGCCTTACTTCTGCCAATTTTCAGGTTTCGACCGAATTCCGGAACTACTTATCCGGTGATGAAAGAATGCTAAGAAACGAATTCAGAGTATCTTCTTTCCCCAATATCGAACATCTAATCAACTTCAAATAAGGTGACGTAGCTGATGTATCCGTTGTAAACATTGTTTGAATAAACTTCAGATAAAATTTAACTTATAACAAATTATCCAGTTCCATGGATTCCGGGCGAACTATATGTCCGGGTAAAAAATTATTGTCATATACGGATTCAGCATCACTTCTTACCCCTAAATCGGATTTCTAATGAACTACAAATTAAACTTTTACTTTTAACAGTTGTCTGGTTTTGGCCGGATTCCGAACGAACTATTTGTCCGGCGAGAAAATGGTTTTCATCATCGTGTTCAGCGTGCCATCTTACCCCATAATCAACTATCACATTAGCTGTTTCAAAATATTTTGTTTGCCCCTTAATTTGAACCCCCTCCCCACCCCTAAATGTAGAACAAAGCCCATCTACGAACTTGACTGGTCTGAGAACCCAAACAATCCTCTCACCTAGGCATGGGCACTGTTCTGTTTTTGCATTCAAACAGGAACAGGCAGAAACAGGTCACATAAGAACAGAAACAGAAAGAAAACAGGAAAGTTGAAAACAGGTCCTGTTCTGTTTTAACAGAAATGATGACTTCGAAAACAGAAACAGCTGTTAAACAGGCGAAAAAAAACAGAACCGGCTGTTTAAAACAGTTTTTTTTTTTCGTATTGTTGTATTATGTTAATGGCAGAGTTCGCCTATAGTTTGCCTTGTACCATGAAGTATCTTAAGTAGTTCTTCCTTGCACCGCGCAGATGCCTTTCTTCGAGTTTGTTTCATGAATTACACTTTTTCTCGATGGAAAATGGGCCATGCAAGTTACGTTTGTCTTAACAACAAATTTCGCATAGCCTACCTTTCCACTTGGATTGTTTGTCATAGTGATCGGTAATAAACTAAAGTTTACGGATCATACAAACTCAAAGTTAAGCAAGCTTCACTTCGTGACAGTGGTTGGTGATGATGGTCATTTTTTGTGTGAGGGGAGGGTCGCGAGGGATCCATGTTCAATCAGATTACCGAATAGCTTTTCCTCGGTGGTTTCTTTTGAGCATGGTCATACAAGGCTCAAAACGCGCGCGCGGATTTCTGAGTCTACTATTCTGCGAAAATCCGTGAAACGGAGTTACACTTTCATCATCAAGTTGAAAAAATCTCAAGTTTTCCTTATAGAACTGAGGGTGTGCCAAAAATACTGTCAGGAATTCAAGTTATCGTTTGTTTACATCATGAACCGGTGCGGATGTTGTGATGTCGCTAAGCTAGTTTCAGCCTTTCTAGCCTTTTTGAAGTTGAAAGTACTAGTCTTTTGAAATCACATATAACTTCGCTGAACAGATAATACGTCATGTGAATCCTTCTTGGTGGTCACATGTCCGGTTTTAGTGGAAAGTTCATTTATGAACACTCCACTCCCGCGGCCGTGACAGCCGGTTTTCCGTTCTCGGTTTTCACCGTTTTATTTTGGCATTCTTATCTCGTGAACCATGACAGATGCTAATTTGAAACTTGGTGTACTTGTGGGCCTTGGGGTCTAGTTGTCACTTTTGGGATTCAACCCCCAATAAACTCTAAGTTCAAACCCAGTGACTAATGTTTCCTTTAAAGTTTAACCTAAAAAGGCTGGGATAGGACAATCTAGTTATCCATCACTTATTCACTTAAAACAGCTTGAAGAGCCGCTGAAAATGCGTTACTTCGTTCTTCGCTATTCACAAATAATTGTTTTTCAAATAGTGGAATTTCCGTGTGATCTGTGGTACCTCTATGCGCTTGTATTTTTGTTGCACCCCTTACGAGAAAGATTTATGAATTTTCTTTTGTTCCGGCACTAAACAATCTTCACCTATCTCACCACTGCCCAACGAAAAGCAGCGTTTGTATTTAGATTAAAATTTTCCGAGTCGTAGTAGAATTTGCGTTGTGGGGACGCCGCACATATTCTGAACGTCATAACTAGAGCAGATAGTGGAAAATAAAAAATTCCCTTTGTAGAATCCCAATAATTCAGTATGTTTAATGAAATGACACAAAAATTAATTGGCTTTTCAGTTAAATTTCAAAGTCACTGTTTTGCGAATTCTGTGCAACTGGGCCCGGATTGCCCAGAGTAAATTGCCTGACCAAATTCGCAAACTTGCTAATCATGCCTGGTAATAAGGTGGAAATTTGGAATGCGTGAACATCATTGTCCAGATGGGTCTTTGGACCCACCCAAAGACCCATCTAGATGTATCTTTCGTTGATACTCCACCCCCCCCCCCACATCCAAACGCTGGTAACTGGGCCCATATTGACCAATGAATTAAAAGTCAAGGGCGAATGGTTATTAGGCTGTTCGTACACAATATATGATACAGAGCTGGGCGAATCCGAATCCGGATTCAGATTCGAATCCAGGATTCGTCCTTTTGGCCGGATTCGAATCTTCTGCTTCTCAGGCTGGATTCGCTTTCGGACTTGGATTCCAAACCCTCAATCTTACGAATCCGCTCAAATTTCTATTCTACATCCTTTCAGTTTCCGTTTTCCCAATTTTTACGCAGTGGGCTTTAGACAATCAAATTTGTTTGGTGTCCACCACCAAATATGTTAAGTAATCTATCACATTATCTGATTACCTGAAATATCAGTGTTGTTTGTCCCCTCTGATTTTTAACTATAACCTATGAACATGATTTTAAAATTTTGGTAAGGTCGGATTCGAATCCGGATTCAATTTCGGATTCGAATCCTCAGCATGAAATGGTGGATTAGCCTTCGTACCTAGCCCTGGATTCGGATTCGAATCCTTTCATGATCGGATTCGCCCATCTCTGATATGATATACGTTTTACTTTTACACATTACGTTTGAGCGCTTGCGCACTTTTTCATATTGGACCAGAAGACGGCTGCTGCCACGAAGGGTCGGCAGAAAGCTGCAACAGTAGTCTAAGACTTAGCTGACTACGTATCCATTTAGCTCAGTCAAATGCAATTCGCCGTCAGCTTGAGCTGAATAAATATTTACAGTATCTGAAGTTCCCATTTTTGCTGTTGTTCCTACTATTGCTTGATTCTTGCTCAATATTTTTGATAGCTGTCATCGCATCCACAATTCGCGTGGGTCACTGGTAAGGTTGACAAATTGGCCTCTTTTGGAATGTGGCATTTCGAAATGATCCAAATCTTGAGTTAAAAGATTTGTTGTATAGATAAGGCGGGTTGCCCCCCAAAAAACAGATTTGGCTGTTTAAACAGGTAAAAAAAAACAGGAACAGGGCAAAACAGGATACACCAAAACAGAACAGAACAGGTGAGAAAAAAAACAGCTGGCTTCAAAACAGCTGTTCTGTTTATTTTGGGTCCCTGAAACAGAAAACAGTAAACAGTAAAACAGGAGGAAAAAAACAGAAACAGAAACAGAAAACAGGAACAGTGCCCATGCCTACTCACACCAAGTCTCATCAAAATATCTCATTCCCTTCGAGAGTTATCGTGCTTACAGACGGACGGACAGACGGACAACTTTTGCGATGTCATAGGTATCCCTCCACTTAAGTTTTGGTATCCCAAAAAATTGGGAAACGGAAACTGGAAGAATGTAGATTAGAAATTTCAGCGGATTCGTAAGATTAAGGGTTTGGAATCCAAGCCCGAATCCGAATCCAGCCTGACAGGAAGAAGATTCGGATCCGGCCAAAAGGACAAATCCTGGATTCGAATCCGAATCCGGATTCGCCCGCCCCTGGTCGGTATATTTGCTCTGCAGCTTGTCTCGCGTCATGGAGCATTTTCTTTAAAGCTGTCTTTCCCCAAAGATTAGTGGACGTTTGGACGCGATTGTTCGATTGAGCTCATTTCTTAATGGTGCGAATACTCTATGTGACCAAGTTTGAAACCGCCAGTGAACCTGGGGAAGAACAAGAAACGTCACCCTAATGAATCCCAAAATTGATTTAAATCCTCCGTAATCCTCTCGTAAACAGCGCTTGTTGTGGCGCCGTTTCTAGCTCTTCGCTAGGACACGGCGATTCTTCACGGCACGAACACACAGAGCGTGTTCCACCCTTCTAACAATAGTTACTATTAGTTACTATTTCCGTTCCATCGTCACGAAAAGTTACTACGCTGACCGTTCCAACCTTGTCGGAATAGTAACTAATAGTTACTATTTGCTTACCATGCTCGGGAGCGTAGTAAGCGTAGTTACTACGCATCTCTGTAACGTGATTGGTCGGATTCGCCCCTGGCGTGAGATCCTGCTGGAAAATAGAAAAATCATTCCAGCCTTGACGGCAAAAAGCCAGAATTCGTGACGTCATGCGTAGTAACTACGGTAAGTAGGGTGGAACACGCTCACGATCAGGATTTCTCCGCCGGATTTCCTGCACTTGCATCAAGTTGAAAAAATTTCAACTTTTCAACTTGTAATGATGGTGCCAAAAGTCCGGGCAGGAATTCCCGACCGGAAACACCCAACCCTGACGTGTGTTCAAGGCATTAGTCTTCAAGAGTATATGCGATCAGGTTTTCCAGGTCGGATTTTGTGCACTGTCATCATAAAGTTGAAACAAAAAAAATCTGAATTCTGTCCGTGTGGAATTGGCGATAGTGCAAAAATTCCTGGCGGGAATTTTTTTTTCTAGATTCGGTAAAATAAAGAATTGGTCCGGAGGCCCGAAATTTTGATAAAATTGTTCCATATTTTTTAGATACAAGAACAATTCAATATATATACCAGGATTCAGTAGTTTATACCGAATCCCAAATAGGCTAACGGTACAAATCTATGCGGTATAGTGATCGGGATTCGGTGTAACTGCCAGGATTCGGTGAGCCAATTTACTGAAATTATTTGGTAATTTTTTGATGCCAGAACTATTCGGTGTATTTATGAAGATTCAGTTGTTACACAGATTCCCGAATAGGCTATCGGTCCAAATTATTTGGTATCATGGCTGGGATTCGGAAATTGATTCGGTATAATTTTCAGGATTCGGTAGTTACTACGAATCCCGACTTTTCCAGTTTTGACGAAATTATACCGAATGTGAACATTATACGGTAGTTCTTCGATACCAGAACTATGGAATTCGGTAGTTATGCAGAATCCCAAATAGGCTATCGGTCTATTCGGTATAATAACGGGGGTTCGGTAATTTTTTTCGGTATAATTGTCAGGATTTGATAGTTACCACAAACTTCGAAACGCGAAGTGGTCGACTGTAACACTATTCGCAGACAAAAGAATTGATCTATGATTTCATCGATAAATTTTGGATCTCAAAAAGACGCTCTGACCATAAGTGTTTCGAAATTCCGCCTTAGTAATTTTCGCTGTTTTGCGGAAGAGCGCGTCATTTAACTGGAGTTTTAAGCCAGTTTTAGGATCGGGATTTGAGAAACATTAAAAGCAAGAATCTGCATGGAACGTGCTAAATTTGGCAGGAAAAGGCGAACTTAAAAAAATCTCGTCTCGGCGCTCACTTTATGTGATCATGGGTAGATATTGACTAGCCTACAGTAGCTGCTGCCGCCGGTAGCTGAAGAACAAAGAAATAAAACAAAATATCGTTTTTTTTCTTTTGGACGTCGCTCCATCCGGCTTCTGGAAATTCTTAGGGGTGTTTTTTGCCACGGTAAAAGATAAAATTTGTATGAGAAGCAGTTAAACTGTAGCCTACAGGAAAAAAAAACAAAGGATTTAGAAATGTTCGCATGCGGCGCTCGATTTAATTTTGTCTTGGGTATAATAAACAGAAGCTGCTACTCCAATCGTGCCCGCAATATATTGTCCAAGTGGGCTTCGCAAAAACGACGCCTAGTAGCTGGCTAATCATCTTCCGTGCTGCTCTTTAGTGTTACTCTTTGTACTTAAACCTTTCTGTTCAGTAACTTAAAATAATGTAAAGCTCGAATTCTCAGTTTCTAGGATTCTGTAAAATTTTTGAAAAATTCGGTAATTTTTTTACCGAAAATTTTACCCCACCCCCCCAACGAAAATGCACTTACGACGCCCCTGGAGAGACACAGACCTTTGCAAGAGCTATCGGCCAAGAAAAGTTTGTTGTAATATAAGCAAGATCTTGGAATACGTTCTCCTTAAAGAATTGCTTGAAAATGTCTTTTTGGTTCAGTGGAGCTTGGGTTCCGTCCGAGCGCCTGTTGTAGACACGCTCATCACATATTGAAATAAATGATGACGCATGCTACCCGCGACAAGTCTGCTATTCACATATGTTCTCGAGATACAGCTAGTGCTTTTGGCAATATAAAGCACTCTCAGGCCCTATTTTCTCTCATTACTTGTGACGTCAGTCTGTCTGTTGTCTATCTGTTAAAATATTGTTGTGGTTATTCTTGAGTAAGGTTCAAATTGCAAGGTAGCTGGTCAGAGATTATTCCTGTCCGAATTGGTGTTCGCATATCTCCCTACATCTTCAAATCGGACATATCTTTATGTCTCGATTCTTCACTCCCTGTCTACTTTTATGAGGGCCATTCCTTCAGCTATATAGCTTACGCGGAAGACTTGCAGCTTAGTAAGCTGTAGCCGATCGACACTCACCAAAAATGTTAGTAAGCTGTCGTCGTTACTTCTCAAAATCTGCCTTGAAGTTAATCTCTTAAAATGTGAGTACCTGCATTTCAACCCTTCTTCAAATAAGTAAGTAATTTATTTATAATCCGCCGTTTTCAGAAAGCGGAGTAAATGAATGGTTCGAATACATCCAAGCTTTGATCTCTCTTGGATCGTTCATCGTCCAATCGACAGGCATTCAAATCTTCATTGTCAAAATTTTGCTCTTCGATTGTTCAATTAGTTTATAAATCTGTGCGTGGGGGCTATAACCGTAATGCCCGGGCCCCACTATAGTCACACCTGGTAATAACGCTGGTATAATAAGACCATCTTACGGTCGAAATCGGGAAGAAAAGACGCTGAAAACGTAAGATAGTCGAGATGGAAAAATCCATCTCCGCCATTTTGAAACGTATCTTTGAATTGTTTGGACCAATGACAGACCAGAGTCACTGACTTTAGCCAGTTTTGTTTACCTTTGAGTGATGATGGTGGTAATATGTCTTGAATTCCTTCGTTCCAGGTGTGACCAGGATGAAACGCAAGAGTTTGTAATAATCAAATTAACGAACTAAATTACGTACAGATGTGACTGAATGTGGCCCGGGCATAAAGCTTTGGGAAATTTCCACAGCACCTTCTGCGCTCCTTCTATGCTATTTCGTTCTGGTGCCACTCATGTTCTGCGAAAGAAGGAACTCGGATGAGATCGTGTTATTTTAAATGTATGAAGCACCTGCTCCGTTTGTCAAAATTATGTTATAACCATACATTGACGGAGAAGTTCAAAACTAAAGATGCAAGTGTTGCCCTTTTGGATGTTTCCTCGTCGCTTTCAAAAATAATGGACAACAGGTCCAAACCAGCGCATGACGTCATCCACTGCTTTCTGGCCGAAGATTGAAAATTGAATGTCTTTTTCATGGGTCTTTGATGGTTTTATTTGTTTTCTTTCACCTACTCCGCTTTTAAAAAATGGCGGTTACAAATAAATTAAATACTTAGGCTACTATATTGATTCGATTTATCGAGTGTGGAGTTTCGATTCAGAGGTAAGAAGACACACAGAATCGACCTTCCAGCTAAGTTGGTTGATGTGTTTGTCGAGTCGTTACTGTCATTCGGGAATGGTGTTCCCGTTTGAGATTCCACCTGAAGGCCTTGTTGTCTTACCAGTCACGTCCAAAACACGCCATTGATCCTCAGGAAGAAGGAGTAAACGTGTCCGTAGCGACTCAGACTCAACGACTCAAATCCTGTGTCAAACAGTCACGGCTATCTTTCGGGGCAGCTGCGACACCGTTTCTTCCTTTCTTCTGCAGGTACCCGGAGATTCTGCATCGGCAGGGAGAGATAGTCATCAAGAGTATTAATTTTTGTTTGGTTTCAGACCCCAAACGGGAGCGTCCGAAGGGAAAGTTTGACATGTCGTACTTCGAAGACCAAGACGAAACTAGAGACGATGATGACTACGAGGAATTGAGTTTTGCGGAGCTCTTGGCTCCCGTGGTTCTCAAGATTGGTGAGCTTGAATAGATTGTGAGTTTGAGACTTTTAATGATTAAATTTCATGATTTTGCAAAAAAAACAAGAGTTATGAGCTGTATAGCGCTTGTTACGAGTAGATGGTACAAGAAAGTAGATGAGAACGGCACGAAATACCCCCACCATCGAGAAATGCGTTTCGGACCTAGAAATACGATATCTTGTTCACAAGTCTGAGCATTTCCGGCATCGCCTCGGTGCATCTAAGGCAAATAACTGTTACACCTTCCAAGTTTCAGCCCAGTAGATGCACTCGTTTGGTCCCTTGACGAGTCACATGATTTCCGCACCCCCCTCAAATTCCCCTACCGCGGCCGAATCTGGTTCGGACTCGCACATTGACCATCTAAAGCATCTTTCCTAGATATAAACAATGGCGTAGTTCCGCAATAATAGCTGAGTGGCAGCATTTGTGGTATTTTGATTCTCAAAAGTTATGGATAGCTTTAAAATAGCAACTTGATTATCTAAGATTATGTACCAAGTTCTCATCCGTCACAATGTCTGCGATCGAAAAGGGCAAAGTTCAACTGGGTGCGAAGTCAGTATATATTTGTTAACCCTTCTTCCGATATTCTGTTCATGTTTTTTTTTCAACCCCCTTTGATAATGTGATAGGACTGTTTCATCAGTTTAAAAAAAAAAAAATCTTCTTGGAATTTTCGATACGGTGACATCCTCACCGTCTGATCGTTAGTGTCAAAAGCCGAAGAAAGAAGGAAGGTTGCTGCAAGACTTCATGTTGCCCAGGCAACGTAGATCTAGTTTATCTCTCTCTGAGTTCTTTTATTTCACTGTGCTCCTCCGAGACAAATGCTCTGGTATGCAGGACGGTGACATTGACACTGGTGAGCTAAAGGACCCTCTTAAAGCCCGGCTTCACCTTCCAGATTACCAGAGCGCTGCCGCATCGCTGCTGCAGCACTTCTTTGCTTTATGCGTTTTTGGATTCACTTTCTTCTTGGTTGAAGCGGCAGCGCTGCAGCACCTTGCAGGGAAGCACGGGCTTGGTCGGTGAGCAAGTCCGTGATTCTCGAGAAGAGCTGCCGTCTTCCTCGGAAGCACTGCTGTGCAAAAATGGATGTACAAAGAATCAGTCCGGAATCGGCCGAGAAGTGTACCTGCAACATGCAGACAAAAACGAGGCTTTGACGTCCGCGACTTCCGCATAGTCAAGCCAACCCTGGAAGATTTTCATGATAATGATGACAGCTAAATTTGCTGTTCTTCGACATTTCATAGATGTCCCCTACAATTTCAAATCCCAGTCACAACTGTGAATCCTGCCCCTTCCAGACGGTTTTGGTTTGGCTTCACCTTCTAGATCCGTCTTGACGAAAACGGCTGTCTGGAATCCGGAAGACAAATCCGAAAGGTGAAGCCTCGCTTTTACCTATTCTGCTTTCTACGTCATCGCCAGCTCCCTTATGGAATTCAAGTTTCGGGAATCCTTTTGCCATTCTTTCATTTTGTAACTAGGGTGAACCGGGTAATTCCGGATGTGGGGTAATTCCGGACATCGCAAATATCTCAGTAACCACTCGTTCAAAAACTTTCAAAACTAGACCAAATGTTTCGACGGATCCCTAAAATTCAATATTTGATCCAGACAATTGGGTCTTGTTCGCCAGATCCAGTCTTCGCCAAACTCCTTGAACGTTTTTACTATTAGAATTCAGAAACAGAGCCAAATAGCTAACAATCTGAGAAAAACAAGTTCGGATATGGATTCAACATTGTGTTTACCCCTATAAATCATGTCTGTTTTGACGAAAACTTCCTGCCTTGCTTCTGACAATTTCCCGGTTTCGGCCGAATTCCGGAACTACTTTGTCCGGCGAAAAAAAGAAAGCTAAAAAACGAACTCAGCGTATCTTCTTTCCCCTATATCGAACATCTAATCAACTTCAAATAAAAATTTAACTTATAACAAATTTTCCGGTTCCAGCCGGATTCCGGGCGAACTACATGTCCGGGTAAAAATGCGACCTATATCGAAGACTTCGGCATTGGCCAAGCTACTAGAAAATTGTATGTATGATTGGCTTCTTTCTGAAATATGTGACAATTTTGACCCCAATCAGTTTGGTTTTAGGCAAGGTATTAGCACTTCACATTACTTGGTTAGCCTGGTTCATGAGATACTAACTGCTCTTGAGAAAGATGATTCGTTTATTGATCTAATCCTTGCTGACCAAAAAAAAGCTTTCGATCTCCTGGATCCAGGGGCGTCCAGAGGGGGTGCGGGCGCGCCACCCCCTCCCCCCCTACGTTTTGTGCATTCGGTCAAATTTTCGCCGAAGGCCAAAAATTCGGTCAAAACGGGCATTGCGGCGAAGCCGTGATGCCCTTTTCATAAAATCGTGTGTCCCCGCATTTCGAAATTCGGTGACTTAACGTGTTTATTGGTGGTTCCCCTTTCTTTGTCGAATTTACTAATTTATCCAACTTTTGTTCACTCTGCATCGATTTCACCGCATTCGGTCTGTCCCTTCGTAAATTCGGCGATTTAACCTGTTTATTTGGTGTCATTCATTAGCGAATCCGATAATTCACCGGACTTTTCTCAAGTCAGTATCTGTCCTATCCCATTCGGTCAGTCCATTTCATAATTGGGTCATTAATCAGATTCATCTGGTTCTGATTCCTGACCGAATTCGATAATTCGTCTAACTTTTGTCCAGTCCGCATCGATTTCGCCGCGTGCGGTCCGTCCTTGCGTAAATTCGGTGATTTAACCTGTTTATTTGGTCTCATTCTTTACCGAATAAGGTAATTCGGTCGCATTCGGTCAGTCCATTTCATAATCCGGTCATTAATCAGGTTCATTTGGTTCTGATTCGTGACCGAATACGATAATTCATCCAGTTTTTGTTCAGTCCGCATCGATTTCGCCGCATTCGATCCGTCCTGCGTAAATTCGGTGATTTACCTGTTTATTTGGTCTCATTCTCTACCGAATTCGGTAATCCGGTCGCATTCGGTCAATCCATTTCATAACTAAATTCGGTGAGATTCGTTTGGTTCTTTCAAAGCGTTAGAATACATAAAATTGTTTGGTCGAGTTGGTCAATGGTTATTATGTTCTGATTCTTTGCCTGTGATACAATATTAGTCGAAACCCCAGATTTCAGCTCGGGAAAATAGCTCGGAACATTGAAATTGTAGTGAGAGAGCTGGAAGAGAAAGGAAATTCTGTGTTATTGACATGGGTTCCTGCCCATGTGGGAGTGATTGGAAATGAATCGGCAGATAGATTAGCTAAGTGGGGGAGAATGCATGGAGAAGAAATTTCGACACAAATGTCTAGTGCACAGTTGATATATGCATTTAAGCAATCTGTGATAGAAAGTGAACAAGAAGAATTCGCATTATTCGGTTTATCTGAGGCGACCGCTTCCCAACCAAATTTACATTCATTCAAACAACATCTTGCTGGTACAACGTTCTTGTATGTGAACCCTTTTTAGTTTATATTTGTTGTACGTTAAGTGTGTAGTGCAGTGTTTAAAAATGTAGTAAACGTTTGTGTGCTTGTAGAGAGATAAGCTTCGGCTTAACGTCTTTTTCTATTAATAAATAAATAAATAAAAATTAAAATCCCAGAACCCTATTCTTGGTTTGTACGAGTGCAGACAACCTCCAGCAGACCTGATCCATGAGGAAAGAAAAACTGCTTCTACAATATTCAGGCTAAGAACAGGCTACGCGAAAACACAGAAAATGTTATTCCGGTGGAAATTAGTTGATTCCGAAAATTGTCGCGAGTGTAACGTTGTAGATGATGATTATTATGTAAAAAGTATAATACCCAGAGAGTGGTATTAAAAGCAAATGTGATAAAAAAAAAAAAAGCTGGTGCTTTTTCAGTAAGGTCGATCCTAGGCCATTCAAGTGCCCCAGCTTGGGCCAGAAAATTGTCTGTGATTTATTCGGGGAAATTCATAAAAGTACAAAGTTGCATAAGATTTTGTAGTTTAAAGAGGAGAAAAATTGTAAATAGTTGTTTTGATTATTGTTTTATGTATTCTAATATGTAATTTTAAGACGATTGTGTTTTTGGGATCCCAAAACGTAAGTGGAGGGATACCGATGACATCGCAAAAGTTGTCCGTCTGTCCGTCCGTCTGTACGCACTGTAACTCTCGAAGGGAATGAGATATTTTGATGAAACTCGGTGTGAGGACTCTTTGGGTCAAAAGTAAGGTCGAGTTCGTAGATGGGCTCTGTAGCTCTACATTTAGGGGTCGGGGAGGGGGTTTAAATTAAGGGGCAAATGAAATAGTTTTAAACAGATGATGTGATAGTCGATTAAGGGGTAAGAACACATGCTGAACACGGTGGTGAAAACCATTTTGTCATCGGACTAGTAGTTAGCACAGAATCCGGCCAAAACCGGAAAGTCTTTTAAAAGTAAGTTTTATTTGAAGTAGATTCCGGCCAAAACCGGAAAAATATGTTAAAAGTAAAAGTTTTATTTGAAGCTGATTAGAGATTCGATATAGAGGTAAGAAAACATGCTAAACACGATGGTGAAAACCATTTTTTTGGCCGGACAAGTAGTTAGCCCGGAATCCGGCCGAAACCGGAAAGTCTTTTAAAAGTAAAAGTTTTATTTGAAGCTGATTAGATGTTCGATTTAGGGGTAGAAAGACAGGCTGAAAACGATGGTGAAAACCATTTTCTCGCAGGGCAAGAAGTTCGCCCGGAATTTGGCCAAAACCGGAAAGTTTGTTAAAAGTATAAGTTTTGTCTGAAGTTGATTAGATGTTCGATTTAGGGGTAAGAAGACATGCTGAACACTTATTTGAAAAGTATTTTCTACCCGGACAACTTGTTCGCCCGGAATCAGGCCGAAACCGGAAAATTTATTAAAATCAAAAGTTTTATTTGAAGTTGATTATATGACATATTTAGGGGTAAGAAGACGCGCTGAATATGTATATGACAATCTTTTTTTTACCGGGACATGTAGCTTGTTCGAAATCCGGTTGAAACCGGATTTTTTTATAAGAACTTTTACTTGAAGTTGATTAGACGTTCTATATACGGATAAGGAGATACGCTGAATTCGCTTCTAAACTTTCTTTTTTTTCTGGACAAGTATGATTTTTTTTGGACAAGTATTCGTTTGCAATTGTCTGGATCAAGTATTAGATTTCTGGGATCCCATTGAAATCTTTGGTCTTGTTATTTTATGACGAAAACGGATCCGGTAATGTGTTAACGAAAGTTTATGTGTTATAGATTGACGAGTGAAAGTGAGATTCGAAAATACCGAAAGAAGAGACGAAGATACAGTGAGGAATGCTTACCCAGATTCAGACGACGTCTTGAGAAGACCCCTTCCCTTTTAAAGTATTGACGAAGCCTAAAGGCAAAAATTCATTGAATTGAACCAACATATTGGTATAAAAGTATCGAAGGACATTTAAAAGTTCACGAAACCCAGTGGCACGAGCGTGTATGGGGTGAAGCCCACGTGACGTCAAGCTTCAAACAACAACAACAATATCGTTTGGTTCTGATTCGTTACCGAATACAGTAATTCACCGAATTTTTCTTTAGTCCGTTTCTATTACTGGATTTGCCGAATTTGGTTGTTTTAGGTGGTTCTAACAAGAGTTTTATTTCATAACGAGATTCGGTCGTAATACCACTCTCGATCTGTTCCTTATTTTTTAGTTAGTTTTCCGGTATACTACAAATTCATTATTTGCTTCAGCCCAATTACTGAGTTTGGTAATTTAAGTGGCATTTATTTAGCTCTCGTTCTTACCATTTACGGTAGCTTCAGCTGGTTGCTATTAATTTTTTTACTTCTTAGGATTGCAGTACTTCAGGAATAAGCACGTCTCTTGACGTGAAAACTAGCCTAATTTTGTTTGCTGTAATTCCGAACTAATGTACTCTGTATCCACTTTACCCCGGATCGCCCCTTTCGTTGCCATAGAACTCTGGGTTGAATAGATAATCCTGGGATCTTAGAAAGGCACATTTATCATTTTGTTTCCAAAAAATTTTGCCTTCGCCGAATTTTGCAGTCTTCACTAGATAGACAAAGGTTGCCTCATTTAGTTGGCGTTTGAGGCTTGGAATTTTGGGGGGCTTGAACTATGTTAAAAGCTAGAATTTGCATGGGAAGTAGTTAATTGTTGCCAGAAAAAAAAGGTGGATTCTAAAAATTTCGCCTGCGGCGCCTTAATTAATCATGGGCACAGCCGTTAGCGACAATGTCGCTTTGCAGCAACACCGTTTTTGCGATTATTTCAAGTCCTGTTGGCAAAACTTGAAAGGTCTTCCTAAAAGTGACCAATTTTTCTCTTTAGACTTGTTTGTTTGTATATATTCTGCAACTTTTTACGTTGTAGCTTCATGAAGGCAACTCTCTGTGTTTTTACATTTTTTGTTTAATAAATTCAGTAAAATCAGGTACCGATTCGGTCAATTGCACCTGGTGCGCCCCCTCCCCCCCCCCACACACAAATGAAGACAGACTCGGGACGTCCCTGCTGTCAGTACACAAGGCTGTGCAATTTCAACAGAAAATACTTTCCGAAAAAACTATCAACGCTGCTACCCTAGATGGCTTCAGAAAAAGGCGTGGAAGAGGACTGGCGAAATGCTGAATGTCGGCTGCACTGGGATTCCAGTGAGCCGACGTGACAACAACATCTACCAACCAATCAATGCCGGCTACACTGGAGTTCCAGTGAGCCGATGTTACAACAACGATCTGACCATCAAGCCGCCAACCAGCGAGAGACTCTACAGGAGGTTAACACCACCTTATCTCGCTGGAAGTACGATTTAAGGTAATTTAAGGTAAGGTAAATCTTAAGTAATTTTGAAAACATTATGCATTAAACCTTATGCATAACACGCATTGCCAAGAAGACCCAAAGAACTTCCGAAAAAGCATCTGCCAACTTTTTGGTTTGTCGTCATAATATCCGAGAAGTCAGCAGATGCTTTTTCTGTAGTTTTTCGGTTTCCTGGCAACGTTTGTCAAGTATAACATTTAGGGATAAAGGCCTCAAAATCACAACAGATCGGTCTGACACAAACCCCTGATTTTTTGTATGCCGTACGCCATACGCTCTGCATATCTAGCGTTTGGCATACGGTAGAGGTATGCTCATGTGAATGCCGCCTAGCAGTGAACGGTAACAGAAGAAACAAGAGCTACGAGCTCATATGGCACTTGTTACGAGTAGGTGGTACAAGAAAGTAGATGAGAACGTCAAAAACTACACCCGTCATCCAATAATGCGGTTCGGAAATAGAAATAGGATGTTTAGTTTCACTCAATTCTGAGCTATTCCGGCATCGTCTCGGATTATCTGTAGCAAATGCGCATGACTGTTCAAACTTCCAAGTTTCAGGCCAATAAATCCACTCGTTTGATCCCACGATTTCCGATACTCCCTCTATCTCCCACTACCGTGGCCGAATCTGGTTCGGAACAAAAATAATCATCTAAAGCATCTTCTTTTATACCATCTATTAAGTTTCACTCGAATCGGAGCATTTTTGGAAAATTCCAGTACCCCTCCTCCCACTAACACCGTTATCGGATCCGGTTCGGACCCTAAAATATGGCATCTAGGGTATACGCTCGGTCTACATTCAAAGTTTCATTAAACTGATGCACTCATTTAACCCCTATGCGAGCCTCAAAGTTTCCTGCAATCTCCTTCCACCTCCCCCGACTGTGGCGGAAGAGGACTTGGAAACATCAACGTCTTATCTCTTAATCCCTCTTCCCGTCCATCAAGTCTTACTGAAATAAGAGCATAGCCTATCCACAAATTTCCGGTCCCCCCCCCCCACCTTGGCCAAATCCGGCCCAGACGCCAAATAACGAACCTAGGCCGCATAAACTCGGCACTGTCGAACTTGCATTTCATTCGGTCTCTCCATCTGGTTTTTGTGCATGTTAAAAGTTTCCCCCCCCCCCCAATTCCCCCAACCATGGTTGCATATAGTTTGAACGCATGTTTTCCATGTCTAGGTCATCGACTCCTACACCCATTAAGTTTCACTCGAATCAGACCACTCGTTCGCAATTTGCAGAAGTCAATTCAATATTTCCCTTCCTTCGCTCCACCAAGAATGCTCGGATGTAGAAACGGAAGTTTCCGGGGGTATGTTGTGTCAGGTTCTTAAGTCAATTAAATTGGGTCACTAATATGCCTGCAAAGTTTCGTTGTCTTAGTACATCTGTAACTATTCTAACTCGCGACTACCGGAATTCCAGGAAACCCCCTCCAACTCCCCTCACAGAGCCCTGAAAATCCGTCAATCCGTCAATTTCGTATCTAGGCCTAATGCTGGTTCTCTCCATTAAGTTCCGTTCCAATCCCTTTGCTCTAAGTGTTTGTTGAGTTTTCCCATCCCCCACAGGTATCGGACCCGGCCCGGACTTGACACTGAACATCTGAGGCGATAGATCTTTCCACCCTACAAGTTTCATTCAAATCCTTTCAAAAGTTATGCATGCAACTAGATTCCGGACTCCCCATCCTCCCACTCCCCCCACGATGGTCAGATCGGGGTCATCCGGTCTGGATTTAAAATGGAAAGTCTGAGACACGAGGTCCTTCCATATGCCAAGTTTCATTAAGATCCGATCACCCGTTCGTAAGCTAAATATATCTCATTTTTCCCATTTTTTCCGGATTCCCCCTCCCTCCCTCCATTCCCCTACAGATGGTCGGATCGGGGAAGCGACGATTTGAAATTTAATCTGGTCCGGTCCCTGATATGCCCGCCAAGTTTCATCGTCCTAGCTTATCTGGAAGTGCCCGAACTAGCAAAACCGGGACCGACAGACGGACTGACGGAAGGGCAAGTGCCATAAAAATTAAAAGCCAAATCAGAAATTTTTTACCATAAAATAGCCTACTTGCTTAAAACGTGTTTCCAATCACCTTTTTATCACTTTTTGAGTATTTTGCTGTTAAAAAAGTTAAGTGACTCAACTGCAACCTTGTTTTCCTTTCACAATTTTGAAGACTTTTACTCAAACATTGTTTAAAACGGATGCGTCAGCTACGATTCTTCATCAGCGATATTTCTGCCCTTCTTGTCACGACACCATGCCAGGAGGAACGTACCTTCAGCCAAGAATATGGCGGTTTGACCCAATAGAAGCCTCAAATAGAAGACGTAGTACATTTATAGATTTAGAGTAAAATAACATTTAGCTGAATTCCTACTCGAAGCTTATGCCAGGATAATCCTGAAATAGTTGGCTATCAGCTGATATGAAGTTTGTTATTTTTCTTTTCCATTTGACTGTTTTATAAGTAAGTAACAAAGACAGGCTAGTGAAACAGTTAGACAAGTGTTCAAATAAGCATTCCTCTACTGTACCCAGGGGCGTCGCAAGTGCATTTTCGGTGGGGGGGGGGGGGGGTACAGAGCCAAAATTTTACCGAATCCTAGAACTAAGAATTCGAGCTTTAAATTATGGAACAGAAACGATTACTTAGCAAGAGTAACAATAAAGGGCAGCATGAAAGACGATAAGCCAACTATTAGGCGGCGTTTCGGCGAAGGCCACATGTAGAATATATTGAAGGTCATGATTGCTGTAACAGCTTCTATCTATTATAGCCGATATAAAACTAAATCGAGCGCCACAGGCGAACATTTTTGAAATCCATTTTTGTCTGTAGGCTAAATTTGACTGCTTCTCTTACAAATTCTATCATTTACCGTTGATTAAATACCGAGACTCTTACGAAGTTCCAGAAACCGGATGGAGCGACGTTCCGGCAGCAGCAGCAACTGTAGTCTAGTTAATATACTACCCATAATCACATAAAGTGAGCGCCGCCGGCGAAGTTTTTTGTTTTGCTTTTTCCTGCCAAATTTAATTTCCGTCCAAATTCTAGCTTTTAATGTTTGAAAATCTCAATCCTAAAATTGGCTTAAAACCCCCTTCAAATGACGCGCCCTTCCACAAAATAGAGAATATTACGAAAAGTGCTGCAGGTCGAATTTTCGAAATATTTATGATTAGATATTCTTTTGGGGACCCAAAAAAGTAAGGACTATCAATGGTATCATAAATCATCCCTTTTGTCTGCGACCAGTGCTTCGCTCGACCTCTAGTTTCTAGCTTTGTGGTAACTTCCGAATCCTGGCAATTATAACGAATAAATTACCTAATCACAGTTATTATACCGAATAAGTTTAGACCGATAGCATGTTCGGGATTCTGTATAACTACCGTATCCCGGTTATTATACCGAATTGTTTTGCTATTGAAAGACTACCGAACAATCTTCTTGATCGGTATACTTCCGTCGGAACTGGAACGAAGTCAGGATTCGTGGTTAACTTCCTAATCCTAGAAATTATACTGAATAAATTACCGAATCCTGATCATGATACCGAATAATTTTGAACCAATTGCTTATTCGGGATTCTGTGTAACTACGGAATCTCCATAAATATACCGAATAGTTCCGGCATCGAAAAATTACCAAATGATTTCTGTAAATTCTCTAACCAAATTCGTGATAACTACCAACTACTGGCACTTATACCGAATCCCGATCATTATACCAAAGAGATTTGTACATGTAGCCTATTTAGAATTCTGTATAACTACCGAATCCCCGTAAGTATACCGAATAGTTCTGCCATCGAAAAAATACCGAACAAAAAGCGACGCCCCTGACTGTAACCTATGCCTAATCCTGAATACACTTCATGTTTGATACTCTGACCCAAGAAAATACTGGTGATCAGTCAAGCAACACAAATAAAGCAATCACAATACACCTTTAGTGATACAGGTCAGGATTAGGGTATGAACAGGTATTCAGCATTTGGCATAGGGTAACCAGCATTAGGCATAGGCTATGCTAAATGATAGGTACACCCAGTATTTGGCATAGGGTAAGAGGTTTATGGTTGAACGCAACGCCAACGGTAGGGTAGCCACCAACAGTCCTACCGACAGTAGCGTCGATTTGCCGATTTTTTCGTAATTAAAAACGAATTGCTGGGAATTTATCATAATTATTATCAATTTTTTTCAGTCTAAAACAGCTGACAAGAATGTTTTAAATACACCATTGTATTGAGGAAAAAATTCTACATTTAATAAGGCCATCGGTCATTAGATAATTGCATGTAATCTTATCTTATCGTCTTTCATGCTGCCCATGATTGTTATTCTTCCTACGTAATCATTTCTGTTTCATAATTTAAAGCTCGAATGCTCAGTTTCTAGGATTCGGTAAATTGTTTCAAAGATTCGGTAAAATCCCCCCCCCCCACACACACACACCGAAAATGTAGTTGCGACGCCCCTGGTCCTGTCACACATTGTGATAATTTTGGGGCTGAACCCAGGCTGGCCTCGGTCGAGGAAAGAAGGGTCTGATAAGTATTTTCAGCAAAGAAATGGGTACAAAAAAATGTCTTGTAGTGTAGGCTACTGTTTGCCGAAAACGATCCGCGTGTTGCGCGAAGCGCAACGCGTGGGAAAACCTTTCTTGAGGTGGTACAACGTTTTGGTCAGTTGGTACATTTTCGGGCGTTTTCTGGTACCATTTCATTCCACGCATTGGCAACACTGAACACCACTTTTGGCGATTTGTTTAAATGTTGATATTAATGGTTTGGAGATAATAATACCTAAATTTGGTTCCTTGTCTAGTTTGTTTGAAATGTCTGAGGGGGATTGAAAACCTAATGAAGAAAAGCTAATTTAGCACAGATATAAATTTTATTCTTGAAGACCAAGCTGCTCAGACCTCGATCATAGGAATGGCTCGAGATCTCACAGATGATTCTTTGCCTGATCCTGATGCTGCAAAAGGATTTTATGCCAAATATGAGCCAAAAGAAATCCTTGGCAGGTAAGCAAGTGTAAACCCACCAGAGCCTTCATAGCATAATTAAGCAAAATGTTTGATGCATTTGATGGGCGGCAGGGGCAACAAAGATAGGGTAGCCACAAAAAGTCCTACCGGTAGTAGCGCCGATTTTTTCGTAAGGAAAAATTAATTGCTGGGAATTTATCGTAATTTTTCAGTCTAAAACAACTGAAAAAATGTTTCAAATATACCACTGTATTCAGGAAAAAATCCTAGATTTTATAAGGACATTGGTGATATTTGCTTATATTATCATTAAACAATTGCATGTAATCTAAGGTACAAAAAAGGACCTGAACTTTCCTAGAAGAATTTATTGATACCTAGGACTGAATATCCGTAACTGGCTACACCAGGAAATAGCTGGTTGTGCATCTTATTCCCAGTTCCTCTTATAATGCACCATAATCTGCTCCCAATGCAAAAAAACAACACCCAGTTTCAATAAAAATTACAGACAAGATGGCGGCCAGACCAACGTTTGCTGTGTGACGTCATCATTCTCGGAATAGTTTTATCGCAAAATTACGCAATTTTTGAACACGTATCGCCATGCTGCCGGCACACTCCCATTGTAAACAGTGTTTTTCAAATCTAGAATTGGGATACTTAGCAGCAAGTTATTGAGGTATTATTGAGCTCAAACCAAAGCTAAAGTTCAGGAGAATCATAATCCTGTGACCAAAAGATCAGAATTGGAAAGTTATTTTTTTAGTAGCTACCCTAACAAAGAAATGACAGTCTTGAAAAAAGGTTGACTAATTTTCAGAAAAGCCGGTTATTTTTAAGGATTAACAACTGTCTTCATGATAGATCAGTTTTGATTTATCATCAAAAGCAAGGTACAGAGATAGTTTTGACCTGAAACCCAAAGCTAAAAGGTAGGAGGATCATTGCTGGATCATTGTCAACTGATAGATGGCTCAGTGGAAAAAGCATCAGATAGTAGCCACGCTATTATATGCCTTTACTTCTATCTAAACCTGTTTTAAAAAGGATATTTCTGTAATATCTATTGGAAATTATAAACTTTGTCTAGGCTGGATATCCCCCTCCCCCCATCAGTCTATTACACTAAGCCCTATTTTGATAACCATGCTGGGCAGATGCTGGGGCATGCTTTTAGTGGTTAGTTATAGGTATGTCTACCCCTTTTCCGTGGAGGAGGTACCAGTATACAGTACGTTGGTAACTAAAAAAAAAGGATTTCATATTCCCACTAAAAATGTGTTATACTGGGAACAACCGGTACACTTATGTGTGAGTACCATGCTCACCCCTGCTAGTGTGACTCAGCGTTTAGCATGGGTATAAAAAAAGGCTTAGTATACTATACTGCCACTATGTTTTAGGAATACCTGTCAAATGTCAGTTAGAGTTGGGTTAATTGCTTGGGTAACCTAAAGTCTCTTATCACTATTCATTCCGTTTTTAAGACAGTCTTTACACAAGAAGGGCAACAGCTGTTCATCAGCTCTTCTTTCTAGGGGTGTGAGCTCCACTGTAAGGCGATGTATTGAGAAGGAAACTGGACAATCTTATGCTGTGAAGATCATTGACATAAGCTCTGGACCAAATGATGGAGAGGGTCAGTCTGTAAGAGACCAGGTCCTGCACGAAATCAGTGTTCTCAGGATGGTTGCAGGACACCTGTATATTAGTGAGTGCCTTAAATACTCTTTGAGTCCAAGCTGACTGTAAAACATTTGTTAAAAAAATGCATAAAATGGATACGTCAGCCAGGGGCGTCGCAAGTACATTTTCGGTAGGGGATGCAGACCCAAAATTTTACCAAATCGTTCAAAAATATTACCGAATCCTAGAACTAAGAATTTGAGCTTTAAATTATGGAACAGAAACGATTACATAGGAAGAGTAACAATAAAGGGCAGCATGAAAGACGATAAGCCAACTATTATGCGGCGTTCTGGGGAAGGCCACATGGAGAATATACTGCCGGGCTTGATTGCAGTAACAGCTTCTACCTCTTATAGCCAATAGAAAATTAAATCGAGCGCCGCAGGCGAAAATTTCCGAAATCAGTTGTTTTGCTGTAGGCTAAAACCTAACTGCTTCTCTTACAAATTCTATCATTTACCGTTGATTAAATACCGAGACTCCAAAAAGTTCCAGAAACCGGACGGAGCGACGTTTCGGCAGCAGCAGCAACTGTAGTCTAGTCAATATACTACCCATAATCACATAAAGTGAGCGCCGCAGGCGTAATTTTTTTTTGCTTTTAATTCTAATCTTAATTTCCATCCAAATTCTAGCTTTTAATGTTTCGAAATCTCAATCCTAAAACTGGCTTGAAACCCCCGTCAAATTACGCGCCGAAAAGTGCTGCAGGCGAAATTTTTGAAATATTTATGAATAGATATTCTTTTTGGGATCCAGATAAAAGTAAGGACTATCGATGATATCATAGATCATCCATTTTGTCTGCGATAAGTGCTTCACTCGACCTCTTCTGAGTTTTGAGGTTCGTGGTAACTTCCGAATCCTGGCAATATAAAGGATAAATTACCGAATTCCAGTTATTATACCGAATAAGTTTAGACCGATAGCATGTTCGGGATTCTGTATAACTAGCGTATCCCGGTTATTATATCGAACTGTTTTGGTATCGAAAGACTACCGAACAATCTTCATATTCGGTATACTTTCGTCGAAAGTGGAACAAAGTCAGGATTCGTGGTTAACTTCCTAATCCTGGACATTATACTGAATAAATTACCGAATCCCAATCGTGATACCGAATAATTTTGAACCAAAAGCTTATTCGGGGTTCTGTGTAACTACGGAATCTCCATAAATATACCGAATAGTTCCGGCATCGAAAAATTACCAAATGATTTCAGTAAGTTCTCTCACCAAATTCGTGATAACTACCGAATACTGGCAAATATACCGAATCTCGACCATTATACCGAACAGATTTGTACATATAGCCTATTTAGGATTCTGTATAACTGCCGAATCCCCGTAAATATATCGAACAGTTCTGCTATCGAAAAAATACAGAACAATTTTAGTCAAATTTTGGGCTTCCGGCCCAAAATTTTACCGAATCTCAAAAAGGGGGAGGGGGGCTGCACCCCTTGAACCCCCCTCCTTGCGACGCCCCTGACGTCAGCTACAATGCTTTGGCATGATACTTCTGCTCTTCTTGGCAAGGATGGGGAAGGACTTGGGAAGAAATAAACCTGCAACAAATTAGCTTCTACCTAGCTTCTATCCTATTCGGGGAAATTACTTTTAAATACCAATGTAAGGACAGAATTAGTGCTGTGATTGATATTTCCAAGTGCCATATAGCGATCGCAATTTCTGTCCGTCTGTCTGTCTGTCGGTCCGGGTTTTGCTAGTTCTGGCACTTCCACGTAAGCTAGGACGATGAAACTTGGGAGGCATATCAGGGACCACAAACTATTAAGCTGGAAATAGTCGCTTTCCCGATCCGAATATCGTGGGGGGAGTGGAGGGAGGGGGAATCCGGAATATTGAGGAATTTATAACTTTTAAGTGATAGCATCTTAATGAAACTTGATATTAGGAAAGGTCTCGTGTCCCAGACGGCCCGATTAAAATCTGGACCGGATCAGATGACTTTTGGGGGAGCTGAAGGGGGGGGGCGGAAATCTTGGGAAACGCTTAGAGTGGAGGGATCGGGATGAAACTTGGTGGGAAGAACAAGCACAGGTCCTAGACACATCGTTGACATAACAGGACCAGATTCGGGCACTGTGGGTGCGAGTTCAGTACTTCACGATGTACTAGGATGATGGAACTCGGCAGGAATATCAGGGATCCAAATAGACCGACTTGAAAATAGTGGTTTGAACGATCCGAACAGCGTGGGGGGAGTGGAGGGATGGGGAATCCGGAATCTAGTGACACTTATAACTTTTGAACGGGGTATCGGATTTGAATGAAACTGAAGTGAAAAGAGGTATTGTCTCAGATGTACATGTACCATGCCAAGTCCGGACCAGATCGGATACTAGGGGGGGGGGAGAGTTGGAAGGGGGCACCGGAATTTTTGTGAAGCGCTTAGCGTCGAGGGAGCTGGATGGAATTTGGTGGGAAGAATAAGCATAAGAATTAGATACTTTCTTGACAGAACTAGATCATA
Source organism: Branchinecta lynchi (assembly GCA_023053575.1). Classification (NCBI taxonomy): domain Eukaryota; kingdom Metazoa; phylum Arthropoda; class Branchiopoda; order Anostraca; family Branchinectidae; genus Branchinecta; species Branchinecta lynchi. The sequence continues at coordinate 11,880,612 of JAKZAP010000021.1, read as the reverse complement.
TCGGGGCTCTTTGGGGGTTTGGGGAGTTGGACGTGTTTTCCTGGAATTCCGGTGATTGCGAGTTAGGATACTTCCAGATGTGCTAAGGAGGATAAAACTTGACAGGAATATTAGTGACCCGACCAAAAAGACCAAATATGCGGCCTAGATTTGTCATTTGGCGTCCGAACCGGTTCCGACCAAGGTAGAGGATGATGAAGCGCTAACCGAAAATTTGCAGATATGCTCCGACTCGAGTAAAACTTGATGGAGGGGAAGAGGAGATGTTAGAAATGCAAAGTTATGTGGCCAAGTCGTTTTCGGCCCAGTGGGGGGAGATAGAGGGAGAGTCCCGGAAATGTTGTGGTTCGCATAGTGATTGAACGAGTGGAGTGATTTGAATGAAATTTGGAGAGTAGAGAGATTGCGTGCCTTAGATGACATATTTTAGGATCCAGATTGGATCCGAGCACGGTGGGATTTTGCTCAGATTTACTTTCTCGTTTCTCACACCACCTACTCGTGACAATTGCCATATGAGCTCGTAGCTCTTGTTAACGCTTTCTGCAGTCACATGGTAATGAAGAGCGTGTTCCACCCTTCTAACAATAGTTACTATTAGTTACTATTTCCGTTCCATCCTCACGAAAAGTTACTACGCTGACCGTTCCAACCTTGTCGGAATAGTAACCAATAGTTAGGCTACTATTTGCTTACCATGCTCGGGAATCTCTGTAACGTGATTGGTCAGATTCGCCCGTGGCGTGAGATCCTGCTGGAAAATAGAAAAATCGTTCCAGCCTTGACGGCAAAAAGCCAGAATTTGTGACGTTTTACGTAGTAACTACGGTAAGTAGGATGGAACACGCTCGAAGAAATGCCTGTTTGATGCTGATTTGGGACTTTGTTTTTTCTGGAGTTAAATAAGACAGAAAATATTTTGAGTTCTGAGAAAGATTTGGATGTTTTAGTTTTTCAAGCTTTTGGACAATTTCTCTGTCACTCCACGGACGTACGGAAGGTAAAAACGGGCATTCTTTTCTGCTGCCTCGCTATTCTTTTGAGGGACTTGCGTATCTTTGGGAGCTGAATGCAACTTGAGTTGTCATCTGGTGATCTGTTCAACAAGTAGAAGGGTATTTGTTCCAAACAGTACGTCTCGAATGTAGCTAAGTTCGTCATCTAGGAGAGCTTCGTCACAAATTTTGATTGCTCGGTTGCCTAGTGAGATAGCTACTCGTTATTGTTATTGTTAATGTTTATGTATTATTGTTAATGTTTATGTATTATATATAGTAAGAATAAAAAAAAACTTGAACCTTGAACGGCGTTTCACATATTCTGGCTGGTAAGAGTCGTATGATAGTTATCGATCGTTGTGGGTGGGCTTTCTGTTCCATCGGTTATAGATTTCTAGAGGAGACTTGATTGAGACATTCAAATTAATCAGTGGAAGTTAGGACCAGGGGCGTCACGACTGGGGGGGGGGGATCCCCCCCCCCAATGCTGTCGGCCAGTCGGTAAAAAATAACCGAGTCGGCGCACAGCGCCGCGATTTTTCGACAAAACAGTTGATTTTTTTCATGAAAATAGTCGTTTTTCTGAAAATTTGTCGATTTTTCGTCAAAATAGTCGGTTTTTCTGAAAATCAGTCGATTTTTTTCAAAAATGTAATTTTTTTATTGAAAACAGTCGTTTTTTCTGCCGAAAAAGTCAGTAAAGATTTCCAGCCAGTCGGTAAATGGCCCGTCCAAAATGTTTGGGGGGGGCCCAAACATTTTGGCTAGTAACACCTCTGAATTAGGACAACTTTGAAATGACCGATAGCCGGTTTAATATATTTCTGTCATCATAGGGGTATGCGTTGAAGCTTGAAAAGATCACGATTCCACTCCACAAGGACGTGACGGGTTTTGGTAACAGAATTGTTCTGTTAAAATCTCTGAGAAAGATTTTGATGTTTTACTTTTTCAAGCTTTTGGACAATTTTTCTGTCACTCGTTGGATGTACGGAAGGTAAACATAGGGGGGTGCGTTCAAGCTTGAAAAGATCACAATTCCACTCCACAAGGACGTGACGTGTTTTGGTAACAGAATTGTTGGTCCTTGGGAACAGCGTTGCTGAAGATGTGGTTAATGTTAAACGTTAATATTCTTTGAGACCAAGCTGACTTTGAAACATTTATTCAAACAATGTTTACAACGAATGCGTCAGCTATGATTCTTCGTCAGCGATATTTAGGTCCTTCTTGGCAAGGGTGCTCGTCAAGGCAAGGGTCCTCGTTCCTTCCCCGAAGTTGAACCAGAGGATTGACAGAGGTAAACACTGTTTGAATGAATGTTAAAAAATGCGTAACAGATAAGATATTTAATTATGCTATGTATGGTTACTTTCAGTTTCTCAGAGTTTGTTGCAATAGCGCTGCCGCATCGCTGCTGCAGCACTTCTTTGCTTTTGCACAATATGCGTTTTTGGACTCACTTTCTTCTTGGTTGAAGCGGCAGCGCTGCAGCATCTTGCAGGGAAGCACGGACTTGGTCGGTGAGCAAGTCCGCGATTCTCGAGAAGCGCTGCCGTCTTCCTCGTAAGCGCTGCAGTACAGACACGGATGTAGAAAGAATCAGTCCGGAATCGCCCGAGAAGTGGACCTGCAGCATGTAACAAAAACGAGGCTCAGAGTTATTTTGAGGCGAAAGCTTTTACTGTTGCATTATATTTTTAGGAGGAAAGACTTAATTGAAAGTCCTTTTTCTGTCCTTTTTTCTTGGTAGCCCTTGCAGCCCAGCCGAAATTGTATTTATGGTACTCCCTCCCCCCCCCCCTCCAGGTCCGAAGTAGGCCCATGTGATTAAATTGAATTTCTGATAATTTTCATATTGTTTATAGTTGAACTCTACGATGTCTTCGAGTCTTCAACCTTCATCTTTATTGTTTTTGAACTCTGCCGCAATGGTGAACTGTTCGACTACTTGACTAGTGTTGTCACACTTTCGGAGAAGAAGACGAAGTAAGTGAAAGACGACTCTTTTTGGATAGATCCAGTAATAATAGAATTCGCCCTTTTCCAGTTCATCGCTCCTAACGGATTAAAGTATAGACATACTATTCTGAGTTAACGCGTAAAATCATCACTAAACCACGATTGAAAGCTCAAGAACAATAGTTGCGTTTTTGCAGATACCATAGTATCTGATACCACGGTCTAAAGTCGTTTTCGCAGTTATCGTGGTATCTGATACCACGGTCAAAAGGCGTTTTTGCAGTTATCGTGGTATCTGGCCAGTTATCGTGGTATCAGACATTCAGATACTCCGGTCCGACCGTGGTAACTGGTCGTGGTATGTGAAAAGTCATCTCACTTTCTTCAAATTTTGTCAGATTGCTGAGAAAGAATTTTAGCACCTATTGATGTAACTAGATATCTGTTTTTCTTTTGGGATGACTTCGAAAAGTGCAATTTCGGCAATAGTGCAATTCTTGTTTTTGGGGTTCTTAATTATAAATTTGATCCATGACAAATTAATAAGAATTCACAAGAACGAGAAAAGTCAAATAAAAGAAAACTGTGGCAAGCTATTAGTAACAGTAAATAGTAAATAACAGGAAATACTACATCCGAATCAGAAACCCTATCTTTGAATGAATGAAATGCTTTTCTTCCGCCAAATTGACGAGACAAGAAAAAGGTTAAAGGTTAAAGCATTTACAATACATACATTTAAGCTTTCTAATCCTAGCGCACATCATCGTAACACTCAAAATAAAACAACAGATTTACAAATTTACAAATAAACATTAATAAGTACGAAATACCAAAGAAGTATTTTTTTTTTTTTTTTTTTGTATCAAACAGGGCAACAGCGTACATAGTTCTAGGCCCGGCTCAAATGGTGGCGAAGATGACTTTGGCCAAGAGTTTCAGGCATCAATTCGTGGGAACGCTCAGTTGGAAAATAGCGATTTGGAGTCAGCTTCTTCTTGTCGCTTAGGCTAGGTTCCATGCCAGGGATGATTACCAGAAGTGTCCTCCTACACCCTGAAAAGTTTCTCAAAAGTATCCAGGTGCCTCTAAGTATACCTGAGTATCTCGAAGTATCCCAAAATATATCTGCGTATTAGAAAGTAGCTCTAAGTATCTAAATTTACGTTACCTAGCAAGCCTTAGCTCGCAATGTTACTCGTACACCCTGGTCCTTGATCACCAATCCTCAGTTCCATCAAGAACAGTTAAGCCAAACCTCCGTATTTGGTCCCATGCAGTGACCATCAGTAGCCCGACAAAACTGAACTGAGCTACAGGCATTTGCTGAGCTTTCAGTTGATGCCCGTCTACTTCCCTTTTCGTCACTTTGATAATCACATGAAGAAGTGTTGCAGGCGCGCCAACCCGCTCTGCAGTGCGTCCAGACGACTAATCGGCTTTTACTTTGGATATTTCTTCTCCGGGGCTTTACTGCGTTATAGCTATTAATTTTTAGAGGTAAGGAATAGTGATGTTCCACGTAGCTCCTACACTCCCCTCTGCTCGTTTGCATCGGGCACGGTATAGGAATCTATTCGACTCCGCATGGTCGTATTACAGAGATAGGGGGACGGAGGTTCTGGTACTTATTTGTTCTTGGTTCCATGTAATATTTGTAAGTTCTTAATTGCTAGCATAATCGGTAACGAGCATCTCAGGCCCTCATAGCACCCGAGTCATGGGTCATGATGATGGGTCAACACAGCCATAAATCACTTACTGAGTAGTCGAGGTACAATCATAATGTGGGCGCCACAGCGGTAGCCCTATCTAGCAGGGTTGGTTCGTAAATTCGGAGGGGGAGCTCGCACGCTTGGAACTAGGTTGCCAAATGGCGGCAAAGTGGAGGGATATCTATGACATCACAAAAGTTGTCCGTCTGTCTGTGAGCACGAAAACTCTCGAAGGGAATGAGATATTTTGATGAAACTTGGTGTGAGGATTCCTTGGGTCAAGGGTAAGGTCAAGTTCGTAGATGGGCTCTGATCTGTAGCCCTACATTTAGGGGTAGGGGAGGGGGTTTCAAATTAAGGGGCAACACAAATATTTTTTAAAAGCTATTGAGATAGTTGATCTGGTGGAAGGGACATGCTGAATCCGAATATGAAAGTTATTCTCTTGCCGGACAAGTAGTTCACTCGGAATCCGGCGAAAACCGGACAAAAAATGTGTCGAGCAATTTTCTAAACTAGTATAGCTCTGCACGCGTGGATGACGACATTCATTTGTTTATTCTGTGGACGTCGGATAGATCTAGTTTAGTCGAAGGTCGAAGGGGTTGATATATAATGTTCAAACGAGGAAATATTTTGTTCAAGCGAGGATGATGTTCAATGAGGATTCACTGGTAAAGTACAGGTCAAGTTCGTAGATGGGTCCTTTAGTCCTATCTTTAGAGGCAGAGGAGGGATTTCGAATTTGCGGTAAAAACATACATGTTTTATGAGCTAATAAGATATTCATTGAGGGGGTAAGGAGATCCGCTGAATCCATATCTGAACTTCTTTTCTTGCTGGACAAATGTTTCATCACGAATTCGGCTGAAACTGGAAATTTGGTTGAAGCTCAAAGTTGTTTCTGAAATCGATTAGGGTTTCGGTATTGGGGCAAGGAGACATGCTGAATCCATTTTTGAACTTTAAACAGTAAAAATATTCAAGGAATCTGATGAAGACTGAATGGCGAAGACATGACCCAATGTTTGAATCAAATGTTAGATTTTTGGGATCCCAGCGAAATCTTTGATCTTTTTCCAGATACCATGGTATCTGATACCACGGTCTAAAGTCGTTTTTTCAGTTACCTCACTTTCATCATCACAAACAATAGAGCCTAGGATTTTGTCAAATTGGTTGGAAAGAATTTTGGCACTTAGGGATGTGACTGAATATCAGTTTTTATTTTGAGATGACTTCGCAACACGAAATTTTGGCAATTCTTTTTTTTGCAGAGCAACCGTAGTATCAAATACCACGGCAACTGCAAAAACGACTAATTGGTGGTAATAGGTACCATGGTATCTGCAAAAACGCAACTAATGAATTGCACGCTTTCGTTGGAATTCAAATTCTCGGCGTCAGTACTGGCCCGCAGTATGTATTCTCAACGTTAATACTAGAGCCCAAGACGGATGGTTGGAGAGTTATACTTTGACTTCGGTTTTTCATTTTTAAGGATGATCATGAAGCAGCTGCTGGATGCCCTGAACCACGTGCATAGCATGAGTATAGTTCACAGAGACATCAAGCCAGAGAATATTCTTCTAGACGATAATTTTAATGTGAAACTGACAGATTTCGGTTTCGCGAAGCAACTTCGCCAAGGAGAAGTTCTGTACGGTGAGTGAACAAAATGTTGCATGCAAACCATTAAAGGTTCGAGTAGCGCAGGGGCCGGTCTCCTCTTTCGCATTCAGCCGAGAGTGTGCTCAGCCCAATTTCCACAGAGAGCGAATTTCGCCACGACTGGCGATATCCGTCGCACCAGGTGATGAAAAAAACGCATCGTCAGGTAAAAAAAAAAAAGGTGTATCAGTTAGTTGAGAATCAATATTTCTTCAGCCCAAGCTGACAGCGAATCATATTTGACAATACAAAACGGATACGACAACTGAATTTTATTAGAGCCTGTTTCGGCCCTTCTTGACAAGGGTCCTCTTCAGGCTCAAAGTATCTCAAGTTCAGAGCAAAATAACACTAGAGAGTAGCGTCAAGACGTCAACAGCGACACTAGCATCACTATCGATAGTGAAAGTCCATACTGAATCGAATCGGTCGTGCACCAGCGCTGGCTCCAATAATTTCATTTCCTGAACAAAGTAATAAAAAGATACAACCTCCCAGTTTCCTCGGTGTGTGCAAACCGAATCTTAGCTTTACTAGAAATTTCTAAACCTGCAAGTTTGTCTCGCTTTAAATGTCGCAAGTGTAGTGGCGGCGCTATGAGTATGGCCCGTTTGCGAAACAAGGAAAGCATAGGTCTTGACGCTACTCCCTGGTGTTATTTTGCTCTGCTGAAGTTGGAAAAACGAACTTGTGGAAAAACAAACTAAAGATTCTAGCTTAGCGTTAAAGATCTGACTACTTGATTCCTTTGTGAGAGTTGCTTGGAATTAAACGGTTGTTGTGATTTCATTCTGGAAACAGCTGCTGTCTTTGCTGCTCGATTTGGTCGTTGATCAGGCAGAGATTTCTCTGCATTTCGGTTGGCTTTGATTTTGTTGTAGGTTGGGGTCTGAATTTTCTTTTTTTTTTGAAAAGAGGCTCACAGAACACGACCAGGAGATCGACCACGCCCTTTCCAATGGAACCGTACAAATTACAACTTGGAAGCGTGACTGGCCGAACACGTTTTCCAAACCCATCCCTTGTGGTGGGATGGGCCCCACTCTAAAAAGCCATTTCTAGCAAGAGCTGTGCTTTAACAGCGACCTTCCGCTACCCAAGAGATGGATCTCTTTTAGCCCGGTGTTTTTACCTCGTGGGAACGGAGCTAGCGGACCACAAAAAATCGTCATTCTACCACACAGACAATGATAATCATCCCTACTGCCACTATGAATGCTCAAAACCCCAAAAAACACCGTCAGACAGTGAGCAAATTAAAAGAACAACCAAATTTCCTAGGTTTGAAATAATTCGGTCCGGACTAAATCTCAGCCAATTATCCGGGACAGCCGCTATGGCACGTATGGAGCCAAGGATCAAAATAATAATTTCCATCTAATGCTCGAACTATTTAATAGAAATACAAATAAATTAAAAAGCCAACACCAGTGTGGTACTCCTGAAGACATAACAAAAATAATCAGTTTAGTCTTATAATTCTTTGCTAATCAAACGTGAAAAATTTCGTCATCTGGAAAAGAAGACGCTCTGCGTGGTTTTTTTCTCGAGCTAAAACAGCAACCCGGCAATCAAGTTCAAATCTAAGTATGTTGGTGGCTTCCGATCAGGAAGAGAAGGTAAGCATAATGTTTGGATTAGGTCCTTAAAGTTTAACTGAAAAGCCAACTTATGTTTGTATCATTCAACTGGATACACCACATTATTTGGATTGTGTGAAGGGATTTTTTTTATTTTTCACTACTTGCTCTGGTATGACGTTCAGAATATCTACGGCTGTCTTCACAACGCAAAATTCTACTATGACGCGGGAAATTTAAATCTTCTTTGAGCCCAAGCTGACTTTGAAACATTTATTCAAACAATGTTTACAACGGATACGTCAGCTATGACTTTTCATCAGCAAAATCTGGGCTGTGAAAGTTCCGTACTTCGTAGATAAATATTCTTTGAGCCCAAGCTGACTTTGAAACATTTATTCAAACAATGTTTACAACGAAAAAAGTCATAGCTGACGTATCCGTTGTAAACATTGTTTGAATAAATTTAAATCTCAACAAAAACGCGGCTTTTCACTGAACTGTCATGAGCTAGGTGACCACTGCTCACTGCGTGAACACTTATTTTTCGTAAATAGCTTTCGTCAAGCACAAACACGGGTACAAACGCATAGAGGTACCGCAAATCCGACATGGAAATTCCACTATTTGAAAATTGATTATACGTGAATAGCGGAGCAACGAAGTAACGCATTTTCATCGGATCTTCAAACCTCTTTAAGTGAATAAGTGATGGGTAACTAGATTGTCTTATCTCAGCCCTTTTCAGTTAAACTTTAAAGTACCCATCGTACCTATAAAGCCAATGCAGCCTACTTCCAGATTTCATTAATTCTTAAACCTGGAGACCCAAATTTCACATGATACATTCTAAACTCGCCAACGACACCACGCTTATCTTTGCACTTGCCACGGTTCACGATTTTCCATGCGCATCCCGACGAGTGTTCGCGTATCATGCTACTGATGTGTGAAACCGGTTATCTGAATTTCGCCGATATTTTGCTATAAGTCAGTGGGCATAGGAAAAGGCTTAAAGCAGCCAAAGCCGTAGAGGATTTGTTAACGGAGCCTATTTTTGCAGTATTTAATAGTTTTATATAATAACATAAACAGTAAATTGTGCGCGGTGTGCTTTAAAGGCCTAAACACAGATTGAATCTGCAAAACCCCTCTTCTTTCTGTTTCTTGTTTTTAATTATTTTTTTTTTCTAGACTACAGCTTATATTCCAGTATTCTAACACCCTTGCCAAGAAGGGCCGAAATATCGCTGATGAAGAACCGTAGCTGACGTAGCCGTTGTAAACATTGTTTGAATAAATATTCTAACATCGGTGACACCTTTGAAGCTCTGCCGTCTTTTCCCAAAACTATGGTCCCATCCCGACTGTTTTCAGCCTCGTTCGGTCCCCTTAGTTTTGACAAAAAACACGAAAAATCACCGAGCTCCTCGGAAGCAATGAGCGGGAGTACAATCTGCCTCAAAAGAGTCAAATACGGCAAGTGCAAAGTCAGCGTAGTGCCGGATAAAAGTAAAATAAGAATTCTGCTATCTTGGAAATGAGAATGGATAGAATGAGGAAGGGACATGTAATTAATCAATAATGTATGTATGAGGGGTGCCTTAACGTTTGGTTTCCGAAACAAGAGTATGTCAAGTACGTTTTCTTTATGCTGTTTTATTATTTTAGACCTCGTTGGAACGCCAGGATATCTTGCTCCTGAGGTACTTAAGGCGAATATGTTCGAGAATGCCGATGGATACGGAAAAGAGGTAGATCTGTGAGTAAATAATACAATATTTATCTATTCATCTTAAAGTATAACTGACAAGCCAACTTATCGTTATGTCATTTAATTGAATTCTCTGAATTGTTTGGAATTTGGTAGGGACTTTTTTCACTATAAGCTCTAGTATGACGTTCTAAATCAAAATACAAACATGGCTTTCAGTGGCGAAAGGTGAGCTTGGTTAAGGTCCGCTCACTGCGTGAGCACTTATTGTCATAAATCGTTTTTGTCAAGTATATAACACAGATACAAGCGCATAGAGGTACCAAAAATCTGACAGGGAGAGCCTACTATGTGAAAATCGATTATTCGTTAGGGCCCTGAAGCCTATTTAAGTGAATGTATGATGGATAACTAGACTGTGCTATCTCAGCCATTTTCGTTTAAAACCTGAGTTGCGTTTTATTTGAAGTTCATAGTACAACGGGAGCGGATGGTGAGCTGTAAGCACCGTTCTATTCCTAGCAGACTACGTCAGAAGTACGCTGAAGTGTTCCCTGCCTCACCCAGCGTACAAACTAACGGGTCCGTTGTTGCTCAGCGGGCGGCCCGCTTGCAAATAAAATGACTTCGGGCATCCCGCGCCTTCCCAGCGTACGGCCCGATGGCGAATAAAACGACAACGAACAGTTCGCTGTACTATGAACTTCAAATAAAACGCAACTCCAGAAATACTAGTCCTAATCCAGTCCCCAGCTTCTGCTTTTACACAAAACACCCTCTCTGTTGTGTCAACGTCAATGCCAGCCAAGATTTCAGGGGTGAAACGTCGTTTTGTCCATCTTGTGCCTAGCACAACTTTTGTCTTTCTTGCGATTTGCAGAAGGCACTAACCCCTCGCGCCCGCCGTCGTTACTGGGGGTATGTCTGACTGACTATAGTCAGTGTAATTCATTCCGGTTTGTTTAGTCGCGGATTGGCAAGCAGGGTTGCCACATGTCGCACGATAGTGTGAATTGTCACTCTGTTTTGTTTTTGTCACTCTTGTCCTACGTAGGCCACAAAAATCACTCTATTTCAGAAAATGACCATTTGTGTCATTTTTGCAGCAGGGATTCCGACTAGAATTGACTATTTCATGTTTTTTTCATGTAAGTAAAATTAAGCTGTGTCATTTTTACAGAGGCGAAATTTCACTCCCAATTCACTCTCTGTTAAATATTCTTTGAGCCCAAGCGGATACGTCAGCTACGATTCTTCATCAGCGATATTATTTCGGCCCTTCTTGGCAAGGGTCCTCGTCAGGCTGTCAATCCTCTTGGTCAACGCCGGGGAAGGAAACAAACCTGTAATAAATATCTGAAGCTTCTAACGACTATAAATGTCTTATTAAACTAAATTACCTTCAAATACCACTGTAATGAAAAAACTAGTCCTGAGATTTAATTTTTGACACGGACGCTGTTTTTGCTGTACGATTGGGGCGATGACAGGAAAGGGTTTTTTCTGCATTTTTTAGCAACTTTGGTTTTGTTATTAATAAGGGGCTGAAAACTTAAATATTATTTCATTAATAACCTCGTTCTAAGTTTCTATTATGGAGTACTCGCCTGTATCTATTACTTTGAATAATTACTGCACCGAAAAACTAGTGCTGACTGTTTTGGACCAAAAGTCACTCTCTAAATATTTTTGATGTGGCAACACGGTCGGCAAGCGATCTGTCCATATGCCGATCGCTGGCCCCGAGTTCGTTTGTAAATGTGTTATAACTTTTCTCGAACAGGTGCGTAGTGTATATCTGTTGTAAAGAAACGCAAATCAGCGATGCTGCCAAGTTTTTCTATTAAACCTGTCTACTACTACTACTACTATCTTCCTATTTTTATTTATTTTATTTATTTATTTATTTATGACCCGCTTTTTGCGTAACAGCGGAGTATGAATAAAACACAAAAGTAAAATATACATATTAAAACACTTAAACAAAACAATGTAAATAAACACGACAACATTCTTTTCATATAAATAAAAAACACACTAAATAGACTTAAAATTTGTACACAGTGACAAGCACATTAATCGGGTTCAGGAATGAAAAACTGGCTAAGAATTTCATGGGCTGAGAGGGCAGGATGTTTGTGGAGGGAAAATAGATTTGAATGCGAACGAAAAAGTGTATTAATACTATCCTGAACATTAGAATTCGAAACCAATTTACGATTACGAACAGATTTTGGAAGATACATCAGAAATTTACAATACTTAAAAAAAACAACTTCTCAAATTTTTAACATCTTTTTTCCTTAGGATATGGTAAACTCCGGAACAATTGTGGATATATGGGCCGCAAAAAGCACTATACAACCTTCCGAGCGCCTTGCGTGAATATTTTCCTCTATTTGGGACCAAACGCCCGTAACCAAACCTAATGGAATTTGATACTGTCTTTAAAACAGAGGAGCACGTTAAAGATAATGTGGATTTGAAGGTAAGCCCGAGCCATTTCAGCGACTCAGACGAAAAAATAGAAAATGAACCAATTGCAACAGAAGGGCGCTCAGAGGTTGTTGTGCGACCGAAACAAAGATATTCACATTTTGATAGATTTATCTCAAGTCCTATGTCTGAAAGTTTGTTTTTAGAAAGAGTGGATTTTGTACGGCTGACTAGGAGGATATTATCAGCATACGCAATGTAGCTAATCGAAATCTCCTTGAACAAATATGCAGGAAGAAGAGAATCCAAGCAATCAGAAATCGCAGACTTAAATATATACGGTGACAAAACTCCACCTTGGCGAACTCCATGGTTCACTGAAATATTTTCCGATAAATGACCCTGCCATTTTACCCGAATGCTAGAATTTGCGTACCAATACTTTAAAAGGCAAAGAATAGAAGAATTGACTCCAGAACGAGCAAGCGAATACAAAGCTTGAGAATGGACAACATTATCAAAAGCCCCAGAGATGTCTATGGAACAAATGTGGATGGTTGATCTGTTTAGAGTGGCCTGTCGCATTATTTTGGTCAAAACGTGGTGAGCATGCGCACAACCCGTACCATCCCTGAAACCCAATTGCATATTTCCAAAATTGCCTTTTTGAAGAAGTTCGGGAAGAAGGACATACTCAAAAATTTTACTGACTGTACATGATACTGTAATCGGACGGAAACTGTCCCACAGGTAATTATATCATGACAATTACTTTTGTGGAGGATGTTACGACCTCGTATCGTCCTCCAAAGAGGATGATACGGACCCGTATCAACCTCTGCAGAAGTTCATCGAGCACTTTTTCTCAACTACTGAGAAGCTGTACCTGACGTCCAAAAAAAGAAATAAAAGACATCCCTTTCAGAAAGAAAAACAAAAAAAACACTTAAGAATAATCCAGAAAGAAATCTGAAAAACATTAGAGAAAAATTTTTCAAATCTGAAAAAAAATGTTGCCTTCCTAGCCGACCACCCTGGGACATACCTTGTTACAATCACATTACTAATGAAAATGCAACTCGTCAACTGAAACAACATTACTTCCAGCTTACTTCAGCTTATTTCCTGTACTCTCCAGAAGGCAGCTATTGAGCAATTACACAGTCTTTTTTCTTGCTATTGCTCTGAATAAACAGTCCATTAATAAAAACTTCAGTGTTGCCACTTTTCTGATCGAAGCCGTGACTTTTGGCTGGAAAAAATAATGACATTCTGGCCCCTAAAAAAATTGGTCATTTTCCCAAACTATCAATGTGACATCTCGCTTTATCATCTTCGTACTTATACGCTTCAGCTTTTATGCTTCATGTTTGCGTTTACTTGTAACGAACCGGTCGCAGAGTTCTTGATCGCTTTGTCGAAGGAAGAAAATGTATGACAAATGACAGAATTCTGCAACTCGTGGCAACACCGGTTTAAGGTTGATTAATTCTATCTCTCTGCTTTGATAAATTCTCTCTAGCGAGCCCGCCGCTAGATGGCATCTGCTTCGACACAAATGAAAAAGATGGTTCTGGATAAGGATTATATTTTTATAAAATGAAATGCACGGTCACAGCAGTAGTCATTTTCACACTTCTATAGTAGGCTAGAGTTGCCATTTCACTAAACGAAAATTCCCTACAAAAGTAGCAAATAAGTACTACCAAGCAAAGAAGATTGAGAAGAAAAAGTTATAATAGGTAACATACCTCCATCTCGGTTCATATCAGAATAACAACCTTCGATGGCCATTTAAAAATATCAACCTCGCCTTCGGCTCGGTAGATATTTTTCATAACCTACCTCGCCTTCGGCTCGGATAGATTATTTTCAATGACCATCTCGGTGTTATTTCTGATATCAACCTCGATGTCTGAAGTTAACCTTTAGCATTCGCTACTCAATATTTTGTGTGCTGCTTATTATTAATAAATTGGAATGATTTTGCAACCACTCTTGGCCAACTAAGGAACACAAACCTAACACTCCTACTTAGCAACCAGGTTCTAGCAAGAATATAAACATAAATGAAAGGAAACATTGGACATAGTTGCGTTTTTATCTGTATTCTCCGTTCTCGCTTTTCAGTTCTCGTACAAATTACCGTTTTTCTTCTCCGATCTTGTTTTTGTCAAAAACAATAATTGAGCCACCCGTTAGTACCTGCTTATGCGGTTTGAACGTCCGCTCTTTGTTGACCAATCAGGGGGGAGAACGGAGAACGACAATCGACTATCTGAGCAACTTATCGGTTCTGCAGGATCGCGAAGCTTTCCCCGTTCTCGGTTCTGACAAAAACACAAGAGAAGGATAATTGGATAAACGCGAAATAGGAGAATCGCGAGGAGAATTCAGATAAAAAAACGCAACTAATATTTGCAAGAATGATTAAATGCCGATATAAATAAATTACAGACATTATCACAGCTTCAGTATATCACGGAAGGAAATTAAGAATCCCGGCGTCGCCGAACCTTGTTGTTTTTCTCAACGTTAATGGTATTCTTGTAAAATTTCCGCACAGTTAATGTTGATCTTGAATTTTTATTTCAGATGGGCCTGTGGAGTGGTCATGTACACACTACTAGTGGGTTCACCCCCGTTTTACCATCGAAAGCAAATGGTAATGCTTCGGAATATTATGGAAGGGAACTACTCTCTGCATTCTCCTAAATGGGACGACATTACGGGTAAGTTGGGCTTGGTTAGGACTACACTGTAAAAAGTTTCTCCGTATAAAGCTTAAAGTAAACTGCAGTATTTGCTACTCGGATTCATCTTATCTCTATTTGGTATTAATCTTATCTGCGTGGAGAGAAGGGTAATCCGAGTAGCAAATACTGCAGTTAATTTTAATCTCTATACGGAAAAACTTTTTACAGTGTAATTCTCGCTGCCGAGATTGTCTGGAAGTATTCATCAGGATTTTCCTTACTAGATATTCTAAACCGTAAAAAAATAGATTTGAAGTATTTGCTACTGGGATTAATCTTGTCTATACTGGGATAATATTATCTGATTCGGATTAATCTTATCCCAGTAGAGATAAGATTAGTCCCAGTAGCAAATACTGCAGTTAACTTTATTCCTTACTCGGAGAAACTTTTTTAATATATAGTTTGATGGATCACTGTATTTTGAAAGCCCAAGGGCCATACGTACAAAAAAGATCAACAATAGAAACAACTTACACACACGAACTTCTCCTTGTTTCCGAACGTTTCTCAATGTACTCCACTCGTGAAATCACAGTTGGGTTTACAGTACGCAGAATGTCAGGAAGCAACAAAACAATCACATCTGAATAAATACTCTTAAATCTGAAAGTGCCTGGCACATACGGAGCAAATGGTCCAAATCTTCTTCTTCCTCCATACAAAGCAAATCTCACGTCAGAAACCACACGCCCTCTCTCAGACACCTTCTTCCTGCTGTGATTGGAATGTGAGTTGGAAGGCAGTTTGCCTTTAGTTTAATCTAACGAATTAAAGGACGTGTCTTACCTATAATAATAACGCAACCTACCTCCATAATTACTCCATGTATTTCTAAACCCCAATTTCGTACGGTACATTCTAACCCCTCTCACAAAACCACGCTGATTTTTTCACTCGCCGTGTTTTGCTACCTTCGATGTGTATCACGCTGTCGACGGTTGTCAGCGAGACGTTTTTCCATCAGCAAAAATCGGTTATGTAAATTGTGTCCCTGTTTTCACTACAAGTCAACGGTTCTTGAAAAAGGCTTAAAACAATCAAAACCGCGGGTTAATTGTTGAAAGCAGAGCATGTTTTAAAGTATTCAAATATTTTGAAATACTGTAAGTTGAAGAGTAAATAGTGCGAGAGGTCCTTTTAAGTCTTTCCCGGCAGGAAACTTAAAATAGACGTCCTCTCCCAAACTAACTTTACTTTAACGGTGTAGAACCGTAAATAATCCCCTGCCAGTACTGAATTTCCTGCCCCTCTAAAACCAGTCGACTCTGACGTTCTTAATCCTTTGGCAAATCACTAGATTTTTTGATTATATATGAGGTTTCTTGGAAAAATCGTAGGAACTACAAAATCCTCCAGAAGTTTACACGTGTTAAGTGGTTTAACAAACCCCCTTTGAGAAGTTAAACTACGTAACACTGTAATAAAGAAAGAAAGAAGAAAAAAGAGAGGAAGAGAAAAGAAAAAAGAAACAAAACTATGCACTTCCTCGATTCCTGATCAATTACCCCCAAACAAAAAAAAACAACCATACACTCCAAAATCCCTTCTCCAAAAACAAACTAAACCAAACTAATAAATAAAATATATATGAATAAATGAACATAACGGAGCAAGACCTTCATTCCGTACATAGCCTAAATTTTTCCGTCATGGCAGTTAGGTGGGGATACGTTGGTTTTCGTCAGACCTGTAAGGTAGGATTCTTTGAAAGGATGCCGAATGAACAAATCTATGGTCCCGAGAATATTTTTAAAATCCAGGACCACAGGGATTTTGTCATCGCAGGTTGATTCAGCTAGCTGGAGCTGAGAGAGGACCCTTGTCAAGAAGGTGTCGACTTAATTGTATCGGAATTCCATACAGTCGTGACGTATTTAGTGAAGTAGTGTGATTGAAGACCCAACCATTTGATTGTCCCTAGGCCTTTTTATAAATGTAAACGCGACCGGTGCCTCGCTTGCCGCTCGGCTATATATGCACATTAAAATACATATTCATCGATAGGAATGAACTACAATTTTCGTTTTCTGAGGTAACATAGATCAGTTGGGTGCGACGTCACGCTTGTATGGAATTCCGATACAACTTAGTCTTGACCGTCAAGAAGGGCCAAGATATCCAGTGGAGCCATTTTAGTCAACTTCGTGGCAGAGATGGGCGAATCTGATCATGAAAGGATTCGAATCCGAATCCAGGGCTAGGTACGAATCCGATCCGAATCCAACATTCTGTGCTGAGAATTCGAATCCGACATGTACAAAATCAAATCATGTACATAGGTTACAGTTTAAAAGTCCGAGGTGGACATTGGACGATGTGAACCATGTTTCTAGGTTTTCATGTGTGCTTGTTATGGTTTGGGTTTCCTCTCGGCACTGACGAATGAATTTGGGGCGAATTAAGCACAATACCTTTAGGACAGTGTGTAAAAATTGGGAAAAGGTTCTAAACTGGAGCGGATTCCAAGCCCGAATCCAGCCTGACAAGCAGAAGATTCGAATCCGGACTTGAATCCGGCCAAAAGGACGAATCCTGGATTCGAACCAGGATTCAGATTCGCCCATCTCTGCTTCGGCGTGGGGGTGGGGTGGGGGGCAACATCAATCTTGGGCCCTAATCCCAGGTTTATTACCTGCTCTCAAACTTTAATTACTCTTTTGGCGTAAATTGCCTTTTGAAACATTTTTACCTGCCGAAAAATATCAACAAGGAATATAAACATCATCTAGGGAAGGGTCTCCCCCCCCCCCCCCCCCGACCTCGTCCCCGCAATTGCACCCCTGGAAATATCGCTAGAATGTATCTCCAATTTACTGCCTGGCCCTTGTGGCCAGCATCTCTGGGGAAACTGACAGGTCTTTTCGGGTTCTGTATAACAATGCTTTCAGGTGGCTGCATCGTCTGCCTAGAAACTGCAATGCTTCTGGTATGTTTGTGGTGGCGGGACTTCCTTCTTTTCCTGAACTAAAGAGGAGAAACATTATTTCTCTGCAGAATAGGATTCTCAGGTCGTCTAATCCACTTGTGCGGGCTGCATCTGCCCCGCTTTTGAGGTTGTCTCTGCCTGTGTGGCTGGAATGGGACCGGTCTTTGCGTGTGACCCAGGTTCCACCTGGAGCCCGTTCGACCTGATTGATTTAGTTTAGTGTACTGTTCGTTTCGAGTGTTTTATTTTTGTTTTGTTTTTTTTATGGTTTTCAAAAACCGTTAAATAAAAGAAATTGAAATTGAAATTGAAATATCAGCCGACTTATCCTTTTAACGGCATCGGGTATGATCCGCTGTCAGCTTTGGCTGAAGTAACAAAGGGATGTTGTTTACCGTTTTTAACTCTTTTAAATTTTAACCGAATAGGGCTGAGATCCGACAGTCTAACTACGCGTCCCTTATTAAATAGGCCTGAAAACCCGATACAAATATATATAATAACGTTTGTTTATTGATCCAAAAGGCCATACAAAATCAAATATTTCACTACACCAAGAAACTGTTACACCTCTAGAACTAGTATACAATTTTGGCTTGCTTTTGTTTATTGATGTACTTTATTTATGAACTTGATTATTTTATTTAGAAATTTACTACGAGCTACGGTGTGTAATTTTGACCTGTATTTTGTTTATTGATGTACTTTATTTATGAGCTTGATTATTTTATTTAGAAACTTACTACGAGCTACGGTGTGTAATTTTGACCTGTATTTTGTTTATTGATGTAGTTTATTCATGAACTTGATTGTTTTATTTAGAAATTTTAATGTTATCAGATAAGTAATACTCACCTGACGAGTTGATTGATAGTGCTTGAAGTGTTTTTGTTTGAATTGACATATCCAAAGCTATTTTTATGTATTTAAAGATATTACAGATTAAAAACAGCATTTATTTATTATTTATATAAGGCTAGACTTAGGCTGAGTTAAACGCTCTAATCGCGTATTTGAATGCTTCTACAATGAAGTTGGGGTTCGTAGATTTCATGATACTCGGAAGCGATACCAACCCACCCCAACAAATTTTACCCTGAAGCGCGAAAGCGGTTGGCACTCTAAGAGGAAGTGGTTCAAATCCTCCTCCTGCAACTTGCAAAGAGGGCGTTACTTCGTTTGTCCCGTTTTCCACAGCTAATCGATTTCATCGAATGAACCTATTCTTTCGGATTGATGTTACCCTTATGTGTTTGTCCCTGTACGCCTGAAACATTGCCGAAAAATAAAATAAATATTCTATATATTAAATATAATTTTCCTACTTCCTACAGGCGTAACTTTTCCGAGCTTAGCATGTTTGACCCTAGAAATGCAGGCTTTTGTTGAAATTCAAATTCTCCGCGTCTGGATGAATTTTGGGCTGTCATGCAAGCAGCACAACTCCGAACGCTAATGCTAGAGCCCCGCATGAAAAAATGCAAAAGCCGTTTGATGAGTCAAAATATTTCAGTATATTCAGAGAGCCTATCAGACGTAAGAATAAGCTGCCTTTTCATTTAAACTTTAATAGCTATTTATTTATTTATTTCCCTTAGAACTGAGGAGTACGGAATATAATCTATAAAACAGAACTATGCCTAAACCATCTGGTCCATTCAGTGACATATAAATACTATAAAAAATAAAAATAAAAACAAAAATACTAAATTAAATACTATAAAAAATACACAGGATTTCGACAACTAAATTACAATTGTTTTACGTACAATATTATTCACTTGTAATATAACTTGTAACAACTGTTTTGGCATTTTTCAGATGCGCCAAAAGACCTGATCTCGAAACTTCTAGTCACCGATCCGAAGAAGCGGCTCACAGTGAAAGAGGCGTTGCGTCATGACTTCTTCCAGATTCTGGTAATTAGTTCATTTTATTGTCATTTATGTCCGTTTTGCCTTAGATCCTAGATTGTATTAACGCCACTGATAAAATTTAGCTGCATTCCATTTCAACCTGCGGTAGTTTTCTGTCGAGACCTTGTGACGTAGCTTTTGTGACTTACGCACCAACGCAATGTTATGGTTAGGGAAAAAAGTTCTAAGATCACTTTCTTCGACCTAAAGTATGTTCCGATTTTTTTGAATAACAATAATTATTTATTTTTGACCCACAAATGGCAAAAGACGAAAACAGTGGAGTACAAAAGAAAATAAGAAGACATAATTAGGGAAAACACAACGCATACTAACAGAATCTACTCAAGAGTCAAACAGACGAATAGAGAGGGCGACAGACACGCGTACGCCATTTCGGACAGCCGGAATTAGAGTCAGTTATAAATAGATGGAGCTTTAGTAATGAACAAGAGTCGTCTCTGATGTTCTCATTCCATTTATCTGAGAAATTTGTCTAGTGAGAGAACGAGCAGTGTGCACGTGTAACTTGATACATACCAAACTGTAACTGCAAGATTTGGTCGTGGTCGCGCACCACCCCATTCAGCTCTTTATTGAGGTCGAGGAATTAATTGTTTTGCCTTTCCGACGATGAGATCCCCGCTGCCGATCACGAAACAAACAATCTTGCATGCGGGAAAGCCGCTTGGAATGACAGAAGGTATCCGAATTTTGTACACCCTTGGCTTCACAATGAACAGTTGTGCAACCACACTAAAAGTTTGAACCATTGGGAGTGTCTTTGGCCATAGTTACTATTACTTTACTATATCTGTTCCATCCTCACGAAAAGTTATTACGCTGACCGTTCCAACCTTGCCGAAATAGTAGCTAATAAATAATATTTGCTTACCATGCTCGGGAGCGTAGTAAGCGTAGTAACTACGCATCTATGAAACATGATTGGTCGGGTTCGCCCGTTTTGTAAACCGTATCCCCCGCCAAAATATTTTTTAATAAGCAACCCATTTTGTCTACTTTGTGCGTGTTCCATCCTACTTACCGTAGTTACTACGCATGACGTCACGAATTCTGGCTTTTTGCCGTTAAGGCTGGAACGATTTTTGTATTTTCCAGCAGGATATCACACCAGGGGCGAATCCGACCAATCACGTTACAGAGATGCGTAGTTATTACGCTTACTACGCTCCCGATCATGGTAAGCAAATAGTAACTATTAGTTACTATTCCGACAAGGTCGGAACGGTCAGCGTATTAACTTTTCGTGAGGATGGAACGGAAATAGTAACTATTGTTTGAAGGGTGGAACACGCTCTTTGTCATCACGGATAATAAATGCTGGAATCCTTGTGTCAATGATCATTCCAAGGTATTTCATGCGCGTAACCGGTTGAAGTATCGATTACCCTCCTTCAGTACTCTCTGTCCCGATCTCACCCCTGAACTCTGTTAGGCTTAAAATTAAAGGAATATGGCATTAGATACTGTTTCTCTAACAAAATTCCCAGACCTATTTTTTCCGTTGGTATCCAACTCCATTCGAGCGTATTTTTGACACTTAAATTTCGTTCACCTCAGTGCGAAAACAGGAACTTTCCGATTTTCCCAGCGTATGGCTATAAAGATAAGCGTGACGCACGATCGAAAGGATATCGGAAAGTACCCATCGGAACAATCAAAACCAGTCAAATTTCGCAGGACCGACCGTATTCATTGCACTAAATTCAAAGATTTGTGGGTCGAGCAGTTAAGAAAGACAAACGGTAACGGGTTAACAACATGTATCTCAGTACCGTTAATTAAAGTTTAACTGAAAAGCCAACTCATGTTGTATCATTTAACTGAACACTGTATTATTTGGTTTGTGTCAAGGGATTTTTTCATTGTTCACTATTTGCTCCATACTGACGTTCAGAAAATCTACGGCCGTCCTCACAGCGCAAAATTCTACTATGACGCGGAAAATTTGAATGTCGATACAAACGTGGATTTTCAATTGCCAGTGACCTATTCGTAGAAGCTAGCCCAATGCGTGAACACCTATCTTCGTAAATCGTTTTCTTCAAGCATACAACCCAGGTATGAACGCAGAGAGGTACGCAAATCCGACAGGGAATTCCACCATATGTAAATCGATTATTCCTGAATAGCGGAGTAACAAAGTAACGCGTTTCATGGGACTTCAAGCCTTGTTATGTGAATAAGTGATGGGTAACTAGATAGATTGTCGTATATCAGCCCTTTTCGGTTAAACTTTAAAGAGAAGCCAATCTCAAAGTAACAGCCGTTAATGTTTAAAGTTTAATTGAAAAGGGCTGGGATAGGACAATCTAGTTACCATCACTTATTCACTAAAATTGGCTTGAAGACCCGCTGAAAATGCGTTACTTCGTTGTTCTGCTATTCACGAATAGAGAATAGCCGCGTTTGTGTTGAAATTAAAATTTCCCGCGTCATAGTAGAATTTACGTTGTGGGGACGGCCGCATATATTCTGTATGTCATAACTAGAGCAGATAGTGGAAAATGACAAAAAATCCCTTAGCAGAATTCAAGTTACTCAGTGTATTCAACTAAATGACACAAAAACAAGTGGGCTTTTAAGTTAAACTTTAAGAATTTCTTGTAGTTGACTTTGTAAACAAAAAAGCTGAATTTTGCACGTTTTGTAATTTTTGTTTTAATATTACCCTACTTAATATTTTACTTTATGCATGATTATTTTTATAGCCTACCGTGGAAACCAAGTGTGAGCTCATTGAAGTAAGTCCTTACAGAAAAACACATTTAATAATGCAAACGCTTTTTAATTTATGTGGCACGCTTGTTTTGCTGTTCTCACGCAATTAACAACTAAACCCATGAAATGGCGAGTCAGTTCGGTTAGCCGGACTCCCGCGCAGTTCGGTTTCCGGTTTCCTTACGAATTTCTGTCCGCTGTCGGATTGGCTGCATCTTTTAGTAGTGGGGAACTGAAGACAAAAATGCTTCTCAGCTGGGATTAGGTCTCCGAGATTAGAGCCCTAGACTTGTAAATTTAATTCAGACAAGACCAAAGGTTTCAGCGGGAGTCTAAAAACGGAACATTTATTGGATCTTTTGATCCAGATAGATTTCCGGTCTCATACCCCGTAAGCATATCACTCTTTACCCCTAATAATACTCTTGATGACTATCTCTCCCTGCCGATGCAGAATCTCCGGGTACCTGCAGAAGAAATGAATAAACGGTGTCACAGCTGCTCCGAAAGATCGCGGTGATTGTTTGACACAGGATTTGAGTCGTTGAGTCTGAGTCGTTACGGACACGTTTACTCCTTCTTCCTGAGGATCACTGGCGTTTTTTGGACTTAGTCATATAGAGCATTGCCAGAAAATGATACCGAATGGTGTTTTTGACAAATTGTAGCCAGATGGCTGATCTCTGAAAATAACTTCAGAAATGGACTCGCCGTGTGTTCTTGTGCCTGATGCGAACCTCTAATCAACTTAAGAATGAACTTTTTCTTTTATCAAATTTCCGGTTTTGGCCGGATTCCGGACGAACTACTTGTTCAGCGAGTAAACAAGTTCCAGATATACATTTAGAATGTCCATTTACCCCTGGACCGGAAGTCCAAACGACTTAGGAATAAAATTTTGTTGCCTACTAAGATACCGAGTTTTGACCGGATTCCGGATAAACTAGTTGTCCGGCGAGAAAATAAGTTTTAGAAATGGATTTAAGATGTATCACTACCCCTATATCGCACCTCTAACAAAGTTCAGATAAAACTTTTTCTTTTGTCAAATTTTCCGGTTTTCACCGGATTTAGGACGAACTAGTTCTCCGGAGAGAAAATAAGCTTCAGATACGGATTCAGCATCTCTCCTTACCTTTAAGTCGATCATCGCAGTGGCCCTTTACGACTATTTGTTTTGTACCTTAAATTGAAACCCCTCCCCCAGCCCTAAATAATGAGCTATGAGGCCCATCAACGAACTTGACCTGTACTTTTACCCAAAGGATCCTCGCACCAAGTTTGAACAAAATATCTCAATCCCGTCGAGAGGTATTGTGCTAACAGACAGACGGACGGACAACTTTACGAAGTCATAGGTATCCCGTCACTTACGTTTTGGGATCCAATTTATTTGTCACGGTAAAAGTCCCCTAACCTTTGGTCTTGTTGTCGTTGACTTATGTTTAAATCTCAAGGACGTCTTCCCCATCCAGTCAGTAGTAATAACAGTTGATCCGTAAATACACGACGGAAGCAAACTGGATCAGGCAGGACGAAATTCAGTGCATAGAGCGGACACCTTCTTCTGTTGAATTACCTTAAAAAAATTACCTTAAATCATAGCTTGGAGTGAATTAAGGACTTTTGATCCTGATGAATCACTCCTTGTGATGACTGTTGCATTTGTGGTTGGTTACACTCTGGTGGAACATTCTGGTGCATCCCAGTCAAATCTCCACGGTTTGTCACTCGTTCAGTATCCAAACGGCGTTTGAACGTACCTGCCGATTCAGCAGCAACAGTGTCCTCCTTGAGGTTGTTCCGGAGGTTCACAATCTGGTTTGAGAAGAAGTTGCATCTTACTCCAGTCCTTGCGTGAAGTTTGCGGATTCTTTTCGGTATCCTCGTGTTATGTTGGAGGGGTCTATCTCCAGGAGATGATTTTCTTGATTGGTTGAGAGGAGTTTGTGTGCCTGGATTATGTCCCCACGTTGGGGACGTTGAATCTAGCTTATCCCATGGGTACTGTCGGTCGCAGTGAGACTATAGACCTTTTTCCGCAGTATGTTTGTGTCCCACACATTTCTTGGTGTTTGTGACGGAAACAGAACCGTGTGCCGCGCACTCGATCCACAAGCCGAAGCTCGCGGAAACGCCGTTTTGTCTGGTTTTTTTTTACATCAAAGCTGTATGAAATTCAGGTCCCCGTGTTTAATGGAGCGGTTATAGGTACGACGAGTCTTTTAACATTCTTTGAACTTATAGGTGACCCGACAGATTTCCGTCTGTCCCACGGACATGATCGACTCGTCTTCTCCTAGGCAGGAAGTAAACAAAGAATACAAATTCGGTAGTCTAGAACTTAGATTAGATGGCGATTCTGGCGGTCTGGAAAGCTCCGCGAGCTTATGCGCTAGCTGTTCTTGCCACTTCGGCTAAAAGTCGTTTTGCTTTCTAAAGCTGCGCTCGCGCTCCGTTAGTTTCCGCCAGCACTTGGAAAGCGAATCGACTTCGCGAGTAGAAAGTGATTTCGACAAGTCAGCGAGAAGTTGTAAAGGTGCAACTGAGGCTCAGCGACTTTTTGCTTGTTCTTGCGCCCGGTCGATTCTCGCTTCGCTTTTCGAAAAGCGAATCTAAGAGATCGCCAGAATTGCCCTTAAAATTGCTTTCGTTTGCTATTAGACTAGAGCTTCTGTTACGCTTGTTAGACAATTTATTTCTATGCATGTGGAATTTAACTGGGCAGAATTATATAAAATTTAGGCTATTGTTGGGAAAAGAAGAAGTTTTGAAAGAACGGGGCTCCGACCCCAGTTAAAAACGCGAAAGCTTAAAGTTTAACCGACAACCGACAAGCCAGCTTACTTTTACATCTTGGATTTGAAGACACTGAATTATTTTGACTCTGCCAAGGGATTTTTTATTTTTTTTCATCTTGGACTATACAATATAAAAACAAATCTTGCAGTATTTACTACTGGGATTAATCTCGTCTTTATTGAGATAAAATCATCCCTAATTCGGATTAATTTTATCCCAATAGAGATAAGATTAATCCCAGTAGCAAATACTGCATCCTTATTCGGAGAAACTTTTTGCAGTGTAGTAGTGACGTTCAGAAATATGCACTGTTACACAATTCGAGAATATGTGCTGGCCCTACAAGACAAAGTTGTGGATGACTCAACTTCAAAGTTGAGTCATTGAAGATTGTGTGTAGTGGGTAGTCGAGTTGTTCTATTAGGAAGAGTAAGGAATAAGGCTTATCGGAGGATCGTAGTTCTAGGTGTTCGTAGTATTAGGTGTTCTTGTTTTAGTCAAACCTCCACAACTAGGTTGTGTTCTAGCTTCTTTTTTTTAATGTTAAGCGTTCCAAAAGATTTAACAATGGTTCGCACCTTTAGCAGATAACACACTATATTTTGAAGTTACGGCGTATTTTCGTTATGATGTTGCAAACGGGATCGACTAAAAAGAGGTACGTCAAGGCACGACATAGAATAGGAGGCACGAGTACTAAAAAGGAGGCACGAAAACTAAAAGGCCCCTTTCAGACTTCAGAGTGAGAGGCAGGAACAATGGTCTAACGTGCCTTCTTTTAGTCTCAGGAGTTACGAATTCTCACTTACTTATCTACTTCTACTACTTGTCCTGTTTATTACTCATGCCTCTTGCACCAGCCGTGCCTCTTTTCAGTCGATCCCGTTGCAAACAATGTTTAGTGTTAGATTTTGCGGAAATGACGGTTAAAGGACACCTGAATGAAGAGTACCAAGTATCAACCCTATCTGTATATGATAGGGATGACTATCATCCCTATTACTGCATAGTGACTGTATGACCGTTAACATTGCCTGCAGAAAACCCAATCCTAATACGAAATACGTTAAATACGTTAAAGCATTTGCTAAAGAATTAGCTTTCCCCCTTCAGATAATCTACAATAACATAACGCGAACAGGTTATTTTTCAAAGAAATGGAAGAAAGGTTTTATCACCCCCATTCCAAAGAAAGGAGCACCTAATGATTTCTCTGGTGTACGGCCGACCACAGTTACGTCAATTTTCAGCAGAATTTACGAAATTTTTGTTGCCACATGGCTTAAAGAATATCTGTTAAAAGTAACTGATGGAAAGCAGTTTGGTAACATTCCTAAGTGTTCGACAGTCCATTACCTAGTTAATTTGATAGATTTTATTTAAAACATCTAGATGTACCTGGCAAATGGATAATTGCAATTGATTTTAAAAAGGCATTTGACCTTGTTGACCATAAAATTCTTTTAGAAAAAATGGCGTAAAAAAATATACCCGATTTTATCGTCAAAATCATCAAGAGCCTCTTGACAGATAGAGAGCAAACTGTAAAGTATAAAGACCATTTTTCTACTTTTATCAGTTTTTTGTGGAGTTCCACAAGGAACTGTGATCGGTCCGCTGTGCTTCCTCCTCATGATAAATGAAATTGCTGCTGGGCTGGAGGACAGATGGAAATACGTTGACGATTTGTCCCTAGTGGAAGCCGTATCTGAGGATTTGAAAAGTAACGCTGCTGGTTTCATCGACCAGGTTACCGGCGGCTGAAATGAATATGGTCGTGAATAAAGATAAGTGCTCGGTTACGACCTTTTCTTTTCTTAGAAAAACTCGCCCGTCTTTCCAACCTTCTATCGACCCTGGGTTCATCAGTGATAAAACAACGCTACTAGGTGTAATCTACTAGGTGTGATCTTTCATGGCATGAAAATACAAAGAGAATTGTAAAGAAAGCTAACAGCGCAATTCAAATGCTAAAAACACTGACAAAGTTTCGGGTTCCTAAGGACAAGCTAAAGCTAATGTTTTGCTCTTTCATTCGACCGTTAGTCGAATATGCTTGTCCGGTTTGGCACCTTGCGCTTACCCAAGGTGAAATTGATACAATAGAGCGAGTTCAGAAGAGATCGCTGCAAATTATCCATGGCGGTTCCCCCCTACCATACTCTTTTTGCCTCAAAGAATTTAAAATTGAATCCCTTTCTTCCCGCCTTGGCTCCTCCCTTCTCCAGCATTCCGTGTACCGTTCATTCCTTCCCCCACCTTTTGTTCCTGTAAGATCTCGTCCCCCCCCCCCGAGAAGTGGCTGATAATGTTCCCAAACTGACCCCAATCTACTGTAACACAATGTGCTACAGTAGAAGCTTTGTGCCGAGCTTCGAAAGCAGTACAATGATCTTTAGCATTTATCTGCCTTGTTATTTTTATTTTTTTTTTAAATTACCTGCTGACTACTTATTTTATCTCTATTTATGACTACAAAAACATCGCATTTGGGCTCTATCCACGAGAGATATCTTTTGCTTTATTATTAAACAAATTGGAAAATTGAAATAGTGTTTCCAAGCTATGATTTTTGCTCCATTTTGCATCTGTCCTTGTTTCAGTACTGAACAATTTTTGAAATGAACAAATGTCTCCAATCAACCCTTCTTCTGGAATATTTTTTAACCAGTTAAGCCCAAACGTATATCTAGAAGAAATTCCAATACGATCCGGCCAGCGCTGTAAAAGATTTGAATGAATTGCGCTTTTTGTCTTGGATTTTGCGAGCGTGTTCCACCCTTCTAACAATAGTAACTATTAGGTACTATTTCCATTCCAACCTCACCAAAAGTTACTACGCTGACCGTTCCAACCTTCTCGAAATAGTAACTAATAGTAACTATTTGCTTACCACGCTCGTGAACGTAGTAAGCGTAGTACCTACGGATCTCTGTAACGTGATTGTTCGGATTGACCCGACGGCAAAAAGCCAAAATTCGTGACGTCATGCGTAGTAACTACGTATATTCAAACAATGTTTACACGGATGCGTCAGCTCTGATTTTTCATCAGCGATATTTCGGCCCTTCTTGGCAAGGGTCCTCGTCAGGCTGTCAATCTTCTTGTTCAACTTCGGGGAAGGAAACAAACCTGTCCTTTTGACAGGTTTGTTTCCTTCCCCGAAGTTGAACAAGAAGATTGACAGCCTGACGAGGACCCTTGCCAAGAAGGGCCGAAATATCGCTGATGAAAAATCAGAGCTGACGCATCCGTGTAAACATTGTTTGAATAAATGTTTCAAAGTCAGCTTGGGCTCAAAGAATATTTATGTAACTACGTAAGTAGGATGGAACACGCTTTGCATGTGCAAACCTCCTGAAACGAACATCCCTATTTTGAAAACGTCACGCTCAGGAGAAGAATGCTCTCCGTGGCCATGTCTGTGAATGCATTCGCCATGGTGTGTTCAAATATGGTTTCAATTCAATTTCAATTCAATTCAGTTTATTTTCAAAAATTCCCTCACGGACGAAGCCGAACATTGAATTTCTTCCGTCATGTATAACTTAACAATTAACTAATGTTAAAACAACTATAACTAATGTTATTCATTTGGTCAATGTACATGTATCTCACAATAAAACTCTAAGTAAAACCTTCAATCATACGTAACATGTCAACTTATCAAAACATCTATAAACAAAACTCATAATTCGGTCAAATTCACCCCAAACTAAAAACTAGATAATATCAAAAATTATTATATTTACAATTCAATAACAACACACACAAAAATACGATTAAATTATGGAGGTGGTTCGGAATGCCGGTTAAAAAGGTCAGTGAACGAAGGAACAAAACTTTTTCTGTATCGGTCATGGGAACAGGGTACTGGCTGCAACTTTGGAACAGGCTGGGCAGCAGCTCGTGCCGGTCTTGGCCTAATAGGTAGATATGCAGGGGGAAGAATTTCTCGTAGGCCAGGGCTGTTCAGGTGTCCTTTAAGGCTCATTACACATTTTTTCTGTAACATCAACAGGTAGTGTGTTGTCTCATATTTTTTAGGACTTGCACGTCCTTGTCTGAGTGCTATGAAAATTATAAAGTGAAAATCGGAACTTATAATTCAACTTTGCCTTCAGCCCAGCTGTTGCTTTTTTTAGATAATTTTGCAATGTTGTCTCGAAAAAGGATTAATTGACTTCAAGGATCAAGAGACTTATAGGTTTGCTCCCATGCACGGAAATTCGCGCCTTAAATCGACCCAGACAAAGTAAAACAGGTTTTAACCCGATTTCAGGTTAGTTTCTTCCTCGGATCGATCCGGAATTCTTACACCAAATCGCCCGGGGCCAAAATTCTGGTCGATCCGAGGAAGAAATTAACCTGATATCATCGGATCGAAATCCGTTTCACTTTGTCCGAGTCGATTTCAGGTGGGAAATATCCGGACGGTACATTCTGCCAGTGGTTACAATTGTCGTTCCAGCCTATACTGTAAAAAGTTTCTCCGATGAAGGATTAAAGCTAACTGCAGTATTTGCTACTGGGATGAATCTTTTCTCTATTGAGATAAGGTTAATCCTAATTAGAGATAAGATTATCTTTTTAGAGACAAGATTAATCCCAGTGGCAAAAACTGCAAGATTTTTTTTACAGTTTTTTTTTACAAGATTTGTTTTACATTCAGGGTACACAAGGTGTAACGAAGTTGAAAACTTTGTGTGAATGTTAGTAGCCTGGAACACCCCCAGTCAGATTAGCCACAAACAGCACTTCTCATGGCATTTTCTTACGATTTCATATTTTCTAGATGTACAAAGGTCAAGTATTTGACGCGCGGAAGATTTTCCGCATGGCAATTCTTTTCGTCCGCTCAGTAATCCGCATTCAGCGATTGCGACAAACCCCGGAACCCCTCTCGATAGCCATGGCGAGGAAAGATCCCTACAGATCCAGAGTTGTCCGAAAGGTACGCTTAGCCCCGCCCCTCTCGCTCTGGCTCGGTTTTCAGTTCTCAAGCGGAGTTTTTCGTCAGTTAGAAGCAAGAATAGAAAACATCCGGATAATAGTTCCGTTTTTGCAGATACCATGGTATCTGATACCAAGGTCTAAAGTTGTTTTCGCAGTTACTGTGGTATCTAATATCCACGGTCAAAAGGCGTTTCTGCAGCTACCGTGGTATCTTTCAAGGTACTGTGGTATCTGCTGTTCAGATACTACGATAACTGTGAAAACGACTATATACCGTGATATCAGGTACCACGGTAGATCCAGCAGGTCCAGTTACCGTGGTAACAGGTACCATGGTATCTGCAAAAACGCAACTAATAATACACATCAGGACAACAATCCCCTCTCCGGAAAGGTACGTTTTTTTACCTACACAGGGCCCCCCCCCCCCCGAACTACGGGAGAGTCTCCTGTTCTGACAAGGAATTTCTCTCGAGTCTATCCGAGAATAGATAACATGCGGATAACGATCCCAACTCCATAATAGTTTCACAGGATATCCCCCTCCCCCATTTCGGCCTTCAGTAATGAAGAATATATCATTTTTTTTGCTAGTCTGGAGCAAGAATATATAACATCCGGGAAATGATCCCCTCTTCAGAAAAAAAACGGTTTTCAAACCACAAAATATGCCCCTCCCCCATCTGGACACCGACACAGGTTTTAATTCTCAGACAGAATTTATCGCCAGTTAGGAGCAAGAATAGCTAATATCCGGATAACCACAGGCATTTGGACAATCCCCCCCCCCCCGGAAAGGTGCGGTTTTCGAGTTTCAAAATTAGCCCCCCCCCCCCCCCCCCCCCTTCCGATTTCGTCAGAGTCTTTAATTCAGACACGAGAGTTTTACGCGCTGGAGCAAGATAAAAAAGGTGAAAAGCGTTGGGACGATTGAAGAGCTGGGCTGGCCAAGATGAGCTTCTCGTTGCATTTATTTATTTACTATTTATTTATTATTAGATTTGGCGTTAAGCTTTTAGCTTTTCGCCATTACTACACAAGTACAAAAGGATTAGATAGATAACTCAAAGAAACTGATACACTACAAAAGCAAAAACAAATTCGAACTACAAAAGCAACTGAGTAAAATGGGGTGTCGACTATACCACGCTTAAACGTTTGGATACTGCCTGAATCAACAACTTCTGCTGGCGAACTATACCGCGGTTCAGTTACCCTATTGACGAATGAACACTATCCAATCTTTTTATGTGGTTTCGGAGGGTACAGTTTATATTTTTTGTATTTTAAACTCATCAACGGTCAACAAGGGCCAAATAAAATAACAACAGGAAATAATAAAGTAAACAACAACACGGAACCAAACGCGATACACGAAATGGGGACTGCCAAATTACAAAAATGTAAGTTCCCCCATAACAGCCCAATTGGCAGTATCAGCCTCATATGTGTGAAAGCTTAGCCCTTGGCCTCTCAGTGAAATATTCTACAAATGGTAAGTTTACTGATCAATCGTCTAACAACATTTGTAACAAAAGTACAGAAGTTAACAAAGTTCTCCGGTCCTTTGAATGCAGTCTGAATGGGAATCCTGAACCAACCAGGGGCCGGATGACGTATGGTGCGAGGGGTTGGCTCCTCCCTCACAATATGAGGCCTAACCAGGACAACCAGTAACGGGTTCAAAGACTCTAGAATACGATTCTGCAGGGAAAGAGCAGAAAACACCTGATTTCTGGAAAGAGGATAGACCTTCACTAACGACCGTCGATGACTCACTACAGATCCACTTAAACCCATGCAACCAACGAAAAGTGTCATCTTATAGTACGCAAAAACTGTTTTCGCCCCTAACCCTAATGTTCGTAACATTAGTCACCCAGTAAGGCTGAGTAGCTACATTGCGCGTGTTCCACCCTTCTAACAATAGTAACTATTAGTTACTATTTTCGTTCCAACTTTAGGCGTACTCTCGCCGTTCCCCGAGGACTCCACTTGAGGAGTCCCCGCGTTTTTTTTTGTCCCAGGGACTGACTCCCCATATTCTCGCGAGTCCCCACAGGCGGGGAATGCTCCGATTATCATCACCGTCATCAATAAGGACTCCCTTTCAGATTCGGAGGGGAATCAATTTTTGCTGGTGTTGGTTGCAATGTAAAATTAAATGAAAACAATCAGAATAAGCAAAACCTAAAATGACGTGGATCCAGACTAATTTCGTCAACTGCATATTTGATTTTCTAACAAAATCCATTTTGGAAGCATTCCCCGTATTCTCGCTGTTTTTGTACGCGGAGTGCGCGTGGAGTGACTCCCTCTATTCTCGTCGTTCCCTTCGATTCCCCGAGGAGTCCTCGAGGAACGGCGAGAATACGCCTTTTGTAAAAAGTTACTACACAGCACGTTGACCGTTCCAGCCTTCTCGTAATAGTAACTATTTGCTTACCATGCTCTGGAGAATAGTAAGCATGGTAACTACGCATCTCTGTAACGTGATTGGTCGGATTCGCCCGTGGCATGATATTCTGCTGGGAAATAGAAAAATTGGTCCAGCCTTGACGGCAAAAATCCGGAATTCCTGACGTCATGCGTAGTAACTACGGTAAGTAGGGTGGAACACGCCCAGTGCATTTCAAAGAAAAGTTTTACTCGCGGGCATTTCGTCCCGAGACTTGTCAGCTAGCGATGCGCTTGGCTTGCTGGAAAGCGAAAGCCCTATTCTATCCGAATCTAAATTTTTGTATTTTCAGATCATAGATGGCGTCGCGTTCAAAGTGTATGGACACTGGGTCAAAAAGGGTGAAGGTCAGAACCGGGCTGCGCTCTTCGAGAACCACCCTAAAACCGACATCAGGCACTTATACCTCAATCGAATGAATAGTTGATTTCTCATCTGTTTAGTGTGAATTTACCGGGTTTCCGGTTTTCAGCCAGCGCCTCTGGTGGGCAAGTCAGATCTACGAGCTATTGCGGTTACCATATCGTATCCCGATGAAAAATTTGTAGCCTGTGTAGTTGTACGAAAAAGTTGCGTGTATAGATATGTAGTAGTATGGAATACTTTCATAATAGCATGTTCATTCATAATAGCATCCAATTTAGCAGCAGCATTCAGTGGTAACAGTTACGACTGTATGCTACTAGAACGTACAGCTTCATGTAACCAATTCTAGAAAAAATTTCATCGGGATATACCATGGTCAGATGTTTTTTGTCTAACATACACTTTCAAAAGTTTGATAATATTTTGCTACACGGTTGCTCTGTTAGCTGCTCTAGTTACATCAGTAAGTGCTAAACTTCTTTCTCACCAAGTTGACAAAATTTGATGAAAGTGAGATGACTTTCCAGATACCACGATCAGTTCCCACGGTCGGAACGTGATATCTGAATATCAGATACAGCGATAACTGGCCAGATACCACGGTAACTGCAAAAGCGACTTTAGACCGTGGTATCATATACTATGGTATCTGCAAAAAACGCAACTAAGGAATTTCTTGATTTCGGTTCTGGGACTGATTATGAGAAAAAGGCATCTAGTTGAACAGGTCTGGCAAGTACGCAAAACCGAGAATTCGAACAAGATTCAGGCGGACGGATTCTGCTCCCTATTTTCAGGAAGTGGCTCCCTCTATTCTTGCGGTTCGCCTCGGCTCCCCAAGGAGACCCCTGAAGGAATAAATGAATTCATTTTACTGACCCGCTGCACTACATGAGAGCTAGTGGAGTATGGTAAAAGAAACTGAAAAAGGACAAAGGAAATCACAACGCACATGAGCAAAAAAAACTACAACTTATACGGTACCTAATCGGACGTTGGTCATTCCTGGCCGCACAGACGGGTGATAGACCGGTGGTTGCGAGAAGGAATGATGCGGACACGGATATCTTTTACTGTTGTGACCACTGTCCAAATGTTATGTTAGATGCTGATGGTTTTTCGATATGTCTGCTAAGACCCTTTTGAGTGGTATGTTTCTCGAAAATATCATAAATTGTCCTTGAGCCCAAGCTGACTGGGAAACTCATATTAAACCATGACTAAAACGAAAAGTCAGCTAATATGTTCTTCAGCGATATTTCGGCCCTTTGCCAACCCTCCTGCCAAAAAGGTGATTTTTGACACCTCACTAAGAAGGGCGAAGAATATAACACTGCGAGGTGAAGTACCTTTTACTTCTAGATTGGGTTGTGGGCGTAAATGCAAAAGTGAATAACCATTTCTTAATTGTCAAATCACAGTTTTCTAACAAAGCTTAACCGCAAATGAGCTTTGTAAGGCTTCAAACTGTTTTTGTGTACTAAGTCAGAGTAAAGTACATGTTTTGGGGGCGCGGCAAGGTGCTTTTTCTGACCTTAAAACCTTCATTTGTATGAAAAGATATAATTTTCAGAGAAAAAGTGTCATGGGTTCTGGGTTGCCACACCTGGCAACCCAGAGAAAAAACGAACCTGCAACAGTTTAGTTTTAGTTTAATACTCTTTATTATACAAACCAACTCTTACATGCTAAACTACATGAACACACCTTTTGTAACCCTCTTAACATCCTTTATACATGTATCTGATTCTTCTGCCTGCAGGAAAACCCGAATGTGCCTGTTGGGGCAGTAAAAAAAAAACTTCACTTTACATTAATTTTCACATACTTTTTCAAAAAAGAGAAGAAAACAGAAGGAGGAAAAACAAAAAGAAATGAAGGAAGAAACTGAGGAAAATATAAACAAATAAATGAAGGGGAAAACAGTTAAATGAAATATCCTAATTTGAGCAGTTACTTTTTAGAAATTGCTGTAGGAAAAAAACTGGTGCTGATATTTCATTTTTAACACGGCTGCTATTTTTGCTGCTCGAGTGGGGCGATGACGCGGGAGTTTTTTTTTCGCATTTTGATTAACTTCGGTTTTGTTATTAATGCGTTTTAGCCATCGTTGGCATCGGACAACACGAGAATGCACATCCATGTGCTAAATGTTATCAAACTTTTGACAGCGAGTGATCAAATATTATTTTTGCAAATAACGTATTTGGCCTGGAACCGAGTTACCTGGTCCTT
The DNA here is from genome assembly GCA_023053575.1 of Branchinecta lynchi. Classification (NCBI taxonomy): domain Eukaryota; kingdom Metazoa; phylum Arthropoda; class Branchiopoda; order Anostraca; family Branchinectidae; genus Branchinecta; species Branchinecta lynchi. The sequence goes on along the minus strand of JAKZAP010000021.1, from coordinate 11,845,376 downwards.
TGCATCCCTTGTGCCTTAAGTGGTATTCCTTGTGCGATATCAATGTTGTCGCGCGGCTATATGATACAAATGTTATCGGCCCGAATGACCATAAGCCACTCCAAGCCACGCCATTTTGCACAATTTCTTTGCATTTCGGGCGTTATTAGAATTGCCAGCCACGGGCGGCATGAAAAACGCCAGTCATATCTTGCATGTATCTTCCGCAGTGTAGGATAAGATGGGATTTTAGCGTGGTTTGGGCCACTCAATTTTTCCGCGAGATGCGCTGGCTGTTCGGAATACTTTACGAATAAGATTGTTTTTAGTTTCGGATTGTTTTAGCTGTATTTTATCACGGACGTTTTATAGTAGTAGTTTTTATTAGCTTATGTAGGCCACGTTTTGAAAATCTGAGGACCGACATATTAAAAACCGGCGTTGATGCCGAATTTGAACTGTAATTGAAATTGCCCTCTTTCGTGCTTTCGGCCTCATCGTAGTTGTTTTAATTTCCGGCCTCGTAATTAGTTTCATAGGCCATGAAACCGGTATATGCATATTCCGAGACTGATAGATTAAAAACCGGATTTGGTTCGTGTTTTCGGCCTCGTCGTAGCGGTCCTAATTTCTGGCCTCGTAAGTAGCGCCATCAGCCATGGGTATTTGAAAATCCGGGACCGGAAGTATAAACCGGATTTGATGCCGAATTTGAACTGAGGTTGAAACTTCCCTCTTTCGTGTTTGTATACGAAAGTTGGTTGAATTTCCGGCCTCGAAATTAGCTTGATCACCCATCGCATCCAGATGTGAAAGTCCGGGACCGACGGATCGAAAACCGCATTTTTACTTCGTATTTGGTCTCAGGTTGAGATTGCCCTCATTCGTGTTCGTCGTTGGGGTCAGTTGGTATCTTGTCCGGTATAAATACTCGGTCCTCGGATTCAACGTAGATATTTGGAGGCAGAACGTCAATAGGCCTGGAGTGCATTTATTCAGTTTTACCCGAAGCCTTCAAGAGTGGCGCGTTTAAACTGCATTCAGAAACGCGCGTCCTACTATAGCAAGCGAATGCATTTAAGTTTACAGAATCAGTTTAATCATATCTGAATTGACTGTTTTAACAAGCGTGCAAGCGCTGTTTTAAAGCAAATATGACACGAGAAGCGGTTCTTTTAATAACCACGTGTAAGAATCTCTATAGCCATTCCTGAACCTCAGAAATCGCAATACCCGTACGTCCTCTCATCATAATTCAGTGAACTCTCTTTGGTTCTCAGTAGTATCTGGGCGTGGCTTTGTACTTGTCTAGTCTCGCACCGATACGTCACACAAGTCAGTCGCCCGAAGAAACCTGTTCCCGTTATCCATGCAAATATGCAATATAGAGCGTGTTCCACCCTACTCACCGTAGTTACTACACATGACGTCATGGATTTTGGTTTCTTGGCGTCAAGGCTGGAACGAATTTTTCTGTTTTCTGCGAAATTTTTACGCTCCCGAGCGTGGTAAGCAAATAGTTACTATTTCGAGAAGATTAGAACGGTCAGCGTAGTAACTTTTCGGGAAGTGGAACGGAAATAGTAATAATATTTACTATTGTTAGAAGGGTGGAACACGGTCATTAATAGCTCATAGCGTTTAAAGCCCATAATATAATATTTAGCAGTAGGTGAATAATCTTTGTTAACTGGTGAATAAACAAATGTTGTTGGCGCGTCAACAGTCTATGAAACTGTTAACATTTAATGACCTCTCGATGCACCTTTTTAAGACTTTTATCATTTAATTTGTTTTGTGATTTAGAATAGTTGTTATAATCATTAGTTGCGTTTTTGCTGGTACCATGGTATCTGTTACCACGGTAGCTGGATCTGCAATTAGTCGTTTTTGCAGTTATCGTGGTATCTGATACACGGTGCTTTGCAAAAACGACTATTGCCAAAATTGCACTTTTCGGAGTCATCCCAAAAGAAAAACAGATATCCAGTTACATCACTAAGTGCTAAACTTCTTTCTCACCAATCTGACAAAGTTTGATGAAAGTGAGATGACTTTTCAGATAACAAGACCAGTTACCACGGTCGGACCGTAGTATCTGAATATCTGATACCACGATAACTAGCCAGCAAAAACGCTGGTATAACTGCAAAAACGGCTTTCGACCGTGGTATCAGATACCACGATAACTGCACAAACGACTTTAGACCGTGGTAGCAGATACCATGGTATCTGCAAAAACGCAACTATTATTTTAGTTGTCATTTTAGGATGGTCTTTAGCAATAAACGTACCCCGATTACGTTCAAATGTGAATGAAATAGCAGCATCAGTCTTGACAAGCCTTATTGGCGGTGCTGATCTCCGATCATCTGCCCTCAGCCATGAAGTGGAAAGGGAGCTGGGCAAGCAATCCTTGGGCTTTCGCCCACCCTTTGCGTCACCTTCCCAAGATTTCTAGGTACCCGTTTGAAGCTGGGTCGACTTTGGCTCACGCCACTAATCCCCGCCCCAGACCAAACGGTAGGCACTGTTGGGAAGACCCTATCAGACACGTCGATTCCTACAGGCCATCGTTAAACAGCGTTTATCGTAAAAACAACGACTATTTACAGGATGTACAAGTCAGTTATAAGTGTCGTCAGGAACCCTAGAAATAATGAATCTTTTACTTTACTTTGTGATTAAAGCTTCAATTCAGAATTTATAATTTGTCAGTATAAATCTTAATTCCATAACTGATATAATAATCCGAAAAATGTTTACTTTAAAATTACTGCAAATCCACTATAAAAATTTCAAACCATGAATTTGGTTTAAGGCTGTCTACCGGCTGAATGCTGCTATTAACTTTACCCAATACTGCTAGATGGCGTTTTAAACGGGAAAAGGAGAAACGGAATTGGAAGATTCCCAGCATCCCTCCCCGACTTTGGCACACGCCACTAACAACCACCCCGGCCGCCCCAAACCAAGGGTAGGCAACATTGAGCCTTGAACGTAAAAGGTTGAGAGGAATACGCCCTTCCTAAAATCCAACGACGAATTGCTGCCAGATGTGCTACAGAAAACAAAAACAATCATTGATCTTGCTTTAAGTTCTCTGAAGGGGTAATAAGCCATTCGGCTTTCGGTTCATACTGGGTCGTGCATTAGCCCCGCGGAAAAACCAGTCAGCACGGTAGTCAGAAGCCAGAATTGACAAACTTGAGATGAAGTTTGACATAACAGAGTTGGGTACTGCACAGCACACATAGAGACAGAGGTATTTTGAACAGTAACATGGCCAGGCCTAAGAGGCCCCCGATGAAAAATGTATCTCAAAATAGTACTATGAAGTAGTACGAAAAAGATGCATGCAGTACTAACGATGCTACTACATGCTTCTAATTCAAGCCTACCGTGTTACTGCATATTACTATATGCTACTGTTAGCAAGACTGCATGCTACTATGGCAAGACAGGATGCTACTGGATAAGATTGGACCAGTCTGAGGCACATTAAACGATAGTATTCTTTGCTACATAGTATTACATGCAACGTTTTCGTACTACTACGCGGGCTTCAAATTTTTCATCAGGCCAACACAAAAGAAATTGAATATAGAGAAACAAACTGGTTAAACGTACACCAAGAAGCTATGCGTCGTTTTTTACTTTGCACAAGCGTATCTAGCTGCAAAAAATGGCTAATCCGGGCAAAATTTTTAGAAAGGGTGTATTTCGGGCCAGCGTGCTGACCAATTGACCAGCTCAGATACAAGTCAAATGTACCACATATACTAATCACGAAAGACTACGAAATGGAAAAGTTAGTTTGCTGCCGTTTACTTCGTAAACTGATAGTCAGTCGAAGTTTGTATTTGTTATACTGTTTCGACAGTCTTGGCAATGATCGTATTCAGGTCGCAGCTAAAAATTCATAACCTGCGATAACAAATATGAATACGAACAAAATTTGACCAACACTTTGCAGAAGCTCGTTCAATAGCACTTCATTAAAGGGTAAGGCAAAACAGATCGTATATCAAAGGGCACTGATGAAATTTCTGTTTTTCTTCTTATCAGAAAGAGTTTATCTTGCGCTGCGTACGGGTTAGGCAGCGTATCTTTCACACCTGCGCCGCAAGCTTTCACGATGGATGTGTATTTACATTTTCCTTTCTCGGTTTCTTATGCCGAGTTCTGGTTTTTTCATCATTACTAAGTTTCTCTTCATCGTTATTAGGTTTTCTCCAGCCTCTCTTCAAAAACTTCAATTTTTCACTGACAAATCTGATGCGTGTGCGTTAACGCAACGGAAGAATAGAACTTGGTTCTGTTCTTGCGTTGCTTTTTATTTTATTATTATTATTTATTTGAATCCTTCAAAACTGAAGAGTAATGTATAAAAAGGAACAACAACATTTCAATCAGACTCAAACACACATACTAATAAACAGCTGACCGTTAAAGACAAATTAGCCTACTAAGTAGCCTATACAACAAAGTTCAAAATAAGCCAACTAATCAGGGCGCTTTTTTGTGAAAAAAGGTTGTGATGAAGAAGAATGTTGTCAGCCTTTTTATGAAAGTTTTGGATTTTACCATTTAAAGTTTCCAAAGGATTCTTCACTTTAAAATTCGAGGTTAGGAAAGAGTTACTCGCAGAAATCGGGAAACCAAGAAGGAATTTAGAGAATTTATAATAAGTAACTGTTAACGTAGAAAGTTCAGAGGGACGGAAAGAAGAAAAGAAGGCAGACGGAAAAGAATGTGAGGAAGTGCAACAGCCTTATAAATAGAACCAAGAACATCTCTGCGATACATCCCTCGTAAACGAATAACAGCACTGAATGCTCTTCTTATTTTATCTTGCACATGTTGAATAAGTATAAGTTTCCAATCTCTGGTATTAGATGAGTAAGGGATTCCAAGATATATAAATTTCTCAACAGGGCTGAAAACAATTCCCCCACCACATTCCAGAAGGGAATTTAGTGTCGGCAAACTACTAATCACAAAATAATTACACTTTTCAGAACTAATTATTAGACCCTTCTGCCCCAATTTAGACACCAGAATGTTATAGTTTTCAATTAATTTTTCCTTTGACCGACTTAAAATAATAATATCATCAGCATATGCTTAAACGTTACATAACGTGCAAAATGTATTAAACTAGTCTTAAGCGACCGAAGAAAATCTGCCAAACATGCATTGAAAATATATGGTGACAAGTTCCACCTTGTCTAACGCCTTTTCCCACTGAAATCAAATTAGACAGAATTTTTGGGGAACGAACTGCCACTTGAACGTTCAGTCCATTGTACTAGGACCTTAAAGCACGCACAATAGAACGGGGAATACCATTATACACAAGGGATAGGAGAGCAGCCGCATGAGAAATATTGTCGAAAGCACCTTTTATGTCAATCAGAAGCGTATAAAGCGGCTGTCCGCTCACTCGCGCATCATTGATTGAAGTAGAAAAAGTAGGGTGCGCGTGATGGCAACCCATACCCCTTTCAAATCCAACGTGGTTTAACCCGACATCAGGGCCTTCAAACATATTTTAAAACACATTAAAAAGATAATAACCACAAGATTTTAAATCCTTCTTTCCATTTTTTAGAATAGGGGAAATCAAACGAATTTTAGAAGATGAAGGTACACGGCCTACCGATAAAATTAAATTAAAAAAAAAACAAGAAGAGTTAAAAGGAACGTTGGGGGATACAAACTTGAGATGGTTTGAAAAAAGACAATCATGGTCAGGTGATAATTGGAACTTCAGTTTCTTTTGAGCCAAAAGTAAATCTTTAGCTCAGCTACGTCCGGAGGAAAATCTTTAGAAGAAATCAGGGTGGACTTAAAATATGTTTCCCAATCAGTAACAGACGGGAAAGAATCAGATGGTGGTTCACTTATATGCTAGACCTCCGTAGTGCTTTCCAAATAATAAGCTTATCAATTTGTCTGCGTAAGTTCTTCGTTGCGTTACGGCAAGCGCGACGCAGAGGTTCCGTAGCTCAGTGTGAAAGCCTCAACGCACTAGTGTGAAACCGGTTGAAGGAACAACTTTACACTGGGAATTACAATAACTCCAGTTAGTGTTGGGCGTTATTTGGATTTTTCGATATATCGATATTTTCACTTTCGATATTCGATAATCGATATACCGATATCGATATTTCTTTAGTATGTTTCGCTATAGGATATGTCTCGTTTCGCCCAAATTTACTAAAGAAATTGTCGTTAAATAGCATCTTGCATCATCTCAAACTCCGGATAAATTTACGGAAAACATATTGCTCCAATTTCGGATATGTAAATGTAGGTTATGTTGGATTATTTAGAATAATTATGAGTGAAAAAATATCGTTTCCGATATCGATATTTACGTTTCGATATTCGATATCGATATTTGGTCCGATATATCGATATCGATATCGAATATCGCCCAACACTAACTCCAGTGGCATAAAAGTATCAGATGCGGAAGTGGAGAAAATGGCGCTGAAAAGTAACTGATTTGTAGCGCGAATAACAAAACCCTAGCCTAAGGGCAGTGACGAAAGAAACCAAAATGCTCTGGTCTTACCAAGAATGCTAAACTGGAGCCGAAGACTATCGTTTTTTGTTATCTCCAGAACATCGATCTTTGTCTCCGGCTGATCCAGTGCTTTCCTTGACTTAGGTTTCATATTCTGAGCAAAAACAGTGTCAGTTTCATGAGTAGACTGCCCATAATTATACTAGGACATACATACGTCAAGTGAGCCAATCCCACATCCCAGATTAGACACCTGTCCGGCGGACAGTGTCTGCTGCTGCATAACTCTCAAGAGAAATGCGGAGATAATACGCGACAATTATGTACATCCGATTTGGTAAACGGTCTGATAAAACGGTGAGGCGACAGGGATTACACAAGCATCATGTTTATTTCAAATTTAACAAACCCATGTTTTAAATTAAAATGAAACTGCTACAACGAAACGTAGGCTACGATCCGTAAACGATGAAAAAATGACATCCGTCAACTCCTATACCACGCAATTACGTCTTCAAAGACCAGACAATCAAAATAGAGTTGTGCAGCTAAAACTGTAGGCTGCTTACATTATGCTAGCAAAGTCCATGAGCAACAACACTGGCGCACGGTAGGCGAGAAGGAGTACAACGCGAATTTGTAACTGCTAGCACTCTACGTAACCCACTGCATAATCCGAAGTAGTTTCACCAAGAACGTTTCACTATCTTAGTGCTGGCACAGTCTTACCGAAATTCGCGAATCTCCAATAGAGCGCTCTACAGCGGATTAATTCGTTTGGAAACGATATTCCGAATGGAAGCCTGAAACTCATCGGCAGGGCTAGAGTTTTTTATTCTGATTTCATTCAGGTTTTTGTGATAAATTGAACTCCTTAAAGTTTAACTGAAAAGGGCTGAGATGAAACAAAACCTAGTTACTTATCACTTATTCACTTACTTAAAGAGGCTTGAAGACCCGATGAGAATGCGTTACTTCGTTGCTCCGCTATTCATGAATAATCGGGTTTGAAGTAGTGAAATTTTGCTCTCGGATTTGTGGTATCTCTATGCGCTTGTGTTTATTGTGTTTATGCTTGACGAAAGCGATTTACAAAAAATAAATGTTCACGCAGTGAGCAGTGATCACCTAGCTCACCACTGGCCAAAAAGCTGCGTTTGTACTGAGATTCGAATTTTCCACCACAGCAAAATTTTCCGTTGTGAGGATGGCAGTAGATATTCTCAGCGTCGTTCTAGAGTAAATAGTGAAAAAAATAAAAATATTTTACACAATCCAAGTAATGCAGTTTATTCAGTTATATGATATGAATGTTGCGATTACTGTTGATTATTAGTAGTACTACTAGCTTGCCAGAGTTTTCTGTTATTCAGCTTTTTGTACCAATTCTCTATGGTGAACTTTACCAATTACTGAGTTTCCAATCTTGTTTTGTGAGGTCTACTTAGACTACCTTTTCCAATCGTACATTAATCCGCTAGGAGCGCTGAATTAGAAAAGGGCGACTTACCGCTTAATCAATATGTAAATATTGACTGTAACAACACTAGAGATTAACCATAGCAACCGCGATTGAAGTACGACGACAGCTTGTAGAGAAGACAATAGTTGCGTTTTTGGTCTGCATTTTCAACTCTTAATTTCTCATTTCTTAATTTTCGTATAAATTAGTGTTTTTGTTATTCTCGCTTCTCATCAGTCTTCAACTTTTGACAAAAACACTAATTTATCCACCCGTTAATGCCCGTTTATACAGATGTTAACCAATCAGGAAGCCCTTTGTTAACCAATCAGGAAGGGGAACGGAGAAAGAGAATCGAGAAGTGAGTATCAATGCAACTTCTCGATTCTGCAGAACTTTGAAGCTTTCCCCGTTCTCGATTCTGACAAAAACGAACAAAAGGAGGATTGGCTTCATCTCAATAGTAAACTAACACGAAACAGGAGAATAGTAATGCTCGATCAATATGTAAATACTGAGTGTAACAATACTAGAGAATAACTATAGTAATCGCGATTGAAGAACGAAGAAATATTGTGTGGAGGCAATCTGTTGTCACTTGTCATCCTAAAATTTAAGAGACTTGCATATTCCCCCCTCCCTATTAAGACGTGAAGACACTTGTATATCTGAATGCACTCTTGTTGTTTTCTCAAAAACCCGGTTGTTGGTACCTGGTAACCGAGAGCGTGTTCCACCCTACTTACGGTAGTTATTACGCATGACGTCAAGAATTCTGCCTTTTTGGCGTCAAGGCTGGAACGTGTTTTTCTATTTTCACCAAAATATCGCGCCAGGGCCTAATCCGGCCAATGACATCAAAGAGATTCGTAGTTACCACGCTTACATACGCTCCCGAGCGTGGATAGCAAATAGTTACTAGTTGCGTTTTTGCTGATACCATGGTATACCACGGTAACTGGATCTGCAATTAGTCGTTTTTGCAGTTATCGTGGTATCCGATATACGGTGCTCTGCAGAAACGACTATTGCCGAAGTTGCAATTTTCGAAGTCATCCCAAAAGAAAAACAGATATCCAGTTACATCACTAAGTGCTAAACTTCTTTCTCACCAATCTGACAAAATTTGATGAAAGTGAGATGACTTCTCAGATACCACGACCAGTTACCACGGTCGGACCGTAGTATCTGAATATCTGATACCACGATAACTGGCCAGATACCACGATAACTGCCAAAACGTCTTTAGACCGTGGTATCAGATACCACGATAACTGCAAAAACGACTTTAGACCGTGGTATCAGCAAAAACGCAACTACTTTTTCGAGAAGGTTGCAACGGTCAGCGTAGTAACTTTTCACGAGGTTGGAACGAAAATAGTAACTAACAGTTAGTGGAATACGCTCTGGGTAACCGGGTTGCTTAATTTCAGTAGCCCTTGTCTCAGCATGGTTACGACACCCAATTACTGCAAAAACGCAACTACTGCATCCTGGATTTTGATGCGAGTATTTCTCCACAGATCTGGTTTTCCTATAGCTTTTCGCTGACCCCTTTAGAACTTGGTCACACTTGGCTCATTTCCTGGCTGTTTGGGTTGCAAAAGTAGAAAAAAGAAAAAGAACAAGATACAACTAATTCTGAATGTTGTCGTTTAAATTCAGGATATCAATTAAAGCAAAAAAGTGTGTATAATTATGTTACATAAACCCTAGTTGTTCATTATCCCCAAGCTGCCACAACGCCCATCAAATCTCACGTCCCCTAGGGATTTTCAGTTTTTTGTCCAATAGGCGGCTTTTTGAGCCCAGTGTGACCAAGCTCTTACTTCTACAGTTTGATGAATCATAACTGCTGCTACGATTATTTCTTTCTGATCATGTCGTAATTATGTACCGAGAATCATAACTGTTTCTTTCGGTCCAGACTAACTGCGAATCATACTTAATAGCACAAAACGGATAATGGCTGATTTGATCCAGCGATATTTCGGCCCTTCTAGGCAGAAGTCCTCTTCAGGCTGTAGGCGGAAGAAATGAACCTGCAAGACGTCCTACCTATGTAAAAATGGACTGTTATACAAGGTAAATACTCCTGTCCAAGCAGAGCAGAATAACACTAGGGAGTAGCGCCACCATCTGAAAAAAGAGACACACAATTACCCCGCCCCTAGTAAATTCATTCGTACTACATATTTATATACATATTTATCATCATTCGTACCTTATTTTATTTCTCATTTTAACTCTTGATGCTTCCTCATATTATTTCCCATCTTAATTCTTGTTTTGTGACATGTATTGTACTATGTAGGCCTATCAGAGGCGTTACAAGCCAAAATGTTTCGGGGGAGGGGGGGCGAGGCATTTGCCGACTGGCTGGTAATTTTTACCGACTTTTTCTCCAGAAAAACCGACTGTTTCCAACAACAAAAATGAAATTTTTCAAAACTGATTGTTTTGACGAAAAATCGACCAATTTTCGGAAAAACCGACTGTTTTCATGAAAAAAATCAACTGTTTTAACGAAAAATCGTGGCGCTTCGCGCCGACTCGGTTATTTTTTACCGACTGGTCGACAGCATTTGGGCTTTCGGGGGGGGGGGGGGGGTTGCCTGGGGGTCGGACAAAAAAGAGAGATCGGAGGGAAAAGCCTATAAAAATGACTATTTTTGTGTTTCGGGGGGGTTTCATCCCCCTAACCCCCCCCCCCCCCTGGATACGGCCTTGATTGTATGTATTGTACGTCATTGGTTTGACATATGTTATGTCATGACGATCCTCTGCTAGCCATATTTTGTTGTGCTATTACGGAAATAAAGAATATATTATAAATTATATTAATAGCACCGACACTAGCACCACTAGCGATAGAGTACGTCCCTGCTGAAACTCAATCAGTCGTGCACCAGCGCTGGCTCCAATAACTTAACAGTCTGAACAAAGCAAAATAAGACACAACATCCCCTGTTTCCTCGATGTGTGCACACAGCATCTTAGCTTTACTAGACATTTTTAAACCCACAAATTTGTTTCGCTTTAAATGTCGCAAGCGTAACGGGCGGCGCTACGATTATAGGCCGTTTTCCAAGCATGGAAAGCATGGGTACTAGCGCTACCCTTAAGTGTTATTTTGCTCTGAGCTAAAGCTAACTGGGAAACATATATTCCAACAATAGGTAAAAGTGATACGTCAGCTACACTGTAAAAAGTTTATCCGTATAAAGATTAAAGTTAACTGCAGTATTTGCTACTCGGATTCATCTTATCTCTATTGGGTATTAATCTTATCTGTGTAGAGATAAACATACTCCGAGTAGCAAATACTTCAGTTAACTTTAATCTTTATACGGAAAAACTTTTTACAGTGTACGATGCTTTTGCAGCGATATTTCGGCTAACCTGAAGAAAGTAACTTGCAGTAAATAACTGAAGCTTCTACCGAGCTCCTGCCTCGGATGGGATATTTGTAGCCAGAAGCTTCATTTATTTATTGCAGGTTCAATTATTCCATTCAGCCTAACGTTGTCTTTGACGTTCGACAGCCTGACGAGGACCCTTGCCAAGAAGGGGCAACATATCGCTGCAATGGATCGTAGCTGACGTATCCGTCGTTTTATGTAATGTTTGAATATATCTACCCCCATACAAATCTGATAAGCTGAAATTTGAAAAAAAAAAAATTCAAATAGTATTTGACATTCCAAAACGGATACGTCAGCTACATTTTAAAAGCACTATATTTCAGTCCTTCTTGGCATGGGTATAAATGTCATACACTGTTATACAGATCTGATAAACTGAAATTTGAAAAAAAAAAAAATTCAAATAGTATTTGACATTCCAAAACGGATACGTCAGCTCCATTTTAAAAGCGCTATATTTCAGTCCTTCTTGGCATGGGTATAAATGTCATACACTGTTATATGTTATACAAGGGACTTTTATATCGTGACAAGCAGACCAGAAGCAAATTTGAACTAAATTTAGACGTTCAGGACTCTATGACTTCTATGAGGATGTGAACTCCTTAGACATATTTGCTTTCGGCGGGATCATAGTTCCTATAGCCTGCTTCTGTCTGATTTTAAAAGTGGCTTGCGAACTACGATCACAGATGTGTGATCACACATATACGAACTACGATCACAGATGTGTGATCACACATCTACGAACTACATCGCCCTCTGTAGCCCAATGGTTTTATAGGCTAAAGTTCATGGGTTCAAATACCACCAATACATGTCTTTCAGTTCACTACTTATATTGGTCCTACCTGGAAAAATTCAGTTCCACTTCTACTTACAGGCTGAAGAGGACCCATGCCAAGAAGGGCCGATATATCGCTGGATCAAATCACAGCTGACTTGTCGGCTATACGCCAAAAAACACTTACAATCAAGAACGAATAATCCAACAGAAGTAGTGTGTGGTCCCATGCTGCGACTATGGATACCTCGAAAAACTGAGCGCAGCTAGAGGTAATTGCTGCTCTTTGAGTTGATATCCGTCTACTTCCCTCTTCGCCACCGCTTATACTAGAGGACAAGCTGTAGCAGGCCTGGAGGGCCCTCTCTGCAGCCCGTCCCACGTGACGCCACAATGATAAACAACCAATCGGATGTTAAGGACGACTTAGTGTTCATAAGGAGATTTCTTCTCCGGGGCTCTACTGCGATATAGCTGTTTGTTGAGGTAACGAATTATGATGTTCCGTGCAGCTCCTACAGCTCCTACCAGCTCGTTTGCATCGGGCAGAGTATCGAGAATATCTTCGACTCCGCATGGTCGTATTACAGAGACAGGGAGACGGAGGTTCTTGTGATTATTCGTTCTTGCTAGAATTAACTGCAGTTTTAATCGCGTGCGGTTACTGTTTTTAGTAATCACTCATTTACACTAATTATCTCTGTTCATTTTCATTATTTGATCTAATTCCGAATGTCTTCATCACATAGAAGGTCGCTACTCCTTTTCTCGAAAAGTCCAGTCAACTTAAAAACAGAATCAGTTTCAACATGATCACTAAAAGACAGCAATTTACTAGAACCTCGGAAACGGTGATCCTATCGGATACGGGGGCAGCGGCATATTACCCATCGGGTAGGGGGCACTCGTGGGGTATGGCAAGTTTGAAATCGGGTAGGGAGGAAGATTGGCACCGGTGGGTCGAGGTGGGGCAGGCCTAGAAGGCACGGTTCGTAGCTGTTGTCGCTTCATCTGAAAAGACAACAAAATTTAAAGGACAGGTCGTACTTATGCCACTAATTCGTTCTACAGTAGAGGTATGTTCAGGGAGAGGCCTCAAAGACAAGCTTCCGAACCAGTCCCTACCCTTCAACCAGGGTTTTGCCGACACGTGAGATACAAGAATAGTTTTATCCCCTCCTTTGTTGCCCTATGTTATAGAAATTAGTAGGTTATTATTTTACCCCCCGTTGTCTATTACCCCAATCGTTATTCTCTATAATGTTTGTTCTCAGTATTTTATTTGTAATTCGACCACTTCCCAGTATGTTGACAATTTTGGTTAGTTTTTAATGCGTGTTTGACTTAACCACCTGCTATTCGGCTAGTCCTTAAAGTTTAACTGAAAAGCAAACTTATTTTCGTATCATTTAGTTGAGTACACTGAGTTATTTGGATTCTGCTAAGAGATTTTCTTATTTTCCATTATCTGCTCTAGTACTGAGATTCATAATATCTACGGCTGTCCTCACAGCGCAAATTCTACTATGACGCGGAATATTTGAATCTGAACACAAACGCGACTTTTAAGTGGGCGGTGAGAAGCTTGGTGAAGATTGCTTAGTGCCGGAACGAAATAATTTCATAAATCTTTTCCGTCAAGCATACGAAGTAGGTAGTATCACAAATCTGACAGGGAAATTCCACTATTTGAAAACTGGTTATTCGTGAATAGCGGAGCGACGGTATAACGCATTTTCATCGGGTCTTCAAGCCTCTTTAAGTGAATTAGTGAGGGGTTAAAAGACTGTCCAATCTCTGCCATTTTCAGTTAAACTTTAATTGTTGTTGAAATAAAACTGAATTAAACTGAACTGAATGTGAACAGTTATTTTAATGTGAACAGTGCAATTTTGGGCTAAATGGTAGAATGAAGATCCAAAATACCTATTCAGGTGTTTTCAGATACCCTTAATTACCTAATTTAACGAACCGGCATTTACCTTAAGACAGAGCAAGTGTATGAGAATGGCAGAGTCCAATGTCAACAAGTGTTCACATAAGCATACCTCTACTGTACATCAATATTAATTCCATCAATTCCCATTCCCGAGTTTCTACACTCATAAGTTTATCATATCTCCCCTATCAACATTACACAGATTAGTTGCGTTTTTGTTCGGCTTTTGCCTTTCCCTTTTCAGCTTTGGCTTTTTATCGTTTTCAGGCCTTTTTTAACATTCTCGCGTTTTCGCAAGTTGCCGTTAATACTAAGGACTTTTCACTTTTCTCGGATGAAAACGCTATTTTGACAAATGCCATTTTATTTGTATTTTACTTGCACTTGAAATTTTTCATCTTTAAAATCCGAGACAGTCTCGAAATACTGATTTTCACTTTGAATCAAATTCCTCTTTTATTGGATTTTGGGATCAACTGGCTAAAGTAGCGAGGCAAAAAGCCAAAAGGAGAGCGTAACTTGGTCCCCTACCAAGTTTGCCTTTTTGCAAAAAGCCGAGGGAAAAGGCGAAAGTCGGCGTTTGCCTTTTTCACAAAAACGGGAAATTGTCAAACAGTTCTTAGGACCATTTTACGAAAACGCCAAATAAGCAAAAAGCCGTCGAAAAGGCGAGTGAAAAGTCGAACAGAAACGTAACTATTATCACCACGCTTGCCACGTAACGTATCAGGCTACCGATAACTGTTTCTGAGAAGCTTAAGCCACGTTCACAAGCATGCTTAGCCAAGCACAGATGCCGACAGCCTGGAACTCCGTGCCTGGCCCAAAATCTGTGCCTAGGCACGGGTGTGAACGGTGATGCTAGGCACGTGCTTAGACATATATGCTTGGCTATGCATGCTTGTGAACGGGGCTTTATCGGTTAGTAGACCGGTTGTGCAATGTTTTTCACGTCACTCTCCAAGGCAAGGGACATGGAAAGAGGCTGAAAACAGCCGAAGCCTTGTGTAACTTGCTGCAAGCGTACTTAAGTTTTAAGTGCGAAACACGACACTGAACCTCGTGAAGAACAAGAAACGTCACCCAAACGAATACTCAAATTGATTCAAACCCTCCGTAAACAAACCAACAACGTTTGTTGTGGTGAGGTTTCTGGCTCTTCGCTGGGCACAGGGCGATTCTTCATCGGCACGTCCAGTTAGTCATCAAGTGTATTTGCTGGGACGAAACATCCTTAAAGGACACCTGAATGAAGAGTACCAAGTATCATCCCTATGTGCATGACTTCCGTTAACATTGCCTGCAGAAAACCCAATCCAAATACGAAATAGTGTTTCCAAGCTATGATTTTTGCTCCATTTTGCATTTGCCTTATTTCAATACCGAACAATTTTAGAAATGAACAAATGTCTCCCATCAACCCTTCTTTCTGGAATATTTTTTAACCAGCTAAGCCCAAACGTATATCTAAAATTCCAATACGATCCGGCCAGTGCTATACAAGATTTGAATGAATTGCGCTTTTTGTCTTGGAGTCTGCATGTGCGAACCTCCAGAAACACACATCCCTGTTTTGAAAAGGTCACGCTCAGGAGAAGAATGCACTCCGTGGCCATGTCTGTAAATGCATTCTCCATGGTGTGTTCAAGTATGGTTTCATTGTTCAGGTGTCCGTACTGGGGTCTCCGGGCTTAGAAATGTTTGGAGCGATTATGGAGGTAGATTGCATTAGTATTATAGGTAAGACAGGTACTTTAAGGGACCCGAAGTACCTATAATATCGATGCAACCTTCTTGCGCAGTCACTCCATGCATTTATAAACCGGGAGACCCAAATTTCATACGATACATTCTAACCCCCTAACTTGACTGATTTTACTTATTTCGCTATTTCCAAAAAGGTCTGTTTCCTGACGAACTAAAGCGGGCAAAAGTTATACCCCTACATAAAGGAGGTGATAAAAGAGACATTTCCAACTGAAGACCGATATCTATTCTACCGCTGTTCTCAAAAATGTATGAAAAAGTAGTGTATAAAAAAATATACGAGTACATGAATTCGCTTGGATTTTTGTCAGATTCCGAGTTTGGTTTTTGCATGCCGTTCATCACCTTTTAGATTGTGTAAATAGTGCGTTTGAAAATAATTTGATTCCTCTAACTATTTGTATTGACTTGAAGAAGGCGTTTGACACTGTACGGCATTACGTTGGTTTCAGCCTTACCTATGCGGAAGATAATGAAGGTGGTGATGAGCGACATGTCTAGTGCATGTATGCCTATAAACTGTAGTGTTCCCTAAGGGTCAGTCCTTGGCCCGTTTATTTATTTATTCTGTGGGGTAGGCCAGACACTCCAGCCGAAACTCAGGCCACAAATGGCCCATTTGTCTCAATCCCCCAATTCACAATTGATGGCGAAACATCACTCTATAATACAATTGATCAAAACATCACTCTTCCAAAAGAATTGATAAAAATAAATCACTCATTCTACCGCTTTTTCTCGCGTTCTTACCTTAAAACCTGTCTAACCTCCCTGTCAACTGAAGGTACCTGTACAGTTCCTTTAACCTGGCTTTCCTCACTACCTCGTGAAATCAACATTCGGAGCGTGGCCCGTTACTCTTCTTCGTATATGCGGATACCCTTCGATTTTATCTAAACGATTCAGTTCTAACCTCTTTCGCCGATGATACAACTATCACAGTGTTCGCCCGGACTTCGAAAGAGCTTGTGCAAAAAGCAAACCATGTCCTGAGCCGGCTTCATGTTTTTACAGCTCTAAGCTCTCTTGCAGTAAATCCAAAAAAACGAATTTTATGGTGTTTAGTCGAACTGGTGGGCCTAAACTTCTTGATAATGTGCTATATAATAGTGTCAGTATAACACAGGTGTTTGTTTGTAAATATCTCGGATTTCTAGTGATTGCAATTTGTCTTGGAAGAAGCATGGTGAAATAGTATCGGCAAAAGCAGCCAGATGATTGGGACTGATGAGGTGGCTGAAAAAAGTATTCCCGGTAGCAGTTGTCAAACTGTTGCTATCGGTTGTTCTGTTTGGGCAAGTGATTTCTTGGTGAATTATAAAAGAACCCAAATAATACAAAACAAAGCGCTGCGTCTTATAGAAGAATTTCAAAATTGCCAGAGTACTGCGGAGTGTTTTAGAAAGAATAGGATTTTGAACGTAGGTGAGCTTCGTGAATACCAGCTAGCAATTTTTGTTTTTCAAAGTGTAAATAAGGTAAGAAATAGAAAACCGTGATTTTCGGGTTTTTTTTCTTGATCAGCTAATTATCCGTCTAGGATGATTTGCGAGGGATAAATATAAATTCGGATATTTCGGTTGCACTTCCGGCAAACCGTCCTCAGCGAAAAAGAAAACAAAACTAAATCATAAAATCCACCACAATCACAACAGGAGAACGACGCGGAACCAACAGACAATAAGACGAGATGTAGCTAAAACCAGAAGAAAACGGTGCGGATGCAGATAAAAATAAAATAACGAAAGATAAAATGTGCGTGTTAAAAATGTATATGTACAAATCTGTGATTATTTACAATTCTGAGCTCTGTGTATATTTACAATTTACCATCCGTCTGGGAAAGCGCAGAAGCTTTCACCCAGAAAACGGCCCACTCGAAAAATCCATTATACGTTGACCACTTTTGATAAAAATCTTCCACAAAACTGAACTCGCACATCATCCTAGAGGGATAATTAGCTGATCAAGAAAAAAAAAACCGAAAATCACGGTTTTCTATTTCTTTCGTAATGAATGGTCAGCTTGGCTTCAAACCTTATATTCGTAAATAAGGTAAGCCCTGAGTGCTTTTACGATTCTTTTAACACTAACTAGTTTTATCACCCTTATTTTACCCGACATTCGGAGGATTTAGCTCACGAGAGACAACAAGAGCAGGCTTTGTTCTCAGGAACATAGGTGTGAGTGTCTGAAATGATCTTCTAGAATCGGACAGAGCGGCTTTAAGTCTGGCATCATTCAAGAGAATGGTTAAATGCCATTCTTTGAAAAGGAAAGAAGTGTGTTAAGAGGAAAGGGTATTTATTTAATGTTATTATTTATTTGTTTACCCCCCCCCCCCCCAAGGGGGTTGATGAAGCGGATTCATGGTGGTTAGAATCGCGGCCACAATCAGGATTCTTTTGTCTTAAAAGTGGCCGTTAATGGTAAACTGTTTGTTTAATTTATATATTTTTTTGATGAAATTAAAAAAAAAGTCTTCAAAAAAAAATTATGTCTTCCGATGCGTATATCTCCGAGTTTTATGCAAGAATATTCGCCAGATAAACCGGTTATCGGAATTTGTCCGTGTTTTACCCATAATTCAACTGGCTGAAAACTGAAAACATCCAAAGCCGTGGGTAATTTGTTGAAAGTAGAGCCTGGTACTAAAGTGTTAAACCACTTTAGTAACTTTAGAGAGCTACTTAGAGAGGTACTTTTAAATATACTAAGCACCTGCTCCACTTGTCGAAATTATGCCATAACCATACTTTGACAGAGAAGTTCAAAATTCAAGATGCAAGTGTTACCCTTTTGGATGTTTCTTCGTCGCTATCAAAAATCATTGACAACAGAACCCAACCAGCGCACGACCTTCTACACTGCTTCCTGGCCGACGATTGAAATTAAGTGTCTTTTTGTGTATGTTTACGTGTTTTCTTTACTTTCTTCATTTGCTCCGCTTTCTGAAAACGGCGGGTTATAAATAAATTACTTACTTATTAGTTTAGAGTGGTACTTTAGAGAAAGATATATTTTAATTCCCAATGTTCTAAAATATGTGTCTCCTTTATTACCATTCTCTAACTTAAAAAAGTATCACAATTTGCTTACATGTGTTTTTGTTTGCCTCATAAGCATTACGCTTGTGAAAGTGTAAGTGGCGTTAAAGCAGGGTAAACTGTTATGTAATTTTGGTATTAACGTCACAGAGTTGGAGGTGGAGACGTGGCCACTGTTTTAGTTGAATCTAAAACATTAAAAAATGGAAAAAATAAGCTACGCGGGAGTTAAAAAAAGAAAAGAAAAAGAAGCATGAGATACACGTGCGGTTATTCAACCAATGAATATTGGCTTTATTATTACTATTTATAGTCGCTTAAACTCTTCTAATTACTTCAGAGTAATCAGTCTCTATTATTCAAGCTTATGTATTTGCCACAACAACAAGTTTCTTTGCTAGAGAATTATTTATTTCATTTATTAACAGAAAAAAGAGCTAAGCTGACGCTTCTCTCCCTATATGTCAACTAAATTTACAAGTAGTGAATTGAAAGACTAAAGTGCTCTTCAGTTGGGATTTGAACCCAGGACCTTCTATTAAGCCACTGCTCTGTAACTGTAATCAGGGGCGTCACGACTGGGGGGAGGGAGGCCCCCCCCAAAAAAAACTGGTCGATTTTTCGTCAAAATAGTCATTTTTTCTGAAAATCAGTCGACTTTTTTTCAAAACTGTCATTTTTTGTTGTTGAAAACAGTTATTTTTTCTGCAGAAACGGTCGGTAAAAATTACCAGCCAGTCGGTAAATGCCTCGTCCCCCCCCCCCAAACATTTTGGCTAGTGACGTCTCGAAAAGAAAAGACCAAAGGGAAATGCGGACCAGCCGGGGTACGCGTGACCCTCGTAAGGGGTACGTGAAGGTCCCAAATCTCTGAATTCGAAATTGTCTGCTGTCGTCAAGAAATTAGAGTTTTGGCTTACGAAGTTTCAAAGAAACAGCACAAGTGTCTTTCTGATCCTTGGCCATTTTACGGACGAGAACGAAATTGACAACTTTGCAGCCTAGAGTATCCCATTTATTTTTATATATTTTTACACATTAATCCCTGTCAAGTTGGGTGAGTGGTAAGGCAGGACGTGGAGTGGTAAGACTGTCTATGCAGATGAGACGGTGGTACGAAAGAATAAATATTGTATTAGCACAGTAAGTATAAAGGTGTTGAGTCTACGCGAGTCTGATCTAGCCTGAAGTGAAGATGTCTCCGGCTTGTATATATATGTGTCAGGCTCTGTAGGACAAGGCTGTAGGCACGTACTCTTCGCGTGAGCCTGTGTCCTACATCTCTGAAGTTAGTCAACCCTGACACAACCTCCCTTCATCACAAAAAAATGGCGAAGACATTTTTCAAAAATTGTGTGCACAGTTTGGCCCCTTCTTCTCTCAGCTACAGTTCTTAGGGCTCACTTCTGGGCTTCTGCCCAGGCCAAAATTTGCACACACTCAGGAATACAATGGGAGAGGTGGAAACCGGAGATCCAGACTAGACAGTTGAAAGTTGACTCGCGATTGAAGAATTGAAGTTAAAAGATGTGTCGGAACTCTATCTTAGCTGATTGCCAATGCCATCTTGTGGTGACGTGATGCTTGTGCGATTCGGTACGAGCGGAAAACCAGCGTTGGACATCTTGTTGACATGGCAGATGGCAGAATGTTTATATACTAGAAAAAAATGATTGGTTAGAACGATTCTTAGATAAGATGTTTTTTTCTTATTCTACGTTTGATTAAGTTTAAAACACAATAGCTTATGACCCTGAATGGTACATATAGCGTTTCTTTTTCCGTAAATCAGATGATTCTAAGCTGGAAAGATCAAGATCTATTTTGTATTATGATGATTCTGTAGTCAGTGGTTAATCCGATCGGAAGACGGTAGGAAAAGGAAGCTGTTTATGACCAGAATAGTACATAGTATGCAGCTTTTCACTTCCGAGAACTGACCAGTTCTTATTCTTCCGAAAAGAATCACGACGTTTTGATGATTGTGAAGATCTTGTTCAGCGAGAAAAATGATTGAAATCAATTCTTAATCTCTGATTTAATTCGGATTATCTTGATGGAAACGGTAGCTGTGTGAACTTAATTCGAAGAATTCAGGATACTTGTTTGATCATGAATTTGCTGAAAACAATTCGAGATATAGGGAATAAAATAATTAATACGTGACCTTTAATTTTTTATATTAGTTGTTTCTGCAGTTCAGGATCGAGACGTTCTTCGTCTGTGATGACGTAGCAGAGTTCTGGAAGCAATCGTCATAACAGTGTTGTTTGGCTTTCAGATATGCTGACGTCATGAACTGAAAATAATACGATTAATACCCTAATTCTTAATAGACAATACTTCTGTAATGAAACAGCAAGTTAGCTCGATTATTAATGTTAAGGGTTTAACGCTCGACTAGAAAAGGTACGAAATATTTTATTCTTTTCCCAGAACTTGAAACATAAGTTATTTTTTTTTTTTTTTTTTTTTAAATTAATTAAATTGCTTTTCTTGGTAAATCATGAAAGTATACTTATTACTTATTTGTTTGTATAAGTAACTTGTGAATCTTTGATCCAGACCATGTCTTTAATCCAGATGTCGCATTTGCGCTCGTTAAGCATGTGCCTAAACGACGCTTAAACAAAATGGTTGCGACAGTAGGAATTTCTAGTACTTCAGATATCAAGATATCATATTATTTCATTCTTCTGCGCGAACTCAAAACTAATTCCGTAGAATTATTATTTCTTTCTTCACAGAAATCTGTCAGAATAATGTCTCGTAGCTCGAATGGCGGAAGTTGAAACTCGTCAGTTTTAGATTTCTTGTCTTTATTTTTTCAGCTGTGTAACAAATCATTAACTATTTGTATAGCTAGTTTGCAACCTAGCTAAAATTTAGTAATAATTTCACTAACAAGCTATTATTCCAGTCTTCAGACCAGATAAAGGGAATTCTCCACTTCTGCCTTGCTAGATAACTTTCATCAGGCATTGATAGTGCTGTTTTGAGCTTAACGATAACATGATTTCGTTTAACATGCCCTTTAATTTTCCTTAGAAACTGAGCTAACATTTTATTCTGACAGTTCTTAGAACTAGACGAAATTTCTAGTTAAAATTTTGATCACTTCTGAGATTTCCTTTGCTAGATAATTTATGCCAATTATATAAAATCATTTTGTTTTCCGCTAACCTGCGGCTTGATTTTATTTTGCAAAATGTTTAGACTAATCTGCTTCATTTTGCGCATCATGCAATGTGATAGAATGGGGTATCAAAATCTTCGTAACTCAGCATGAAACGAATAGGGTTTTTCCCCCCAAAACTATACTTGTCTTGGAACCCCCAAGATACCAAACGCGTTTGCTCAGATATGTTGGATTTATGACAACCGAGTCATTTACCACAAAAAATTCATATCGACTCGTAGCAAACAATTTTTCAAGGTGCGAACCGCAAAACGAAACTTAGTGGAGCAAAAACCTTCCATTAGGTTTTTTAACACAATGAAGCCTTCATGCTAATCAGAGACAGTGGTCTCAAATGTCAAAAGACATTTATACTGATATGTCAGCTTTCGTAGTTTGGCCAGAAATTACGAAAGACAATTTCAATAACTCAGCATTGAGTTATTCCGTAATTTAAATTATCTATTACTGATTATCTGACGGAGGTTTCTTTTGCTAGCTTATTAGATCTTTTACCTCGTGAGTCAAAACATTCTAGTTATAGAAAATTCACAACTATTGTGCATGAATAGAAAAAAATAGTATTAACATGAAGCTTGAAGAACCACGCCATGGATTCTTTCTTTGGATTGTAAGGAGCGACCTTACCAAATCCTTCCGCCAAATATTTATTCACGAATTGTCGTTCCCAGACAATACGAAACACACCAGACAACACTGGCGACTCATCTCTCTGGATTGGTCTCGGACCTTTTCCGAAAATGGTGTAGAACAATTTGCACAGGTTTGTTCTGACTTCCAATCCTACAACAACGCCAAACAACGAAATCAATTCAATGACTAAAAGACCAGCTCCACTCAATTCTTATTCCGGAGAATGTGACGGTTTTAAGGTCTTCGTTGTGCGTTTTTCCTATACCAAGGAATTTGAGCGGATTTGAGGTACCTCTTTCGTTCGAATGCCTTTCAAACGACTAAACATCCGGGTCACAATGACCGGGTTGGGGAACTGATATGGTCAGCACACGCTGGAAACCATATTATCAGGCATAACATAGAGAGAGAGATTTAATGCGGTATAGTTTAACGCGTGTGAACTCTGCTTTTTTTTTTTAGCTTGCTCTTTCAATTGCAACTAAATACTTGTTTCTTGTAAATTGCAACTTCTGTCAAAAATAACAAAATTCAAAGTCCAACCAATTCTTGGATCTTAAAATTTGACAACTTAACTTTAAAGTGTAACTAAAGTCTTTGATTTTTGCAGCAGCTTTGCTTGATAGGTTTTAAGTCGTCTCATTTCATTGCACTAAGTTTCTTCCAGACCGTATCTAGGATTACAGTATAAATGACAAACTGCAAAATTTGTACTAAATTACTAGGAATTGGATCATCCAAAAATAAAGATAAAATAAACTTTAGGCAAACTTGAACAAAGCTTGCTTAGAAGACTAAACGAAGAAACTAATGTTCTGGATTGATCCTTTCCTGTTACTAGTTTTGCCCGAAATTGGTCGACTTAAAGTACAAATGAAAGGTTATGACTTCTTCTTATCCAGTGTTGGGCAGTACTCCAAGTGCTTGTATTTCAAGTACAGGTACTTGTTTTACTTAAGTACAATTTGTATAGGATAATTGATAGTTTGTTCAAATAACTAAGTACTTTGTTGTATTCGTTGTCAGGTTCTTAATTGGTACTCAAGTACAAAATTTGGAAGTACTTGATAATTTATTATTCGAGTGCAAATTTGAGTTACTTGTCCCAACGCTGTTCCTATCGCACTTGGCAAGGACTGGCAAATTTATGTTGCTTTTACAAGTAAGATTATCTCGTAAGGCTAACGGAATTGTATCCGTAGACTACCACCCTTCTTTCGAAACTGGACGAAGTCAGTTTTCTTTACCGTATCCCGACGATGTTTGTGTAACGTCTGCTTTCTAATATACCGACTGAATGCAGCAACTGATTGGCAAAATGTGTAAAGTAAAATACATCTCTTTGAAACAAGAATCATATATTTTTTAATTATTGAAAGCAAAACAAATAATCTTAACCAGAAATTTTAATATTAAAAAATCAGCGGCGACAAGCTGAAACAAATAAAGAAGTTTATAGCTTACCAAAGAAAATTCTTGTGAGTTTAGTATAAATTAGAGACTGCTATTTCTCAGCATGGCAGCTTTAACAATGCTTGAAAGTAGCGGGAAATGAACTTTAAATTCAAGTAATCGTATGTACGATTTTTCATTAAATGAAATTAAAGGCAAAAGACAAAACTTTTATTGCCTGAAGCTAACACATTTTGACTGCATATTATAACGATACATTGAAGGTATTATAGCAACTAGTGGTAATAAAATATGGTATTAGCGAACAATATTTTGATCATAGATATGTCTTTTAGCGCAAGAGTTTTACAATATTTTGGAACCGTCTTTCCAAAAAAACGCGTGCTAAGGAACTTTCAGTCCTTAGATTTCAGGAAAACAATGCATCTTTAATTCTCAGCTTATTCGATCTAGACACCCCTTGCGAAGTTCATCGGCTCTACCCTAAAGTGAAAGTTTATTTACAGATCGTCCTGTATTCAGGTCGTCTGCCGAATATCTCTGTCAGATCGATTGATTGATTGCGTCTTCTGTCAAAGAGGACCAGAAGAGGCACAGAGATTCGCAAATATTCTGAGCTTTCACTATCGTAACAAAAATTTGCGATAACAACACAAAATAAAATGGAATGTAAGCTGGGCAAAGAATGCATTACGTTTGGAATTATTTTAACATTGCGATGTTTTTCTTAAGCACTTAATATCAAGGAAAATTGATAAAATCAAATAATCTCAGTTTGTTCTCTTCGAGAAACAAGATGAATCGAAATGTGATCTTTTTATAAAGTTGCAAGAATGTACTAGAACAACGAATGGCTTCGTGCTTGCCGTGTTTTTCAAAATCGTGCAAGTTAGTAAGAAAACTTAAGTTTTTTACTTATCTTAAATATTGCACTGAAAATCTGCGGCAAGTCATCCAAGATTCCAAATCGCTGTTTCCTTCCGAACTCGTTTCTGACCAATAATCGCACAGCATGTTCCGAGAAGATCTAAGACAGAGCTCCGAACCTGGAAAATACTCGAACGACAAGATTTAGCAATCTGATACTTGCATAAGTACAGAGCACATTCGAGATTTTGCAAAGAAAGTATAAGTTTCACTAAGACTTTAAAATAAATTTTAGCTACAAAAGTAAATTCAAGAGATAAACATACTCTACAAAAGTAGATTTAAGAGATAAAATACTAAAAAAATAGAATAAATTTTACGCCTTGCAAGCTCGATCGAATTTCGGGAAGTCACTCCTAGATCTGAAGTTGAATCTAGGTTGTAAAAAAGCGAACTTCAATAGACTTGTTCCATAAAAGAAAGTAAAGATGAACTTACTTTGCTAAGGCGGAGACCAAATCAGACAGGCAGTGACATTATACGGACATTTTCTCATGATTTCTGTTTGCAGACAAAAATAAAAATTTTAATTGTTTAATTACTTCCTCTAGCCGGAGTAGAAAAATTACTAATGGAAAGGTTCCGAGTAATCATTAATTTTACTTCACCAAAATCGTCTGTCCTTCGTATCTTCTTTTCTTCGGGAATCGATGGACGGACGGTTGGACAGACGTGGATTTTGATGATGCTCAGCACACCTCTACCCACATTTTTTAACACCACATATTAAGCCATACCTAGGTATTTCAAATGGCTTTCTTGAAATCATCAAGTTCGTCAGTTCGGCAAAACCAGGCTAATAAACAGTTCACTCGCCCTTATCCTAGGCGGACACATATCTATGTGGCACGTATGGCACAGCTTCGTGCATAAATCTCAACTGAACTGGTTTTGAGCCAAAGTCATAGCAAAATGTGAAATGTGAGGTGATATTGTCAATAACTGAATGAGGTGTCTGAGACTTATTGTGAGTTGCAACCGACGCGCTGAATTTATGATGGCGGCTAGCATTACTCACTAAACAAGCAGATGGTTGGGCGCTGTTGTTGGTTGCCGTCTTCGCAGATGTAGACGGACATACGCAAAAATAAATGCAAACCACAAGCCATTTACTCGGATAAGTTTAAGTTTAACATTTTAGCTCCGGTTAGGAATTTTGAGTTATAGGCAAACAGAAAATCAATGAGAAAAATAAACGACTTACGTTTTTCTTCGACCGTACCGCTCTGCTGTTACTATATCACTATAAAACTTACCACTTGTGACACCATAGTCAAAGTGGTTCACTTCTGACGCCATTGTCAAAGTTGGGTGAGTGGTAAGGCAGGACGTGGAGTGGTAAGACTGTCTATGCAGATGAGACGGTGGTACGAAAGAATAAATATTGTATTAGCACAGTAAGTATAAAGGTGTTGAGTCTACGCGAGTCTGATCTAGCCTGAAGTGAAGATGTCTCCGGCTTGTATATATATGTGTCAGGCTCTGTAGGACAAGGCTGTAGGCACGTACTCTTCGCGTGAGCCTGTGTCCTACATCTCTGAAGTTAGTCAACCCTGACAATCCCTTACCATTTATGACAATGAGAGCGTGTTCCGCCTCTCTAAGAATAGTAACTATTAGTTACTATTTTCGTTCCAATCTCACGAAAAGTTACTACGCTGACCGTTCCAACCTTCTCGAAATAGTAACTACTGCTTACCATGCTGGGGAGCGTACTAAGCGTGGTAACTACGCATCTCTGTAACGTGATTGGTCGGTGGCATGATATTCTGCTGGAAAATAGAAAAATCGTTCCAGCCTTCCCAGCAAACAGCCAGAATTCATGATATCATGCGTAGTGACTACGGTAAGTAGGGTGGAACACGCTCTAAATGACGTCTTTTGGGCTTTCTGATCTTGACAGATCTTATTAGAATAGTAGAACAATAGTTGCGCTTTTTGCCTTTTCTCCATAGGTCGGCCTACCTACCACTGTTGACCGTTTTTTCGTTCGATTGAGCTCTAAAAAACGGCTTATAAGAAAAAATGGCGTCTTCCCGTCGCCAGCGCCTATCTCTCCAATGAGAATTTTGAATTTCACGCCGTGCCAAGAGCGTAGGTCGGTTGGCTGGAGCTCCCGCCTCAATCCAAAAAAACAGCTTATAAAACTTAAGTCGGTTTACTGAAGGAAGAAAATGACTTATAGTGGGAAATCTTGTAGGTCGGTTAACTGGACGACGGCAAAAAACGCAGCTAATGATTCTTCAAAATGGGGTACGCAACCTTTTTCAACCTTAATTAGGGATACACGACGGAAAAGGATGGGAACAACTGGACTAGGGGACTATTTTTCCACTTACTTCGACTAGTTCATGCATCTTTTCTGATTTAACCTTCTTCAGGTGAGCATCTTTTCTCTTGTCTTCAAATGTGCCAAGAAATGAGTCGATGCCCATCTGTCCGCTGATAAACTTATCTGCAGTGCCCTAAAAAGAACCGATCAGCCCATGGCAATAACGATAACTTAATGCACAAATAAGCGAATGGCCTGTTACCATGTGGTAAGAACACACTAAGGCAGAACAGCAACCTTCAGTAGATTTCAATGGAGATATACTTCAAGGTTTATTTTTTTTCTCTACTTTGGTTTTGACGCGATTTTCCTTCCGCCGATTTCATAGCAGCTTATAGTGCGAACACACGATAAGGGTCAACTTTTCCATATGGAAGTGATGATGGTGCTGAAAATCCGGGCAGGAATTCCAGACCGGGAGTTCCCGACCCTGATCGTGTGTTCGCACTTTTACAGCTTATAGTGCGGACACACGATCAGGATCGGGAGCTCCCAGGCGGGAATTCCTGCCCGGATTTGCGGCACCATCATCACTTCCATATGGAAAAGTTGAAATTTTTTCAACTTGATGATGAAAGTGCAGGAAATCCGGCCGGGAAATCCTGATCGTGTGTTCGCACTATTAGTGAGAATCAGGCTCGTCGGATCGAAAAAATACAGCACGTGCCCCGGTGAAGATTTTTCAAGAATTAGTTATGTGGACTTGTGTAGCGGTAGAGAAACTTTAAAGGTATTCGTGGGTATACAATGGTAGCGCGGAGGCGGTGTATTGCGGTTCTTTACCTTCGGTGGTAGAGCTATATACAGCACAGGTTGATTTATAAATGAATGTTTATTTTACCTTTAAACGGTGTTACTATTCCACTCCTAAATACTAAGCCTGATATCGCTTACTAATAATAATCCTCACTGTATGTCGACATCTGCTCTTCAGTTGCACTTTAACTGGAGTCGTACTAACACTGGATACTGTAGACGAAGACGAAGACTAACACCGACGAGTAGATAACACTGACGAATAACTCACTTCCGAAAGACTCACTTACGAAGAACTCCAACTCAAACTCCAACTCAAAACTCCAACTCAAAACTCAAACTCAAACTAACTCCGCGAGTCCCAACTCCTGGCTTTTATAACTTTCCGTGATCCCGGTTAGGGAATTAGCGATCTTGCTAAATACTTGCAAGATTGCTAACATTTGCAATCTTGCTAGAACTTGTGCCAATATTGTTTACTCTGAGTCTGAAGATATTTAGCGATCTTGCTAAATCCGCGAGGCCATAAATCTAGCACTCGTCATCTAAATCTTACTCGTGGTGACGTATACCAAGGGAGTTGTGACTTGCTGATCATTACATACAAGTGTTACGAACATCCGTTACAACTCGGCCCACCTTCGGAAAAACAGATCTCCCGATCTGTAATAATTAATTATTCATTACGTACTATATACAAAACAGAATAACTATTGATTATATAATTATGGTTAACTACTACTGTCCATATAAATGAATACTGCTACTACTACTGAATGTTAAAATACCAATACTACACTTAATGATTATTACGATACTAATGACGGGGTGCAAACAACACAAGCTTTAACCCTTAGCGCATGAATATCAAATATGGTTAATTACACGATCATTTACCTTATGTACAAACCTAACCTAATTATGATGAGCACTTGTGTTTTAAAATTGGCTCCTCGGACACCGTTTTCGTTCACTCACTAGCTTTTTGTTAGCTAGGATACTTCCACTCTTGTCCTTTTAGGAGCGTTCGCCCTTGGTTTGGGAGAGGCTCCACTTGTTTCTGTCTTTTCCCTCAGTTAAATGTCTCGTGACCATAGAGTAGAGGAGTAGAGAGTTCGTTAGGTGGATAGTTTTCAGCTCTCGACCGTAGAGTAGATAAGTAGAAAGTTCGTTAGGTCGATAGTTTTCATCTCGCGACCATAAAGTAGAGAAGTAGAGAGTTCGTAAGGTCGATAGTTTTCAGCTCGCGATTATAGAGTAGAGGAGTAGAAAGTTCGTTAGGTCGGCCGTTATATGTTGTTCTTCGCATGTAGTAGACAGTCAAAAATATGGTTTTTCAGCTCACGACCGTAGAGTAATGGGTTAGCAAATTCGTTCGGTCGGCCGTTATTTGTCGGTTATAGTCTTTTAGCAGAAGATGGTTGCTTTCATTCCTTCCATCTGTGGGAAAAATTTACGTCCACGTAATATTATTCTAGTAGCATGTTTTCTGGGCTACTCTGTCGGTTAGTCTATAGGGTAGTTCGAGGGCTAGTGGTATAATTGGAGTATTCCTGGGTCCTTTGAAATTAGCAAACACAAATTTTTACGCTAATTTCACTTTTCACTTTTTCTTTAAAAGGCTTCACTTTCTTTCACTTTTATATATGTGCCTTATCTTATTATGCTTTAGGCATACTTTGTTCTCTAGCCTATGATAATATTTGTCACTCTTCATCTATATACATTATTATACTCTCATAGCATTAGTAACATGAATTATAACACTACTTAATCTATACTACTATACAGTTTTGGGCTGGATGTCGTAACACTTGGGGCAGGTGGAGCTTGTCGCAAAAAACAAAACAAAAACTAAACATCTTAAACGCGGTCAATAAAAGCGGCTCTACCTTCTTGGCGCTTGTATTGACTTTCACAATTTCCTTGTGCGAATCGCCCTTCAAACGACCGCTTTCGCCATACTATTTTACTGTCGGTTGTGTGAATGGCTACAATCCACACTTGTGGAAGTCCACAATTCCCGTCGTCAAGCAAAATTCTGCATGTTTTACTCATTTTACTTGATTTTCTCGCGCTGGACTAGAACGACAACTTGGGACACGTTGATCCTTCTAAAGTTTACAGAGAGATTTCAGTCTGTCTGGCTGAACCTTTTATTTAGTCGCTTAGGTTACTTGTCATTTTACTTCTGAATCGGACGTCTATCTACAACAGCAGCGCTAATGTTTGCTGGCAACTCATCATAACTCTCAGAGGAGGGGGGGGGGATACCTGGCTTCAGTGCATCATTGGCTCCCCTATATTCTCCTGAGTCTTGAAATATACTTAGGCGCGTACTCACACTGCGTGAGCCGCAAACGCGCAATCAACAAATTCTGCCGTTCCACGAGTCAGCAGTTTTACCACAAAACTGATACGGACATCTGACTGGATCTGGCGTATCACATGCGCGCTATTTCTGGGTCACTGTGCTTGGCGGTTATCAAGGAGTATTTTCTCCATGCTTCTCCTACCGCAAAAGGAGGGTATCCTGCGTGCCATTCTGGCCACGCCATGCCACCAACTAGGCAAATCCTGCCAACACAGCCCAATCTGACGTCTACAAGATTCAGCTAGAGCTGGTCGTGCTACCACGCGCAACACGAACTCGAATACGAACTCGAATAACCTATAGGGACTAGCAACCGTTCAGACAGCAGACGACATCATTCGACTGACTTCCCAAGTAAAACATACGGACAGACATCCATCGCGACGAGACCTAACAGTCAACTTACTGAAAACGTAAAAAATGACAATCATCGTGATTAACTATCAACTAGACTTATGCTACCGAAAATTATGTTATACATTATTGCAACATATTTTATGAACCTATTATATATTATACTTTCACAAATCTAAAGCATATTCAAGTAGTAGGCTACTACTTTTTTTTAGATCACATTTCCAAATGGCTAATCTCGACAAAATAACTTTCGCCAAAATGTTTTTTTTTTTCTTTTTTTCTCCGCCATTCTCCCGTGTTTTTGCGGTTGCTACCGGAAAACAGTTTTTTCCCTTGAACTAAATCATGATATTTATCCTATTTGTATATAGCTCCAGCCGTTCCGAAGACCGTTAGCTGCCACCAGTTGTAGCGGTAGAGAAACTTTAAAGGTATTCGTGGGTATACAATGGTAGCGCGGAGGCGGTGTATTGCGGTTCTTTACCTTCGGTGGTAGAGCTATATACAGCACAGGTTGATTTATAAATGAATGTTTATTTTACCTTTAAACGGTGTTACTATTCCACTCCTAAATACTAAGCCTGATATCGCTTACTAATAATAATCCTCACTGTATGTCGACATCTGCTCTTCAGTTGCACTTTAACTGGAGTCGTACTAACACTGGATACTGTAGACGAAGACGAAGACTAACACCGACGAGTAGATAACACTGACGAATAACTCACTTCCGAAAGACTCACTTACGAAGAACTCCAACTCAAACTCCAACTCAAAACTCCAACTCAAAACTCAAACTCAAACTAACTCCGCGAGTCCCAACTCCTGGCTTTTATAACTTTCCGTGATCCCGGTTAGGGAATTAGCGATCTTGCTAAATACTTGCAAGATTGCTAACATTTGCAATCTTGCTAGAACTTGTGCCAATATTGTTTACTCTGAGT
Organism: Branchinecta lynchi; assembly: GCA_023053575.1. Classification (NCBI taxonomy): domain Eukaryota; kingdom Metazoa; phylum Arthropoda; class Branchiopoda; order Anostraca; family Branchinectidae; genus Branchinecta; species Branchinecta lynchi. The sequence continues at coordinate 11,813,503 of JAKZAP010000021.1, read as the reverse complement.
CTGAAGATATTTAGCGATCTTGCTAAATCCGCGAGGCCATAAATCTAGCACTCGTCATCTAAATCTTACTCGTGGTGACGTATACCAAGGGAGTTGTGACTTGCTGATCATTACATACAAGTGTTACGAACATCCGTTACACTTGTAACTTTTAATAGCATATGGTAGTAAACGTTACCACTGATACTAATAGCAAGACTCAATGCTGCTATTAGCAAGACTGGATACTACTATTAGCAAGACTGTATGAAACTGGATACTACTGCTTAAGATTGGCCCAGTCGTAGTCAGATTCAATGACAGTATATATACATATAGACACATGCAACTTTTTCATGCAACTACACAGGCTACAAATTTTTCATCGGGGCCCTACTGATTATGTCAAGATTAAGCATGGGCACTGTTCTGTTTTGGGGGTGCGTGTTTTCTGTTCTGTTTTTGCAAAAAAAAACAGAAACAGACAGGTCTCCTGCTCTTTTATTTACCTGTTCTGTTTGTTTTTTTATGCCTGCTTTTACCTGTTTCTTTTTGTTGTACCTGTTTTCCGTCTGTTTCTGTTTTTTTCTTTTTTCGAGCGGTAACTCCACTGACAATCGTAAGCTAGTTGTGGCGGCCATCTAGAAGCTGTTTACACTCGTTACGACAGGCTACGATTCCCTTTTGTCTCCACTTGTTGTCGATCGTATCGTATTTGTTTGATTACACGCGGCATATGCATGGCAAAATTAGACTCTGAGGACTGGGGGCAATCAGCAGACTGTATCTTGGGTTAGATCAAACTAAATGAGTATTCAGGTCATTCAGTTCAAAATCTGTCAGACCAATGTGAACTTGTGTGGCTTTCATACATCAAGCTTCCCAAGATTATTCAAAAAAAAAAAAAAATAGAAAAAGGTAGGTCAAAAGTGTCTCTTCTATCTACGTCTGATTTTTTTCTTCTTTTTCTGCTCGAAATGATAATTAACGTAGTTTTTCAGTCATCCCACACCGAAAAGAGCACTGCATTTTTATTTTGGCGTGACTGCAGTATGTTTCTTGAGTTTGAAATAAAAATATTTGAAATGAAATTTATATTATTTCCAAATTACACAATTATCCCGGAATCTGTAATTATTATATTAATAGTTTATACCATTTTCATTTAACCGAGTTTCGATTTAGTCTTCCCTGTCTTTACATCAAGTCATCATTCATGGGATCTAATCCACGTCCAGGGAACATTAAGGCGAAAAGACCGGTAACTACAACGCAGCTTAAATTCACACATTTTCGGCCATAGGAAACGTAGCCTAGTAAAAAACAAAATTAGAATGTCTCATGCTCCAGTAGCATATATCAGTAGGCTTATTGTGTAGTGCCAATACAAATCAAATACAGTCCTTCCCCACTTAAAATACCCCCAACCCCCCTCGATTGGAACCACTGTCTGGAGTTGCAGTTTTAGAGATGTCTCGAATTTGGGTGTAAAATAATTTTCTTTTTGACACTGCTGTATTACAATTTTGTTTATAAGAAAAGTTTAACATACATGGAGGAGGTCAACCAGTTTTCTAAATTATTATCAGGAACCAAATATTTCTTCAGCCCAAGATGACTGCAAATTATGTTTGACAGTGCAAAAAGGATACATCAGCTGCATCATATTACAGATATATTTCGACCCTTCTTGGCAAAGGTATTCTTCAGGTTCAAGCTGATCAAGCTGGAAAATGATCTTAAACGGAGCGGAAAATGAATATACGGGCTGCAATATAGGTCTAGTAAGATCCACCAGACGTTTCCGTTTTGTACCATCAGGAATCCACGGAATATTTGTCCAAGGAAAGGAGTGGGGATATTTAGTCCTTTGTCTGTTCCGCAATACATGTTAGTAATTTGCGTAGGTAAGCCAACCAAGATTTCTGAAAACTGAGCAATAAAGCTGGCAGAAACTCCCAAAAACTTGTAATCTCACGCTCTTTTCTTTTATAAAAGTCAGGCTACGAAAAACAGAAACAGACAGGTCTCCTGTTCTTTTATTTACCTGTTCTGTCTTGTTTTGTTTTTTTGTATGCCTGCTTTTACCTGTTTCTTTTTTTTTTACCTGTTTACCGTCTGTTTCTGTTTTTCTTTTTTTGAGCGGTAACTCCACTGACAATCGTAAGCTAGTTGTGGCGGCCATCTAGAAGCGGTTTACACTCGTTACGACAGGCTACGATTCCCTTTTGTCTCCACTTGTTGTCGATCGTATCGTATTTGTTTGATTACACGCGGCATATGCATGGCAAAATTAGACTCTGAGGACTGGGGGCAATCAGCAGACTGTATCTTGGGTTCATCATCAGCAGACTGTATCAGACTGTAGATTGTTTTTGCTTTTTTACTTCAGGCCTGTCATTCCTCCCAAACTTGGGGGGGAGGGAGGGTAGACTTAGACCAGTTTCTTGGCTAGAAGGCAGAAGAAACTTGAGCTTATGTTGATTGTGTTATGATTATTTCCTCAAGTCTGGCATTCCATTGTTATGATGAGGAGAGGAGTTCCCGTAAATCAAGTGACATGCATAGCTCTGGAGCGAGTGATTTGGTTCTGCTGAAACTTTAAACCCCTTAAAGTGTACATCTTAACCACAAAGTGCAAACAATATTTTTGACCAAATGGTGCATTTTTGTGATCCCCCATGGTCGTTTTATATTCAAAATGTAGCCGCGTTACGTACCCCCCCCCCCCCCTTCCCACTGCAACCGCCTGGCCAGTGAATCGGCCTTTTCTGATAGTTCGCATATGTAATCCCTGAATCGAGAAATTAAAATAATTATAACGAAAAGACATTTCTAAATATTAGACAGTCCAGAACAGATACGCCAGCCGAAGCTTATTAGAGCTATATTTCGGCCATTCTTGGCAAAGGTCTTCTTCAGGCCCATGTTACATGATGTACGGGAAGCCCCCTCCCCACTGCAACCGCCCTGCCCAGGGAATCGGCCTTTTTGGTCTGTTTTTATTTGGTCGAAAGCAATGCAATGCACTAACATAGTGTCGAAGACGCTCGAGAAAATAACATTGTAAATCTAGTATCAGTATCGTTTTTATTTGTCCTGTAATTGTTTCACTAGTAACAACCTTACTTAGAACTGAGAGGGGAACTTTATTCGCCTGAAACAAACACTTAACTCCGTTTAGCTGTTTTCTGTTTTTAAAGAAAACAGAACAGAAACAGAGCAGGTTAACTGTTACGAACACCTGTTTCTGTTTCTGTTCTGTTCTCAAAATGCCCTGTTTTCTGTTCTTCTGTTTTTCGAAAAAAGAAAAACAGAACAGTACCCATGAGTAGTCAAGATCCGCTATAATTTCTTATATGAGCTCCTCCAGAAATTTGAACTCGAGTCCCTTGAGTACCATAGGTTGAAACTGTGCATGGCTTCTGGTAAGAGAAGTGCTTTAGTATCCTATCGATAAATATATACTTCCGCCTACGTTTGAGACCGCTCCCGAAGGACATGCTGCCGCTGATCCCAAAAATTCAAGCCTACGTAGTTTTATGGTCTATGTCAGAGAGGAATACCTTAGATGTCAGAGAGGAATACCTTAAGTTGTGAAGCCAAGCTTTCGTTTCTTCAAACCATGTTCTGCTTTCGAGTTGGAAAGCTCCGTTCTATCAGGCAAGTAGGGCACCTATCAGGTACCACTTTCAGATTGAAAATGGACTAAAATCCAAAAGTGCTAAAATGTGGGGCGTTTCCCTTGTTCCACAGCCTGAAATATGTTCTTCGAGCGATAAATAGAAAATGTACAGAACGGGTCCGAAAGTGCTGCCATCTACTGCCTCTGCCGTTTCTTGTATTTATGCCTAATCTTACTACAGACCAGACCAGTCAACCACAAATCCCTGATTCTTGAATACCCTATGCCAAACGTTGGCTATGTCTAACGTTTGGGATAGCCTATGCCTAACGCTGGATAGCTATTGGCACCCTAACCTGACCTACCTCACTACAGATGAGTTCTAATTGGTTGATTTCTGAGCTTCACTCAAATCATCAATATTTTATTGGGTCCCAGTATCCAGCGTTTGGCATAGTGTCTCCAGGGCATACCAAACACTAAACATACCCAGCGTTTGGCATACGCTTTCCTAAAATCATGGGTTTGTGGTAGATTGGACCAGAGATGAATCTAACGCCCGTCCAAGCATCTGTATGGTAGAATTATAATACATGGACGAATTTGGATACGGTAAGAAACTTCGGGAAGCTTTACCTCAGACTCTTCCTCAGACATTTGTGCTGCGATCCTCAACTGATCAAAAGCATTTTCAATAGATGTACCACCAGTTGCATTTTCTGAAAAGAAGATAGAAGAAATAAAACACTGCAGCTCAGTATGGTAAGGGTATCAGCCTCGACGGGCTTTCCTGGAGGTGCTTGTTACGACGGGTCTTCATATGTTTATCAGTAGCATATTTATAGTTCTCATCTGGTTCACCTTTTAAACTCAAGTCAGATCAATCATTAAATCAGCCAAGTTTTACAAGGAAATATTATGTCTGGATTCGAGACCAGGTCCTAATGTAACGCTTAGAAGATCGAGAGAGAATTTGCGATCAGAAGCGGGAGATGAGCAGGTGATCAGTGGGAGTTGAGCAAGGCCAGTTTGAGGTCAGAGAAAAAGTCTATAAAAAGGCTTTTCTAGTCATTTTCTAGAGAGATGCTTGTCTATGCTGATTTATGCTGATCTCTAATTCTCTGCCATCAGCTAGGAAGCACGATGGGGAGTTGGGGGGCCAGCCATCCTGGTGCTTACGCACGCCTTTCCTGTCACCGTACCCAGATTAATCTAGGTACGCACTTGAAGCTGGGTAACTCTGGCTGTCTTGCAGGGTCACGCCACTAACTCTGCCCTAAAACAAACGGCAGGGACTAGGAACATGCGCCCCAAGAGGATCAGGGAAACTTTTACTCCAGAGCGCTGAGGAGCGCCAGGCCGGACAGCGGACGCTGCTAAAAGGAACAAAAATCAAATCTTGTGCTTATGCTTCTTCGTAATCCGGATAATACCAAGAGCAAATAATTTAATAGAACCTCTGTCTTTGGTCCTATGCAGCGACTATTGACACCCCGATAAAAGGGGTGCTCGAGCTCCTGAGCGGAGCTCGAGGTACTTGCTGTGAGGTCTGGGTTGAAACCCGTCTACTTCCCTCTTCGCCGCCGCGCATTACCAGATGAAACAGGTAGGATGCCTGCAGGACGACTCGGACAGCGTTCGTATTCTTCTGCGCGGTTTTACTGCGACGTAGCTGTTTGTGGAGGTTACAAATTATGATGTTCTGCATAGCTCCTCCTCCGCTCGTTTGCACCAGGCAGGGTATCAGAATATATTCGACTCCGCATGGTCAAACGGAGGCTTTTTCAGATTATTCATTCTTGGTATTCCTAAAATTTGTAATATTAAGCAGATCAAACTTGACTACGCCCCTCCAATTGCCAGAACCCGGCTCACCACTGTTACCACTGCTTGCTACTATTAGCAAGACTCGATGCTACTATTAGCAAGACTGAATGCTACTATTATCAAGACTGGATGCTACTATAGCAAGACGGGATACTACTGGACACTACTGCTTAAGATTGGCCCATTCGAAGTCAGATTAAATGATAGTATTCTGTACTATTACATATCAATACATGCACATTTTTCGTACAAGTACACAGGCTACAAATTACTTCAAGACAACCATTTCACCTGGTCTGGGTTCTGCCACCCAACCAGAAACCAGCCGTCTTGTTCCAGAAAAAAAAAGGATATAAGGCCTTTGGGATAGCCTACATGAGAATTAATCAAGGGGTCTGCGCAGTACATTTACACCAAAAGACAGCTAAGAGGGGGATGCCCTGTATGCTCAGTATCAATATAATAAGACAAGGACTTTTGCTACAGAATAATTATGGCATGTAAATATTGTGTAACTCTTGCCTAGTTTTGCCTCCTTTTCTTTCACTCGTTTATAGATCTGGTTTGCTGTCATGTATGAATCTTCCAATTTTCTTCTGGCTTCTTGCAATCTTGGCTCCATTTTGAGATTATACTCAGCAGCAGACTTATTGCTCACTTGTAAAAGTTGCCTTTCTGACTCATGGACCTAGAAATTAAATAACAGATGTTAAACAGCACCACTCACAATAGACTATCCTTTTCCCGCCATCTCCCATCATTGTCTTTCTATGGTTATAACAGCTAGTTTCTTGCTAGGTAAATGCAGAGATTGACATATCTAATTGCACCATGCAACAAAATCTAATGCCATACTATGTGAACTTTTTGATCCATACTTCTGACACACTGAGCATGTTCCACCCTTCTAACAATAGTTACTATTAGTTACTATTCCCGTTCCATCCTCACGAAAAGTTACTACGCTGACCGTTCCAACCTTGTCGGAATAGTAACTAATAGTTACTATTTGCTTACCATGCTCGGGAGCGTAGTAAGCGTAGTAACTACGCATCTCTGTAACGTGATTGGTCGGATTCGCCCCTGGCGTGAGATCCTGCTTGAAAATAGAAAAATCGTTCCAGCCTTGACGGCAAAAAGCCAGAATTCGTGACGTCATGCGTAGTAACTACGGTAAGTAGGATGGAACACGCTCCCTATAGACAAACAATCTTTTTCAGACTGGAAAATACAAAAATGTGTCTAACCTATGTTTCTAACCTAAGAAACCTTGCTCATCTATTCAAGTCTACTTCTGAATGGATTAACATAACAACAAGGATACATTTCACTACAAGGTGAAAGTCACTCAGACTGCTTCTCTGACTTACAAACAAGTTACAGTAAAAAAGCTGACTGCCAACACTGATAGTCACAAGCCACACCAGCAAGATGGCTTGTCTTCCAATTCAATTCAATTCAATTCAATATAATCTAAAAAACAGATAACGGACAAGCCGATGGGTTGTTTTCCTAATTCCAACTCGCTATTTAGCTTCCAACCATGTAGAGAACCTACAGAGTATCTGGCAGTATCGTACACTAAACCTTTTGACAGCCATGCGCAAATGCTGAGGCATGGTGCCACGGGTGAGCTCAGTGCTCAGACATCCGAGTACGCCTTTTTTCAAGAGGAGTACCAGTATCCAACAAGTCAAAATAAAATACTAACTTGTATAACTGTCAAAGTGTTTTGTAATTATATCCCTCTGGGGAATAAGTGGCAGGGGCGTCGTCGACCAGTAGGTAGAAAATAACCGAGTCGGCGCGAAGCGCCGTGATTTTCGTCAAAACAGTTTATTTTGATCATTATAACAGTCGGTATTTCTGAAAATTATTCGATTTTATGCCGAAACAGTCGATTTTTCTGAAAATCAGGCGATTTTTTTCAGAACTATCATTTTTTTATTGTTGGAAACAGTCGTTTTTCTACAAAAACTGTCAGTAAAATTGCCAGTCAGTCGGTAAATGCCTCGTCCCCCCCCCCCTAAATATTTTGGCTAGTAACGCCTCTGATAAGTGGTACAGTATACATCGATAAGGGCTTAGTACACTAGACTGGTATCTAAAGCCTTGGGGCTTCTCCCTGTAAATGAACGCCAGCACACGGCAGGATTACCTTTCGCTAGGGCAAGTGCGCTTTAAGGTAATTTAAGGTAATGATCTGGAACTGATGTAACTAATAATGAATAGGCTAACATGCATTGATAAAAAACAAATCTAGGCTTACGCCAGGCCTTATTAGGCCTATGCCTAAAGTTGGATACTCTTTGCCAAACGCTGGATACCTGTTGGTACCCTGGCCCTCACCTACTCCACTATAAAGGAATTCTGAATGGTTGGTTTCTGAGCTTCATTCAAATAATCAATATTTTACTAGATTAGAGTATACAGCATTTGGCATAGGGTATCCAAACATCAAGTGTCTGTCGTATATATTATCTGATTATTAGCAATTTAAAAAAAAAGTATGTGATACTGTAAAGCTGGAGAGATGCCGCCTTCGCATCGATTTCGGTATTAAAACCCTATCTGTTCCACGATTACGTGATATTCTCCCACCCCCTACTCCTATACGTTTTAGACCCTAGCGAGAGAAATCCCAGAAAATCCCCAAACTAGCCCCTGTGGCCCCTCTTCATGAAAGATATAGAAGGAGTTTTGTTCCAGCATTTGGTTAGTTGTACAATAACCGATAAGTTAGTCTTTTTTAGTGTTTTCTTTTTTTTCCTTCATGACAAAGTGTTATGTTATTCATCATTTTTATGATGAAAAGGTCAAATTCGGCGTAACACTGCGACAGCTGCTTTTGAAAAATAAAATTCTATTCTATTCTGAGAGATGGAATTTACATTACTCACTCCATAAGGCCCACCATGTCCATTCTTGAAGTCTGCAACCATATCAGCTAACTGCTGCTCATTGTCGAGCAAAGCTTGCAACTCAGACACAGGTGATGAATCAAGTAAACTCATCAAGGATCGAATGTTTTCATCTTCGTAAATCATTCTCAAAAGTGAAGAAGAGTGGACTGCTCCAGAATTCTATAAAATAAAGTTACCATAATTATAAAATGTAGAAACTGGAGAATTGGAATTTAAACCTGCAATTCAGCTGCAACTTCCCTAAAACTTAAGGCATTTTTCCGTGCTCCCACAAACAGTTTGTGGGTCTACTGTGGCTCAAAAGGAGTGTTTCCGCTGTCTTTCGTGCGGCCCACAAGTGTGTTTCCGCGACCAACAGGATTTTCTTAGCTCGCTTTGTGGCTCAAATTCGACAAACAACTGGCGAGGTGATTGTCGATTTTGTGGCTCGATTCTGGTGGGACGTTCAAATTAGCGGCAAATAGTGTCTAAACAATAAAATTAACTACTTTTTCAAGAAGATTGGTAAGGAAATAAGCCAGGAGTTCTATTTATTGAGATTTTGCATGAATTTTATTTTTATTTTCAGATATTTCAAATTACCGCCATAGACAAAATGGTGTTTCCGCGAGTTTGAACTGGTGGCTCTACTGTGTGGCATACAATCGTATTTCCATGACAAACACTCAGAAGTGTATGGCCCACAACTGTGTCGAGGAAAAATGCCTTCAAGGCTTTTTTCCTCAACACAATTGTGGGCCACACACTTCTGGGTGTTTGTCGCATTAAAAGCCCAAGAGCAAAATGAAGAAATTTAGAATGAGTTGACACATGGCTAGTTTCAATGAAAAAAGCTGGATGAGCTAAGTCCGGGCATTGAGTGGTAAGGGTGACAGTGCTCGAAACATCCAATCGAAATCGGAAAAACGCTCACAAAAAACCGCTAGAATTAAAATACACAAGGATTTTGATGAGCTAACTACGTCTGTGTGTTTGGCGGTAAGGGTTGGGTAAGGGTGTCAGTGCCTGAAATGCCCAAGTGGAAAATAGAGAAATGGCCACTAAACCATAGTCCCATTCAAATTCGCAAAAATTGGGCAAAAAATGAGCTAGCTATGTCCAGACCCGGTGCAGACGCTGGGCGGCAGTGCTTTAAAACGCCCGAGCAATAAATGGAGAAACAACCATGCACAGGCACTGCCCAACTTAAAATTCAAAAATTTTGGGATGAACTGAGTATGTCTGGGTGGTAAGCTCACCAAATCACCACCCACGATAATAGCAATACAAAATAATAGCCTACTGTTTTGAATGAGGCAGCCTTTGGGAGAAGATTTGGTAGTTCTTAGTTTTTTGCTTGGTGGGTTCAAGCACTGCCACCCTTACTGCCCAAGCCCTGACATTTTTGTGAATTTTAGCCTGGGGGTTTGGCAGTCTAGTACACTAGCCCCTTTTCAGGCACGGTGCTCAAACGTCTAGCACCATGCCTGGGTGCTAGACATTCAAGCACTGTACCTTGGATTTCATGTATGGTGCATGGACTTCAGTATACAGTGCATACATCAGAAACACAGTTTCTGTCCTGACAACTGAGCACCAGCTCGGACAGGGCTGAAATTACTACCATGAATTAGAAAAATCAAAGACCATCCTTTATATATTTTTCACAACAAAAACAAAAGGGCTCGGCTAATCACAGATGTGAACAAGAGCTACGAGCTCATATGGCACTTGTTACGAGTAGGCACGACTCGGTTATGTCAATGATGTATCTAGTGTTTGCTAGGTGTCTCCCCACCAAGTTTCATCTCGATCCCTCCACTCATAGCGTTTTCGAACATTTCCGGTTGCCCCCTCCAGCTCCCCCCAAAAGTAACCAGATCCGGTCCGGATTTTAAGTGGGTCGTCTGAGGCATGAGGTCTTTCCAAATATCAAGTTTCATCGAGATCCGGTCACCCGTTCAAAAGTTATAAATACCTCAAGATTCCGGATTCCGCCTCCCTCCACTCCCCCCACAGTGCCCGAATCGGCTCGGTCATGTCAATGATGTATCTAGTGTTTGCTAGGTGTCTTCCCACCAAGTTTCATCTCGATCCCTCAACATATAGCGTTTCCAAAGATTTCCGGTTGTCCCATCCAGCTCCCCCTAAAAGTCACCGGATCCGGTCCTGATTTTAAGTGGTTTGTCTGAGGTATGAGGTCTTTCCAAATATCAAGTTCCATCGAGATCCGATCACCCGTTCAAAAGTTATAAATACGTCAAGATTCCGGATTCCCCCTGCCTCCACTCCCCCCACAGTGCCCGAATCGGCTCGGTTATGTCAATCTTGTATCTAGTGTTTTCTAGGTGGCTTCCCACCAAGTTTCATCTCGATCACTCCACTCCTAGCGTTTCCCAAGATTTCCGGTTGCCCCCTTTAGCTCCCCCCAAAAGTCACCGGATCCGGTCTGGATTTTAAGTGGGTCGTCTGAGGCATGAGATCTTTCCAAATATCAAGTTCCATCGAGATCCGATCACCCGTTCAAAAGTTATAAATACCTCAAGATTCCGGATTCCACCTCCCTCCACTCCCCCCACAGTGCCCGAATCGGCTCGGTTATGTCAACGATGTATCTAGTGTTTGCTAGGTGTCTTCCCACCAAGTTTCATCTCGATCCCTCCACTCATAGCGTTTCCCAAGATTTCCGGTGCCCCCTCCAGCCCCCCCCCCCCCAAAGTCACTGGATCCGGTCTGGATTTTAAGTGGGTTGTCTGAGACATGAGGTCTTTCCAAATATCAAGTTTCATCGAGATCCGATCACCCGTTCAAAAGTTATAAATACCTCAAGATTCCGGATTCCCCCTGCCTCCACTCCCCCCACAGTGCCCGAATCGGCTCGGTCATGTCAATGATGTATCTAGTGTTTGCTAGGTGTCTTCCCACCAAGTTTCATCTCGATCCCTCAACATATAGCGTTTCCAAAGATTTCCGGTTGTCCCATCCAGCTCCCCCTAAAAGTCACCGGATCCGGTCCTGATTTTAAGTGGTTTGTCTGAGGTATGAGGTCTTTCCAAATATCAAGTTCCATCGAGATCCGATCACCCGTTCAAAAGTTATAAATACGTCAAGATTCCGGATTCCCCCTGCCTCCACTCCCCCCACAGTGCCCGAATCGGCTCGGTTATGTCAATCTTGTATCTAGTGTTTTCTAGGTGGCTTCCCACCAAGTTTCATCTCGATCACTCCACTCCTAGCGTTTCCCAAGATTTCCGGTTGCCCCCTTTAGCTCCCCCCAAAAGTCACCGGATCCGGTCTGGATTTTAAGTGGGTCGTCTGAGGCATGAGATCTTTCCAAATATCAAGTTCCATCGAGATCCGATCACCCGTTCAAAAGTTATAAATACCTCAAGATTCCGGATTCCACCTCCCTCCACTCCCCCCACAGTGCCCGAATCGGCTCGGTTATGTCAACGATGTATCTAGTGTTTGCTAGGTGTCTTCCCACCAAGTTTCATCTCGATCCCTCCACTCATAGCGTTTCCCAAGATTTCCGGTGCCCCCTCCAGCCCCCCCCCCCCAAAGTCACTGGATCCGGTCTGGATTTTAAGTGGGTTGTCTGAGACATGAGGTCTTTCCAAATATCAAGTTTCATCGAGATCCGATCACCCGTTCAAAAGTTATAAATACCTCAAGATTCCGGATTCCCCCTGCCTCCACTCCCCCCACAGTGCCCGAATCGGCTCGGTTATGTCAATCTTGTATCTAGTGTTTTCTAGGTGGCTTCCCACCAAGTTTCATCTCGATCACTCCACTCCTAGCGTTTCCCAAGATTTCCGGTTGCCCCCTTTAGCTCCCCCCAAAAGTCACCGGATCCGGTCTGGATTTTAAGTGGGTCGTCTGAGGCATGAGATCTTTCCAAATATCAAGTTCCATCGAGATCCGATCACCCGTTCAAAAGTTATAAATACCTCAAGATTCCGGATTCCACCTCCCTCCACTCCCCCCACAGTGCCCGAATCGGCTCGGTTATGTCAACGATGTATCTAGTGTTTGCTAGGTGTCTTCCCACCAAGTTTCATCTCGATCCCTCCACTCATAGCGTTTCCCAAGATTTCCGGTGCCCCCTCCAGCCCCCCCCCCCCCCCCAAAGTCACTGGATCCAGTCTGGATTTTAAGTGGGTTGTCTGAGACATGAGGTCTTTCCAAATATCAAGTTTCATCGAGATCCGATCACCCGTTCAAAAGTTATAAATACCTCAAGATTCCGGATTCCCCCTCCCTCCACTCCCCTCACGGTGCTCGGATGGGGGAAGTGACTATTTCCAACTTAATCATTTGGGGTCCCTGATATGCCTGCCAAGTTTTATTGTCCTAGCTTATGTGGAAGTGCCCGAACTAGCAAAACCTGGACAGACCGACAGACCGACGGACGGACAGAAATTGCAATTGCTATATGGCACTTGGCCGAAGGGCAAGTGCCATAAAAACCTCATTTCCTTTTCTACATAGTCAAGGGTTTTGCATGCAAAGTGTCCTGTGCCTCAGCTTTTTCTACCTAGCAGCCAACCAGAATATTGGCTCTTGGGGAATAGATAGGGAAAATACATGGAAAATAGATAGGGTGCTGTTAGGTTTTTCATCTCCATCATCATTAGAGCCCTTTTATTTTTGTTGTGAAAAATATATAAAGAATTGTCTTTGATTCCTCTAATTCATAGTAGTAATTTCAGCCCTGTCAGAGCCAGTGCTCAGTTGTGATGACAGAAACTGTGTTTTTTTCTGTATGCACTATGTACTGAAATCCATGCACCATACATGAAATCCAAGGTACAGTGCTTGAACGTCTAGCACCCAGGCATGGTGCTAGACATTTGAGCACCATGCCTGAAATGGGGCTAGTGTACTAGACTGGGGTTTGGGCGGTGATTTGGAGAGAGTTTCTCCATTTTTCGCTTGGCCGTTTCAAGTACTGCAGCCCTTGTCGCCCAATGCCCGGACATAACTCTTCCAGGTTTTGGCAGGAAACAGCTCATTCAGCTTTTTTGCATTGAAACTTGCATTGTGTCAACTCAGCTTAAGCCCTAGAGCTTGGTTAACCTTGGCTCATTTCCTGGCTTTTTGGGTTGTACTGTTGTAGAAAAAAGAAAAAGAACAAGATATAACTAATTCTGAATGTTGTCATTTTAAATTCAGGAGATTAATTAGAGCATTGCAGGAACCATAATTAACCCCTAATTGCAGTCTGCTCATTATCCGCAAGCTGCTGCAAATCCAATCAAATCTCACATCCCCTAGGGATTTTCAGCTGTTTGTCGAATAGGCGGCTTTTGAGAGCCTGGTCATACTGGGTTCAAAACAGCACCCGTTTGGACAATCTGCGAAGAAATCAGCATTGATTTCTCGGCTGAAAATGGGTCTACAAATTTACGCAGACTGGGTTGGTCGCTAGTGAGGTTTTGAAAATCCTCAGGGGACGCAACAGTTGATGACTTTGGGGAAGCTTGGGGATAATGAAGGGACTGCAATTAGGGTTGTAAAATTGAAGCTTGACCAGTTTTACAACAATTCAGTTTTAATTAAGCTGGGCTAGTGTGAACTATCATGATTTTGTTTCCAACATTCCAGGATTAGCCAAAGTTATTTGGGGAGAAAGGTAAAAAGTTTCTAGATGTCAAAATACCGTCAGTCACATCTATTTTTTGTTTTCTGCCAAAAAACAACAAAGAAGCATCTGTTTGATGTCTTTTTCTTTTCTTGAAGTAAAAAAAATACTTTTTAACATTATTTTTATAGTCAACAGCACAAAATAAAACCAGTCTATTTCCTGGAACATAATCAGAAATGCTATTTCATCCTAAATGATCTCCTGAATTTAAGACAACAACATTCAGAATTACGTGTATCTTGTACTTTTTTCTTTTTTTTTAATTTAGCAACTCAAAAAGCTGCCTTTTCTTGGATCTAGTGTGAGCACTGGTGAGCACTTTAGCACCTAATTCTGTGCCGTTTCGAGCCCAGTGTAACCAAGCTCTGAGGCTAGGGTAATGTGACCAAGGATGATTCTCATGGGCAGGGGCGATGATTTGGTGGGCCTTTCTACATATTTATCTTCGTTATTTCAGGCACTGCTCTCTTTACCACCCAATTCTCTATTTCTTGGTAGGAGCTGCTGGGCAAAAACTTCAAGCTGAAAAGGCAAGGAAAAGGTGTCAAGTCATAGGCACTTAGCACGACTCCAGACAGCTAAGGGTAGCCCTCACAGGACATGTGTGGGCGTATGGTAGCCTATACCAGGCCTATACTAGTCATGCACAAATCTTCAATTTTTGGGCATGGTGCCCCAACGTCTGGGCATGCCCGAACGTATGGGCATGGTACCCATACGTCGGAGCACCATGCTCTGGAGCATGGGCATGGTACCCCTGTGAAATTTGGATAAACTGAGACTGGTTACATACCTAAATAGGGCCGTCTCCCTGTCCTAGATCAAAAGATACCTGATTTTACTTTCTATCCAACCTCATTTTCCAATTTACAAAATGTTAGAGCACTTCCAAGATACATAGAGTTTTTTGGAGGCCACTTCTCTTCTAGTGGGCTTATCCTATCCTTTTTCAGAAAATTGCTGCTAGGTAGCATGGATGAGGAAAGCTTTTCAATCTGTTCACGGAGCAAATGTTTCCTTAAGATTGTTTGCCTTTTATCGTATTTATTTTGAGTTATTTTTTTTTTTTACCTGTTTTTACTCTGACTTTTGACTTTTTGACAACATGGAAAAGGATTGAGTAACCTAGTGGCAACTACCTGTAAAAGGATAGGGTAAACCCACTGGGAAAGAAGTGGCCTCACAAAATTCTCTGTATCTTGAAAGTGCTCTAACATTTTGGAAATTGGAAAATGAGGTTGGATAGAAAGTAAAATCAGGTATCTTTTGATCTAGGACAGGGAGAAGGCCCTATTTAGGTATGTAACCAGTCTCAGTTTGTACCAGTGGGTACCATGCCCATACGTTCGGGCATGCCCAGACGTTGGGGCACCATGCCCAAAAATTGAGGATTTGTGCATGACTGGCCTATACCAGCCTATACAGCCTCAAATACCACAACGAAATACCTCAGTTCAGTACTTTTGTTTGTTTATTTTTTTTCTTCCTGTTCTTTTCTTTCTTCTTCACGGAACTACCTGTTCTCTTCTCAGAAAGCAATAGGGCACCTCCTTGTATTAAGCATTTCCGTCTCTGTCCGTTATCCAGCTGTAGATGGCTCAACAAGCAAGGTTTGAAGGAATTGTGGGAAAGTGGAACACGATTGTCACTGTGTATATTTAAAGCACACCTCGCAGTATTTACTGTTTATGTTTCAATATTCAAAACTGTCGGAATACTGTGCTTTTAACAAATTATTCGCTGTTGGCTGTTTTAAGCCTTTTTCCAAGCCCATTGAATGCTAGCCAAATCTCGGCAAAATTCAAATAACCGGTTTTACATATCAGTAGCACGACTCGCGAACACTCGTCGGGAGCATAATGCGCACAGAAAATAGAGAATCGCGGCAAGTGCAAAGATAAGTGAGGTGTCTATAGCGGATTTAGAATGTAATATAGACATTTGGGTCTCCCGAGGGGTCTCCGGGTTTAAGAACTAATGAATGCTGTTACGGAAGTAGTTTGCATTGGCATTTTAGGTACGACAGGTCCTTTAAGAAATCTGTGTACGTGAATGTCACGGTTGCACTTGTATGGAAAGAAAATGGAAAAAAAACGTTATGATTCTAAATACTCCTTTAGCCCAAACTGAATGGGAAAAATATATTCAAAAAATGAATAAAACGGATACGTCAGCTACGATGCTTTGGCAAAGATATTTTGGCCCTTCTTGGCAAGGGTCATCGTCAGGCTGTCGAACGTCAGGGGCAACGTTGGGGAAGAAACAACCCTGCAAATGCAGAAAAAAAACTTTTCTGCCATCGCCCAAAACAAGCAGCAAAAGCAGCAGCTGTGTCAAAACTGAGATCTCAGCAGTAGTTTTTTTTTTCTTACAATGGTATCCAGAAGTAATTTCCCTGAATAGGGTATTTATTGTCGGTAGAAGCTTCAGTTCAGCGATTTATTGCAGGTTCGTTTCTTCCCCAACACTGTAAAACAAAACAAAAATCGAGCAGTATTTGCTACTAGGATGAATTTTGTTTTTATTGGGATAAGGTTATCCCTCATTCGGATTAATTTTATCCAAATAGAGATAAGATTAATCCCAGTGGCAAATACTGCATCCTTATTCGGAGAAACTTTTTACAGTGAACGTTCTCCCTGAAGTTTCTACACTCTGACGAGGACCCTTGCAAAGAAGAGCTGAAATATCTCTGCCATAGTATTATAGCTGACGTATCTGTTTAATCCTTTGTTTAAATATAGGTTAAGTCTAATTCTATATGTCCTCGAGATGTCCGTATCCCAAACATGTATTCTCGCCGTTCCTCGGGGTCAGGGACCCACCTCCCATACTCTCGTGAGTTCCCACGGACAAAGAAGGCTCTGATTATCATCACCATCGTAGAAAAGGGCCGAGAAAAGAACTCTCTTTCAGATTTGGTGGGAAGTCGGTTTGGGAAGTTACTGGTGGTGTTGGTTTTCGAAAAAACAGATATAAGGGACAGTTGAAAATTATTTCTGACATTAATAATGGGCTTTGGCCTTTGGGGACTAACGCGGAGTCCCAGGAAAACATTCCCTCTACTCTTCTGAATCCCCTCGACTACCCGGGGGACGGCGAGAATACGCTTAAATTTGCAGTTTCCTAGTAGGCTATAGCAGGAAAACTATCCGAAAAATGTCTGCGGTTGCTTTTTTATTTGCAACGGACGATAGCTGAGTGAAATTAGCTGACAATTAACTATAGCAACGAAAAAAGAAAAGCTGACATGCTTGACCTAACAAGCTTAGTCTGAGAAAAGCGCAAAGAGCAATCTATCTGACTACACTATCTTATTTGAGTATTCCCCGAAGCTACGCCGAAAGTCGGCGGCGCGCCGCCGAAAATAACTCAGGGGGCCACCGACGAAACCATCTCGGCGCGACGCCGTTGGGATCGGCGGCGTCGCCCCGCCGGTAAAATTCTGACGCCGAATCTTTTTAGGTGATATGTATCAGATTCTCTTTCCATTGAGATTTATCTTCCCTAGGCTCCAGGATGTCATTCTGTTTTTGCTGATCAGCAAGTGCACTAACAGAAAAGTCTTCTGTTTTGGCAGCAGTGCAGGAAAGACAATATCTGCCAAAAATTATATGTTGGCTCCAAACCGTGTAAACAAAGTACCAAATAGCGTTCGGGCTGTCTGTCGGTTCGTCACTCTGTCCAAATTTTGCTAGTTCAGACACTTCCGGACAAGCTAGGACGGTGAAAAGTGTCATTCCTTCTGGACGATAGCGCGCGTCGTTTCACTGAAAGATTGCAAATTTTGAATTTCCCTTCAAAACCTCGATTTCTGGAGAATTCTAAATTCCCTAGAATGTTGGAGATTCCTCCCTTGAACAAATGCTATTTATAGTACCACATGAGGTATAGCTTAAATATTCAAGAAAGAAAAAAGCTCGAAGAAAGAAAAAAGCTAATCTGGGCGCTCGCAGAGCGCCCGACCAAAAAAAATTAGCTAAACTGGACGCTCGCAGAGAACCCCCACAAAGGCTCAGCTAAAGGGGCGCTCACCCAGGAAAGCTGAAAAGTCAGTAAGGCTAGTTCAGGTTTACCAAGAAACTGAGTTGACATCTAGCTTGGACCTAGGCTGTTCCGGGTTCTCGAGTGTTTGAGACTTCAGGAATTGGATTCTCAGTCACATGTTTCGAGCTTGCCAGATTGATCATTTTATCACGACCTGTTATGTACCAATATCTCTCATTTCATGTCAAAATCAGGCTGATTTTTCTTGTGGCGTGCAATTTTCACAGTTTGTTAGTTTCTTAACAGAATATAACTTGAGGATAAGTATTTCCTCCAGTGCGACGCTGTAATGACGGGCCTGATAATTCCAACATGTCTTTTTTTTTTTTTTTTTTTTGAAACTCGGAACAAGTCTGCTCTGATTCAAGTTTATTTTTCTGAATGATCAGTAGGTTACTTCTTTTTCGGAAAGGGTCAAACTGCAGCTCCTTAAAAACTTCCAGCTAATGTCTCACATTTTCTGGATTTGTCGTGAGCGAAGACAGACCGGCAGATCCATGCCAAGTAGCCCTTAATTTCGTTTGGAATCCGAAAAGACGTATTCTGATCATGCAGGATTTCAAAAACTTTTGCCAGCGGCTCCGTCTGTATTTACTGGAAGCTCGCGTCATGTCATCCGTGTTTTAGGCTTGGAATTTCGGGGCTTGGGTCACATTAAAATCTAGACTTTGTGGGGGGGGAGGGAGTAGTGTTTTGCCCGAAAAAGTCATAGCATGCTTAAACAATTTCGCATGTGGCGCTCATTTTCATTCTGTCTGACATACAGTCATAAGGAACTGCTGTTGGGCGGCCCGTCGCGTAATTCCTGTTGTTACAAATAACGTTCACCGTAAGTTTCTTTACATTCGCACAGTATCCAGCATGCGGTGCTGCGTTTCTTGGTTATTGTTTTAACTGCCGAACATCTGTCGTATATCTTAAGGTAGTCACCTCCCACGCCCAAGTCCTTCAAACCACCCCTTAGATCGTTGATAAGACTATCAATCAATCAATCAATCAATCTTTATTATTCGAAAAACATTCCTTACGTTATTAACAAAAAAACGAATATCTGTTCTCTCGTCAAACATAACTATATACAATTGCGCTTTTACATAGTCAAATATTCAATAATTACACAAAAACAAGAATTGCAACAATTTAAAGCGCTAAAACTTCAATAATTAACGTAAAAAGAGGAAAAAGAACTTACAATTTCGCGTTGAAAAAACTCGCAAAGGAGGGGACAAAGCTTCTTTCGTACCGCGCATGAATTGCCTGAATGGGTTGGATCTTAGGAACTGGTTGTGCTGCCATTCTCTGTGGCCTTATGCGGTCGGGAATGTGGGGAGGAGGAAGGATATGCCGATGGTTGGGGTCTTCCAGTAGTTGGTCACCAAACTTGGTAAAAAGTTGGTGTCTACGGTTTGACAAAGATGAGAGACCGAACTCGTTAAGAAGGGAAATGTACGGGATTTTGGGGGATTTTGATACTATTAGTAAAGACCGGTACTGGATCCTCTCGAGGCGTTCCAACTGCTCCCGTGTTAAACCGAAATGCCACACCGGACAGCAGTATTCAAGGGAAGGGCGAATGAACACAAGGTAAATGCGAAGGAGGTGGTGTTTCGGGGTGCCATGGTGGGAGAGTATTTTGAGAGATCTTATGCCCATATTTGCTCTTTTCAGCATAGATTGTACTTGCTTATCCCACTTGAGATCTGAAGTTAGATGAACACCTAAAAGTTTGAGCTCCTCCACTCTGCTGTGATCAGGTAGGTCAGGTTGGAAAGTTGGATTGAACTTGAAAAAAGATACAGTTAGGACGGCTGATTCGTCTTGGTTGACGGTCATTCGGTTGACTAAAGCTTCTTCACTACACTAATGTCATTCATTATGACATTAGTGTCATAATGGCTTCGTCCGTCTTCAACGCTTGCAGCTATCGCATGTTTTATTACTACATACGCGACGAAAAGCTAAAATGGGCGACAGACCCCCCCCCCCCCCTTGAGTTTTGGCTGGCGACAGTGGCGACACCCTGTTTGTAGCCTTCGACTCAAGCGCCATGTACATGATGTCTCTCCGTCGGTTCTTTTATCCCTATGTCTAACTTTGCTATTTCTAGTATTTTCGTAGAAGCTAGAACTATGAAGGACTACTGGCTTTCAAGGCCACTGCTCTACCATTGAAGTACGGAGGGGCTTTTGAACTTGGTTCGCAAGCCACTATCATGATCACGAAGAAGAATTCCAAAGGAAACAGTGATCCGGTCGAAGACAAATCTATCTAAGCACTTCACATCCCCATGTCACGGGATTAGATAGTAGACGGAATTTTACACGAGGGACTTGTCCAGTGACAAATAGACCAGCTGATATGTCACGGTAAAGTCACTTATTCCATTATTCACACAGTATTTCATCTACATAGTATCAGGTCGCATCCGGTCCAGAGTCCAGACCTCAAATGGCACACACCGGTCCATGACATGTGCGCCTTCCAAGTTTCTCACTCTCTTCTTTTGGCCCTTATCGCATCAGAAAGTTTCCGGAACCTCCCTCAACCACCACCGTATTCACATGCGATTCAGACACGTAAATATCACCCACCGGGTCACTTGAATGGAAGCCTCTCCAATAGTCCGGATCTTGGACCGGTTACCTTTGCACAATCCAAGCTTCATCCCAATTCCTCCATCCATCTGGTTCCTGAGCATGTTACCGAGCCTCTCCGTCCATCCCACCACCGTCGTCGGATGCGACCCGGACACGCAAATGTTGCACCTACGGCACTACCGAACAATTTGCCCTTGAATCGGAGAACATCCGGAGAATTTTCAGTGACACCCAAGTCCCCATGACGAGACCGGATCCGGTCTTGACCTCAAAATAACATGTATACGTTCCTTGACCTTTCGACGCTGCGTCGGTTAAAGGATATCCGGGCCTCCGTCCCCCCCCCCCCTAAAAGTCGGACGTGATTTGGAAAATTTATTTCGCATCTAGAGCAACCACTAAGTTTCCCCCGAATCGAAGTATGCCCCTTTCAGCTCCCCGCACCAAGGTCGTATTCGATGATAGTCAGAGCATTCCCCGTCCTTGTGGACTCGCGAGAATATGGGGACTGAGTACCCGGGACAAACAAAAAAGCGGGGACTCCTCAAGTGGAGTCCTCAGGGAACGGCGAGAATACGCCTATAATCCTTTACCGTCCTAGTTTCAACCCAATCCCCATATTCCTTTTCAACGAATGTTCCCAAATTGTTCGCATGTTCCAAATATGTAATCCTTATATTCATCGCAACATTCTAAAATTCCCGGCTATGCTCCTGGGAACCGGGTCACGCGGGTCGCAAGTTTCTGTATTCCCCCTCCTCCTACCGCCACACGAATGACGGGATGTAATCCGGGAAAACATGGTTTCGCTGAGCATTCATAAGCATGTCAAGTGTCATCGTCTTAGCCTAAATGTAAAGTGGACGTACCCAAAAGTGAAACAGATGAATCACCATTACGATGTCTATATAGCAGTTTTACCGAAAACTGCAAGTACCACAACAATGCTGACGATTTGTGGTAGACAAATTTTGTTGGAAAATTAAAAAGAACCCCTACAATGCTAAAATTAGAGCAAACGCCGATAAGTCAGCGGCGACCCGCTGCCGAACGTAGATTCTGTGCGACTTTGGGTTCGGGGCTTAATTTGGAGACCTATTTTTGAAACCCTTGACCGTTTCAGAACTGTTTCAATCTTTTGCTAGCTAATTCACTCAGGCTTTTATTTCAGCTTATCTCTATTTGTGTGATTCTCCTTACCTAAAGCATATAAAGCATATTGTAAATTTGCACTTACCTGCACTTGCTGCACTGCCTGCAGTTCAGTTCTACACTACACTAACCTTTTATTCGTCGCTAGGGAACACGAAATTCTGTATATGATAGCTTTTAGGTTCAATTTCTTCTTTGTGGGGATTTTGTATACTCGCTGTTCCTCATTTCTGGAGGTCAGCAGCAACAGTTTTGCAGACCACGAGGGTCTTTGTTGAATATTTGAAAAATCTTGGTTTCCCTGAAGTTTAGTGCACCTAGCAACTGTAAGTCATAGAATTATCCCACCTAGCATCTAGTTTAATGTTGAAAAAGATACTGGGTAATCTGTACTTTATAAGTTCTGATTCTGGCCTATGTCTGATCTAGAAAGTATTGACTATTGCCAGAACAATTCAGAAACCTGCTGAGAGATTGAAAACAGGTGAATTTTCAGTAAAGATCTCTCCACTAATGTTGTGAGATTGTTCTGTACTGTTGGTGAAGCCAGATTTGTAACGGAGTTCAGTGCAGGTGCACTGTTGTAACTGCTCTGTGCTGTAGCTGTAGGCGATTGTTGGCTAGCTTATGCTGAGCTTATGACAGTAGTGCAGCAGTAGCGGTATGCTTAGCCTATTTGAACACTTCTCTAACTGTTTCATTACCCTGGCTTTGTTACTTGTTTAAACAATAGTCTAGTGGAAAAAAAACAAAGTGATATCAGCTAACAGTTGCCAAACGATTCATATGTATCCTGGCCTAAACCTTAAGTAGAAATTCAATTAAGTATTATTTTACTTTGAATCCATTTGAGGTGTCTGTAAGGTGTGAGGTCATTTGCTCTAACCAGGTTCGAACTACCATCCTTATGTCTGAAGATGCATTCCTCCTGGCAAAGTATTCAAATTGTAAACAGTAAAAGGAACATCAGGTGGCAGTTGAGATGTTGAGTCACTAATACTTTTAGTGCCAGCGAATTATTCAAAGAGTGGTAAAAATTTGAGTGGAAAAATTGGCAAGTATTTGTAACAAAAATTCCTGGTTTGAGTCTTAGTGTTTCCTTCCACAATCATTCACTGTTAGGCCACATTCACATACAACCTCTGCTGTACTGAAGATGTTCAGTTGTAGCGTACAGACACTATAGTGGAGTTCAGGTAGAGGTGTGCTTCTATTTTGGAAACTCGGCAGAAGAGAATAACAGGGATTTAGGAGACTGCAGCTAATAAAAATCTTAAAAAATTAAATGGTTAATACCCAAAACAAGGGCAAGAGTGTACTTGAAATATTTAACACATAAAGTGGTAAACAGTTATTTAAAATAAATCTGTTTGGCTTTGCTGACAATAGGCAAACAAGGGACACCACCATTCAGCTATTTTAAAATTAACCAGTTTATATACATGTAGGCTAGTGTATGTAGCTCATATCCTTATACTACTGTACGTTGCAGCCAGTTAGTTGGCTACTCTGAGTGTGCCCTATTGACTACTCTTGAGTGTGCCCTATTGAAACAATCTTTATAGCCAGTTAGTTGGCTACACTTGTCCCTATCGAAAACACTCTTTGTAGCCAATAAGTTGGCTGCAGTTGTCCCTGTAGAAACAGTCTTCGTAGCCAGTTAGTTGGCTACATTTCGTCCCTACAGAAAGCTCTTTGTAGCCAGTTATTTGGCTACACTTGTCCCATAGAAATAATCTTTGTAGCCAGTTGGTCAACGATAAACTATAGTGTCACAAATAAAGTGGACTTTCCTTATTGTGGCCTTACAATCTGGAATTGAACATTTTGTGAGCTTTGCTTCATTAGCCATTCAAACACAAACTTTTGTCTTGTTGGGTGATAATCAAACTTGTTCTTTGCTGTGATAACTAGCCATTAAGCTGTTTTTTTTATTTTATTAGAAAAAAGTGCATACAGGAGTTCTGTGGAAGGTTTTTATTCAAAGTGGTCAAGCAATATTATGGATTTTTCTGGGTGAAAGCTTCTGCGCTTTCCCAGATGGATGGTAAATTGTAAACATCCACAGAATTCAGAATTGTAAATAATCACAGATTTGTACATATACACTTTGAACACATACATTTTATCTTTCGTTATTTTATTTTTATCTACATGGTATTCCGTCTGTATCGTTCTTCTGTGTTTAGTTACATGTCGTTTTATTGTCTGTTGGTCCGGCATCGTTTTCCTGTTGTGATTATGGTGGATTTTAGGATTTAGTTTAGTTTCTTTCGCTGAGGACGGTTTGCTGGAAGTGCAACCGAAATATCCGAAATTTTATTTATCCCTCGCACATCATCTTGGAGGGGTAAACTAGCTGATAAAAAAAAACACAAAAACCTCGTTTTTTCTATTTTATTTGAAATGAATGGTCAGCTTGGGTTCAAACCTGATATATAGTCATAGGACTCATAGGTATCCCTCCACTTACGTTTTGGGATCCTAAAAAATGCTTTTAAGCAAAATATACATTTGTGTGATCTCATCGACCCATGATCAATATTGCCCCGAGTGTTTTTTTTGCTGAGAAATGATCTTAAGAGCTCTCTTAAACTACACACCTTAAGCACAAAATGAAAAATTCCTTTTGACCAAACTATACATTTCATGATCCCCGAGGGTCCATGATCATATCTAGCCCCTTAAAGTGCGCATCATCACAGCCTAGTGTTAAAAAAAAAAAAAAAATTGTACCAAACGAGAGGCTACATTCTCGTGATTTCCAAAGGCCCATGATCAATCTTATTTCAAGGGGTTTGCTTACAAATAATCAAAGTAAACCCTCAAATTGGCAAATTCCTACTTTCATCCTCTGACCCAGCCTTGCAAGTCCCATATGAGCTTCTAGCTCTTGTTCTCATGTTCTGTTTAAAACATGTGAATGATGCTTCTATCTGAATAGCTTGAAACTCTTTGAATAGTTTAGCAGTGTATTGATCAATGAGATGGTTAACAGAAATGTTGAGCCTGTAGCGCAAATCATGACAATGGACAATAGTACGTTCAGGATTTGATTAATTGGGGGGGGGGGGGGAAGAAAAAATGGCAAGTAAAACGGTCATAGCATGTTCTCTGTTTTGATGAGCATGGGGTGAGTTTAAATGAAATAACACCTGTCTTTTCCTGCAATTTGATTTCGCTGGTGATTGTTAGCTACAACGTGGATGGTAACAAAATTTTTGCCCTTTAAAAAGTCGATGAAATATCTGTCACCAATCAGCCATAAATTGAAACTGGATCCATACGTTGAGATGTTTTAGCCCGGTCTGGCTTATTCCTCTAGATCAAAAGTTGCGTGTTTATGAGAATAGTTGTTTCCTGAAAGTCAAGGTTTCAGGGATAGAAGAGGATGACGAAGTTTGGGAAACTGGTGAACATGGTTTCTGAAAGAAGCGGGAACGGTGGGAACTAGGAAGGGACCAAGAACAAGAAGCCTCTCGCCGTACATATCTCTTGAACGTTACGATTTAATACTCAATAGTATACAAACCAACTTTTACATACTGAACACACAGTAGAGGTATTCTCATCTGAACTTCGACTAATTGTTGAGGGTCAGTAGTCTGTGTAAAGCCATGAACAAAGTCTTTACCAAGAATTTTTCTTGAGGCTCTGTGGGCATCCGCCCATGCCGCATGTCGGGTGGCGCTCTGTAGCGCCCGGAATAGAACTGAAATGAATAGTTGCGTTTTTGATCCGAAGTCTCCTCGCGATTCTCCTATTTCGCGTTTTTAGACTATTCAAATGAAGTGAATTCTCCTTTTATTGCGTTTTTGTCGGAATCGAGAACAGGGAAAGCCTCGCGATTCTGCAGAATCGAGAAGTTGCTCCGGTGGTGAATTCTCGATTCTCCTTTGTCCATTCTCCTCCCTGATTGGTCAACAGAGTGCGGGTCTTCAATATGCATAAACACGTATACCGGGTTGCGGACGAGCTGCAAAATTAGTGTTTTTGTCAAAAGCGAGAATGGAGAAGTCCAAGAGGACCAGAAACGGTAATTTGTACGAGAATTGAGAATTCAGAAGCGAGAATTCGGATCAAAAGCGCAACTTCATGCTCAGAGAAGGACTGAAATAAATAACTACAGTTCAAACAATTCGACCAGCTGTGGTGCAGAGAAAGTGCTTCAACCGACATTTTCCTCTGCCCTTTTTTCAAGTGTGATGGCTATGTCCTGTGACAACTATTGATAACATATGATTGGTTCATTTGTTAGCCTGCTCACAAATCCACTGTGGATATCTTGTGAAAAAAGGCAGGATGCTTAAATTTCTTCTAAAATATAGTCTTAGAAACTGCAAGTGCAGTACCGAAGTCCCACATCCCACCGATAGTAACTGAAAAACCACCGTCGTCCCAATCTATGTATCTCTTTGTAAGAATCATAATAATACAAAAAAAATATGCAAAAAATAGGTCATTGGCGTTTATAGTGGATGTACGTCTAAAACACTTTGCATCGTACATTTTTCGGCATACAAGTTGTCCAGGGAATTCTTCAAATCGTCTATAGGGGCTAAAAGGACAATTTTAGCTCGTAGGGGTGTAGAAGGTTGGAACACGACAGGTCCAGGGAATTCATAAAAGCGTCTATAGGGGCTGAAAGGACGATTATGGCTCTTAGGTGACTTTTAGAAGGTTGGAACCCCCTAAGGATACGGCCCTGGAACATGCTCTTCTCCAATCGTTTTGTGTCTTTATGATTGAGATCAGTTTCAGCCTGCAATGGGTCAAGAAATTAATTTCATTTAATCAGTTGCTGTCACTGTAAGTATTATCAGTCCTGGTATATTGTTCTGCATAATATGCCCCTAAATTACGTATTGTATGCTATAGGATTAGCGGTCGGCAGGCCTTTATAGATAGCCATTTGGTTGTCAACAAATGTGATCGACCGCTGAGGTATCGCTGGCTTCCAGTAGAAGTACTTATTTTTTGACCATACCGAATTTGCGCTGTGGTCTTTCTGGCCAAGAAGGAAGTTTGTATAGGCAAAATAGTAACTTACAACGTAAATAGACCATAAAGAATGCAAGTAAAGTGAAATCATAAGGAAAGAAAGACGAAATAAAACATAAATAACCTTACGTGGTTAACATGTATTATCTGTCTTACAGCCTATAGTCTACTCTCCCTTACTCACTGAGTCGACTGTGAAAATTTTATCTTTTTGGTTTTAGTTTCACATTGACATCCAGAAGGGAAGAACTTGTAAATTAAACCGTGAAAGTTATTTTTTATTTCGAACAGTTCCGATGAGGTCACTTGGATTGACGGTTTTGCCTTTGGTTATGTTGCTGTTTGACCTTAGGCGGATTGTGTACATTATTCGTTGCACCGTTTGAAAAATTTTCATCACATCATCACAGCGTCGACCTCTTGCTTATCTTTTCGATGGCTCGGCACTTACCCTCCTCTAGTTTGCATAGCTCTTAGCAAGAATCAGCTGAGACGACCCACGTGGATCCACGTGTAGGGGAATCCTGCATGGAAACAGTTCTGTCGTTGAAGGGTGTTGCACCTGCTAGTTCGATTATCTCTGAACTCTTGATATGGAGTTTGCCGTCGATGGTATGATCTGCAGCGTAGGCGTATTTAGGGTTAGATGGCATGATTTGTTGCATTCCAATGTTGTATTCCCGTGTATAAGCGGTTTCGGGTCGGGAAGCTCGCTAGCTTATGCGACTGCTGTTTTTAAGACAAAAAAGCTCCATACACTTCCAGCAATTAAACAACATAAAGGTGAAATTTAAGTAACGCAACACACACACATAGGATAAACAGAATTGGGCTCGGGACTTGGTTTGGGAACTTGTTTTTCTCACAGTAGGGATACAGCTCGGAACTTGGTCTGAGAACTTGTTTTTCTCCCAGTAGGGATAGAGCTCGGAACTTGGTCTGAGAACTTGTTTTTCTCCCAGTATGGATATACGTTGTGGACGTAAGCTCTCGGGTTCAGTGATGGTGCTAAGGTCAAGTTCCAAGTTCTGTTTATTTCAAACTAAATTCAACATAAAGAGCCAATTTGGCAGATAGAAGGCTCGAGGCCAAGTGGCGGACATTTTCTTCTACTACAAACTACAAGAACATCAACGCACAAGTTGTAAATAAACCATAACTCGTCCAGTTTCCAGATTCAAACGGCCAATATGAGTTGGGATTAACGGCGACAAACCGACAAACGAACCGTTAATTGGTTAATATATTTTTGTATTATTATTGTTTATTTTTCTTTAAGTGTTTTCAATGAGCATTGTCTTAACTTTATTTTTGAGACTATTTACAGAAAGTTCAAGTTTAACTTCATTATGATAATTAGGCCATACCCTCAATATAGTATTTCTCAGTGAAAATCTTGGTCTTTCGGAAATTATTAAAGGTTGCCGGGTTTTTACAAGGATCGCGCGTGTTATGATCATGATTAGATTTAATTCCAGAAAATAAATCGGGTTCATAAAAATGTCCCGGTAGGGAATTAGAGTGATATTTTTTCTTGAATAAAAGAGAATGGAAAATGACGAAAGATTCGAGGGGCAATATATTCAAAAATGGAGGAAGACTATTCGTTTTTGACTTGTTGGGGCAAGAATCAGGAGATGGTACAAAAAGCGTAAGAATTCTTAGGGCTTTATTCTGCTGCCTTATCAATGGTAATATATTCGATCGAAACGCATTTAAATACTCAAGAGGACAATAACTTAAGTAAGAATGGATTAATGCAAAATAAATACACCGTAGGGCGTCATACGGGATTAAGTATTGAAGAAGCATGATCATACCTACGTTCGGTGCAACCTTACCTCAGGTAAGTTATGTGCTCCTTCCAACTTAAGTTCGAGTCAACTACTACCCCTAAATACCGAAGATGGTGGACTCGACTGATTGTTGTACCATACTTTTCAATTGTTAGAGAATTAAAAGTAGGCAGTTGTTTAGAAATCAGGGAGAAAATTAGGAGTTTTGTTTTCGATGTATCATTACATGATTTGTTCGCTTCAAACCATTCAGAGCGTTAAGAGAATACGGGAATTACATAGTGGACACGTTTAGATACAGGATACTCGTTCTCCCACAAGATTATAGGTTACTGCCACCACGCGTGTCCAGCGCTGATTTCAAGCGAGTTACTTGCTCCTTACTCAGCTGTTAGCCAATATTCCCCTGTTGTCCAGATTCGCTTGATATGCCATGTACTTTAAGGCATCTCAGATTACTTATTATGGTTTACCATTGGGCCTTCCGATTGTTCACTATTGTTCGCAAGAATGCAATATGGTTCTCCGATTGTTATTTGCTGTCGGTACATTTGAGGGCTTCTTGGAATTCATTCTGTCTATGTCAAGACTGGTCAGTCCAAGTAGGATATTCTCAAGTGATATAGGCTAAGGGAGGAACCGAAGTCCTGTCTGGACAATCACCAGCTTTGCCTGAAGGAAGTAGTATCTTCAGTTATTTCCAAATGCATTTCTGAAGAAGAGAAACAATAGTCTTTATTCATCTTTTTTAGTTTCCTTATTTCCTTTCCCTCTATTATCGCCTTGTGCATTGTTGGTTGTACATTAAATATATAAAATATGGTATGATATATTTGCGTAAAGCCCGAGGGCCATCGCATACGAAACAAAATACAAAACAAATACAAAAACAATCATCAACTCTTCTAATAAATCTTATCTACAAAAACTCTTCTCTATGCTTCCAGCCTATCCGCAAAAACCTTCCAAACTGCCTATCCCCAAACAAACTTTTCTCCTTAAAACTTTTCCACCGACCAACCTTCCCCGAAAATTTGCTCCCCAAATATTTCAACACTCAAATCCTTAAGTTCCACACATTCGCAGATAAAATGAAACAAATTCTCGTCCACACAACCACACACTGGACAGAAGTAAAGACCACTAGAACGCCCCTTTACACTTCCCATATATTTTCTCCGAATTCCCAGGGGGAGGCTATCACTACGAGCGCTAACAATCAATTTTAATTCCTCCGAAGATAACCCTCCCTTAAAAATCATTTCTAAACCCCAACACTCTTTGGCCTTAGCGTAAAGATGCATCGACGGCTTAGAATCCTTGTCCTGGTGCCATTTTTGGATTTCTTGGTCTTGTAGGACCCGTTCAACCACCTACTTACCTCGCCTTGGGTGGCCCCTGGACCCTGACCTTCACACCACTTATCAGATATCCCGCATTGGTCAAGGATACTTTTTATCTGGAGTGGCAATGAATAACCTGAAGGGTCTCTAAGAGCCTCTAAATACGCAGCTTTTAAAGGTCTTATTCTAGGTCAACTAATTATTTTTCCCAAAATCTTACCATCCAGACAAGCCTACTACTACGTAACGAAAATAATTCTAGATCACTTTTTAAAACTAAATTACAACTCCTCTCTGATAGCCCTAGAACTCATTTAAAATATCTGTTTTGTACCACTTCTAACCTAGCACCTGCGTTAAAACCCCGCAACTTAGCCCCATAATGCATACACGATGTCACTTTCGTATTAAAAATTTCTTTATGATACATCATGTCCTTTATATCTTTCAAATTACTACGCAGAATACCGTTAACACATCTGTTTCCCTTCACCAAAACACTAGCTACGTGCTTACCAAATTTTACCATTCGATGTTAATTTAACCCCCAAATAAATAAATGATTCCTTTATTTCTATATCTTTACCGTCTAAGCTTACCCTATCCTTATTAATAATTCCCCCCCCCCTTGCGAAAAACCATCATTACTGTTTTATCAGTATTTAAAGTCAACTTTTTCTGGCTTAAGTATTCATTCATAAATTCCAGCAAAGACTAGAGATTATCCTTCGATTCCGACACCAAACCTGTAGTGTCGGCGAAAAGTAACATGCACAGCTCTACCACATCCACAGAAATCATGGGTGCCATTTTATTTCTTAAAAATACTGACAAATCATTAATATATAGAGAAAAAAGCTTAGGAGAAAGCGTGCATCCCTGCTTCAGACCCATTCTAGACACAACAATTTTCGACAATTTCCCTGCCACCCGCACTACCAACTTCACGCTTCTATACATTTGAACCAACACAAATACAAATGGGGAGGGGAGGCCCATATCCAATAAACACACCATCAACAATTCTCTGTCTACATTATCGAAAGCTCCCTTAATATCCAAAAAAGCAACGAATAACTTCCCTCCTCTCCGACTAGTATACTTACGAGCAAGAGCACTTAAAATAAAAATCTGGTCGGTGCTATATGTGCTATAATATTATACCCAGATCATGGACAAGCCAAATAAGGGGACATGAGAGGCACCCAACCTTGAACCCAACCTTGAACACCCAACATAGTCCTTACTAGGTCCTAGGTCATTAAATTTTCTTCTTGACAGCTAAGACCTAGTTAGGACTTGACAAAAAATTCCTTTTAACATCATTGAGTCCGATTTCGAGGCTATTTTGAAATCGACGTAACCTCGAAGTTATGATTTTATTCGTAACTCTAATGCATAACATTAGAGTTACGAAAAAAAAACACTTGAACCTTGTAAAGTCGAGGTTTGATACCTCTCCTGTACTCGTCGTACATGACATAGTGAATCTGGTCGGAACGAAATAACAGAAGTTTTAATTCGGCCGTCGACCGTCGTTCATTTCATAAATCTATCTGAATAGGTGTCTATCCGAACTTGTGATGCCCCGACTTCCATAACACCTAGTTCACACTGCTGCGTTGCAAGCGACCCTTTTTTGTTTAATTTTCTGACGTACGACCGAATAGTATTAGGCGGCATTAGGCCTACTATTAATACCGCAAAGCAGACGCAACGGGAAACTGAGCTTTTTTGTTATGATAATTGGCAGAAGGACAACGAAACCCTTAGCTCGGAAGACCTTGTGACAGGCCACTACTTTCAGAAGGAATTTTCAGACTTTATATGTGTCATCTAGTTTAAAATTAGCACAGACAGTGTTTTGTGTATTTTCTTTTCAGTAATAAGTATTTTGGATTTACGTCCGGATCTACTTCCAGAAAAAGGCATTTAAAACTTTTCAAAAATTTTCGATTATATTCTGTCATCTTTTCTTGCCGTAAATACTGAACTTTGAGCACTAGCTGATAACAAGTATGTGCCAAATTGTAACTCTACCTGCCTACTTTAGATTGACGGGTTTTACGATTATTATCCCTCTTCCAACCATTCTAGTATCAGGTTTCTTCCTTACATTGATCCCGACTGCCTGAAATCAACAGGACTCTCGGTGATTGACGGACTGAAAAATAGTCCCATTCTTATCAAGTTTTTTGACTTTGCTCTATTTTTACGTCGTGCTCGCGTTAGCCAATCAGAAGGCTAGGAGCTTATCGAGTTTTTTGAAAGCGCAACCACGCGGCCTTGCCGGCACTTCTCCTCTTTGGAAAATCCGTCGCAAAAGACCACGCTGGTTTTGGAGTCAGTCTTCTGCGTGGAGTCAAAGTAGTGTCAGTGAATCTACGTTACTCGTTACCTTGGATCAGCTGGAAATTACAATGGAGTTTATTATGTAAGAGTTTTACAGAATCTTTTTTCTTTAAAATTGGTATTGGAGAATACCAGAATATATTGTGGAAAGAGAGCGGTTGTGGCCGGATGCTGCAGACTTACGTTTCTAGTTTCTTTGAATCTTAGGAACGATAATGGGGTTTATTTAATATGTATGAGTTTTGCAGTGGCTGGGAGGGGGGGGGGGTCATCAAGCTTATCGAAATTGTTAAGTTTGGTGATTGAATTGTGAGAGGGTATGTTATGCTTACTAATAAATGCTTTTATTCCGCCAAATGACGAGACGATAAGGTGAAGAGAAAAAATATTGACGTTCCCTCATCTTTTAACAGCTATATCTAAAATAGAGAAATGGAAGCATACAAAAATTCTAAAGTCAAAAACTTGACTCAATTGGTATCCTAAAAGTTCCGGGACATAGTAATTTTTGTTTGTCAAGAGACGTAAAAAGACTGCAATCACTGGCCGTTATTTCAATATCTGTTGTCCATTAATTCAGGCTTTGGTTTCGTGGTAGGCCATCTGACACTTTCCTGCTTTCCGTAATTTCTCCATGTACCCGTTTTACAGCTGGTATTCCAAGCCAGCCTCGGAGATGCACGCCACTTATTACTACACTTATCACTCATTATCGACAAAACCAGTGAAAATAAGCTAAGCTATTCTGTCATAATCTGCAGTCCAAAGGCACAATCTTGATGGTCCGATATCAATCGTTTTCGGCGGCCAAACAAATTTCACACGCCTTGAGTATATTCTCAAAGAACTGCGCACTTGGCATCGTTCTTTTCTCTTTGACCTTCTGTCGTTGATCTGAATTTTCTGAAAGTTTTCTGCATTCTGTCCGATAAATTGTGTAAAGAAAACGAACTAAGTGGTGAGAAGTCGGGTGTGAATTAGCTTTTTAACCGTCTGGAACTTCAGATTTGGTTTCCAAACGTGACCGTCCGTTCTTGGGAAATGCTACCCCGCCAAGCGTAAAGTCTCCGGTTTGCCCAAGGTATTGGCACTATGAGAGTTCCGACTGTCATACAGGTCTCACGCAGTGGCAACAAGCTATATCCGGTATCTGTCCGCTCCGCCTCAACCTTTAAAGGGCTCTCCTCATGACCAGATTAGAGGTGTCATATTGTTTGGTACGTAAAGGACCCCTCGCACTATTTACTCTTCAACTTACAGCATTTTAATACATTTGAATACTTTAAAACGAGGCTGTGCTTTCAACAAATAACCCACGGTTTTGGCTGTTTTAAGCCTTTTCCGAGACCCGTTGACTTATAGCGAAAACAAGGAAACAATTTATATAACCGGTTTTTCTGAAGAAACCCTTCTCGCAGACCACCGTCGACAGCGTGATACACATCGAAGGTAGCAAAACACGGCAAGTGGAGAGAGTTGTTATGTTAGAGGGGTCAGAATGTACCGTACGAAATTCTGGTCTCTGGTTTTGGATATATATGGAGGGATTATGGAATTAGGTTGCGTTAGTATTATAGGTAAGACAGGTCCTTTTTGTGTCCCATGCTGCTGACAAGGTATAGAGGGTTTGGTTGGGGTTTGCTAAGCTAGAGGAACAAATAAGAAATACTACTCCCCGCTAGTGTTTTCTTTTGGTTTTTCGATGTGTGTTTAACTGAACCTTCAGTTAAATGACTACGGGAATTTCACAGCAGATTCCGCAAAAGATACGGTGGCATCTGTGGGGGTTATACAAGGCCGTATCCAGGGGGGAGGGTAGGGGGTTGACCCCCCCCCCCCCCCCCCGAAACATACAAAAGTGACCATTTTTATAGGCGTTTCCCTGTGATCTATGTCTTTTTTTTTCTTTTTTTTTCCGACCCGCAGGCACCCCCCATTTCGGGGGGGAAGGATTGACAGCCTGACGAGGATTTGACAGCCTGACGAGGACCCTTGCCATGAAGGGCCGAAATATCGCTGACGAAGAATCGTAGCTTACGTATCCATTGTAAACATTGTTTTAATACATTTTTGGTTTTATGACTCCTCACCTCTCTAGATGAGGTGCTTCAATTGCCACTCAAATCTTACTAAGATTACTGTTTCGACATGCCATGTTGCACTCAAACTGAGATAATTGGGGCCAATTCGCTCCCTTTTGAAACCCGTCAATGTAAATGAGTGCTGATTTGGTTTGAAGAGTGACTGGCAGTTCGGACAGTCGTTTATGTGAATAGTTCATGGATGAAGCCATTCAGTTGGGAAGACGTGTCAAAATGGCGGTCTGATGTCGTTTCTAGTGACGATTAAATTGACGATTCCTTATAACGCTGGCTGGTTTGGCGGATTCCATGGTGAAAGGTTTTTTTATTGTTAGAAGTAATCATCACCTGCAACAGACATGTACCGCAGGGAGATAAACTTAGGTATAGGCAACGCTTCTGTAATAAATTGAGAATAATTTAAACACAAAATTTGGAGCCTTCTAAAACTGAACTGTAATGTTACCACTATCAAATAAATTGAACACAAGTAAGCAACGAGCTGACTCATACCAAACACTATGCACTTCATCCATGCTGTATTAGTCACACCACTAAACACATAGAGTAAAATACTAACAAAACAGAAAGAAAATATTTATTAAAATTAATGATTAGAGACCCTTTAAGCAGGGACTGTTATAAGAGATGATGCTCCCATCCAGCCAATCCGACACAGATGTTCTTATACCTTCCCACATAGATGGAATTGCTTAAGGTGGGAAAAATATGGCTGATTCGTGCTTACTCGTAGAAAGCCGAATCTTATTGTCGCCATCGCATCGTTGTCACACCGCTCTTGGCTACGTAGGTTTTGGACCGATTAGCCTAGCAGAGCCTAAATAGTTTTGAAGTATTCAGCTGTTTCGAAATACTGGATCATGAACAGTAAACAGTGCGATGGGTCCTTTAAGGACTGGATGTTTTGGTGAACGTCTTCAGTGAGGTTATCATCGCCTTCCCGGGTGTGTCTGTTGCCTATAACTCATGTCACAGGACTGCTCAAACTTCAATTACGATCAAGAATTCGAGTAGGCTAATTGCCTGCCTAACCGCATTCGTCGATACGACTGCTAGATGTTTGCTTTCGGCGTTTGGCACACGTTGTTTATTCGTCCGAAACCACGAGTTGCAAGCTTGGGCTACTTTTCGTTTTCACGAAACATTGCCATCATTTCTGACTGAAGTCGTGTTCTTGCCGTTCCCCGAGGACTCCTCGTGGAATCGAAGGGAACGGAGAGAGTAGAGGGAGTCACTCAACGCAGACGGCCTACACGAAACAAGCGAGAACACGGGAATGCTTCCAAAATAGATTTGTAAAAAAATAATGAGTTGACGGAATCAGTCTGGATTTTTTGGTTTTGTTTATTCTGTTGGTTTTAATTAGTTTTAAATTGTTAATACCTTCCAGATAAAAAATCTCAAAATACAATGAAGCAGATGACTTTTCCTCAAAATCTGTCTTAAACCATGACCAAGCTTAATGTTGATCTCAGAAATTCTTATTAACCATCTCTAATATCTGTTTTTCGAAAAATGAGAACAGCAGCAACTCCCAAAATTGATTTCCTTCCGAATCTGAAAGTGAGTCCTTCTTGATGATGGTGATGATAATCGGAGTATTACCCGCCCGTGGGGACTCGCGAGAATACGGGGATTGAGTCCCTGGCACCAACAAAAATTCGGTGACTCCTCGATGAACGGCGAGAATACGCCTTAAAGGGGAACTCCAGAATTAGACCTAAAATTCGTCAGAGACCCACAATGGGTCAAGGGAATCCATTGCCGAAGTCCCGTGCTGGCGCATCAATTATTACCGGAGAAAACGGCGAAAAAAATAGTCTTGGTTGGCAACCCTGCTAGGTCCACTTGGCAGTCTTGCGGGAACGATTTTGGCGACAAATTTGAAGTTCGACAACGTGTGATGTTTGCTGATAATTATAAGTCGTATTGGTATTCTCACTACCAAGGTCATCAAACAAACGGACTGAGTGAATCCCTAGATGAGCTGACTTCACCTTGACTTCTTTCACCCTCCTCATTGTTCTGGCACCTTTTTTACAAGGTTGTTTGAGACTCTGTGTTTATATTTATTTCACTGTAGTCACTCTCAAACTTGTGGTTAAGGCCCAACATTCAGCGCACCATACCTACCCTTTGCCTATCCTATTCATCGGCGTTGTTTGCCCCCAGCACCGAGGGGGTAGCTGCCAGTGGAAACACTGGAAATTATGGTAAGCAGTTTTGGTCTCTCACCTACACTGTAAAAAGTTTCTGTGAATAAGGATCCAGTATTTGCTACTGGGAATAATCTTATCTCTATTGTGATAAAATCAATCCGAATTAGGGATGATCTTATCTCAATAAAGGCAAGATTGATCCTAGTATCAAATACTGCAATTTTTTTTACAGTGTACTCTCTCGAAACTTTGATCTTTTAAGCAGCTGATGACCTGAAATGACACCTCTGCTCTCTACAAATGAAGCCCCTGATCACATTAAGAATGAAAAAATTGATTCCCGAAAAGCCTGGAAGGAAAACAAAATAGATAACTCTCGAAAACACAATATAAAACACCAAAAGGAGTCTCTTTTAAAAAAAAACACTCCCGATGCTACATAGCCTACCTGAGGGAACCTCCCATACCTACTAAGGACAGGAATGTCTTTTTTTCCTCGAGAAACAAATCAGATCGTTCGCTCCCGTTGATTCTCACCAAAAGTTAGTGTTTTAAAAAAATTTCAAATCTTTCAGCTTAAAATATCAACCCACTAAATGAAACACATCCTCCCCGTGTGAACCACACATATGCCGAAACTAAGGACCAGAATGTAACTTAATTTTCTTGTTTCCCAACCTACTCCCAAACTTACCATCCGTTTCAGTTCCTCTGGTCTAAGCCCCTCTTGACGAAAGCAGTTCCCGACCAGAATGTAACTTGATTTCCTTATTTCGCAATCCACTCCCAAACTTACCATCCATTTACTCTGGACTAAGCCCCACTTTGAAAAAACAGTCCCCCCCCCCCCCCCGTGCCTTTTTGTCTAAGATGTACCACTTCAAAGAAGATGAATTCAGTTCTCTACAGTTGAATCTCATGATCTTTTACCATCTGGGGCAAATCATACTGACCAGTAACCCTCTGAGAATGGGACCAAGTCTATCTAGCTGTGTAGCAGAGATTTAATAGTCTCTTTCTTCATAATTAGGAACGTTTAGTCCTCTTTAGCTACTAGTACACTGTAGTCATCAAACATTCTGTTATGCTTCTCGATGAAAAATTTGTAGCCTGCGTAGTAGTACGAAAACGTTGCATGTAATACTATGTAATAGCAAAGAATACTATCAACTAATGTGCCTCAGACTGGTCCAATCTTATGTAGTAGTATCCAGTAGCATCCTGTCTAGACATAGTAGCATCCGGTCTTGCTAATAGTAGCATATATAAGTATGCAGTAACACGGTAGCCTTGAAGTAGAAGCATGTAGTAGCATCGATAGTACTGCATGCTACTTTTTCGTACTACTTCATAGTACTTTTTTGAGGTAAATTTTTCATCGGGTTTGAACCTACCACATGGTGCCCATAGGAATGTTTTGGCACCTTTGTTACAAGTTTGGGTGTAGAATTGGGGTTTTATTTACGTTGCTGGTCTCTCTAAACACTGTGGACGAACAACATTTGACAGAGCTTACCTCATCATTTACAGACCATAGCGACCTAATACTTATAAGAGGAAAATCATTGCAAATAGTAATTCTCTAAGAATACAATCAGTAATGACACAATCAGTAACGACAACAATGGACCCTAGCCTGATGCCCTAAAAACTAGGCGACAGTTTGTGAATGATGAGCCGTTGGTGGTATTAGCATTGTGGCTCCTTGCCTCACACTACAGGGTTTAGTTGAGCTCCGACAAACATCAAGAGCTCAAAAACTGTATTAGTCGACAAATTACATTTACAGAGAAGTAGGCTTTCTGATTATGTTACACTGCTTTAGTAACACAGCAGCATACAATAAAGACCTGACTGACTGCTTACAAAGACATAAGATGGCAAGGAATATACTTTAATTTATGCTATAGCATACAATGAAGCATTGGAAGGAAAACTGTATTATTCTTTACTTAATCAGTTTTGAACATTCTCAACCACTAAACACTAAATGTTGTTCATTCCGGTGCATACTTGACTGATGATGACCCAATCAGCTCTTTCATTGTAACTGGCGTCCAAGGGAATATGAGACACACTTCTAAGTCTGACGAAGGTCAGGCGTTCATTATCCTGCAATTAAAAACTTCAATTAGAACGTAAATTAATGGCTGAATATAGTTGGTTGATGATGTTGTTTCCCTATAGCAAACCCATCCTC
Source organism: Branchinecta lynchi (assembly GCA_023053575.1). Lineage (NCBI taxonomy): Eukaryota > Metazoa > Arthropoda > Branchiopoda > Anostraca > Branchinectidae > Branchinecta > Branchinecta lynchi. The sequence goes on along the minus strand of JAKZAP010000021.1, from coordinate 11,774,773 downwards.
TATTTCAAGTTCACAGCTCATTAAGCTTTCTTTTCTTATTAAGCTGTGGATCATTGACGCACGAAAGATATGACCGTTTTATTGACACTTAGCACACTTTGTATCTGAACTCAGTCACATCCATATTTTCATCACAACAAAAACTTTTCGAGAAAAAAAATGCATTTTTCACTGTCTAAATTTCACATTTCCAAACATGGCCAAGTGCAAGTCACAAACCTGGGATGTGAGCACTCAACTCATAACATCTACTGTACTTTTTTAGGCTACTTGTACTTCTGCATTAAACATTTCTTATATGGGACCATTTTGTCACACCCAGCATCCCACCAGCTAAAGTTTCATATGAATCTATCCTCTGTTCCCATCCAATACTATGTTTGCTATGTTTGTTATGTGTTTAGTGTAAAGTTTTGCTACGTGCATTGTCTTTTTTCTTGTTGTTGTTGTTTTTTTCTTTTCTTTTTGGGATCCAAAAACGTAACCTATGACATCGCAAAAGTTGTCCGTCTGTCCGTCCGTCCGTCTGTAAGCACGATAACTCTCGAAGGAAATGAGATATTTTGTTGAAACTTGGTGTGAGGTTGAGTCGTCGGACCAGTCGAGTTCGTAGATGGGCTTTGTAGCCCTACATTTAGGGGTGGGGGAGGGGGTTCAAATTAAGGGGCAAACAAAATATTTTGAAACAGCTAATGTGATGGTCGATTATGCGGTAAGAAGACAAGCTGAGCACGATGGTGAAAACCATTTTGTCATCGGAATAGTAGTTCGCCCGGAATCCGGCCAAAACCGGAAAGTTTGTTAAAAGTAAAAGTTTTATTTGAAGTTGATTAGATGTTCGATTTAAGGGTAGGAAGACATGCTGAAGACGATGGTGAAAACCAATTTCTCGACGGACAAGTAGTTCGCCCGGAATCCGGCCGAACCCGGAAAGTTTGTTAAAATTAAAAGTTTTATTTCGAGTTGGTTAGATGTTCGATTTAGGGCAAGAAGACATGCTGAATACTTATGTGAAAACAATTTTCTACCCGGACATGTAGTTCGACCGGAATCCGGCGAAAACCGGAAAGTTGGTTAAAAGTAAAAGTTTAATTTGAAGTTGATTAAATGTGTGATTCATGGGTAAATAGACATGCCGAAAACGATGGTGAAAATCATTTTCTCGCCGGACAACTAGTTCGCCCGGAATCCGGCCAAACCAGGAAAATTTGTTCAAGCAAAAGTTCGATTAGATGACAGATTAAGGGGTAAGAAGAGAGGCTGAGTCGGTATATGACAATGGTTTTTTACCCGGACATATAATTATTCCGGAATCCGGTTGTAACCGGATTTTTTTTCAAGTCAAACTTTTATTCAAAGTTTATTAGATGTTCTTTATAGGGATAAGGAGATACGCTGGTTTTGTTTCTGTATTTTTTTTTTTTGCTGGACTAGTAGTTCGCTCGGAAATCGGCAGGAAGTCTCGGTCACTATCGTCAAAATAGATATGGCTTATAGAGGTATATCTGAACTTGGTTTTCTCTGATGATTAGCCTGTCCAAGACTGGATCTGGCGAAGACAAGACTCGATTGTCTGAATCTAATATTAGATTTTGGGATCCCATCGACACTTTTGGTCTTGTTTTTGTACTCGGTCACTAGGGCTACATGCCCTTCATTGTTTTTCTTGACGGGTAATAAATATATTGATTGATTGTTCTAATCCATGGCCAAGGCAAGAAAAGATGTAGGTATTGAACATTTCCATCCTAAATAGCAACGACTTTCGAATAAGAAAGGTCATAAAAGTGAAAGAAGGCATTCAAACAGTTTCTAAAGAGGACTCATTTTTAACTGATATCCGAAAAAAAATTAACTCGGTCCAAAATAGCAACTGCTTCTGAGCAAGAACGGTAATCAAAATTAAAGGAGGCATTATAGATTTTAAGCGAACCTGGACACGTCAAAACGGATCATATAAATCCACATTTTGTTCTAATCCATGGCCAAGGCAAGAAAAGATTTCAGTATCGAAAATAAATAGCAGCTAGCTTCGAACAAGGAAGGTAATACAAATTTAAGAAGGCAGTAGAAATTTGTATGCGGATGAAACGAACCTGGCCACATCAAAGCGACTCATATAAATCCATATTCTGTTTTAATGAATGGCCAAGGCAAGAAAATATGTCAATATTGAATATTTCCATCTTAAATAGCAACTACTTTCGAACAAGAAAGGTCATAAGATTTCAATATTGAATATTTCCATCTTAAATAGCAACTACTTTCGAACAAGAAAGGTCATAAAAATGAAAGAAGACACTCATGTAAGGAGGACGAACTTTCTAACTGCTATCCGTAACAAATTAAATACTTTCATCCAAAATAGCAACTACCTCTGAGCAAGAAAGGTAATAAAAATTAAAGAAGGACTGAAAGTTGTGTGCGGATCAGAGCAAAATAACGCTAGGGAGTAGCGCCAAGACCTATGCTTTATAAAACGGGCCATACTCGTAACGCCACCAACTACACTAACGACATATAAAGCGAGACAAACTTGCGGGTTAAGAAATTTCTAGTAAATAGATGTTCCTTCAGCCCAAGCTGACTGTGAATCATATTTGACGGTGCAAAACGGATAAATCAGCTACATTTTCTAGTAAGCAAAGGTGCGGTCTCCACACACCGAGGAAAACGTTGACACAATTTTTTTGCAATGTAATGAGAACGAATTTTGTAACTGATGACCGTAAGAAATTAAATACTCTGATCCAAATAGCAACTGCCTCTGAGCAAGAAAGGTAGTAAAAATTAAACAAGAGACTGAAAATTTGTAAGTAAATAACACTAGGGAGCAGCGCCAAGACCTATGCTTTCCATGCTTTGCAAATGGTCCATACTTGTAGCGCCGCCCACTATGCTTGCAGCACTTGAAGTGAGACAAACTTGCGGGTTAAGGAATTTCTAGTAAAGCAAAGGTGCGGTCTGCACACACCGAGGAAACAACTGAGGCTACATCACTTTTTTGCAATTTTCAGAATATGAAGTTATCGGAGCCAGCGTTAGTGAAAACTGAATAAGTTTCAGTAGGGACATTCTCTACCGTTAGGGGCGGTGGTATCGCTGCTATTCGAGTATATTTCAATTTTGTCAAGTCTTGCTGCTACTCCCTAGTGTTATTTTCGCAAACGGGCTATAGTCGTTAGAGCCGCCCACTACACTTGCGGCATTTAAAGCGAGACAAACTTGCGGATTAAGAAATTTATGCAAAGGTGGGGTCTGCAAACACCAAGGAAACAATGGAAGCTGTATCATTTTTGCAATGTTGCAAAAAGTTTTAGTAGGGACGTTCTCTACCACTAATGCTGCTAGTATCGCTGCTATTTGAATGTGTGTCAATTTGGTCAAGTCTTGGTGGTACTTCCTATTGTTATTTTGCTCTGGTGTGGATGAAAAAAAAATTTAAACATCAAAACAAATCAAATCTCTAGCTTATGCTTCTCACAAACAGATCCACTGTTCTAGTCAAGGATCAGGGCAAGAAAAATTTCAGGTACTGAATATTCCATCTTAAGTAGCAACTAGTAACAAGCAAGAAAGGCAATACGAATTAAAGCCATTCAAATGTTTGCAGGTAGGACGCATTTGTAAACTGATATCCAAAATGTTGAACATATTCCCATCCTAAACAGCAACTACTTTCAAGCAGGAAAGATAATACAAAATTAAACTCTTATCATTAACTACAGGCAAAATATTTACAGCCACCAGTTACTTGGATGCAGTAAGGTTTCTATTGATGTCATGGGTCCTTTGGATAGAAAACCATTGAAGCCCTTGTAAGTTACGTTTTGAGTTAGAAACTTACCTAATGTGATTGTCTTCCAAGCCATGCTGATTCCTGTTACTGTTATGATGACAGAGCCTCTATAGATACACAAAGTTCCATGGGTACATACGTCTGTGTCCTTTGCTTTATGGATGGTACTGACTATGGGTTGATCTCGGCTGACCGTATTCTAAATTTCAGAAGGCTTGACTGCACTTCAATCTAAAAGAGAAACCATTATCAATGATTGAATTTGCTCGTCAATTATTTAGTTATCAGAATTACCCCAAAATTTGATTGTGACCGCACCAAGAAGTATGACAAGATAGTTTCTTAGAAGTCCCTGACCACATTTTTTAGATGCTACCTGAATGGTTCATTCAGTAAGAAAATGCTTTGGCCTAGAATACCGTGACCAGTTCCTATGGTCGGACCGTGGTATCTGAATATCTGATACCACAATAACTGGCCAGATACCACAATAACTGCAAAAACGACTTTAGACTGTGGTATCAGATACCATGGTATCTGCAAAAATGCAACTATTGTATAACACTTCAGGAATAAGTATATGGTATCTGAGCCTTTAAAACCCGGTTCGATCACAAAGTTTGGAGTCAGAGCTTTTAATAAGCTGTTTATTTCTGGGTCTTCAACCAGCTCTGTTTGCTGGTTGGTTAACCTGCCGAGGACTGAGGTGGGAGCTCCTTCCGACAGACCTACGTTCTTGGGGGGGCGCGAAAATCAAAATCATCATTGGAGAGATGTTGCTGGCAACAGGAAGATGCCAGATGCCTTTTTTTCTTATTATTTTGTAGAACTCATTCAAACTGACCAATAAACAATCAATAGCGACAAATAGGTTGGTTGACCGACTTACAGAGAAAAGTAACAAAAATGCAGCTAGCGTAAATTTCAAGTTTCTAAGTTGAAAGATGCCACTTTTAAGGTAAATCAAAGATTTTTGTTGGACAACTAGTCCTGTGACCCTACTTCTCCTAGCGACCCCTGAAGCGTTTCCTGGGAAAAAATTTGGCAGACCTTGATCGCTCACATTTTCTGGACAAAAATTACCTGCAAAAACCATTTGGCTTACCAGATCTCGCGAGAATCCTCTGCTCCATGGGATGAAACTGAAATTTCCTTGACAGCAGCATCACAGAGAAGTAATCATGGTCACTCAAGTGGCACGACGCTGAGAGGCACTCATAGGTTGTTGAATTGAACGAAGCACTTGGGCAAGGGATGTCCTGACTGTCCTGGGCCTGATCTATTACAGCAGGAGTTACACCAAGACTTGACTCATGCCTATCTGGAGGAGCAACTGACACTGAATTTGAAACTGGATGCCTGAGAACCTGATGAATTGTGCATGGTTGGCACTGCATGCTCAGCAAGTCTTTTAATACTGTCCTCCTGTATAATCCTGACAGGAACTCAGAAAATCAGGTTCAAAGGAATGTTCACACAAAAATCTGAAGCCTCCAATTGTTGGGAGACAGAAAGCTGGTGTTTTGCTTTTGACAAAATTTTCCCAAGCACTGTACTTAGAAAACTTATTCTCCTCACTACTTGGCCAAGAAAAGAAAGCTATTGCAACAGTGGGCTTACGACCAGGGTAGCAACACATCTGGTCTTGGACATTTCCATTTCACTCAGTTCAGCTGACTTTTGTTGTGTGTTGTTTAATGGAGCTTCCAGAATTTCTTCTCTATGCTCCCTATTCTCACTACTTGGCCAAGAAAAGAAAGCTATTCCAACAGTGGGCGTACAACCAGGGTAGCAACACATTCTGGTCTTGGACATTTCCTTTTCACTCAGTTCTGCTGTCTTTTTTTGTTTTGTTTTGTCTGGAATTCCGTCACAATTTAGTCAACACCTCCAGACTTTCTTCTATGGGTCACTTTAGTAAACAACGTTGATGTTGTGTTACGAGTTTTGGCGTCGGTGCCATTCCCGCAAGACTACAGCATCAACATGACGGAACGAATGAGGGGTCTCATCAAAGGAGCCAATGGAATTAGACTTTATGAGGTATCTCTGCTTGGAGTTGACCCACTAGAATGCTTCTTACGTCAAAAAATTCAAAAAAAAATCAGGTATCGAACTCGGTCACCCGGAACCCTTATTTTTTAATTCTGGAGTTCACCTTTAACAGCCGTTTTTGTGGTGTCGACTATGTTGTATCGGAATTCCATGCAGTCGTCATGTGCATAGTGAGGTCATGTGATGGAGGACCCAACATAGGATTTGATTGCCCCTAGGTCGTTTTATAAATTTAAACGTGACCGACGCCTCGCTGGCCGCTCGGCTCTGCATACGTTTATTCAAATATAGTCATTGATACGAATAAACTACAATTTTTCGTTTCTGAGGTAAAATAGATCAAGTGGGTGTGGTATCACGCTTGTGTGGAATTGCGATACAACTTAGTTTATATCGTTTTTGTTTAGCGCTGTTAGTCGATCAGTAATTTTACTATTCATATAAAATGGCGCGGAAGTTGTGTTGTAGCGTCGCCTTCCACTTGCCAATTATCATTTGTCTATTGTTCGCGAGAAATAACGCCTTACCATGAGCGTGTTCCACCTTACTTACCATAGTCACTACGCACGACGCCACGAATTTTGGCTTGGACGTTACAGATATCCGTAGTTACCAAGCTTACTACGCTCCCGAGCAGGGTAAGCAAACGGTTACTATTTCCATAAGGTTGAACGGCCAGCGTAGTAGCTTTTTGTGAGGTTGTAACGAAAATAGTATCTAATAGTTATTATTGTTAGAAGGGTGGAACACGACCACTATTCATATAAACTGGCGCGAAGACTGTGCCGTCCACTTGACAACTATCATTTGTCTCGATGGTGCGCGAGAAATAACGCCTTACCATGAGCGTGTTCCACCCTACTTACCGTAGTTACTACGTATGACGTCACGGATTTTGGCTTCTTGGCGTCAAGGCTGCAACGCATTTTTCTATTTTCGCCAAAATATCACTCCACGTCGTAATCGAGCCAACCACGTTACAGATATGCGTAGTTACCGCGCTTATTACGCTCCCGAGCATGGTAAGCAAATAGTTACTATTTCTACAAGGTTGGAACGGCCAGCGTAGTAACTTTTCGTGAGGTTGGAAAGAAAATAGTAATGAATAGCTTTTTTTTTAGAAGGGTGGAACTCTCTCAGTATTCATATAAAATGGCGCGAAGATCGTGTTGTAGCCTTCCCGCCCGCTTGCCAGTTATCATTTGACCCGATGGTATGCGAGAAACAACGCCTTACCATATGTGGTGGCTGCAGAGTTTTCATAGATATTTTGTTAATACAAGTCGAAGCGCCGAATTGGCACTAAATATGTCGACCATTAACTTCAAGCGGGTTAAAATAGCTTGAATATATACGATCATTAACACAAAATGTGTCACTTGGAATCCACCAGTTTCGTGTTCATTTTCTCAGTGAAGTATTTCAAATACTGGTTTTCCCTGGAATTGTAGTGCCTTTGGAATGTTTGTTGGTGAAGGTCTCCCACCTTTCTCTGAATTTCGTGGATCTTCCTGTTTTTCGCTCCAGAATCCCTGTTCTGTCTGTTCCCCGTGGCCCCTGCACGCGTGGCCATTTCTTCCCATTCGGCTGAAATGGGGTAGCTGCTGTTTAGCGTGTTCGACCCAACTTAGAGTGAAAATTATCTTTTATTTTATTTTGTTATTTATTATGGCCCTAGTCAGCCGGTGTTTAACCCAAATAAATAAATAAATATTTTGGAAATATTACTCATTGGAATGAAAGAAGATTGGAGAAATGTACCAAATATACATTTCATATTAGTAATAAACAATTAACCTCAACTACCTAGATTACCTGGCAATGATCACGCACGAAACAAAAAAATAAGAAATAAACTGGATAATGAAATGCTTCACTGTAATCTATATCGGATGAGTGGGTGATGTGGAATGTGGAATAGCGTTCAAGTAGCTGATATTGTCTTATGGTCTCCGCATGGGTGTATCCAGGAATTTATTTGTGAGGGGGAAGCGTGGGGGATTTATGATTTTGCAGATGCAAAGTAGGCTTACTTCATTTCAATGATGCATATTCTTAGGACACCTAATAAGCCAACTTGATTGGCATTGCTTACACAACATGTTGTCTGACATAAAAAGAAGCGAAATAAAAACATGTAAGCATGTTTGGTTACGCATACTAATGATTTTTTTTTCTTTTAGGAGCCTTGGCGAAACGCGCCATGTTTTAAGCGGAAACGTCTCTAATGGAAAACGCGAATAAACTCGTCTTTCTTGGAGTGACGTCGTTTGTTTTAGCTCTTACGTTGAACTATATCCGCAAAAAACGGAGTCAGTCCCCCAGTGAGGATAAACAGGTTAAAAAGAGTGAGCCGGTCAAGTCCGTCACTTTTGGATCCAGTGTTGAGATCATCGAAACAACTGTTGTTGAACAGCCAGGAGACAGTAGTGTTGTTGAGGTTGTCCAGAAGAAAGTTGTTGAGCAGCAGAGTGGTGTTCAAGAGCTGAGTGAAGTTGAGACAGTCGTCGAGACGAAAGTTGTTGACGAAGAACAGGTTCTGGAAGACGTTGAGAGTTTAGTTGTTGATACAGAGAAGGACAATATTGCCCTGAAAGAGATTGTGAGTAAGCTGGCTGAGCAAGTCGCAGCAGCTGAACCCAAAATGGCCGCTACGGAAGTTGCAAACAACAACAACAACCCGTCGCAGGGGCTGACAAAGCTTGTTGAAAACCTCAAGTTGCAGGAGAAGACGATAACAAATATGGATACAACCAGAGCCACCTCTGAGCGGGATTCGGCGAATAATAGCCCTGCCGATTTCTCTACGATGAACGGCAGTATACACTCAGACGCACACAGCGAGGTAAGTGTATTGTTACGGTATGCCAAGACGTCAGGGATAGATAGATAGAATATAGTACCCAAACAAAAAGCCCGTTGGCCATTGCAACACAAATTTTTATAAATAAATTCACTAACTTATACTACTAACAAACTCCTCCTATTCCAAAAAACTCGTTCTATGCTCCATCGCAAGCCTCAGTGACGTTCAACTCTTTTCACAATAACAAAAATTCATACTTGATCATAGTTACCATCTATTCTTTATTATATACTCTCTCACCAAATACTTCCTTTCCCCATTCATTCAGTTCCACACAATAACACATCAAATGAACTACGCTTTCATCCTCATTACCACACGTAGGACAGAAGTAGGATACCTAGGACCATGGAGTAGAGTTTGATTTAGTAATGTCTTACAGTGATTTTGACGAATTATTGTATTTGTTGTGTTTTATTTAGTTCTTTTGTTTTACTTTACATACTCCGCTTTTCAAATGGCGGTTCAGAAATAAATTACTTAGTTACTTATTTACATTTGCCATCAACTAGTTAGTCAAATCAAAAATTTGTCAGTGCGAACCTTTGAAACAGTTTACAGTTGTACAAGTTTAGGCTATACATATTAAATGCAAAGAAAATTCATAAATTCAGCTAAAATAACACGAAATATATTTCTGGTTTTGGGAATTTAAGACAGTCGTGAAAGATGGAACGAAGCTTTTCGTGTATCTTTCCTGTGTTCAGTTTATTGGTGTTACTTTTTGAACTTTCTGCCCCCCCCCCCCCCTGGGTCGGGTAAAAGAGGGCGAAAGTGAAACCTAGGTGATTTCAAATGAACTGTGCATGTACTGCAAACAGTAATTAAATTAAATCAAAATCAAATGAAAGGTTGGACTTTAATTCTTGTGAATATTTTGCTGCTTTTCGGTCAGTTTCTTCTGCACCTCCTTGCGGTCAGGTTACGGCGCTTAGATGAAGAAGGAAGAGGAAATTAATGACTGGGTCAGTTTGTAATTATTCAACGAGAATTTATCTAAAAATGGCAGCAATAACCATTTTTTTTTTTTAAATAAATAAAAAGTATGACATTCGGTTTAAAAATGGTTATGCGTGAAGTATTTTCTTAACATCGCCCTCATTGGAATGACCTGGAATCTCGATTGCCAGAAAGAAAACCAAACCATGACTCGAGAGTCCCTCGATTTGACCGGTTTTTTGCTTATCTAAAGTTCTCAGCAATAATGTGCAAAGTCATGACATTAATCGAAAAGTTTTAGCCCTGCCCATTAATTTGGACGGATTGATTTCAGCCTACTGGCTTGTTGACCTTCTCTCACTCTAGACTGACTAATGATCCGAAGCCTGTCGTCTTGAAGCGACCTAACAACAGTTTCCCCATCTAAGGGCAGTCCGTTCTCAGCGGGAGTCGCTCCTTGGTAGCTTTCAGCAGAATCGGGGCATCCTCTTCTCTGTAATTTGTTTATCGCCATAGTCTAGACGGCGTAAACAAGATGCTTTCCTGGCCACTGTTCTCGTTTTCTTGAAACTATGTCTGTCTGAACTTGTTTCTTGCCCATGGGCCGTGATGTGAAGTGTGTAGATCATTGACAAGGACCTTCGACTAGCGGTGGTCCTCGCAGACGTCTTCCCCCTTTGTTAGTCTTGTCTTGATTACCTTACCACTACTTACAAATGAAAAAACGTGACTTCATGAACTCGATTCCCTCTCCCGAGCCCCCCCCCCCACAACAATCCAATGAGGTGAGAGGTAGTGGCGAAACTTCGAACGAAACGCGTATTTCTTAGTAAATTTCCTGATCGCCAGTAAGTGTTCCTTAAAGCACAACTCTTACTAGAAATGATCTTTTGCCTATGAAAGGGATCAGAAAAAAAGTTTTTCAAAAATACCATTACTTTCCACCCGAAATTAGCGATTTTCTTGTTAGCGCTTGGCGACACTGACCAGCCTTTCTGCTCTCCGACGCGGCGGGTGGGAGCAAAACGTTTGAAAACTGAACTCGCCGTGGTTAAAACGATGGAAAACTAAGTAAAGAAAAGAAGTAAAAAACATAATATTCTCATATCCTTATGTTTGAAAGAGTTGTCAGTGGGCATTAAAGACTCCGACAAACTTTGCTTTGTGTGACGGGCAAAACTCGGCATGGCCGAAAAAGCGCTAAAATTCATAGGCAGAAAACGAAACAATGGAGAAAGGTGAGGATTTTAGAAGCTTATAATTCAACAAGGGAGCTAGGTATACCATAAAAGGCAGAATAAGCAAGAGGGGTCCTTTAAAGCTTCGCTCCCTGCATCCTCGACCTTTGGCGGTGTTTGTCGGGATTCCTGCGACCCCCCCTCCTGTCTGGTGCGGTGTGTCATTGTTTCGTAATACCTGAGAACCGCGGATTTTCATAGCAATAAGTAATGTCTCCGTATGGTCGGCTATACCAGTTGCTGGTTACGAAGGCTGGTTACCAGGCCCGAGGTTGAGCCCAGATCCTTTGCATTGAGTGGTAGGGGAGAGCAAGTGCACGGCCGCTTGAACACAAAATCGGGAGGTCAGGCCTGATTTCACTGGTGGCAGCGAGCGCTTCATAGCAAGGGTCCGTAATATGGGCTTCAGTTTTCGGGTGGTATAATAATAATAATTTATTAAAGCCAACAAAGGGCCATACAACAGTATTTATTATCGCACTTAACTAACAAAATTGACCTTCAAAATTACATACAATAAGATCACTTCTGTTTACCCTTCTAGTATTCGCTATTCGCCAAATTACTCCGATCTAAACTTCCAGTATACACTTAAAATATTTACGTACCGACCAAATTACCTGACGATTCGTTGACTTCATAATACCAGGAAATAGTATGGGCACCCCACCAAAAAAAACTATCTCTAATTTCCCCCCGGACAATCTGTCAGCAGATGGCATAAACTCTCTTCGACCTCACCACAAAATCGGCAAGCACACTCAGCCACTGGCAAAGACCCATTCTTTTCAAAAACCTTTTCCTACTTCGTAATGGGAGAAGGAGACAACGCGAGAAGAGGGTCCTTACGTCGACTTTTCGTTCATACCTCCGTTGTCAAAACTCAGGTTTGTTCACGACTTGAAAACAAAACCGACTGTTTCCGATCAGAAAACAATTGAAAACGATTGGAAACAACTGAACACAATTGAAAACGATCGTTTTGAATGAAAAAAAAAAAACGACCGTAAAATTACGATTGGAAACAGTTTCCAATTGTTAACAATTGTTTACAGTTGTTTTACAATAGTTTCAAGTTCTTTACGACTTCAGAGTGTTGGTACCAAGACTACTGGTACCGAGGAACTTTGATTTGGTCCTCCTGACCCATGTTCGCACGAGCTCTGTTGCCATGGTAAGTGAATATGGGGTAGGCTAAATCGATATTCCGAGGGTTTCTTGCTGAGTCCTTATTTCGGCCGGAATCCGGCGAAAATAGTAAATTCCTTATTTGTAACATTGTTACAAACCAGATTGTTTGGCGTTGATCTAGTTGGAACACCGGAAAATACCGTTTTGGATAGAACAAAATGCTCAGAGAAAGCATGTAGTATGTTTAGTGATGTGTATAGAGATAAGATCCTAATTGTATTGATAGTCCGGGGCTCCGGTCATTGTGGGGGCTTACCGAAAGTCTAGGACCTATGGGACTGGTTGAATGATTGATGTGAGGATAAAATAACATGATATGGGATCGGGAGAAAAACGGAAATCCACAAGATCGTATCACCTGGATCAAGAAGCAAAAATTATGTTTCCGATCGGGATCACCGCAAAAACTTCGTTCTTGTTTAAAGGACCCCGTATTGCTTATATTACTGCTTCAGCCCCTAGTCGTTTCTTCTAACTTAATTTCAGAGATTTGGAACTTCCTGTGTCAGTTTTATCCACCTTTATGCTGATTTTTCGATTTGCCTGTTTTGCTCTTTTCGTAGCTATCAGGCTCCCGCTTATTCCTTCCGGGGAGCTCATTGATTAGAAATACCGGCTTCGCAAATTTGTGCGTGTTTCTCATAAATAACAATGCCACCGCGCGAGTTTCAAAGCAGAGTAAAGGATTCACGGACATTAGAATATTGGGACGTAAACTCTATCGACTGCGACTTCGACAGGACTTTAAAGTTTAACTGAAAAGCCAACTTATTTTTGTGTTATTTGATTGAATAAACTGAATAATTTGGATTCTGCTAGGGGATTTTTTATTTTATTTTACACTATCTGCTCTAGTTATGACGTTCAGAATATCTGCGGCCGTCCCCAAAACGTAAATTCTACTATGTCACGGGAAGTTTTTCATGTCAACACGCTTTTCAGTGGGCAGTGGTGAGCTTGGTGAAAACTGCTTGATGCCTGAATACAAGATACAAGCGCATAGAGGTACCACAAATCACACGGAAATTCCGCTATTTGAAGATCGACTATTCGTGAATAGCGGAACAACAAAGAAACGCATTTTCAGCGGGTCTTCAAGCCAATTTAAGTGAATAGGTGATGGGTAACTAGATTGGCCTATCCCAGCCTTTCAGTTAAACTTTAAAGGATACTTGGTAACGAGAAGTATTTCTGCTAAGAGGTTCTACCATCGCTGACTATTCTAAAACTTCGTACTTTTTGCAGCAAATTACCTAAGGCTTTGACTGAGTTTAGTCCCTCTTGACGAAAAACGCGAACAAATTTGAATAACTGGCCATGTAAACCAGAAGCTTCTCGAAAATAATAATCTGGAGCCTGATACGTAAAGAGACAGACATGGCAGGGCTAGAAATTAGTGAAGTGAAATTGGGGGGTTAGAATAAATCATGAAATGCAGATTTTCGGTATTCAGAATGGGTTGAAAGATTAGGGAAGCAAAGTTATTATTATTAATATTATTTATTATTACTGCTTTATTTCAGTAAACAAAACCACACACAAAAATAAAAATAAACGAACGTACACTAAACAAAAATACAAAAGAAATCTACCAATGCAAAAGATATCAAGGAGGATGCCCTTGTGTTGATTATTAGCATTGATTAGGTACGACGAGTCCTTTAAGACAAATTTTTTGTATCAACATTTTAGCTCATGCGGTTTACTCTATGGCTGACATGACAGCTTCCTGGTCACATTTTTTAGCTGGGCCTGTTACCATCTCCCTCCGTGTTCCAGACCGGTATGCCTTGGGCTCTTTGCCATCGGTCCATTTTTTTTGTTATCACGTCTCTTCGTTGATTTGTTTACTTTGGCAGGCCTGCCAATTTTTTTTTGGTTATGGTGGTGAGACCTGAAAGTAGACGGCTGTTGGGACGACTCAGAGGCGTGAAGACATCGCCGTTGTCGCCACCTAACCTCTGAGCTGGTGGACTCGGACTCTTAAGACTCGTCTCGAGCCGCATTTTTCAGGAACTCTGACTCGTCTTTAACGGAGATGTCCGTCCGCCAGAGCTGTCGACTCAGACTCTGGACACGTCTCGAGACGCCTTTTTCAAGGACTCGGACTTGCTGGACTTCAAGCAGCTCTGCCTAACCTCGTATCTTCTTTACATCTGAGACTAGCGTCCTCACCATAAATTCAAACAGGAGAGTTTCTCGACCTTGTTCAGAATATGACTTTATTTATTTAACTACGGGCCTTAAAATTTAGGAAAGAGTCGTTGACGGACCTTAAAGCTCTCGGTGGAGAATGCATTGCGTGAGTGGCAAAACTCGGCTTGGTCGAAAAAGCCCTGAGAAGAGTTTGCCTCCTTTATCGGTATTTTTGGAAATACTACACTATATTTTTTCAGGATTCAACAACTTTACTAAAAAAAAATCATTCCGGCTTGACGACCGGTTACACACAAAGCACATACGCGCTTGAAAAACGCAACCAGTACACATTTACTATCATATTCTAACCAAACATTCACTAAAATAAACCAAAAATTTATTAATTAATTTGTCAATTTGTCCTCTCTCGTCTTCATAGAGAAGACGAGAGAGGCAAACGGTTTTGCCTCTCAGTTTTTGACGGGGCAAAACGGATAAGTCAGCTACATTGTATTCGAGCTATATTTCGTCTTTAACGTTTTCTTGAGCTGCTTGAGCCTGAAAAGGACCCTTGCCAAGAAGGGCCGAAATATAGCTCGAATAAAATGTAGCTGACTTATCCGTTTTGCCCCGTCAAATATGATTCGCAGTCAGCTTGGGCTGAAGGAACATCTATCACCTAAGTACGGAACTAATCGCCCATACACGCCGTCAACAAGTATCCATCTTAGCTGGAAAGAAGAAGAGACAGGTGACTCTAAAACAAAAATGCAGAAGAATCTCTACCCTTTCGATGACCCAATCGAACAACAAAAACAGTAGCCGAGTCCAGAATCAAATCACTGCATCAGCTTTAATTCCATCCAGCTTTCAGAGAAAAAGCAGATATTTAAGGAATAATCTTTAATTGTTCTTCCACATGTTTATTTTCCAGCTTTAGCGGCTTGAGCCCGAAGAGGACCCTTGCCAAGAAGGGCCGAAATATAGCTCGAATAAAATATAGCTGACTTATCCGTTTTGCCCCGTTAAATATGATTCGCAGTCAGCTTGGGCTGAAGGAACATCTATAAATACTAAACTGTCAGAAGTTTCAGAACATATAAGACAAGGATGCGCAGTTTCAACAGACAACGCGTGGGATGTAATCTGTTGTGATTTTGAAAACCTTATGCATTAAATGCTATGCGTAACAAGCATTGCCAGTAAGAGGCGAAAAATCATCTGCTGAATTTTCCGATATCGCGACGAAAAACAAAGAAGTCAGCAGTTACTTCCTTGATATGCATAACATTTAATGCATAACGTTTTCAAATGACAGCAAATTTCATCCCAAGTGTTGTCTGTTGAAACTGCGCATCCTTCTATTATCTGTTATGAAACTTCTGACAGTGTAGTTCGGAGTGAATTTGTAACATAGCGGTTTGCAGCGAACCCCTGTCGGCCATTCATGATGCTATTCTTAGGACACCTAATAAGCCTACACTGCGTTGATTACACACACATTGTCTGATCAGCCTTTTTAAAATCCAAAAAAGGGCTGTTAAGATTATGCTCGGCCCGGGTTATCTTTCTTATGAGGATGGCCTGGTCAAGCTTGAACTGCCAACCCTTGCTGAACGGCGGCACCAACTGACAATAGCGTTCGGGAGCAAGTGTCTGGCATCACATGCTCATCGTGCAATTCTACCTGATTTTGATACTACAGCAAATAGCAGGCCTAATACGCGACAGAGACAGAGGGACGCTGATTCCCAGAGACTAGAAAGACCACCCATAAACTCGACAGATCGTTACCTGAAATCTTTTGTACCCTATTTTACCCAATATTTTAATTCTAGTTAATTCAAATTATATTTTCAAGTTGTACGTGTAGATGAAGTTAAGTCAAATTATATTTTCAAGTTGTACGTGTAGATGAAATGTCTACTTATGTAATTGTCATATGTTATTTGTGTGAATGACGATCCAGTGCTAGCGTGTATAATAGAAGCTATTAAGGAAAGTAGTAGTAGTAGTAGTAGTATTTAATTACAACAAACATAGATAAAAATCACGGACCAGTGCACATGCCTGGTGGCATACTTTAGCACTGACAATGTTGCACAACGAAAATAAAATAAAAAGCCGTCTTCTAACTACATTTTAACATCAACAAAAAGAGAACAAAAACAAAAGAAATTGCTCAACTACGCGTCGTAAAATTTTTTTTCAGTAATTTTAGAAACTGTCGCTTATTGCTACATTCTCGCACTGATACTGGAATTGAGTTCCAGATTTTTGGCCCAGTGTGACGGATGCTGAAACTCGCTCTTGACGTAGGGCGAAATTCGCACGAAAAATCTGAACGATGAGTGGTTGGATAATTATGAAATTGGGAATTAGTTGGAAAAATACCAGAGAAATTTGAAGGTAAACTATTGTATAGATAATCATGGCAAATATTAGAAATAGAAATTGTATGAAGTTGATCCAAGGAATATATTCCTGAAGTCCCATATATGTGTTTAACTGAAGATCTGTATTCAACATTAAAAAGAATCCTCATTGCTTTATTCTGGAGTATTTGGAGAGGTTTAAATACAGATGAAAAGGTAGAAGCCCAAACAGAAATACAATAAAGAAAATATGGGTGGACAAAAGAATAATAAATTGATTTTAGAATATTTTTAGGAAAAAAATAACGAAGACGTGATAGCATACCAATATTTCGGGAAATTTTTAACGATAGTGTTTTCACATGTTTATGAAACGACAAATTTTCATCTAAAATTACACCAAGGTATTTAAACTGATCAACCCTTTTTAATTCAAGACCATTTAACAAAAGAGAGAAGCTATCTGAACTGACTGATCCAGTACGCGAAAATAACATATATTGGCATTTTTTCTCGTTAAGAGCTAGTAAATTCCTTGAGTACCAATCAGATATAGCTAGTAACGTGCTTTCAAGGTTCTGGAAAAGAACTGCTAGGTCCCGGTGAGAAGAAAAAATTACTACATCATCAGCAAACATTATAATTTTACAAAGAGGCAAAACTTCCGGTAAATCATTTATAAAAAGAAGAAATAGAATAGGCCCAAGGACAGAGCCCTGAGGTACTCCGTAGTTAATCTGGAAAGTATCTGAACGAAGATCACGGGATTTATCAACACATTCTAGTCGTCTCCCAGAAAGATAAGATGCAAAAAAATTAACAGCTTGTGTTGAAAATCCGTAAGAATTAAGTTTTGCAAGAAGCAAAGAATGATTTACGGTGTCAAACGCCTTGGCAACATCAAGAAAAATCGCCAAAGCATGTTGACCACCATCTAATGAATCATTTATATTCAATAAAAGCTCATGAATTGCCAGTTCAGTTGACTTTCCCTTTATAAAACCATATTGAGAAATATAAAGTACATTATTATTAAATCCCTACTTAAATTGAACCTTTAGAATTTCTTATATTCTTTTTTTTTCCTTAGGCATCAGCTGACGGAAACGATAGTGGCAAAGGAGGAAGTGACATCCACGCCCCTAACGGTGAAACAGATCTTCTCGCAGTATCACCCCCTTCCACCCCCTTGATAACGACGGAAAGGATTGTCGTTTTCGAGTTCCTGCTTCCCCAGAAATTGTGTGGAGTCCTCATAGGAAGATATGGCAGCAATGTTAATGATATTAAGGTAATACTTTTTTTGTGTCTGGGGGGGGGGGGGGCATGTGAGCCATAGCTTTTTAAAACTGCACCCCAAGCTTCTGCGTCTGAAATCTCTTTGACGACCCATACCCGATGAAAAATGTGTAGCCTGCGTTTTGTATGATAGTTGTACGGAATAGTTGCATGTATTGATATGTAGTAGTAAAGAATACTATCATTTAATATGCCTCAGCCTGGGCCAATAATCAGTAGTATTCAGTAGCATCCTGTCTTGCTATTGTAGCATCTAGTCTAGTCTTGCTAACAGTAGCATGCAGTAGAATGAAGTAACACGGTAGCCATGACAAAGAAGCATGTAGTAGCATCAGTTCGTACTGCATGCTATTTTTTCGTAGAACGTCATACTACTATTCTGAGATAAATTTTTCATCGGTTACGCGGGTCGATTGTGCCCAGCCAGACCCCACGTGAATCTGAAAACATTTTCCAGTATTTCGTCGGCTCTTTCGGGGTATGAACCGTCTTATTTCATGGTGTGAAATTTAGCAGGCTGACAGTTGGTTCAATGGCATTTGGGCTCTGGTCAGGTGTGGCGAAAGATGGAACTGTCGAGGGGTGGCCCACTCTCGATTTAGGTGTAAACGAAGTGCACGGTGCCGGTACCGGTTGCCACTTGGTAGAAAATCAAAATCACCATAACTACAAGCATTAAAAGATGACTCGCCTGATCCCGGGAAAGGCTTTACGCCAAGTCGGAGGATAGGCGATTCCTCGGTAACTGTCTCGACTAAACAGAGCGAGTAGTCCCCTGTCCACTGTGAGTTTCCTTCCATAAAAACCGTATACAAATCTGTGGGAGAAGAACTAATTAAGCGTCAATCAGTCATGTAAATCGTGATTTCAGTTTTCAAAACAATGATTGAAGTGGTTCGAAACTAAAGTGACTGTAACGGGCGCTAAGTATTTCCTGTTATTCCGGATTTCCCCGTTCCTGAGGATCTGGAAGCTCCGGCAACAGGATTTCACCCACTCTTCCTTCTCAGAAAATGTCATAGGTTAGGACGTAGCTTTTGTGAAGACGCAAAGAACAGCGTGCAATTCCTAGTCCTATGCGAAAAATACGCTGACTTGCCGAGCCGCTTAAATCGCATTTACGGCAAATTGGTTAAAGCGATGCAGGGAAAACGCTAGAAGCAAAACCCCCCAATTTGTGTCACTTCTGGTAGTATGCCAGGAATACGCCCAGCCTCGCGGAAATCGCCTTTACGGCAAATTGGTTAAGCGATGTAGAGAAAAATGCGAGAAGCGAAACCACGAAATTTGTGTCACTTTTGGCCCAGTCGCGCGAAAATTGCCTAGTCTGAAAAAAAGAGAAAACGCAGAAAATTTGCAACATTATTGTTCAGCGCTTCCAAGTCCAAGCGGACTAGTTTCTGAAAGTCCTCCAGTGCCTCATTATCAACACTTGACACACAACACTGACAGGCACAGTAAGATAGATCTACTGGTTGATGAGTAGAAAATCTGCAATCTCTTCCCAGGTAATGAAGGTATGGCACTGTCTCTGGAAGTGAAAGTTACAATGTTCGGCTCACTATCTTATGGATCCACGCTTTTACTATCTCATTCGCAGATGTTGATAATGAAACAACGGAGGAATTTCAGAAACTAGTCCACTTGGAGTGACTTTTCCTTTGTTTTTGCTAAAGTAAGCAATTTGGCTCCTTTCTTGTTGGGGACCGGGAAGAGATCAACTGATCATTTTATATTATCAGTTCTTGGTAGCGGTCGCAGTTAGACGGACTCGCGTGAGTTAGAAGAAATGTGGAGTGTACTCTCAGGACGACACGTGAAGCCAATTGATCTCGGAAATTGTTGAGCCCCTAGCAACAGTTCCCTTGCGAGGGTCCCACCCCTCTGAAACCGGTCCTGACCCTAGAATATTTAACGTCTTAAACTGCGACTTCAGGGGTCTGGTGCTCTCCCGCCAGTAGTCAGGTGTACCACAGTTCATTATGAAACCGTTGGAAGTATAAAACTATGTCTTTTGACATAATGGGAAAGTGATCAGTGACGAAAACCGTAGGAAGTAGCGTACTAGAATTCCTGACAGCGTATTTTTACTGAGAAAATTAAACAAATCGAAACTACTCAAGTTGCCGAATTGCGCAATTGGTGGCAATACGTGTTTTTTATTTGCCAAAGCAAATTTTTTAAATAATTTTGGAAATGGGAAATCAGAACACTGAAATATACTGATGATATATAGATATGTTGAGATATGATAAGATCGACAAATGAAGCATATACAAAAACTAATTTGCCACAGAATTGTGCTCATAATATGTGGCAATAATTTTAGGGTTACAATCTTTGGGAACTTTGCGAAACACTTGGCTAAATACTTTGCGAAAACTTAATCAACCTCACGAGCACCCTCCTTTAGGAAGACCAGACTTTTTCTTGAAAAACAGTTTAAAATGTTTGCCAGTATGAAAATCAAACGACAACTGCATCAGAGAAGAGAGAGAGCGCTTAAGGGAGCTTTCGGTCTAGCAGCGAGTGTACTGTTGAAAAGGAGTAAGCAGCCCCTGAATTAGGGGTAGGCGGGCCGCAGCTGTCAGCAATAAAAAAAAGAAGGGGAGGATAATTGCAGAAGAGGCCGACATCTCTGCTTTGTGCCCAGAAATGGCGAAGTTGAGGTTTTGGTAAGCCTGGATTAGAAGATAAACCAGATTTCTGGTATTTGTCCTTATTTTCAATATAATATGCCAGACTTAAATATGGTATACACTTATCATCACGAAAAGTAAGAGTTCTTTTAGATTCGTAATGACCTTAAAATGTTACTAACGTTGTTACTAGTAAATATTCTTTGAGCCCGTTGGGCAATATTCGATATCGATAATGGTATAAGGACCAAATATCGATATCGAAACGTAAATATCAATGTCGATATCGATATATTTTCATTCATAGTTATTGTAAATAATCCAAAATAACCTACATTCAAATATCCGAAATTGGAACAATGTTTATTCGGAGTTTGAGATGATGCAAGATACTATTTAACGACAGTTTTGTTCTTATCTTTTGGCAAAACGAGACGTATCCTATTGCGAAACGTGGTAAAGAAATATCGATATCAAATATCAAAAGTAGATCGATATATAGGAAAATCCAAATAGGACACTAGTGGTTACTAATTTGTGGTGATGAGTTCATTACACACCCCTCCTATTGAGTTAGGAGAAGCAGACAAACAAGTAGGCTCGGCAGACAGTAATATGTAGATACCAGATGTTATTAAAAATTATAGCTTTATCCAGAATTATTAAAATATATAACCTTGTGCACAGGACCGTATCCAGGAATTTATATCGGGGGGGGGGCTGCCTGCGGGTCGGACGAAAAAGGCATAGATTAGAGGGAAAATCCTATAAAAATGATAATTCGTGTATGTTTCGGGGGGGAGGGGTTCAACCCCCTACCCCCCCCCCCTGGATATGGCCCTGTTTGTGCAGAGTTTTCATGTTCTGACGTTCTTTTCTTTCATTTTCTCTTGCAGTTTCTTACGACTTGGTTAAATACACATGCGTCCAAGCGGCAAGGGTGGACCTCCGATTGACGGTTTTTGTCATTGGTTTAGGAATCCCCATAACGGCGTGAACTAAGAAAGCGGACCTGCCACTGCAGGTTTTTAGCCCTTGTTTGACAAAATCCTATGCTGGGTTCGGGGTGTTGGGGGGGGGGGTTGGATTGGAACCCAAGTTAACCCACCCTGAAAACAGACGATTTGTGTACTCGTGACTTTTCACCTGTTGCTACTTAATTTTTCTGAAATGGCTCTCGTCTTTTCCGCCATACAAGGATAATGGACAAATAAAAAAGGAGGAACTGATCCGCATTCTAACACCTGAAGGAAGCCACCTGCGAATCAAAAGCATTTTTGAAAAATACGTTAATATGTGGCTAAACTGACGCCAGATATTGAACCTTCTGCCTCTTGTCTAGCATTTAGGAACAATATACTGTTGATTCAGAAGCCAGGATGCTATCATACAACAAGCCTGAGTGTCTGTTTAGTATGGGGTAACACGACACCCGGCAGTCAGGTGTGTGCTTTTAATCGTGTGGGAACACATCCTCGTCAGTACATTGTCCGACCGTATGAAATTATCAAACGAAGTGACTGCAGGTGGAGCAGATATCTCAGGATTTAAAGCTTAACCGAAAAGGGCGGGGATAGGACAATCTAGTTACCCATCACTTATTCAGTTAAATTGGCCTGAAGACCCGCTGAAAATGCATTGCTTCGTTGTTGCGCTGTTCACGACTAATCGATTATCAAATAGTGGAATTCCGTGGGATTTGTGGTACCTCTATGCGCATGTGTTTTTGTTGTATGCCTTTCGTGAAAGATTTATGATTTTGTTTTTGTTCAGGCACTGAGCAATCTCACTTCTGTCCACTGAAAAGCAGCGTTTGTGTTGAGATTAAAATTTCCCGCGCCATAGTAGAATTTACACTGTGGGGACGGCCGCAGATGTTGCGAACGTCATAACTAGAGCAGATAGCGGTAAATAAAAAAAAATCCCTTTGCAGAATCAAAATAATTCAGTGTATTCAGTTAAATGACACAAAATAAGTTGGCTTATCAGTTAAACTTTAAAGTATGGTCGGGAATTTGCACGAGCAAGGAGTTTTGTTGATGGGCAAAGATTTGTACTATGGTAAGGCGCCGTGGAAGGAAATTATTTACGCTCGAAGTTAGAGACCAAGTCTCGTACTCTTAAGACCCCTCGAAACGGGCACATATTCCATAATCTTTTTCGGGAGAATTCTGATTCCAAGTCTACAGGATTCCCTAACGAACAGTTACCATGGTTGACCGTGGTTTCTGAGTATCAGACACCACGGTAACTGCAAAAATGTCTTCTGAACGTGGTATCAGGTACAACGGCAACTGCGAAAATGACCTTAGACCATGGTACCTGCAAAAACCTAACAATTGTACAACCACTTAACCCGCGGAATTAGTAACTATTCTTGTACATTTAAACCAAGGCTTGAAACGACCTTTATTACTACGTGTGACATGAACTCAACAGCAGATATGGCGTAGATCATTGGCCAATAACCAGTTCTGTAATCAAAACACATTTTGCTGGGTTTTTTTGTTTGCATAAAAGGAAAGGTTTCCTCTTGCATGTCCTTCACTTCATTTTATACTCTGGATGTGATTAAGGCGGTGATTGGTGAAACGATTAAATATTATTATTCATCGAATGAGTTGATCGATAGCTCTATCACAGCTCTGAACCGTCGTGATTGCGGCTTTACACAGTGCAATTAGCGCTGTACTTTTTTTTTTTCCTCGTTTGATAGTTCTGATATTGTGGCAGGATAAAATGGGATACTAAACGTGGTCAATTTTACAATCGCCAATGTAATGGTTTTATTACTCCTTCTATAATAATCCTCAGTTACCAAGGTAAATGTTGTTGTTGTTTATTTTAGTCGTTCCAATGGATTAGAGTTCGGTCTAATGTTTGTTTGATTTGTGTATTTATATAGTTATTTATCTTATTATCATCAATTTTGGTGGATCAATAAATCATCATCATCATTATCATCACATTGGCTAGGCTATATTGTTGATATCAATGGTACTGGTGTTTCGACTTATCGAAATCTAGTCTTCGAATTTAGTTCGTCCTCTGGGCTAAGTAGTAAAAGTAAAGTAAGTAAAAAAAAAATATTAAGAAAAAGTGATTAGTTCAGTTCAGTTCAGTTCGGTTTTATTAAAATCAAAATAAAGGAACAAAATAAATTTCGACCCCTACAAAGCTCCATGGCCCGTTTACGTAGGGGTTAATACCACAATAATCAACAAATTAACGAGTCTCTTAACTATTACAATAAAATAAAAGAGAACAATTGAGTCTTCAGCTTTAGTCTTCAAAAGAGCGGAATCGGCGCCTATAGCTTGAAATTTCTTACTCCGTCTTGAGATTCTGTTATATTATATCTCGTCGGATTTTGTCTCTTTTGATCGTATTTTAAAGAATTAATATTTAATCAGTCCTTCTTCGATCCACTCTAGCTTTACTCTTTCAAACATTATGCTTGTTCTGTACATTCAGGATCCTCTACTTTAATTCCCTTTCTAAGTTCTATTTTTTAAGGCAGAGTTTTAATTATGGTTATTTAAGAGCCAAGGAGACGTTTTTCGTAAATGTATTTTGTATTTCATTAATATAATTATTTATAGGAAAAGTTTGTAGCTTACTGTTTTTCCGGCAATGAACAAAATTACAAGCTAAGAAAAAGTTTGAAAGTTTTAAGTTTCCGTTCGTTATTCATTCATATTTCATTGTCAAAATTTATAGTAGCCGTATTTGTGCTCATTCTGCCTTTGATTTTGATTCCCCTTACATTTGATTAGTCATTTTTAACGCCATGCTATTCCCCTGGACTCTTATTAGTTGAGGTACGGCTAACTTGTTAGCATACTGGGTAGTCATTAGTCTGAATATATACCAGTGGCATTGGTGGTGTCGATTCAGTTCTTGGGATATTCTTATCAGTAAACTGAATACTCTCATTAAGAATCTATACCTGTCGGCAACTTGTTCTTACAAAGGAACAGGAAAGACAAGTAGGTCGGGGCTATTATAATAGTCGAGCCTATAATAGGCTGAATAATTCACTCCCTGACTGTCGGTCTAGGCTTTGGATTGTCGGCTCTACCCCTGTTTTCAGAGCCCTGTCCCTTTCATCTCCTTATTGTTATTCTAAAGAGGATCCCCGAGGACTCTTGTCGCTCTTGCCAGTAGACCAGGGATAGAGGGTAGGCAAAAGTGTACTACGTTTTTCCGTTTCACGATCATGATCGTAACGTATACAGAAGGATGCCCAGTTTCAATACTCATGAGTAAACACGTTATCCATTGACGTTACAGGATATTTTCGTTATGACCCTAGTGTAATTGTCCAAACTGCGTATCCTTTCGGAAGTGTTGTGAAGCTCCTGATAGTACATCAATGAATGTGTTTATTACTCATTTTTGTATGGCATCTTTATATGAATGTAGTGATTAAGTATGATGAGAGAAAAAAAAAGGTGTCAAGGTCTGCCAATTATTTTTATAGATGAGTGAAAACATACCATGTCTTTAGCTATTGCCGACAGTTGTTGTACCGATAGATAATTAAAAAAAAAAAAATCCCAATCTGTTGCTGTCGTATCCCGTCTGGGGTCCCGTTGAACCTTCGGTCTTGTTCGCTGAATTTCATGGCGAAACAGAAACTAGAACCGGTCATTTGTCTAATTTTATAACGGTTAAATTGTCACGCCTTCCGGGCTTTCGGTTTATGTGTTCCACGGTCCCAAAGGCACGATTATTCGCGAAATCCGAGTCGAAATCTCCGTCTCTCCTTGGTGGACGGATCATTGCACAAGGAAGGAAATATGATGCTGAACTTGAAATAACCGTGGCAATTAAACGTTTTTTCTTCCGTTTTCCAGACCCTTTTAATGTTATACAATGAATGTAAACTGCTTTGTTAAGCCATACTGACGGTCCATGTTTAGGGAACCAAATTTAGGAGTGTTGTCAGCTCATCAGTTTCGTTTGACAACATTCACATCAACCTTGCTGGAGTCCGTTGATCTCGTCGTGAGGGACAGAGAAGATTGTGTTGTGAAAAAAAACGATGATACACGAATAAAATCCGAAAAAGACATGCTCTGTATTTCCCCCACAAAACTTGATCACTCACCCAAGTGTCATTCGATTTTGTTGGTCTTTCTCGAATTAACTTTGGTACATACAAACTACAACTTAAGTGTCCTATCTACTGCCATTCTTATTTATTTATTTTATTTCTGCGCGCCAGAATTGGCGAGTACATCACTAAGAAAAAAATATACAAGAATATGCAAACAGTTACAACAATAGGTAGCCTCCGCATATTCATATATACCAACAATAAACCTCATAAAAAACACTAATCCTAAATATTTCATAACAATGACAACTATTTCAGTATAATGGAGCCAAATTATTGTAGAGTATCAGTTCCTTTAAATGAGCTGTCTTGCCTATAATACTAACACAAAGTACTTCGATAATCACTCCATATCTAAACCCGGAGACCCCAGTTTCGTGCGGTACATTCTAACCACTCTGATAAAACCACGCTGATTTTCTCACTTGCCGTGTTTTGCTTCCTCGATGTGTATCTCGGTGTCGACGGTTGTCAGCGAGAAGTTTTTCCATCAGAAAAAACAGTTATGTGAATTTGTTCGCTTTTTTCGCTACAAGTCAGCGAGTCGCAGAAAAGGCTTAAAACAGCCAAAACCGTCGGTTACTTGTCGAAAACACACCCTAGTTTTAAAGTGTTCAATTATTTTAAAATCCTGCAAGTTAAAGAGTAAATAGTGCGAGTGGTCCTTTAAAAATAAATAATGTACTTCATATCCCCTAATAGCTTGTATAGTTTTGCTAGTTTTGGATCGCCATTCACGCGAATAACATATGACGCAACTATGTAAATATAACTTTCATAAAACTATGTTTGATCCGTCTTGGATTGAAACTGTCTGCCCCCAGGAGGGGGCAGTTTGGGGATTCTTATTCCCGTTCTGCATTTTTTTGTTTGTTTTGGCATACATTGGATCACTACCCCCCCCCCCCCAATAAGGTGGCTGCTTGCGTGACTTTAAGACAAGGAGAAAGAAGTTTGGGCAATGATAGGTTTTATTCGGCATGGGCATAGCTGAAAACTGGTGCCAAGTGTTTTTGGGACAGAAGGTGGCTTTTGACAAAGGGATGGAACGTGAAATCAGTGGTGGGAATAAATGGATTCGTTGCGTGAATGTGCCTTACGGCATTTCACAACTAACAAACGAAAAAGAATAGAAATCTAATTAACCATAAATCCAATAATTTTGTAGAAACAATCTAAATAAATAATAAAGTATACCCGACACAAATTTAGCACTGGGAAGAATTTAAAAATTCATTGTGTGAGTAAAATTCATTGTGTGAGTGAGACTTACGACATTCCAGAACTGACCAACGAACAAAACTGAACATATATAGTAAACTATTTCATCGTTTTGTATAAACAATCTAAAAAAAAAAACTAAAAAAAATATAAATTTGAAGGTTTGGAAGATTAGCTGTTGTAATCGATTATGTAAGGACAAAAACAATCTAGCCAGCAAAAATAAATACTCTTTATCGCATCGGGTTGACGCGAGATACGTTATTTCGGCGGTTATTATCTTTGACAAATATTGGTATTCAAACACTGAAAAATTATTATCTTGTATTCAAATATAAATTTATTGACAGGTAAGCAATAAAGGAGCCTAGAAACAAACAGGGACGGACCTAGTATTCCTTCATTTGTTTTATCTTAGTTTAGCCTTAGGCTTGCGGCTCGGGTTACTGAACCTCCGTCGAGTGTTTACAGGGATTTAGATGTTTTCAGAAAGCGGCGGAACTTCGGAACATGTATGAAAATAAAAATAAAAAATGCTTTTTCACGTTATTGGTACAGAAACTAAAACTGAATTGTGCCAAAAAGCATGTTTTTTGGTGACGTTTCGTGATTAAATCTAACTTTCTGTTACGTAAATAAGAAAAAAAAATCTGAACAACCGACCTTCATGCCTGCAGTTGATGTTTGTATGTGTGTATACTGCCATTGAATGCATCAGTTGATGTAGGTGGGCTATTATTTTGTTTCGTATACTAGGTTTTGTACTCTTCAGTATTCAAGGAAATAAATGAGCATATCAATATAAATAAATGAAAAAATAAAAATAAATCAATGAAAATATAAATAAACAAATTCACACGGAAGTCCTTGCCATTGGACAAAATAATCACCCCTGAACAATCTCTGCAAAATTCTGCAGATGGCGCTGTGCGTTTGATTCAAGGATCTGGAATTCTTGATAGGGAATCGACCAATAATTTACCATGCGAAACCCCTATTGATTTTGAAGTTTTTATGTTATATAGCTTCAACTTGGGCTCCACATAGTTCTGTCCCGTGTCCGACAACATTCGATCCCTCACTCTTGGCCTAAGTTTGAGGTCCATGTCTTGTTCCCTGGGACCCCCGGGAGTGTAAACAAACCGCAATCTTGTACGGTTTCCTGTTGACGTCTTTCTGGGTCCCAGACAAGGCTAACAAGACCACAAACAGCGAAATGACTTGCAGAGGGGGCTAACAAATGGACCAGACCAAATTAGTTTTACCCCCAAGCACCTTGGCAAAACCGGTTGAAAGAGGATACATTTGCGCCTGCACTCTTAAAGCACAACTTTTACTAGAAATTATGTTTTCATGATGAAATGGCTCAGAAGTACCGTTTTTCGGTAATACATTTGCTTTCCGTATGAAATCTGCGATTTCCTTGTTATCGCTTGTCAACTCTGTTCATGCTTCCCTCTCTCGGACGCGGCGCCCGACGCAAAATATTTGAAAATGAACGTGCCGTGGTTAGAAAAAAAAAGATAAACCAGTCAAAACAAAAGAAGTCCATAACAGAAAATAGACCTGATGGTCTACTTTGTCTTCCAAAATGGGAAACAGTACTTACAAGATTCTCATGTTCTTATGTGGGAAAGAGTTGTCGGAGAACCTTAAGCTTGCTGCAAGTTTGACCCGACAAAACTCAGCTCGACTAAAAAAGCGCAAAAGAGTCGTAGGTACAAAACGAAACAATGGCGGAAGGCGGGGATTTCAGAAGCTTATATTTGCCAGAAGGGAGATAGGGATACTATGAAGACAGAATAACCAAGAGGGGTCCTTTAAAGTAGATTCAAATTCGTTTATTTCCATGATATCTTTTAACAAAAATAGTGGTGGATCGTCATACATGGTCGACATAGTCATAAATAATCACATATATGTTACAATTAAAAGAATTTAAAATACAATCCGATAACAAACATATTTACAAAACATGTCAATTTAAAATTCACAATTCCGATCCGCTAAAAAACTATGGAAACAAAATATGGAACAAATGACTTGAGATACTGCTCCATAGATTTTACGTGCGGTTTCTCGAGTTGTGTCTGTGCTACGGGTTGCCTTAACTTGCAGATTTGTAATTCTGAAGGCCTACACTAGAATTGTGGTAACCGCGGCAATGTAAACGCGAAATAAATGCAACCACTTCGAGAATCAAAACACATTAGATGTGGGTTACTGCCAAGGGGATTGTAAAGCTGATAGCTTTAGTCGAACACCCGAACGACGAAACTCGAAAAATAATGCAACAATCAGTACTGAATCTTACATATACGGCATAATAAATGTAACATAGCACTAATACAATATTACGCCATTATATGTGAATTGACACTTGCATAATATCTACAAACACGAGTGAAGTGCATTAATTTCTTTTAAATTACTTTAACAGTTGAACTCGCATAAAAAGGGTAATCCAACGTCTACTCTGACGTTACTTCAGAATTCTTGATTCCGAACTGATGCATGAAATGAGTCAACAACAGCGCGCGCGTGATGGCGGCACAGACAACAGGAAAGGCTTACAACAGGAATTCTCGAGCCCCCCCCCCCAAACAAAAAAAAAGAACTAACGAAACGGAACATGCTATTGGTTCCATCCCTTGTTGCGAGATCTGCCGAGTCCCTGTCGGGTGACTCTCAGATTATGTTGTTTAAAAATAAAAAAATTCGCGTTGTTTTGGATTGGCAGTGGATCTGGCAAGCCAGTGACGTAACCGGATTTGATTGGTTACCAGATACGTGTTTCCTCCAATGCCTGTTAAGTTAGTAAAAATTGACATAAATACACATTAACGGGAACTTCCGGTTTTCAAGGTACAATTAAGTCGTTAACATGATGACCATCTTAGGACACCTCACGAGTGCACACGCACTTTGATTACACACTCTTAACTGAATTCTCCCTTAACCCATCTCCACTCCCCCCACGTTTATCGAGCGTTTTTATCGAACTCGGTTATTTATTTATAGACCCGAACCGGTGCGAACCTACTCATCAAGAAGCACCCCACGCAGCGGAAATTCAAAATTTGTGCCATCGAAGGTACGAAAACAGAAATTGACAGCGCTCTGGAGATCATCAGGGATAAGTTCCCAGTTAATAAGTATCCACAGGTCACACTGGAACAGGCCAATATTCCAGCGACCTCGGCAGTAGCCCTAGTTCCTGAAACATTACAGGTATGTTCACTTAGAAACTTGTCCCGGGAATGTGTTCGCCGCATTAGGAAATATGAGACTTGTTCGCCGAAGGCTGTCCCCAGCGGGTCGATCGGTTGCCTGACGACACTGTAAAAAGTTTCTCCGAATAAGGATGCAGTATTTACTACTGGGATTATTCTTATATCTATTGGGATAAGATTAATCCGAATTAGGGGTAATCTTAGCTCAATAAAGATAAGATTAATCCCAGTAAAAAAATACTGCAAGATTTTTGTTACAGTGTACGGGTTTTCCCTCATAGATGTTCCTTCAGCCCAAGCTGACCGTAAATCATATTTGACGGTGCAAAACATTTTATTAGAGCTGTATTTCGGCCCTTCTTGACAAGGGTCCTCTTCCCAATCAAACAGCAAAAACAGCATCCATGCCCAGGATGAAATCACAGGACCAGCTTTAACTCCAACCATTTCAAAGAAGAAGTTCACAAAAGCGAATATTTAAGGAAGAATCTTTAACTGTTTTTCACAAGTTCATTTTCCAGCTTGAGCCTGAAGAGGACCCTTGCCAAGAAGGGCCGAAATATAGCTCTAAGAAAATGTAGCTGACTTATCAGTTTTGCACCGTCAAATAGTTTTCCCTTATAAATATTGCTTCAGCCCAAGCTGACTGCGAATCATATTTGATAGTGCAAAACGGATAAGTCAGCTGAATTTAATTAGAGCTATACTTCGGCCCTTCTTGGCAAGGGTCCTCTTCAGGCTTAAAGCCGGTCAAGTTGGAAAAGGAACTTGTGGGAAACATAGCTCTAATAAAATTTAGCTGACGGGTCGGTTTTGCACTATCAATATATTCTAATAGCTGACGGATCGGTTTTGCACTATCAATATAGTTTCCCCTTCTCCAGTCCACCGTTCATAGTAGATTAAAGCACGATTGTATCCGAGTTGACGCGTAAAAGTTGTCACCAAAACGCGATTGAAATACCAGGAATTGGTGAATTCCAGCCTAAATGAATGAATGAATAGTTTGATAGCTAATCGGCAGTGCATAATACATGTAGATAGAAAAAAAAAACTTTGCATCTCTCCAAAATGTTCTTTTCTCTGGCTAAAGCACTCTTCAACAATTGACATACTTCGATTATTTTTGCCTTTTTTTTTCGGTAGCAAGGGCAGGAGGGAACGTAGGTAAATAATAGGTTAAAAAAAGTCAAATAAAAGATTACTATGGCAGACTGTTAGTAATAATCCATAAGAAATAGCAATTACGTAGTATCGTAATCGGAAACCATAGCTTTGGCGAAGAGTTTCATTCGTCAATTTCGAGCAGTGTTTACAGTCGTGGAGTGCTCAGTTGGAATATCATGAATTACCTTAATTTTATTGTCGAGAATATTGTGGCTCACTGTAAGAAAAAAAATGTTGCAGTATTTGCTACTGGGATTAATCTTGTCTCTAAAAAGATAATCTTATCTCTAATTCCGATTAATCTTATCTCGTTAGAGAGAAGATTAATCCCAGTAGCATACTGCAGTTAACTTTAATCCTTACTCGGAGAATCTTTTTACAGTGTTGTTTTAATGCAACGTAATGACGAAGACTTCCCGCGAGAGTTGGTTGTGTGCGATAATGATGACGATGAAATTTTATTAACGCACTGAACAAAGAAATGGACATAGCGCAGTACAAAAAAAGAAACGAAAAATCGCATTGAGCTTTCGATAACGTAGTAAAAGCACAGGCTAAAAATAAACGTGTATGGAAGTCTTTAAGTTGGAAAATATAAAAGAAGAGTTCTTACTTCAAACATGCAAACCGTTGTTTTCCTCCAAAGTACTATTTTTTTGTTCTTTTTTTTTAAGGCAGATAAATTCTCTCTGAAAGAGGTTTAATTTCGTTACCTCTTCTGTACTTCAATGGCGATTGCAGGACACGTGTTGCGACTTTAAACTCTCGTATTTTTAACGCGCCAGAATTGGTATTCGAAACGAACCGTAAAATAATATCGGGTAGTGTTACGAATCTCATCCTGTCTAGACGAAGGCCTCGGCAAAAATATCGCAATCATTATCTATGACAGGTCCCTGCCTTTTCTTGTTTCAGCACTCCGCAATTTTGCAGTTTAATGAAGGGGTTTCTTACTCACTGAACGGGAGTGCATTCTAAAGGCCGTATACAAATCTGGACGTACTAGGCTGCTTTGGCAGCAACATCATCAAGTATTTCGGTTGCACCACTCTTTATATTCCTTCTGCACCTTTCAAGCAATGACATGTTATCCACATACTTCCAACGGTCGGCTGATTCCCTAGCAAGGTTGTTAATCGTTACCAGAAATAACAGTGGAAACAAAAGCGTTCGCTGTGGAACTCGGCAAGAAACAAGGAATGCGTCTTAATAAATGTTTTTATACTTGACAACTTTACTTCTATTTGACAAAAAAGATGCCATGGACAACTTGACTTCTATTTGACAAAAAAGATGCAATGATATTGACTAGAAAAGGTCGTTCTTTAAATTCGCTTAATGATTTCTCAACCAAAACAATATGACTAACAAGATCAAACGCCTTTTGAAGGTCAACTAAAATGAGACTCAGCCATGTATCAGGCTCATCAAGTAGTTTATAGACAGTATCAAGAAGGCTAACTAGATGTGTCGCTGATAAACCTGTCATTTTCCGGAACTGCTTTCATTAATCCAAAATCTAGCTTCTACTTGACACAAACCTTCCAACGAGACCTGTGTCACCGTCGAAGACCAGACAAGATTTTAGTCATTCAACGTTCTTGTCCTGCAATAGCAACCCGTTTCGAGCAAGAACCGAAATAAAAATGACCGTTCACATGGCTAATTACACTACAAGAATTTTACGCGTTGCTTGTAATAACCTGTTCCCTTCGAGAAAAGTGGTGTAATGTTCGTCAATTATTCCACTGTTTTTACAAGTTAGGCCAGTTATCAGTAGTGGGCGTGGCTGGAAAACTCTAGAAAACCCGTCGAAATTTCCACCTTATGATGTTTTCTACTTCACTGTCCCTCGGGCATTTAGCGGGTAACATGTAAAATTAAAGGACGCCTCGCACTTCATAGTGTTTCTGCCAAGATGTTCTGACAGTTAAAGGACCCCTCGCACTATTTACTCTTCAACTTACAGTATTTTAAGATATTTGAGTACTTTAAAACTAGGCTTTGGGGGGTTTGGCTGTTTTAAGCCTTTTCGGAGACCCGAAACAGGGAAACAATTTACATAACCGTTTTTTCTAATGAAAAAACTTCTCGCAGACAACCCTCGACAACGTGATAGACATCGAAGGTAGCAAAACACGGTAAGTGAGAAAATCAGCGTGGCTTTGTTAGAGGGGTTAGAATGTACCATACGAAATTGGGGTCTACGGGTTTAGAAATATATGGAATGATTATGGAAGTACGTTGCATTAGTATTATAGGTAAGACAGGTCCTTTAAAGTTTAACTGAAAAGCCAACTTATTTTTGTGTCATTTAATTGATGCACTGAATTATTTGGACTCTGCTAAGGGATTTTTTGTTCCATTATCTGCTCTAGTCATGACGTTCAGAATATCTGCGACCGTCCCCACAACGTAAATTCTACCATGATGCGGGAAATTTGTATCTCAACATAAACTCTGCTTTTCAGTTGGCAGTGGGGAGCTTGGTGAAGACTGCTTAGTGCCTGAACACAAAAAAATCATAAATCTTTCTTCTGAGGCAGATAACACAGATACAAGCGCATAGAGGTACCACAAATCACACTGAAATTCCACTATTTGAAAATCGATTATTTGTGAGTAGCGGAACAACGAAGTAACGCATTTTCAGCGAGTCTTTTTAGCCTTTCGAAAAATTTTGATTTTTTACTTTTTTGGCTACGACTCCTCCTCCACTCGGTGACGTTAACATTTCCTTTAACTCTTTAACGAAAATTTAACTCCATTTACCATTTCAACTATTCAAATTATTTTTTAATTTAACTTTACCAATCTTAATACTTAATTACTCTTATTTCAATACAAATATTAATATTATCTTGCTCTTTATCTACGAATCCTCACCTCTACACATCAAGACTCTTAACCCCAACCAAGCGAGTCTTGAAGCCAATTTAAGTGAATATGTGATTGGTAACTAGATTGTCCTATCCCAGCCCTTTTCGGTTAAACTTTAGCTACTTTATGACTTATCTGCACTAAAAGAAAATCACAAGGCTTCGGCTGTTTTTAGCCCTTCATGTCCCTTGCCTTGGAAGATAAACTTGGCAAAATTTGTATAACTGGTCTTCGGACCAATAAGCTTCTCCAAACAATGATCGGGAGCGAATAAAACAAACTTGAACAAGAAATACTACTGATGAAGAATTAATAATAAGTACCACGTTTCTACTTAATAGTAAAAACCCTAGATGTATATGCAGGATTGGTGCATTTATGGACCATTTAAATAAGACAATTAAAAGTATGTGAGGTTAGTTGAAGATTGAGGGAAGTTTATTAAAAGTTCGCTCGTATAATATATGTAAAAGGGTGCCCTTTTTTTGTTTTGTTTTTGTTCATGGCCCAAGGGCTTCATTAAACATCAATCTATCTATGGTGGTAGTTTCATGTGTTCACTCCGTTTCCCCAGTCCATTCTGAATTTTCAGTTTGTTTTGCCATTTCTGCTTTTACTACTGAGTTTCACTGCCAGATGAGGAAACTCGGGATACCGGGATTTGAAGAAGGTTAAATTACGACTAAGTTGAATCCCGACGTTTGTCTTCAGTGCGTGACTTTGCGTGAGCGAGTTTAATTTCGAATAGTTGAAGGGACTGGATAGTTTGCAAATGCAAAATGCAAAACTAATGTGCCAGAAAATAAAAGATGTCTAATATTTTCCAGGGTTACCCTATACCACAGTGACGCCTAAGATTTTGGAAGTTCTGTTTGGTCGAATTTGTTCGTGCGTAGATTGTTCTTGATCGAATGGCTAATAAATATGAACATGCTCATGATTTTACAGAGTCATACGAAGGTTCGCGTTATTTCACTCTGGTACCTGGAAACTCGACTTGAAAGACGGTTAAAAAATAGTTCCCGGTTTAAAACCAACTTTAATCCTATTTCCTGACACTTTACCTTCCACCGAAGCATCACCATATTGTCACATTGTTACTGTCAGAACATTCAGACCAGATTCACACTCTTAATTTCTCTAACCCTCTTGCTTATCGCTTGTCACTCATTTGGAACGGATGCCAGGGTTCCTAGACTCCATCCATGAGAACTAAAAATCATCTGTGAATAATTAGCATTCACATATTCGTGATTTTTACGATATGAACTCGTCAACGCTTAGGATGTCTGATTTACTTCTTTTGTTTTCTGTCTTCAGCAAAATGGGTTGCTAATGAGGACAGGATTGTTTGATACCTAAGATCTTGTCTCGCCGTGATGGTGACCGACAATTGATGTTGAATTTGAGCAAGAACAAATAATCTGATAGAACCTCGTCCTTGGTCCCATGCAGCGACTATTGATACCCCGACGAAACTAAGCTGAGCAAGAGATACTTGCTCTAGCTTTGAGTTGATACCCTTCTACTTCCGTCTTCGCCGTTGCTCGCAGCATCGGAAGAAGTGCAGGAGGCACGCTGACCCGCTCTGGAGTGCGCCCAGAGGACCAATCGGCTTTTACTTTGAAAGTTTATTCCACGCGGCGTCACAGCGATATAGCTATTTTTAGCGGTAACGAAACGTTATGTGCCGCGTATCTCCTAACTTCTGCCCATTTGAAAAATCTTTACCCCCGCATGGTTCTATTACAGGGACAGGGAGAATGAGGTTCTATCAGATTATTTCTTCTTGATTTGAATGAAGGAAACCTGAAGATCGGGACTCCCATGTTTGAAGACGGACTATAAAATGCGAACAACATTAAATGCTACTGTTACCATGCCCAACATCATAATATTTTCTGACAGGGTTGCGAAATGAGGGTTCCGTTAGGGTTATCTAGGGCCATTTTATGTGAGAATCTCCTCTTTAACCGTATAGATAACAGATGTGAACACCGTTGGCTGAAACGACGCTGTGCTCGAGAGTTCTTTTTGGTGATAAGGTTCTAGCCCCGGCTACCGCTAGATTACCGAGTAGGCAAGAATTGATGGCATAATTTCCCGATAAAGAATTTGACAAAATTTACTTTTTTTCCAGACAAAAATATATATGCCCGTCTTTCTGTGACTTCGGTAGCTCACGAACTGGCGAAAATATTTTGGTGAAAATTGGTGTGCAAGTTCTTCAGGTCCAAAGCGAGCTCTGACAAAAAAAAATAATTTGAACAGTTTGAAATGGTAAATGGAGTTATATTTTTTGAATTTTAAATTTTTTGTTTGTTTGTTTGGACAGAGTAGGTGACGTTAAAGATTTAAAGGAAATGTTAACGTCACCGAGTGGAGGAGGAGTCGTAGCCCAAAAAGTAAAGTAAAAAATTGTCGAAAGGCTACGAGTTTAAAAAAAAAAAAAAAAAAAAAGTCTGACACGGGCATTGTACTCAATGTTCGGTATGGTTCATGCTTGGGTTGAGGGCTGTTTCACTGCTTCTAAGCCATTCAGAAGTGGCATAGATTCATGATAAAATATATTACATCCGGATTTTGACTACAGCACCACACCACCACAACCTAGATGAAAATACCATAGATGCCAGCGAGGATTACACTCTACTAGTTATGCGAAACTTACCGTTGTTTTACATTATCGTCTGTATCATGTGTGGCATTTATTCAAACAATGTTTACAACGGATACGTCAGCTATGATTCTTCATCAGCGATATTTCGGCCCTTCTTGGCAAGAGTCCTCGTCAGGCTGTCAATCCTCTGGTTCAACTTCGGGGAAGGAAACAAACCTGTAATCAGGTTTGTTACATGTTCGTTTCCTTCCCCGAAGTTGAACCAGAGGATTGACAGCCTGACGAGGAATCTTGCCAAGAAGGGCCGAAATATCGCTGATGAAGAATCATAGCTGACGTATCCGTTGTAAACATTGTTTGAATAAATGTTTCAAAGTCAGCTTGGGCTCAAAGAATATTTATGTGTGGCATTGTTGAAATTTCATATAAGACGTGAGTTAATGTTTTGTTCGATATACTGGAGGTTCATCATTTGGTTTACTTTTTGCTTGCCATAGGACTCGGGAGTTTCTGCAATAACTATCATTTCGAACCCTCACACCTGTATTCCTACGAAAAATATCCTTAAAATATCCAATACGCAATTGGTCTCTAATTGCGATTACCGGTCAACATGCTTAAAATAAGTTGTTCTTTTTGGTCTTAGGTCTAAACTGCCGTACTGATGCGAGACGATGAGGTTTTGATTTCCTGTTGTCGCAGTCTTGAGACTTGCTCGTGGGCTCGATTCCGGTTCAACAAAAATGCGTTGTTGCTATGCGCGAAAAGTCGTCTACCGGCGCCCCAGGAAACAGTGCGTTGGTCAGCGAGAAATGGAGGGAAACAGTCCAGACTGTTTAATGTTTTTAGACT
Source organism: Branchinecta lynchi (assembly GCA_023053575.1). Lineage (NCBI taxonomy): Eukaryota > Metazoa > Arthropoda > Branchiopoda > Anostraca > Branchinectidae > Branchinecta > Branchinecta lynchi. The sequence goes on along the minus strand of JAKZAP010000021.1, from coordinate 11,737,138 downwards.
CGCTTAAGTTTGGCGGACTCGTCGATTGTAGGTTAGACGCATGAATTAATGTGTTCGTCCATATTTACTGAAAATGTTAATGATAGATAACGTAAGAAAGAAAGGACAAAATCACAAGATATAATTGAACAAACAAAGCTTCCTGAGAGCAATTGATTGCTGGTTGGATAGAGGCTGTTTAGAGGGTCAAGGGTTCATTGATACAAGTCCGACTCTCTGAAACAGCTTTATTTGTGGCTGTAAGGTGTGTTTTCAGCTTATATGTCTCAATGATCATTTTCTAAAGTTGGCACGTATGTAAGATCGCCTAGTAATTAAATCGATTGATTTGTATCAATAGCAACCAATGTCGAGTTAGATTGATCACAAGTACCATTTATATTTCAATGTTGTAAATGTACTATGTTTGACCGCCAGCTAAGATTTATTCTAGCGGCTCTTCTTGGCAAGTTTCGTCTTCAGGCTCAAACTAGACAAACGAACTTGCGGTCACTGTAGCTATTTCAACTTCTAATTAGGCCTCCAAAAGCAGTATATTGTTTTCTGGGTTAACTGTGCATTAACATAATCATTATCCTCCGTACTCGTATCCCTACAAAGGAAACAACCGCTAGGGTCAAATTAAACAAAAAATTTACGACTTCTGGTATATGAAAAGGGAAACAATTTAACAGTTAGATCAAATGTGTACCGGCGTACCTTTAACCTGCGATACCTCGGAGTTCTGTTCGCTAAAGATCGATGTTTAGCATTTGAATTAGAATTTTAGTGTTGTATTAGTAGTTCTTACTCAGATTAGAAAATTATACTCAAAGATACACAACTCGAACAAATATTGTTGGGTCAATATTGCTGGGTTCTGTACCTTGTAATTAAATTAAAGCATTACAGTGTTCAGTCAGTTCGTTTTAAGTTGTTTCATTTACTTGATGTTTTCTTCCGTTCATTTTCTTTGCTTGAGACAAAAATAAATTAAAAATTAATAGTCATGTTGTTTCACCGGATGAAAACTGGTGTTTTGTCTTTAAACTTTATGGATATTATCAGTATTTATTTTTAAATAAAATAATTTAAAACAAAATAGCATAGAATTTAAAATAAAATAGCATATTGTCAGTCCCACATATTACGGAAAACATGGACATCTGAGACGGAAGTATTAAGCAGGTGTGCTTTATTTTTTAATACTATAGTGTATAAATATTCTTTGAGCCCAAGCTGACTTTGAAACATTTATTCAAACAATGTTTACAACAGATACGTCAGCTATGATTCTTCATCAGCGATATTTCGGCCCTTCTTGGCAAGGGTCCTCGTCAGGCTGTCAATAAGGTCCTCGTCAGCCTGACGAGGACCCTTGCCAAGAAGGGCCGAAATATCGCTGATGAAGAATCATAGCTGACGTATCCGTTGTAAACATTGTCTGAATAAACTATAGTGTATTTATTATTTCTTGATGTAAATTGGAACCCTTGTGACGTAAAATCAGCTAGTTTTAATGAATAAATGAAATGAAGTTGGCATGGGCGTGTAATTTCAGTAACAAGCCTATTTGTCATATTTTTTAATATTGGTTTCGGACAAAACTTTTAGTACACTGTCAGAAGTTTTGTAACAGATTACGCGAACACTTTCAAGAATAACACCTTTTCACTTAGAAATAAAGTGTTAGGACAAATTAAGTTTATACTATTTCGTGCCTAAATCTCCAACAACAGCTTCAATAGGTAAAAATACTACACTGTCAGAAGTTACATAACGACAACAGAAGGATGCGCGGTTTCAACAGATAACACTTTGGGATGTTATCTGTTATGTTTCTTTCGTTCCCGTTAATATTTTTAGCAATTGAAGGTGTTGTTGGAGATCTAGGCACAAAATAGTGTAAGCTTAATTGGTCATAACACTTTGTTTCTAAGTGAAAAGGTGTTATTCTTGAAAGTGTTATACGCTATCTGTTATGAAACTTCTGACAGTGTAGACATAGTCGTTTTAGAAGTAGGCAGTTGAAAGAACTTTGTGAATTCACAATTTAAGTAAAACGTCTAATCAGGTTATATAGAGATCATTACTCTATTCGAAATTAATTTCTATTTTTTTAACATTGATTTCCATACACGAACAAGTCGTGTGTTTGTAAGCCGATATACTGAGTGACTAATTTGGAATACAGGTTTGTCCTATCGTATGGCGCTTTGCAAAAACCCGTTTGTGTGCGTTTTGAGGGCTGTCAATAACCACGCGGAACAAAACGCCGGCAGACCTCAGTTTCACTTTTTTGCTGTAACTCGAGCTCTTGCGCTCTTACAGGTTCTTTATCACACTCATATTGAATAGTGCAATAGACGTTTTGTGGTGGAATTATTATTAATAATAATAATATAATTGAATAAAAGGCTTTCTCCTCTGTTGCTCATCAAAGATTTTGCTAGATCTCACTAATTTATAGGTTTTGTTTTTTAGACAAATTAGGGACAATCGTATGTTTTTTTTAGATCACCTTTACAAATTTTTATTTCCTTGCTCATGTACTGTAGGCTCATTTTCTTCATGATTCTTACTGTATAGCCTAATATTGTAACGACATTAGGGCTCGTCGTACGTTTACTAGATCACCTTTACATCAGAAGAAATAAACACACACAAGAAATACATTATTATCATTAAGCCCTAGTAGCAACATATTTTGATCAGTTCATCAAGGTCCATCGACCACCGTTGAGTTGATTTTTTTTTTTTTTTTTTTTTGCCGAAGGCCAACTTCCCCACGTGGAAAGACCGAAGTATGAGCTTCAATTTCTTTAGCAAAGAAAGAACTTTTAAAGTTTAAGAGGCACATCTATCAATCAATAAATTTTTTATGCGGGAACCGGAAAATAAATACTCACTAACAATACAAATAAAACACAAACTATCAAACAATGAATACGAAACGAACATAAATCATGAACAGTTTAAAGTGTTTGATACCATCTGATACCATTTCAGCTGCCTCAGACTCAAGTGCATGAAATGGAATGAATTCAACAGGAATCACGAACAGAAATGGCTAATAAAAATTGATAGCAACACTTTCGGACCCGTGGGAAAATGCCCCTTTTTATGATAGCCTAAGCTCTCCTTTCATCACCGTACCTGCCGTAAAAAAAAAGATATAAAGAAACAGAATACATAAATATAATATAAATATTCTTTGAGCCCAAGCTGACTTTGAAACATTTACTCAAACAATGTTTTCAACGGATACGTCAACTACGATTCTTCATCAGCGATATTTCGGCCCCTTCTTGGCAAGGGTCCTCGTCAGGCTGTCAATCCTCTGGTTCAACTTCGGGGAAGGAAACAAACCTGTAATCAAATTAATCAAATTACAGGTTTGTTTCCTTCCCCGAAGTTGAACCAGAGGATTGACAGCCTGACGAGGACCCTTGCCAAGAAGGGCCGAAATATCGCTGATGAAGCATAGCTGACGTATCCGTTGAAAACATTGTTTGAATAAATAAATATAATAAAAACAACGTATCTCTGTTTACCGATGGTCGAATATTATTGTAACACAAACAAATTGTATATAATGTTAGTAATACTTTACTATGGACCAAATTATGAAACCAAAATTGTATATTGCATGAAGATTATGTAAAGTAATAGTATATTATGTACTTGTATGTTAGTGAATTTTTATTGACACTTTCCTATGCTATTTTTCGCAATGAAGAATTTTTGGATGAATGAAGTGAATTTGAATACCCTACCCTTTCTTGACGTGTAACGAATCTTGTCGAAAAAAATCGATCTACTCTTAAAACCTGGAGTAGAAGTCGGAATTTGAATATAACGGCCTGGTCCACGTGGTCCAAGATGGCGGAAGTCTCCAAATCCGCGCTGGAAAATGGCGCTACGTCTCACGAGACTACTCCGTATTGATTCCTCCTGGAAATTCTGGAACGGAGTAAGAACACTCGGACTCTACGAGTCAAAATAGAGGCGACATTAAATAGAGAAAGCAGGATAGGATTTGAACTGGAAGATGAAGGGTATTCATGCGCACAAAATGACGATTTGAAAACGGCTTACATTATTTAAGCACTGCACTGTAAAAAGTTTCTCCAAGTAAGGATTAAAGTTAACTGTAGTATTTGCTACTGGGATTAATCTTATCTCTACTGAGATAAGATTAATCCGAATTAGAGATAAGATTATCTTTTTAGAGGCGAGATTAATCCCAGTAGCAAATACTGCAAGATTTTTTGTTAGTGTACTCTTACGAGAAATGGCTTTCGTCAGTAAAAAGGCACGGAAATATTCTTTTTTGGAAATACGCATAATTACCTTGTGGAATTAGGGATTCCCTTGTTAGCGTTTGCCTACTCTGGCCGGGTCGAGAAAAATTCAAAACAAACGCGCGCCGTGGTTAAATGCCGGAAGATACCAGCAAAATCATAGTCGTCCGAAATGTCAGTACGTTCGCTCGCAGACTTTGTTGCTTACTTTTACGATATCATAACGACAAACAAAAAAGTCAGCAAGATACTTTTTCGGCGGTTTTTCGGTTCTTCCTGGCAATGCTTGTTATGTATAACATTTAATGCATATCGTTTTCAAAATCAGAACAGATTACATCCCAATTATTGTCTGTTCAAACTGCGCATCCTTGTGTTATCCGTTACGAAACTTCTGACAGTGTTGTCACTGGGGCTGTGAAACTGTGAAATGCAAGGCGGGTCCTTTAAAATGCGTGTTTGCACCTTCGGGTTGCATAATAATGTAGCGACTTGTAGTTCAAAATTAAATAGAAATTTTAAAATATTATCATCGGTATAGTAGCGATGACTTTCCGCTTCGTAGAATCGAGTACCCTCCCCTCGCTGCGCTTCATTTGACATACATCGCGAAATTTTAAACAGCATCGTAGCGTGGTCAGTCGAAATATTGTATCAAACGAGCGCAGCCACACTCTTGAGTTAGAGTGTAATAGCTCCAGTTTTTTTTTTTTTCGTTTTTTTTTTCGTTTGGCCTTGGATCATCACTACTTGACATCCCTCAACGCGGAAATGTTCCTATCTGTATAGTTTACTAAAAAACTTCATTCGATCTGTTTCGCTGCCACTAGACGTTCCTATCTGTATAGTTTACTAATAACTTCATTCGATCTGTTTTAGCTCACGCTGCCACCAGAAGTCTCCTGTGATGTCATAGTTTCAAATATCGTCTCGACGAATCACATCTTCGTTCAGCAGCCGACCCACCCGACACACCCCTCCTTGTCGCGGCTGGATGCCTGTATGGCTGCCTGCTACTCACAGCTTGACGCACCCGAAGTAGTCAGACCTGTACAAGGTAAGGCACTTTTCCAGTCTAGAGGGACGTTTTCGCGTGGATGGCTGTAGATCTGAACGGGTGATCCCGTCCACGCGAAGATGAGAAATCGATCGGGCGTTGAACGGCTGAGGAAGATGGGTTCCGTCCGCGTGAAAATGCCGATTCAGCTGGATGGGAGCATTGGAGTGGGAAGGTCCACAGAATATCCCCGTTCAGCTGAACGCTACCCTCGGACCGGTGTTGAACGTGAGGCGTCCATCGAGCTGGATGGCCCGTTCACCATCCACGCCAAACGTCCCCTAGGATACCGCCGGAACTCGTTCTGTGTATGATTGTCTCGTATGAGGTTTCATCAGCAACAGATAAGAAGAAATGAATTTACTGTACACTGGTTTTGGCCAAAGAAAGCTGAAACTGTTAACTGTTAGCTAATATCAACGTTATTTTATTTGTCTTTTCGATGTGACTGTTTAATTTAGGGAACACGTTCTGTGTATGATTGTCTCACATGGGTTTTCGTCTGCAATATGTAAAAAAAATACTGAATTTACTACACATTGTTAGTGTCTAAAGAAAGCTGATACAGCTGGCTATTATCAGTATTTTCTGATATCAAGTTTATTTTATTTATCTTTTAAGCCCACTAGCGTCTGACATTGTAGTGGTAGCTACGCAAATATGATCATGAAATTCAACTTTCCGAAAATCTGTATTGAGTAAACCATTCATTATGGAACAATTCCTGGACTCCTTGAAGTTTTTTGTCCTCGAATACTTCCGAAGACCTTGAGTCCTATTCAGACTGGGACGACGCCCTGGCGTATCGTTGGAATCTGTTGCGAAATAGAATTTATGTGATTTGGCATGTTCTCGAATGTTCGTAGAAATTCTTGGCCGTTGGACTTCTGTGCCTAGCAGGCATTCTTTTATTTCCTTTGTTCCTCTGCCTTAACTGAAGTGTTGGAGGTCGAGGAATGTCGATAGTCTTGACAGGATATCACTCAGGAAGCTAGAATCAGGAAACGTTAGAATCTCGGTACTTTTATCTCCAGAGACCGACTCAAACTCCCGGCTTTTTGTATGTAAGTAAGTAAGTAATTTATTTGTAACTCGCCATTTTGAAAAAGCTGAGTAAATGAAAGAAAATAAATAAAACACATAACGCCACAACAAGTTTTAAGCATACTAACTTTTCATGATAGTCGAGGCAGTTTACTTTTTACATTATCCACGTATTGATAAATAATCTATTTGTTCGACCGCGATTCTTCCTTTCGCCAACGGCCATACCACGTGGAAAGGACCCAGTCCCGTCAGATCATAGAATGTCACACAACGTCGAGCCCGGTCAGTACTTAGATGGGTGACCGCTTGGGAACCCCGGGTGTTGTTGGCTTGTTGTAATTTTCGCTAAGGCCGAACATTGGTTAAAACGTGAAAAGCGCAGCGATGAGGTCTCTCGAATTATATTGTTGTTACTGTTACTATTTTAACGAAGCATCATAAAAGGTTGAAACTCAGTACAGCCTCAGACTGATTTTCAGAACTGATTGGGGCTATGTTTTTAGTTAAAAATCGGTTGTGAATGGTCCCCGAGGTGTACTCACTCCCCAAACCCGTGTACACCGGGTTTTGGTGCCAAAAGGATGCGTGAATGAGTTTAGACCCGGTGCTGGAGACTGAGTATCTCATCGAATGGTCATTTAGAAGAAATGGAGCAAGAACAGATTCAACAACAGGTTTATGCCGCGTTACATTGACAAGTCCGGTCCGTTTTTCTGTTGCCGGGTTTGTGCGCTGTTATTTCCTGCACGATTTATCTCGGTATTTATGTTAACTACACAGACCACCACTTTTCTTTTTTTTTCCGTCCGATTATAATAAACCACCGACTCGCGAATATCATTCGGGAATAATATGGAAATTTGGTATTCTTCGGTTACAGCCGCTTGTTAGACAACCGCAACATTATGTAATTTTTACAACACGAATTTAGTAACGCTTTTTGGAATACAGCTTGAAACAAGTACTTTTAGTACCGTATTACATAATTCATGTTATCAACGATTGTATATTTTCTCCGCTGTAAGCGAAAAGAAAGCCATTAGAAACAACTAGGATCCCGTGGAAGCAATTGTTTTTTTGTTTGCTTCTTGTCGTTTTTTGGCCGATGGAAAAAAGTTCGAAATAATGTGCGAAGCAATAACCGAGCAATCATGTCGAAAGCTTTGATCGGGCCGATGAAACGGTGTATCTTTTTGAGGTTCGGTTCTTTGTCATATTTTTGAAGTGGTAGTTTAACATGACAGAAAGTGATACTATTTATTTGGTTCACATCTTTATAGATCTACGCTATGTTGAACATAGTTGCGCCGGCTATTTTGTCTCAATTAAAATGGCATACCATGTGAAAAGGGCCTTTGAATAGTTACAAATTACAGACCAATAAAGGAATTGCACGCTATCATGAACAATTAGAAACATGTTTTTTTTACACTTCCTTCTAGAAACCTGCGTGTCCGAAAAGAATAATAAGAAAAGGAAATAGAACCAGGCCGTGGTTTTGCCGTAATTAAGTAATTACGAGAAATTGAAACCTTGCAATTTATTCTGCTGACGCTACCTGAATCAGTGACACTTGACACTGTGTTACGAGTTAAAAAATGATAAAGGTGACTTTTAAGATAATTTTCTTTCTTATTTTTGATTGTTATTGGATTAAATATGTGTCTTAAAGATGGAGTTTGCCTGGAGCTGGGTCACTTTTCCTGTAGCCCGTTAGCAGGGCCGTATCCGGGCAAGTGGGTTCAAACCCCCTTTGAAACAAAACAAAATAATCTTTTTTGGTAGACTTGAACCTCTGGTCTATATCTTTTTACTATGTTTTGTTATGGACAGGTCCGACCCGCGGGGAAAACCCCCTCCGAGATAAATTCCTGAATACGGACCTGCCCGGTAGTAAACTAGTAGTAACCCTCGATAGATGTCGCTCTAAACTGCCCTTTCACTGTCCTGACTTTCAATCAGAACAGGGTTAAAGAGCGTCGGAGAATGAAGTCAAAGATTGCGTGTCTAAACCCGGCTTGAGGAGCATCTTTGTTCTTTTTTTTTAGTTAACTACTTTTATTATTATTGGATTATTTCATATTTTTCTCATTTGTCATTGCTATTTGAATGCATGGATCGTTTGGTAACGTCGGGAGCCGTCACCAGTTACGTTCGAGTCAGAACGATTGTTACCGAATTCGGTCAGCCAAGGTATTTCTCAAGTCTGCTTTTCGGCATGAATTATCGAGTACGTAGTGGGTGATCTTTTTTTGGTGGTCGACTATATATTCATTTAGGGAGTTGGGTGTTGTCTTCTGCAGGTGTTTGGATTATCGTACGAGATCGAGAGGTTTTTATTTTCCTGATGGATTTTCTGTTCGGCAGCATAAATTGCATAACGCGCTTACGCTAAAGACAGTGCGGTAAAGGCAAAATCATACGACGCTTTCGATGGTGTGGTAATTGAATCGACAAAGCAAAATAAACTTTCAGCAGAAATAACAGCTGTTCAAAATTATATGCTTACGCGTGGAGCGTCGATCGAGTTTTCATATTTAAACTTCACATTTTATAGATATTTCTACGCAACAGTAAACACAAAGTGTACCCGAGCGAAGCCAGTCCCTGTCATGGTTTCTAGAACTTACTTAAAGCGGAACGTTACGAGTTTACGTTATCTTGACAAGATCTATGGACTGTATATTCGTTCGATACTGGAATGCATCGATTATGCCCTCTGGCCCCCCCCCCCACAAAAAAAAAAAGTGCCTCACAGAATAAAAGGAAAAAGTCGTATTAAGCTTCCGAGTGCGTAGTAATTGGACAATACCAGCAAAATAAAACGGATGTTGCAAAAAAAAAAATTGACAGAATACGTGAAATATACACAATTAAGTGAAAATAGTGCGGTAAAGAAGGATAAGAGAAAAATAATCACAGCTCCGTCGGAGAAAGCACTACCTATGTCGATATCTTTTCTCGGTGTCTGCCTCTTAAAGTCATGTATGGTACATTTTTGTTTTCGTCGAAGGATTTACCTTTAGATTAGATTACCTTTATTACAAACAAATACATACCAGATAATCTACATCACCTGCAGGGGAAGTCTCGGGGACTTGTTAAATAACAGGCGAAAAACAAAATTCACATCTATTTACCAATGACAAATAAGGATAGTACGATAGTAATTGGTAACGATTATTATTATAGAAGAAAAAACAGTTAAAGATCAATAATGAAATACATTTTCATTGCTGTTTTCGGCAGCTTTGAATTATTTCTGACAATGAGAGCGTCCAACCCTTTCGATACCTTTTTTCGTTCCGGATAAAGAAGTAGACTACGCGAAAATCGTGACGGGTGTATTCCGAGCCCGAGGGCAAGGTAGGGTCCTGGAATGCATTGAACCTCAATTTGGGTTCACCGTTTTTGGCAACGGCAGACCGGTTGGCCGGCAACACATTGCTTTGATTGAGTTGTAGGTGGGACCCGTAGACCAGCCGTACTGTTACTGTGGTGTGGGCTCACACTGTACGCGAATATTCCCAAGATAGCCCGTTTTTTTTGTTCGCCACAAAGCTACAGATTCGCCGTGATTTTTCAGAGAATTGCTGTAGGTGAATGAATGATTTATTTGCACATTAAAGCCATCCGGCCATCATGCAACAAAACGAAACAAAAAGTAAACAATCTTACATGCGCATATACACACTAACACACTCTTAATATTTTTAATTTACACTGAATACTTTCTTAGCACTAAAAACACAATTTCCCCATCAGAAGAAATCTTTCCGGTGTTTAAAAGCTAACCTGAGGAACTTCCCAATAATTCTTATTTCTTTAAAATCTTTGCTCCCCATCATTTTAATAATCCATTTCTTATCAATTCCCCCCACCACGAAAATCTCCTCCCTTAGCCCCCGTAACTCTAATGTTTTAACTACAGCTTCAAATTTGCGCCACAAAAACGTACAATAATAGATACAGTTGCTGAGAACTGATACCAAGAACAAATAAGCACCAGAACCTCCGTCACTGTAATACAACTAGGCGGAGAGAATATATTCCCTATAACCTGTGCGATGCTAATGAGCGGAGTGTAGGAGCTACGTGGAACATCACAATTCGTTACCTCTGCAAACAGCTATATCGCAGTAAAACCCAGGAGGAGAAATTTCGAAAGTCAAAGCCGATTGGTTGTCTATGGTTGTGACGTCAGATGCGACGTGTTGCTGAGCGGATCAGCACGCCTGCTGCACTTTTCCCTCGAATATGCGCACCGGCGAAGAGTGAAGTAGACGGTCGTCAACTCAAAGCTCGGCAAGAACCTTGAGCTGAGCTCAGTTTTGTCGGAGTATCCACAATCGCTGCATGGGATCAAAGATGGTGATTCTACTACTTATTTGTTCTTGCTGATAACAGCTGTCATATGGGAGAGACTGATGTAAGGCACACAAGCCACTTGTTTCCATCTTCTCCTAAAGAGATAGTGCCATTGCAAGTCTTTACCATGAGTAAAAATCCGCATTTTTGTTGGTTGAATTATTTGCCGCATTTTGTAGCCGAACCCAATCGTCGTTCGTAAACCTTAGCCTCGTTTTTGTTGCATGCTGCAGGTCCACTTCTCGGCCGATTCCGAACTGATTCTTTCTACATCCGTGTTTGCACTGCAGCGCTTCCGAGGAAGACGGCAGCGCTGCTCGAGAATCACGGCTTGCTCCCCGACCAAGTCCGTGCTTCCCTGCAAGATGCTGCAGCGCTGCCGCTTCAACCAAGAAGAAAGTGAATCCGAAAACGCATATTGGGCAAAAAAGCAAAGAAGTGCTGCAGCAGCGATGCGGCAGCGCGATTGTGTTGCGATTCTGTAGCTGCGACAAGTTTTCGCCCAAATGCTGAGTTCTCGTCCATTTGGATGTAGTTTCTAATACTCTGATGATCTTGGGAAATTTAAGGCTCATTTTGGACGGTCGAGCGTCCGGTCTGGCTACTGATTTTCCTGCTGGGGAGTCTGGTTAAACTGTCAGCATTTTGAGAACAGGTAACATGTGTTAGCGCACCCTTATGTTAAACTTTATGACAATATTTCTGTTACGACCCTTAAATGTCATCTCTTCGCCAAATATAACACATGATAACGCATAACGCAACGCGACCCTGCGTAGTTTCAGAAAACGAAACTTACCGAAGTTACTTTTTTTCCTTTATTGGAGTTGTGCCGATACAAGCTTTAGTCTATAGAAGAGATACGGGGGCGGGGGGGGGGGGGGGTGAGACAATTGTAAAACGTTGTTTCACGAATGCCAAGCTGAATCCGGTAGGAATTCCGGTTATGGCGTCGGGCCATGTGCCCTCGTGCTCTGCTCCTGACAGCTTTAAGTTGTAAATAGAAATAACCATGAATATTTGGTTATGCCGGAAGTACTTTTAGTTGAGGCACTAATTGGATTACAAAGTTTTCATTGGGTTTTGGAGCGCTCGTGTAATCTCCGATGGAAACGTGGATAAACAGAAAAGTCTTCGTGGCCTCGGAAAAGTAACTTGAAGACTGAGACAAATCGGAAGACGTCGTACTTAAGGTTCTCCGGATGAAACTGTGAAAACCGGAATTCACGTGCATAGCCACCAGTAAATACCTAATTTGGTAGCCGAAGAATAGACAGTAGATAACCAGTTTTTTGGGGCCAATTAATTTTAGTGCCCACTAAGGCTAAAAGTGTGCTGAGAATCGAACGAGTTGTCCTGAGTAGAATTCAAGGTAGGGCTACACTGTAAAAGAAAATCTTGCAGTATTTGCTACTGGGATTAATCTTGTCTATATTGAGATAAGATTATCCCTAATTCGGATTAATTTTAGCCCAATAGAGATAAGATTAATCCCAGTAGCAAATACTGCATCCTTATTCGGAGAATCTTTTTACAGTGTAAAGTCCGGTCTTCACCTCCCGGAACTTCCGGATTATTCTTTGACGTCTTCTGTAAATTGCATCTGGAATATGAACCGGTCCAAAGAAGAAATTAAAAAAAAATCTCGAAAAATCTGGGAACCCAGATTCCGGAAGATGAAGACTCACCTTAAGTAGGGAAGAGTTGAGTTTGATAATAGGTATGAGAGCTAATGGATCATCGCTCGGTACAGAAGAAAGTATGTGGAAAAAAAAAGAGGAAAGGTCTGGTCCTTAGTTCTGCTCTATGTGTGGAGAAATGAATGAGGATTGAGGATGTATACCACCTTTTGTGGATTGCAGAGCCACAGGGACAGGAGATTTGTGGGTTAAGGGGTGAATAAGAAATGGAGGGTGAAAATGTTAAGCCTTGAGACACCGGAGAGATTTGTTTTGATTGAGAGGTTGAGTATATAGTGTACGTAAAATGAACTAATAAGTTGGTATTACACCGTAAAATTTTCTCTCGAGAAAGGATTAAAGTTGACTGCAATATTTGCTACTGGGATTAATCTTATCTCTACTGGGATAAGATTAATCCGAATTAGACATAATCTTAACTCAGTAGAGACAATATTAATCCCAGTAGTAAATACTCCAAGATTTTTTTCTTACAGTGTAGCGTATTATTATCGTTTTTGTTGTATGATAGTCTTATCCCGATGAAAAATTTGTAGCCTGCGTAGTTGTATGATAGTTGTACGAAAATGTTGTATGTAATAGTAAAGAAGACTATCATTTAATGTCCCTCAGAATGGTCCAATCTTAAGCAGCAGTATACAATAGCATCCTGTCTTGCCATAGTAGCATCCAATCTTGCTAATAGTAGCATGCAGTAGAATACACTAACACGGTAGCCTTGAAGTAGAAGCATGTAGGAGCATCAATTAATACTGCATGCTATTTTTTCGTACAAGTTCATACTACTATTTTGAGATAAAATTTTCATCGGGATGGCTTTAATGCGCAAATCCATTCATATTGAGAAATTATGGTGAGAAATTCATAACAACTACTCGATCGCAATTGGTTTTCTTTTTCGTCACCAACTCCCATCTTTTCTTTCAGAGCACTTAATATGCGCGGCGCCTGCGTACGGCGGATGGTACAGATCCCGAGTCATTAGCTCCGAAGAAAACGGTTCAGAAGAAGTCGATATCTCCTTTGTAGACTATGGTGGATACACACGCTTAGCCGCGTCCGCGCTAAAACAGATTCGGGTGGACTTTATGAGTCTCCCCTTCCAGGCCAGCGAATGCTATCTGGCCAACATTGGACCTGCGGATGGTATGTACTGCGTTCGGTTATCAACTGTTCTTTTTTTCCTAAAAACAGTTGATTTTTTCGTAAAGAGAATTGAGAGTGGCATCGATCGACAGTGGGACCAGGCATCGGGCGCTCTCTCGTGACAAGCGAAGAGTCTCAGTTTTTGGATAAATGACTCTTGAAATCGAATGGCATGTACAAGACGGATTCTGTATGGTATAAAATGGGTCCTCCACCGAGAATAGTGGGAATATCAAGCTGTCGGAAGCGATCGCAACCTGTCGTAAGCGGCCATTTTGGCGTGGTCGATTTTTTCATGAAATGATTTCTGAAAATCAGCCGATTTTTCATCCAAACAGTAGATTTTTCTGTAAAGAGGTATGGTGTGGAATGTAATGGGTTCTGTACTGTTACTCTCGTTCGAAGCAGCGTTGTTGTGTGGCTGGTCGAACCGTCATTTGTGTCAAATAAGCGCTTCCGCTCTTTTTGCGGGCTAATAATTATAAGTTCCTAGTCTCGGCCATAGATGGGCGAATCCGAAAGGATTCAAAACTGAATCCGAATTCAGGCTAGGTACGATGCCAAATCCACCATTTCGTGCTGAGGATTCGAATCGAATTCGGGTTCGAATCCGACCTTAACAAAAATCAAATCGTATACGTAGGTTATAGTTTAAAAATCAGAGATGACAAGAGTCACTGATATCTAAGGTACTCGGATAACGTGATACATTACTGAGGATGGTTGGTGGTGGAGATCAAAAAGTTGGATTGCCCAAGCCCACTATGAACAGCCTGAAAAGGAAACCGGAAGAACGTAGACTAGAAATTGAGCGGGTTCATGAGGTTGAGGATTTTGAATCCGAATCCAGCCTGACAAGCAGAAGATTCGAATCCGGCGAGAAAGGATGAATCCTGGATTCGGATTCGTCCGTCTTGGCGTCTCACATTCACCTATACGCCCTTGTAAAAAGTTCCTTCCGGATTGGTTGTTTTGCCGCCCCTAGATGCGCTAGTGTAAAGTAAACAAAGACACGTTTGTTCTTGGTGTGCGTAATTTCAGTGTGGATTTAGTAATTTCAGTTACCAGGGTTGTTTGGCTATTAAGAACTCCTTTTTTCCAGAATCCGGGCTGTGGTCAGTTGAATCCTGTGCTATCCTAGAGCAGCTCTGTCAAGGCTGGGTGTTGCAGGCCCAGGTAGTAGGATACGCCCCTCAAGGCACACCTCTCATCTATCTCTACAGAACGGAAGGAGATGAGGTACGTATGTCCATAGACATTGGTACTCGACTCCGAAATAGGGAATGTTCGAGATAGGAAACCCTTGACAAAGTGGTAGCCGGCCATCTCGTGGACTTTCTTTCGGTGGGTTTAGGATACGAGTACTGCATAGTCGGAGCGAAGTTGCGTTGTGGGGAGGGAGAGATGGGTGTTATACTTCAGAGCAGTATTCTATATGTACAGTAGAGGTATGTTTATGTGAACGTCTGCTAACAGTGAACGATCGCCGAAGAAAAAACTAAAAGCCAAACCAGGCATTTTTTGTTATGAATAATAGTAATAACAACAGACGCTTGTGTCACTTTTTGAATATTTCGTTAATTCACGGCTGATAGTGATATAACTGACACCTGGTTTGCTTTTCATAATTTGAAAAGTTTGCCACGAGGAACTCTTCTTCAATGGAGAAGATGGCAGTCCGAGCCTGCAGATGCCTTCAAAAGGGAAGGACCTCTTTAGTAAATTCAGAATCAAACAGAGTTAATTGAATCTTCTTCAAGTTTGTGCCAAGGTAACTTTGAAATAGTTGGCTGATATCAAGTTTGTTATTTTTCTTTTCCATTTTACTTTTTAATATGCAAGTAACAAAGCCAAGGTAGTAGAACAATTAAAAAAAGTGTTCAAATAAGCATACCTCTACTGTATATATTTATTATCCATTCGTAAAAGCTACAAAACTATGAGACGGAGTATAGGAAAAAGAAAAAAAATATCCCATAACATCACAACCAGATAAACAGTAAAAAATAATCCGCGTAAAATGTTCACTCATTTCCGTATTTTCTAATTCGTGGTCTATTTCTAGACCGAGACGTGATTCCAGGTTCAAATTTTGAACGTTTGAAGTATATGTTTGACGGTGCAAAACTTTTAAAGTAGAAGAAGTTCTTCGTGCCACGGAGTATTGAAATCAAACAGTCAATCAATCAAGTTCAATCCAAATAGCTAAAAGCTAGAAGTGGAATACAAATTAAAAAATCGTTGAAATGGTTGTGGTCCAGTCTGGAACGGTGTAATGTCTGGATCATATACGCTAACGTAAAAGCGTCACGGTTTCCCCGTAAAATTATGGATGTTTAGGTTTTAAGACAACTCCATCTATGGTAGATGTGAGAAATGGTCGGCAGGTCGTCCGTGCGTGCATGCGTTCTCTGCGCTGATGTCGCTCACGTGTTCGTCACGTTTTGTGATGGGCACGTGCGTGTCACGCTAGACCTGTCGACCTAGAGTAACTAGAAGGGTCATAGTAACAGGGGTCAGCCCGAATGTGGTTCCCTGGCCTCCAATCCCTGTGACAAATATTCATTACACTATGGAAATACTTGATCCGCTGAAAAGACGAGACTAGAGGAGTATTTTCGAACGGCGAGAATAGAGGGAGTCATTCCACGCGGACTCCGCGTAACGGAAACAACGAGAACAATAGGAATGCTTCTAAATTGGATTTGTTGAGACAAAAAATATGCAGTAGCCGAAATTAGCCTGGATCCACGTTTTTGGTTTTGTTTATTCTGATCGTTTTTAATTAATTTTACAGTGCTCCAACACCAGCAAAAATTGATTCCCCTCTGAATCTGAAGGGAGTTATTTTTTATGATGGTGGTACCGTTTATTAATAAAACAGCTGTCGTAGCCTTCTCGTGGACGAGACGCTAAATTACGCTATTCTTTACAAATTCAAAATAAATATATAAATTGAGTCCCGGGGAAAAACGAAAACGCTGGGACTTCTCAACTGGAGTCCTCGGGGAACGGCTAGAATACTCTTTAGGAGTAGTAGGTGCCCCAAAGTAGCGGGTCGATCAGTCTTGGTCTTTAGCGACCAGAAACGTTGTACTAGGTTGGTGGCTTAAACCAAACTGTACCTTCTGGATTCCGGGTTTCCGCTTTCATCGACGTGAATCCGGACGGTATAAGGCCTGTTAGATCGTCTGGATGTCCGGTGCGTTAAATGCCAGATCAGGAAACGGATAATGTATCGCAGAAGCAACTTATTTGAGAGACGAATAAAAAGCAAGATTGAGGGATTGAGAGTTGCGACTTGGCCCAAGGCGTATGTCCAGACTGTACCTTCCGGATTCTGGATTTCCGCCTTTGTCAACCCGGAACTGAATATCAGTCCAGATTAAATCGTTTGGAAGTCCGGTGCTTTAAACCCATAAGCGTCAAACGATCAATGATCGAATTCTTGGTCGCAAAAGTATGAAATGATGATATAGATTGGGAATATGGTCGGCAGGTCCTCCGTTCGTGCATGCGTTCTCTACGCTGATGTCGCTCACGTGTTCGTCACGTTTTGTGATGGGCACGTGCGTGTTACGCTAGACCTGTCGACCTAGAGTAACTAGAAGGGTCATAGTAACAGGGGTCAGCCCTAATGTGGTTCCCTGGCCTCCAATCCCTGTGACAAATATTCATTGCACTATGGAAATACTTGTTCCTTGGTCCGCTGAAAAGACGAGACTAGGGAGTAGTAGGTGCCCCGAAAGTAGCGGGTCGACCGGTCTTAGCCTTAAGCGGCCAGAAACGTTGTATGAGGTTGGTGACTTAAGCCAGACTATACCTTCTGGATTCGGGGTTTTCGCTTTCGTCGACGTGGATCCGGACGGTACAAGCCCTGCGAAATCGTCTGGGAAGTCCGGTGCGTCAAATCCCCAGATCCAGAAACTTGTAATGTATCGTAGATGCAACTTATTTTAGAGGCGAAATAAAAGTAGATGGGTAAGGAAAAGAGAGAGAGGGATTGACAGTTGCGACTTGGCTCTATGTGTATGCCCAGACTGCACCTTCTGGATTTCCTCTTTTACCAACCCGGATCCGTAATGTCAGTCCAGGTTAAACCGTTCGTAAGTCCGGGGCTTTAAACCCATAAGCGTTAAACATAAGTGGAGGCGATCAAGGGCCGAACTCTCGGTCGCAAAAGTGTGAAACGATGATATAGATTGGGAATATGGTGGGCAGGTCCTTCGTTCGTGCATGCGTCCTCTACGCTGATGTCGCTCACGTGTTCGTCACGTTTTGTGATGGGCACGTGCGTGTCACGCTAGACCTGTCGACCTAGAGTAACTAGAAGGGTCATAGTAACAGGGGTCAGCCCGAATGTGGTTCCCTGGCCTCCAATCCCTGTGACAAATAACCCATTATATTCTTTGGAAAGGATTTTTTCTTTGTCCGCTGAATGACGAATCTGCCGTGGAAGTTACTGCTTCTTTGATCATCTTTGGCCAGAAATGTTGTGCTTGGTTTCTAAGGTGAATGTTCACCATCCAGATTCTACACCCGGTCCGTTTTCGGAGAATTGAATCCGGAAGATGAAGCCAGGCGAAAAATGTCTGGAAATCCCTGTTGTTAAATCTAGAAATCTGGTGTGGAATCATAGAGGCAACGCATCTGAGAGGCAGCATAAACTTGAACGAATGTGGTTGAGAAAAAGGGTTATTGATAGAGGGCTGTGAGGAAAAAGATATGTGAAATGTCATTAAAATCACTTTTCGACACCACCGGGGAAACACCGGGAACACAAAAAAGGGTCCGAGGAACGAACCCTTGAGAGCAAAAGTATGAGACAATAATGTAGATTGGTGGGCAGGTCCTCCGTCCGTGCATGCGCCCTTTGCGCTGATGTCGCTCGCGTGTTTGTCACGTTTTGCGATGGGCACGTGAGTGTCACGCTAGACCTGTCGACCTAGAGCAACTAGAAGGGTCATAGTAACAGGGGATAGCCCAAATGTGGCTCCCTGGCCTCCAATCCCTGTGACAATCACATCCTGACGGATTTTTTTTTTAAACTCAGTTAGTTCCGAGGCTCAGGATTGGCCGATGGATATGAGTTGGCTCCTCCTTTGGGAGGAGTCAAATAGTGACAAGTGACGGGTTTGCCGCCTTGAGGAGGAGTCAAGTGGTTCTTTCGGTGACTCGCTGCACGAACGGCACGTTAAATTTTATGGTTTTGGTGATGATGATGATCAATATTGGATATTGTTCTTTCATTTTAAAGCCGCGCTTTGCCTAAGAGACCTTGACATCCCGAAAGCCGAACTTCTGTAGGCTATAAGGTTGTGAATGATCGTGGCAAATGTATCAAAAGCTCCCAATCATCAAAGTGGAAGGTTTTCTAGGATTTAAGGTTCTCGTTTCTCAGAATGTGGTACAGGTCAGGGTAGTAGAGGATGTCCGGAGCGCGAAACGCTTTGTAAACTGATACCAAACTTTGGAAGAAGAAAAAAGTGTTGGCAAATGAGAACAACCTATCATTTCCCACCCAGCCCCCCGCGATGCTCCAAAAATAGCAGGACAAGACAGTAAAACAAACTAGTGCCTGTCTAGGACAAACTTCAGGGTTCATGAACTCGTTTGTGCCCTTTATTTTTAACAAAATGAATAATTAGTGTAATATATTTGTTTTATTACTGTGTGACTAGCGTAATTTAGCATCTTCTGACGAAGACAGCTATGAAGTTGGTTTTTGAATAAACGATTTGACTGATTTGGTAAATCCGCCCAAGCGCTTGCCAATTCAAGCTCAATTCAACGAATCCAGTTTGCAATACGCTCCGACGAGTTTTCGCGTGTCATGCTACTAACGCTTAATATCGGTTATCTGAGTTTTTGAAAGAGATCAGTGGGTCTTGGAAAAGGCTTAAAACAAACAAAACCGTGGATATTTGTTGAAAGCAAAGCTCAGTTTTACAGTATTCAGATAGTTTAAAATATTGTAACGTAAACAGTAAATAGTGCGAGGTGTGCTTTAATAATGTCAGCGAACCCGGCTCCGAACTTCAGAGGCATAGAGCGTATTCCACCCCACTTACCGTAGTTACTACGCATGACTTCACGTTTTCTGGCTTTTTGCCGTCAAGGCTGGAACGATTTTTCTATTTTTCAGTAGGATCTCACGCCAGGGGCGAATCCGACCAATCACGTTACAGAGATGCGTAGTTACTACGCTCCCGAGCATGGTAAGCAAATAGTAACTATTAGTTACTATTCCGACAAGGTTGGAACGGTCAGCGTAGTAACTTTTCGTGAGGATGGAACGGAAATAGTAACTATTGTTAGAAGGGTGGAGCACGCTCATAGTATCCTCTATTTTGCAGACAGAAGCAGCTTTTCTAACAGTTTCCTTTTTATCAGGCCATCTTCATCAATCGAGAACTCGTCAACCGAGGTGTTGCACGTTGGTTTGAAGTCGACGAAGAAGAAAACGTCATAGCCAAAGATAAAGTAGAATAAAATAATGGAGATCTTAAATGTGCCGAGTCGCTTTAACCGTCCATAGCCGGGTGGAAAAGAAGACGGGAACTAGGAAAGAAGAAAGTAAAGATTGAAGAACTAGAGCGGAAATAGAAATTAGGGGATAGAATACCAGAAGTGATGAGAGCGAAGTAAAACATTAGAAAGAGGAGAAAATGTTACGCGCTTGTAGGGTCAAGCTGGTGATCAGTGTAAATAGATACAGTCTTGTTTGGGATTTGGTGTGAAATGTGGAACTAGGCAGGCGAACGCATGAACGTAGGATGCTCTGCCACACCAGTGTTGTACTTAAGTTGCCCCCCTGCAATCCAGACCCGTGATGGGTCCAGTGGTGAGGTTACGCCTTTGACGGCTTAAAAGAAGGTCTAGAGTTCTGCAGTCTGGCGGAATGGTCCTTCGTTGTGGTCTTCAAGGTCCTATGCGAAATACCAGTTTAGGCGGTAGAATGGGAGCCTAAATGGATGTTAAATGTTTTTGAATGAAACCCAGCCCGTAGTCCTGGGACGTTCTCAGTGCCGACATAAGTCGGGAGGCTCAGTTTGGTCAAGTTCAACTCGAGGATTAGGAAATGGACGTATCTCCTAACCAACACACACTCCTCTTGAATAGCCCTCTCTGTAGCAAGTCCTAGGTAGTTCAGAGAGCGCTTTGGAGAATTCTGTTGGGGATTTATCGTAGTTTTATAGGGTATTGTGTTTATTTTGTCTTGTGTGTACCTATAAAAGTGCAGTCGGTGGGTTAATCGTAGCCACAGTCAGTTTACACAAGACTGTCAAAATGAATGCCAATAGATTTTCGTTGCCCAGTGCAAAAATACGCTATGTCAGAAAGCTAGGTCTAGAGAATTTGTCCAACAGTCGGAATACGGGGATGTAGTCTTATAAAAGGAACATGAAAACTAAACCACCGGATCACTATTGTTGCCCGTTCCATCTGACTATCGTAGTGTTTAAAAGCCCTCGGTAGCTCATTGGTAGAGCAGTGGCCGACCAAAGCCGAAAGTCCGCTGTTCAAATACCCGCTGATAAGCATTTTAGTCTGTCTGTTCACTAAGAATCGCAGTCTGTTTCTACTTCAAACTCGATGAGAATTAATGACCAACCTTAAAGGACCCCTCGCACTATTTACTCAAGGTAGCAAAACACGGAAAGTGAGAAAATCCGCGTGGTTTTGTTAGAGGGGTTAAAATGTACCGTACGACATCGGAGTATCCGGGTTGAGAGATATATGGAGCGATTGTGGAAGTAGGTTGCGTTGGTGTTATAGGTAAGACGGGTCTTTTAACCGATCGTGTTAGTATTTCAGAGGAACTTGGTCCGTTATGACGCAAAACTTGAATCCGGCTATTGCCTCTTCTTGCGGGTCTATAGTGCTCCCAGTGTTTCACCGCCAAACTGAAAGGATGCCAAGACTGCACTAGTCGATCCCTGCGTAACTTCGCTGAAATTAAAACCCTTTGAACTCAGGGTTGGTCGATACCCTAGAGTTGACGAAAAAGTGGTCGGAGGGTCTATAATAATAATAATTTATTAAAGCCAACAAAGGGCCATACAGCAGTATTCATTATCGCACTTGAATAACAAAATTGAACTTCAAAGTTACATACAATAAAATCACTTCTTCTTACCCTTCCACCATTGCCAAACTACCTCCGATCTAAACTTCCAGTATACACTTAAAATATTTACATACCGACCGAATAACCTGACGATTTGTCGACTTCATAATACCAGGGAATAGTATGGGCACCCCACCAAAAAAAACATCTCTAATTTCCTTCACCCCCGGACAATCTGTCATCAGATGGCATAAGCTCTCTTCTACCTCACCACAAAATCGGCAAGCACACTCAGCCACTGGCAAAGACCTATTCTTTTGAAAAACCTTTTTCCTACTTCGTAAACAAAAGCACTAGGTACTAGTTTTCCACTTTACCATGGTTTCCAAGCTCGAAAACCATAAAGGGACAGTTTTATCTAATGTCAATGAAATCTATTTTCATTGCTCCATCCAGACTTAAAACCAGTGACCCGGTTCATACGCGACATTCAAACCCCAAAACGAAACTTAACTTATCTTCACACTTGCCTTGATTCCCTACTGTCGATGCTTATCATGTTCCGGACGATTGTTTGTCAGCGAAATTAGAACCTGAACAGAAAACAGTGCGAGGTGTCCTTTAAGGATAAAAATCTTTGTTGCACCAGTGATAAATTTATCAAATACCGAGTTGAAGACGACTTAAGCAACCGCTAGCTAAGCCGCCCTGCCGTCATGAGCTTGTGTAGCGTGGCGAACGGTTTAATGGGCCCGAACGCGGCACGCTCTACGATACAACCCGTAAGTTTGGGGTTGTTGATTCTTGATAGCTTTACTTTGTGTCTGAGGTTACGTGGCGTCCAGATTAAGCGTTGTTCTCCATACTACAGCGTGACTATGGTATATTTACAATCGTATATCAGGAGCTCGGTGTATTCCGTCATCACCATTAAGAGGTTATATGAGTAATTAAATGTTATATACAGTGTATATAATCTCTAGTGCAAAAGTGGCGATATCGGATTATTGTAGTGGAATCTTTTCTTTTAGATGGTGTTATATAGTTTGGACTGTTGGAGATCTATTACTGCATTTATGTCATATTCCGGCTATCAATCCTTTCTTCGTTTCAGTAACATATATCATTTCAGTAACGTTTTCGTAAGAGTGGGATTAGGTTTTGTAGCAAGACAAAATCCCGTTGAAATGAAGTTTGAATTTAAACTTAGGTAACAATAACAGCATATTTTTTTACACGACTTTAGTCGATCGACCAGAAAACTCAGAATTTATTTTAATATCATCCACAACTTAACTTAGTTCTAATCGGTAATTACAAATGTTAATTAACAAGGCGACAGATTGTGATTGGTAACCGATTTTTTCTAAAAAATGCGACTCGCGAACTTTTTTAATTGTCGAGTAGAATAGTTTGTACCGCCGTTAGATTCACATGCTTTCAAACCTGTACGCTTTCGTAGTTATTTATTCCTAACGGAAAAAGACATCCGGCCCCATTTCGTTCTTATTTGCAACTCACACAGACCGATTTTTGACGACACTAGTTGTGTTTTTTTTATCGAAGTTTTGTTCGCCGTTAACGTAGCCGCTTGCTTAATTTCCGTCTTCAAACGCCGTCGAAGTTCGCCGTTTGCTTAATTAGTGTTTTTACGACTCCGGCTATCCTTACCCGGTTGACGTTTCTTCGACGATTCAAGCATTCTTCGAACCTGCACGGTCAGAGTTTGAAGGAGAAAGAAAAAAAAAAGGAGAAAGAAACTGTGACCGGCTACCAAAAACGGTAATTAAACGAAGACCTCTGATATTGAAGGTAACTTCAGATTTCGATCGAAAACGCAACTACTGTAAACATAGTGAAATGATTGGTTTCGCCAAGAACAGATAATAATATTCCCAGAGAATGTTCAACGAGTGTTTCAAACACTGATACCGTAAATGGGGAGAGATGGCAATAAGATCCTGGTCACACTTAGCTCATTTCCTGACTTTTTGGGTTTGAAAAGTAGAAAAAAGAACAAGATACAGCTGATTCTGAATGTTGTCATTTTAAATTCAGGAGATGATTGAGAGCAAAACAGTGTGTATAATTGTGTTACAGGAACCCTAATTGTAGTCTGTTCATTATCCCCAAGCTGCAATTAAGCCCACCAAATCTCACGTCCCCTAGGGATATTCAGTTGTTTGTTGAATAGGCCGCTTTTTGAGCCCAGTGTGACAGAGCTCTAAGAGTTCAATGCGAAAGCCTATCGCACCTTTTGAAAAGGCATAGGTATATGTCTGGAAGATGAAGCCATGTCTCATTGAACCATTACACCAGTGGAAGTTGAACTTTCTCTGGAAGACCTAATTATATATAAACTATATATATTTATCGTGACCACAGAGCTATTGCAACTTTGGTGTCAAGAGGGAGCAAATACACCTCTCGGAGACCGCTAAAATCAAACCAGAGCCTGTTCGTAGCATTTTAAGTATTTGGGAAACTATCCAGGTTTCCTAAATTACGCCTACGTCCGGTTTAAATGATGGTATTGTGAATAGTCAATATAGACTGAAAAAAGTTTCTCCGAGTAAGGATTAAAGTTAACTGCACTATTTGCTACTGGGATTAGAATCAGAGACAAGACTATCTTTCTAAAGACAAGCTGAATCCCAGTAGTAAACACTGCAACATTTTTTTCTTTACAGTGTATTTCTCAAATCCGTTTCTTCTTCGTAACCATTTCCGCAGTAAAATCGGTCTCTGCGAAATTCCTTTTTATCAGCCACTGCTCCCCTCCACTACTATACTGTGGTGTTACGCTGCGACTACCTCTGGAAACAACGTGCCTTGGACTTTTCAAAAGATTTTGGGTTTCGGTCAGAAAATGCGCAGGTTTTTTTAAAGTTCAGTGGACGCATGTCTTTTCCAACGAACCCTTCGACGGTATTTACGTTATTTTTTCAGTTGCCAGTGTTTAGATAATCCCTTGGAAGGGCGATCGGGGTCGAATGCACATGGATTTAAATTCCTTACCATTTTCGGCGCCATCATCAATTCCATACGGGAAGGTTGAGATTCTTTCAGCTTCGTGATGAAAGTGCAAAAATCTAGTTTGGAATGCTCGTTCTACAGAGCGGAATTTTGACCTGGTCTTCGTGCTTAGTACCAAATGTGCGGATGGCCTAGACTCTGGTCCTCCAGTACGGGAATCCTGGTTCGTTTTCGGGGAAATTTTAAGCGGTTTTTAGGTTTTTCGTACGGAGGATAGGAGGTTGGAAAAAATTTATTCTGACGCATATCCCTGGCCTGTGTCCATGTCTAAAGAAAGACGTAAATTCCGTCGAAGCTTTTTCGTTTTTATTGTGCCGGCAGATTAGTTTCCGCTTTTGATTGAACGAATGCAGTTTGTTTTCTTTTTTTCGTCAAATAAATCAAGTAGTTTGTTCTAATCGACTCTGTCTATACTGTGCGAAGGGATACATCCTACCCAACGAAAACGGATCTGAGTCAATAGTTGCGTTTTTGCAGAGAATTTGGTATCCGTTACCACTTCAATTGAATCTGCGATTGGTCGTTTTTGCAGTTACCGTGGTATCTGATAACACGGTTGCTCTGAAAAACGACTATTGCCGAAATTGCACGTTTCGAAGCCATCCCAAAAGAAAAACTGATATTCCGTTCCATCACTATAAGTGCAAAACTTGTTTCTCACCTGTTTGGCGAAATTCCATGGAAGTGAGATGACTTTTCAGATACCACGGTCGGCACGTGGCAACTGAATATCAGATACCACGATAACTGCAAAACGCCTTTAGGCCGTGGTATCGGCAGGGACGTCACGACTGGGGGGGGGGGTAAGAAATAACCGAGTCGTCGCGAAACGCGGCGATTTTTTGTCAAAACAGTTGATTTTTTTTCTTGAAAACAGTGGGTTTTCTGAAAATTGGTCGATTTTTCTGAAAATCAGTCGATTCTTTCCAAAAATGTAATTTTTGCTGTTGAAAACAGTCATTTCTTTGCAGAAAAAGTCGGTAAAATTTACCAGCCGGTCGGTAGGTTAGGTTAAGTTATTCTTTATTTTACACAAAATCACATTAAACAACTTATAACAAAAAACATAAGAACTAAACGATACATCTTCAGATAAACCAGTCACCCGAGAACCTGGGGGTGACCACTAAATGCACAATACCGATCACATAACGTTGTCAGCAGTGGAATCAACCTCCAACCACAAACAAACCAAAACAACTCAACAAAAATAACTTTCTCTCCTCCACCTGGGCAAAAAAAAAATTAATCTCTTAATTTAATCTAAAATTATCTACTAATTTAAAATATTTGCTAGAAATCATACTTACCATACATATTTTTAATCGCATTCTTAAACTCATTCTTTCCTTTTGTAAATGCCTCGTCCCCCCCCCCCCCTCCAACATTTTGGCTAGTAACGCCTCTGGGTATCAGATACCATGGCAACTGCGAAAACGACTTTAGACCGTGGTATCTGCAAAAACGCAACTAAAATTGGCAGTACTGACCATTAGGAAGCTTGGCCGTGACTCGAAGGTGCAAAAACCGACCAGTAGGGTATGATGAGACTTCATTTTCGGTAGAAATTTGCTACAAGGTGCTTAGGTAGACGGTTGCCTTAAGGTAGCGTTCCAGTGAAGTTATTACAATTTACGACGATAAGAGGAGGGGCGAGAGCCGTATTGCGGTAGTTGTCACGCTTCCTGGAACGAACGCGAACATACGTTATCGCTCGTACAGGACTTCCTGCAGAATCGATAGTTACTATCACTTACGTTGCTCGTGACCATCATATAAGTAAATTGTAAGGATCGTAACAGTCGTGCAACGAAAATATTAAGTGGGCTAGCGGATTCCATGTGTGCAAAGTAAATCCCAAATAGAATTTACTTATTACGGTGGCGAGGGGTTGCTCTCTCTCCGCCACCGGTGTACACCTCGGCACGGAATCGGCACTGGCACGATACCGTCGGCCACCGACAAATTTTCTGCAGATTACTGTTAGTTAGCCATCTGGCGCCCAGTAACGAAGGTACTTGAACGAAAGAACTATCGAAAACATGCTGCCGAAGAAGAAGCAGAACTAGATATGAGGACGCCGCTGTTAACCAAAAGCGCCAAGTAGCCAACCATGTTTCTGTGCTAGTGTTGGGCGATATTCGGATTTTTCGATATATCGATATTTTCACTTTCGATAATCGATATTTTCGCTTTTGATAGTCAATAATCGATATATCGATATTTTCACTTTCGATATTTGATCATTAATATTGATATTTGTTTACCATGTTTCGCTATAGGATAGGCTAGATTTCGTTTCGCCGAAACTCCGAATAAATAAGAAATGAATTACGAATGAACAAAGATCGTTTTCGATATCGATATTTACGTTTCGGTATCGATATTTTGTCAGATATATCGGTCCATCGATATCCGATATATCATATCCTGGATCATCTCAAACTCCGAATAAATAAGAAATGAATTACGAATGAACAAATATCGTTTTCAATATCGATATTTACGTTTGGATATCCATTTTTTTGTTCGATATTCTATCGATATCTGATATATCGGATCTTGGATCATCTCAAACTCCGAATAAATAAGAAATGAATTACGAATGAACAAATATCGTTTTCGATATAGATGTTTACGTTTCGATATTAATTGGTCCGATATATCGGTCTGGCGATGGCCAATATATCGTATCTTGGATCATCTCAGACTCCGAATAAATAAGAAATGAATTACGGAAAACATATTGCTTCAATTTCGGATATATAAGTGTAGGTTAGGTTGGTTTATTTACAATAATTACGAATAAACAAATATAGTTTTTGATATCGATATTTACGTTTCGACATCGATACTTGGTCCGATATATCGTTATTGGTATCGAATATCGCCCAACACTAGAGTCAGCTGCAATATATTTTTCTTCTGGTGCAGGCAGGGGCGTCACGGCTGGGGGGGGGACGCCCCCCCCCCCCAATGCTGTCGGCCAGTCGGTAAAAAAAACCAAGTCGGCACGAAGCGCCGCGATTTTCTTCAAAACAGTTGATTTTTTCATGAAAATAGTCGTTTTTTCTTAAATCCTGTTTAAATCCTTTTCGGAGACCCGTTGACTTGTAGCGAGAACAGGAAACAATTTACAGAACCGGTTTTCCTGATGGAAAACCTTCTCTCAGACAACCGTCGACAGCGTGATACATATCGAAGGTAGCAAAACACGGCAAGTGAGAGAATCAGCGAGGTTGTGTTAGAGGGGTTAGAATGTACCGCACGAAATGTGGGTCTCCGCGTTAAGAAATATATGTAGTGATTACGGAAGTAGGTTGCGTTAGTGTTATAGGTAAGACAGGTCCTTTAAAGTGCACATCTTAACGAAAAAGTGAAAAAAAATGTTTTTGACCAAACGATAGATATTCATGGTGCCCAAGGGCCATGATAATTTTTGCTTCAAGGGTATTGCTTACAAATGAATTCCGTGAGGTCCAAAACATAGTTTGAGCAAAATATACAGTTTCATGAGCCCATCATCATTTGTGCCTCAAGGGCAGGGGTGTCGCAAGTGCATTTTCGGGGGGGGGGGGGGGGGGTGCAGAGCCAAAATCTTACGAATCTTTCAAAAAATTTACCGAATCCTAGAACTAAGAATTTGAGCTTTAAATTCTGGAACAGAAACAATTACGGAGGAAGAGTAACAATAAAGGGCGGCATGAACGACTATAAGCCAACTGTTAGGCGGCGTTTTGGCGAAGCCCACATGTAGAATATATTACCGGGCATGATTGCAGTAACAGCTTCTATCTATTACAGTCGATAGAAAACTAAATCGAGCCGCAGGCGAAATTTTTTGAAATCCATTTTTTTTCTGTAGGCTAAAATTTAACTGCTTCTCTGACAAATTCTATCATTTACCGTTGATTAAATACCGAGACTCTAAGAAGTTCCAGAAAACTGGATGGGTCGACGTTCCGACAGCAGCAGCAACTCTAGTCTAGTTAATATACTACCCATAATCAAATAAAGTGAGCGCCACAGGCGAAATTTTTTGTTTGATTTTTCCTCCCTAATTTAATTTCTGTCCAAATTCTAGCTTTTAATGTTTCAAAATCTCAATCCTAAAACTGGCTTAAGACCCTCGTCAAATGACGCGCCCTTCCACAAAATAGAGAATATTAAGAAAAGTGCTGCAGGCCGGATTTTCGAAATATTTATGATTAGATATTCTTTTGGGGATCCAGAATAAAAGTAAGGACTATCGATGGTATCATAGATCCAGTGTTGCCACTCGACCGGCACCGCTTCGCGGTGCCGGCCTCGTCAAAAAGCGGCATTTCTGCGGTATCCCTCAACCAAAATGCGGTAACATTCGCGGCATGCCCTAAATTCTCGAAAAAAAAAACATTGTTGATATTGAAATGGGTCTTGTCTTCGTCAGGCTCCTTGAATATTTGTATTATTAAAATTTAGAAACAGAATAAGGCCAAATAGCTAATCACCTGAGAGAACCAAGTTACGATATGGATTCCGCATGTGTGTTTACTATAAGTCATAGGCTATCTATTTTGACGAGACTGATCGAAACGTCCTGCCTTACTTCTGCGAAATTTCCGGTTTCGGCCGAATTCCAGGCGAACTTACCTTCTCCTGACCCTGATATCGAACATCTAATCAACTTCAGATAAAACTTTAACTTATAACAAATTTTCCGGGTTTCAGTCCGATTCCGGGTGAAATATATGTTCGGGTAAGAAATGATTGTCGTATACGGATTCAGATCTCTTCTTAACCCTGAATTAGACTTCAAAAAACACTTTCTGCTTTTAACTAATTTTCCGATTTGGGCCGGATCGGATACTAGGTGAACTACTTGTCCGGGTACAAAATGTTTTCGTGTTCAGTACGTCTTTATCCCTAAATCGAACATATAATTAACTTCAAATAAAACCGGTTTTGGCCGGATTCCAGGCGAACTACTTTTCCGGCAAGAAAATGGTGTTATAGTCGTTTTCAGCATGTCTTCTTGCCCCTTAATCGACTATCTCATTAGCTGTTTAAAAACATTTTGTTTGCCACTTAATTTGACCCCCCTCCCCACCCCTAAATGTAGGGCTAAGAGAGCCCATCTGCGAACTAGACCTTTCCGTTGACCCAAAGAATCCTCACACCAAGTTCCATCAAAATATCTCATTCCTTCGAGAGATATCGTGCTCACAGACGGACGGACAGACAGCTTTTGCGATCTTATAGGTATCCCTCCACTTACGCTTTGGGATCCCAGAAACTACCAGCCCGTCGGTAAATACCTTGCTGAATAGTACCGCCTCTGGTTGATAGTATGTATATGACAAACCCGAATTTTTAGTAGAAGGAACGAACTGGCAAATAGTTAAAACGTGCTGTTTTGGAAAAAAAACAACAAAGAAAACAGATCATAGAAGCCGCCTACCCCCTAGGATAGGCCAGTACTTTTGGGGTCAATAAACCCTCGCTGACCTGATGACATATACCTAATAAAGTTATTACTTACCATCACACAATCCTATGACGTAAAATCCTGTGACGCAAGACAAGTCTGGCCTATTGCTAACACCAAAACACAAACTAAAATGGACTGCTTGGTTCGGACAACTCCTGACAAGGGTCATCGGATGAACTGAGAATTTCAAACGTCTGATCAATTCAACCCATGTGGTGAACAAAATTGTCTCCCAGGGTACAAGCTGCCGACCGGCAGGTCATTAATTAAGGTCCGTGGTGGACTTCTGCGAATCGAACGCGGCTTCTAAATCCCAATTTTATGCAACAAAGACGTGTATTGCCAGACATTCGCGTAAGACGAGAAACTTCAAGTTGGACAAATTTTATGTAATGGAAAAAGCCATTTCGCGGCATAATTGCGGCGTGCGGCATCATAAAAATTTTAAGCGGCATTTCCCTCAGAATCGCGGCATTGTGCCGCGAAATGCGGCATAAGTGGCAACACTGCATAGATCATCCTTTTGTCAGCGACCAGTGCTTCACTCGACCTCTTCTGAGGTTCGTGGTAGCTTCCGAGCCCTGGCATTTATAACGAAAAGTTACCGAATCCCAGTTATTATACCGAATAAGTTTAGACCGATAGCATGTTCGGGATTCTGTATAACTACCGTATTGCTGCACCCCCGCCCCCCCCCCCCCCTTGCGACGCCCCTGAGCAAGGGTTTTGCTTTCAGATGAATTTCTAGTGCCCTTAAAGTGCAAAAATAAAATACTTTTTACCAGATCATTCTCTTGATTTCCAAGCGCGCATGATCATTCCTATTTCAAGGGTATTGCTTATAAATAAACAGAAGAAACCCAAGAATTTGCAAATTCCTAAATTTCATCCTCTGACCCAGCCATGCAAGTACCATATGAGCTTCTAGCTCTTGTATTCAACCCAAGCTCATTGCACGTTGTAGACTTGCTTCATTCTTGGCCAATAACTGATGAAATCTGTTTTCATGTACATCAGAAATCATGGTTTATTGCAATATTTTAATTTGAAAAAATAAAACGCGGCACCAGCTCGGCACCGTGGCACCGGTAAGGCACCGGCTCGACACGGCACCTGCTTGACACGTCACCGGCTCGGCACGGCACGGCACCGCGGCATGCGCCACTTGGTGTACATCGTTTTTGGGAGTGAGCAACCCCTCGTACGGTGGGCTCTGGAACGGCAATAATAACAAGAATGGTAACGATCGTAACTATTAATAAGTCGCTGGAAAGCTACCTAAGACTGTGACCAAACAATCAAGAAAGGGTCGAGGCAAATCACAGGTTCATAACAGCAATATATCAAATGTCGAAAATTCGGTAAATTTCTGTTCAGTGCTTCCAAGCGGAAAAATTCTGTTAATCCTCCTATGCCTCGCCATCAGCAGTTGTGACAGACACCTAGCCAGTTATCGTGGTATCTGAAAAGTCATCTCACTTTCATCAAGTTTTGTCAGGTTGGTGAGAAAGAAATTTGGCACTTAATGATGTAACTTGATATCAGTTTTTCTTTTGGGATGACTTCGAAAAGCACAATTTCGTTAATAGTCGTTTTCGCAGAGCAACCAATCAGATACCAGGATAACTGCAGAAAGATCCAGTTACCGTGGTAACAGATACTATGGTATCTGCAAAAACGCAATTATAGTAAAATAACTCTTAGTATCTTTGAGTAAAATAGATCCTCAGGATGATGTGTAGAAAATCTGCAATCTACTTCCCAGGTTTTGCCCAGGGTTGGTCACCAAGAACCAGGGTGTACGAGTTACTTCAGGATACTTTGGGTTACTCAGGGTTACTTCTGGTTACATTGGGTTACTTTGGGTTACATTGCATTGGGTTACATTGGCTTACTTTGGGGTACATTAGGTTACATTGGGTTACTTTGAGAGGGGTTTTGCATATGTCTCAGGAGTAGAAAGACAACCACTACCTTATGGATCCGACTTTTTACTATAGTTGCGTTTTTGTAGATACCATGGTATCTGATTCCACGATGTTAAGTCGTTTTTGCAGTTGTTGAGCTATCTGAAAACGCAGACAAGGGCGTTTTTGTCACCAAAGTGCAGCGTGTTAGTGAACGGTCTAAAAAAGCGGAATACTTGCGCTTGTCACATAGAAGGTAATAGAATTGTATAGTGTTTTTAAATAACTGTAATTGCAAACAATTTGTAAACTGGTAAAATAAATTGTTATATTCGCCTGAAATTCAGTTTGACCTGACGACCGTCTTGGCAATATGATGAAATTTCCCGAAGGCTTGAAAATTTCCCCGTCGCTATCCCCGTCGCTATCGGACGTCAAGATTGCAGTGATAAGTGATAAGGCTCCATACCTTTTTGGAACTACCGTTAGTGCTCTATAATGCTTTTTCTTTGGAGCATTTGTTTATACTCTGTAATTAGCGGAGGGAATGTAAATCCGGTGCCACCGGAAAAGGCTTTGTGGAATGGCATTCAAGTGCCACCGAAAATCTTCATCGGAAATGGAGACTTCCAGCATAGCCAATCCCTTGGAAATTTCTTGATAAACGATACAGTGCTGTCAAAGTACGAATTAGTACAATTTGAGGTGATCGCGGAAACGGCAGAGCAGCTCACCCTGACTGGCAGCTGTGACTGCGAAGCAGCAGCTGGGGTAAGTCACTTTAAGATCTCTGCGAGGACGGTGGGGCCGCTGTCAAGCGTTAAAAGGGTGACTCAGGGTTTCCATAGCTCCAATCATATTTTGTCAGGTTGTTTTCAGCTTCCCTAAGACGCTGGAAATGATATTTTTTAGAGTTTTGCAGAGGCTTGTGCCCATTGCCCAGGCAAACTGCGCAGTGACCCAATCTTGGGAGGGGTCCCTGATATGGGCCGAGGTAATGTGGTGGCAACCGCGGTATTCCAGCCGGAAGATCATGTGTTTCGTAATTATGTAATTCAGTGTTTTTTCGTCGAGCAGTCTGTACTCCATCTTTTCTCTGACTGTGTTCACTGAGATCATTCGTCGTCATAGGAATACACAGAAAAGATCTGAAGCATTGGTTTAAAGCACAACTCTTACTAGAAATGATCTTTTGCCTATGAAAGGGATCAGAAAAAAGGTTTTCCGAAAATACCATTACTTTCCACCTGAAATTATCGATTATCTTGTTAGCGCTTGTCGGCACTATCCAGCGTTCCTGCTCTCCGACACGGCGGGTGGGAGCAAAACGTTTGAAAACTGAAAGCGCCGTGGTTAAAAAGTTGGAAAACAAAGAAAATAAAAGAAGTAAAAAAACAGAAGATTATCATATCCTTATGTTTGAAAGAGTTGTTCGCGGGTACTGAAGACTCCGGCAAACTTTGCTTTGTATGATGGGCAAAACTCGGCATGGCCGAAAAAGCGCTAAAATTCATTGGCACAAAACGAAACAACGGATAAAGGTGGGGATTTTATAGGCTTATAATTCGACAAGAGAGCTAGATATGTTTTAAAAGGCAGAATAAGCAAGAGGGGTCCTATAAGCTACAATAAGAACCTGCCACACATAAATAACTAGCAACCATCTTACCTGATAATCGCGAACTAACAAGAAGTACGATTGCCAAAAGTGGCAAAAAAATTATAAATTGTGTATAAAGTATAGTTGGTACTTATCTATTTTATCTCGAAGTCTGGTTGTCTATTTTCCAAGTCAAAGTAGCTAACGTTAAAAAAGATAAAAGTATAACTTTATTTTGCTCAGTTACCAAAAAGGGGACCCTGCCTCTGTTAACTGCCTGGGAGCCCGGGCCTGCATGTTTTTTATTTGCTATTAATAATACTAATAATGTCAAAAAAATCACAGGGTAGTATTTTGGGGGCAAATTAGTGATATAAGACGTTAGAAAAACGAATCACGAGGATTGT
Organism: Branchinecta lynchi; assembly: GCA_023053575.1. Classification (NCBI taxonomy): domain Eukaryota; kingdom Metazoa; phylum Arthropoda; class Branchiopoda; order Anostraca; family Branchinectidae; genus Branchinecta; species Branchinecta lynchi. Next base: position 11,703,046 of record JAKZAP010000021.1, on the reverse strand, counting down.
TCCGAAATCGACATAAATGGAATCCCGAAAACTTTAAGTTTCTAAGTCATCGAAAATGGTACTGATAAAAGTTTAGCCGATTGTCTGCGGCCCGTGGCGTTTTCATTCATGACGTCATTAAAGAGACTTAATGACGGAATTTAAAGAAATATTTATACACTGTGATAAGTTTCTCCGAGCAAGGATAAAACTTAGCTGCAGTATTTGCTACTGGGATCAATCTTATCTCTACTGAGGTAAGATTAATCCGAATTAGAAATAAGATTATCTTTTTAGAGACACGATTAATCCCAGTAGTAAATACTGCAAGTTTTTTTTACAGTGTACAGAGCCGAGCGGCCAGCGAGACACCGGACGCGCTGACACTTATAAACCGTTTTGCACTTATAATCAGTTACGCTAACAAGTGGAAGATGTTGACTTTTCGCGCGACGTCACGACCCGTAGATAATCGGTTAATGTTTCGTCAGCACCACCGAAAATCCGTGGATTAGGGAAATCTGGTGTGATGGGTTTTACCTTAAATTACCTTAAATCGCACTTGCCAGCGAAAGGCTGCATGGTCTATATCCGGCCAGATGAAAACAGACGCGTAGAATCCGAAAGGCTATTATCGCCCTCTACGAGCGATCTCGTTGCAGGCAACTATTCAGTACGTCTTAGATGGCGATGCCATTCATATTTCTGTGGAAGTCAGCGATAGTGCCATCTGGAATCGGATTTGGCTGAGCTTCGACAAATCTTCAATAGATGAGGCCATATACGGTGGAGGGGAGCAATTCCAGCTAAACCTTGCTGGGAAGGACTGGCCGATATGGGTGAGAGAACAAGGTAGACCCTTTCTTTCCTACTTTGTCTTTGTCGTTTGTCTTTCATGGTGAGAACAAGCGATCAGGGCAGGGCTTCCACAATTCATGTTTTCCCATGAGTTCTCATGTTTTCTGGAGATTTAAATATTCTTTGAGCCCAAGCTGACTTTGAAACATTTATTCAACCAATGTTTACAACGGATACGTTAGCTACGATTCTTCATCAGCGATATTTCAGCCATTCTTGGCAAGGGTCCTCGTCAGGCTGTCAATCTACTGGGTCAACGTCGGGGAAGTAAACAAACCTGTATTCATTATAGGTAACATAACACATAACAGGATTGTTTCCTTCCCCGACGCTGACCCAGAAGAGTGACAGCCTGACGAGGACCCTTGTTCTGGACATTTCTCATGGAAAAAAAGGTCTGGGCCTTGGACGTATAAAGATCCAGGGCCATTGGGCAGTTTACGGAAGTCCGGGCCCTCTAAATTTAGTAACAAACAAAATTCACTTTTGTTTACTTATTTACTTTGACTTTAGAAATTAGACTATCAGACTTACACTGTAAGAAGTTTTCTCGGATAAAGATTAAAGTCAACTGCAGTATTTGCTACTCGGATTATCCCTATCTCTACGCAGATAAGATTTTTAACTTTAATCTTTATACGGATAAACTTTTTACAGTGTAGAAAATCAGATAGACAAGTACCAGCTATCTATAATATAATGCAGATTGGTATTTTCACACATCCCGCTTTGGCCCCCTCAGAGGCTGGTAGGCGCAGGGCAGCTGCCTAGTTTGCCAAAAAATAAATTCGCCACTGCGGTTACCGTAATGCTGTAGTTTTGTCTGTAGTTATTTTGCATTTCTGTATACTGATATGTACATGGGCTGTAGTTTTTTTGTATCCGTCTTCTTAGGGGTCGGCCGGGATCCAGAGAATCCCATCACTATTTTGGCGGAGCTTGATGAGGCAGGCTCGGGTGGAGCTTACCACACGACTTACTATCCATTACCAACGTTCTTGACTTCAACAGGCTTCGGCTTTGTCGGGGAGATTGACCGGTAAGCCAATACAGTTACTTACACAATGCCACATATGAGACTATTACGCCTAGACATCCCTAATGCGTTCGCACCCTAGGCCTCACAAAGAGCACGTTCCACCCTTCCAACAATCGTGTTTAAAGTTTAACCGAAAAGAGCTGGGATAGGACAATCTAGTTACCCCATCACTTATTCACTAAAATGGCGTGAAGATCCGCTGAAAATGCGTTACTTCGTTGTTCCGCTATTCACGAATAATCGTTTTCAAATAATGGAATTTCTGTGTGTTCTGTGGTACCTCTATGCGCTTGTATTTTTGTTGTATGCCTGACAAGAAAGATTTATTTTGCTCAGGCACTAAGCAATCTTCACCAATCTCACCACTGCCCATTGAAAAGCCGCGTTTGTGGTGAGATTAAATTTCCCGCGTCATAGTAGAATTTTCGTTGCGGGGACGGCCGCAGATATTCTGAACGTCATACTACAGTAAACAATTCAATTCAATTCAATTTATTTCTAAAACGTGCAGCGGACAAGCCGAATATTCGTTTGGTCGTCAATAAAAAATATATATACAATTTATAGTCAACACTTACGAATTAATTTAAAATAACAGTAATCGTCAAATACATTTAATAAAAAGAGTTAAACTCAGGTACACAATTACATACTAGCACTGGCGTTAAAAACCTTGACAAAAGATGGACCAAAGCTTTTCAGATATCGGTTTCGAGACACCTGAATAGGCTGTATGAGAGGTACAGCTTCTGCCACTGCTCTTGCGGGTCTTTCTCGACGTGGCTTGAAATCAGGGGGCAGTATGGATCGATGGGATGTACTGTTCAGCAACCCTGTACCAAAAGACAGTCGAAAATAAAAAAATCACTTTCCAGAATCCAAATAATTCAGTGTATTAAATGAAACGACACAAAAGTAAGTTGGCTTTTCAGTTAAACTTTAAATTTTGGAAAGTTGGTATATCAAAAGCTAGTTATCACCTTTGTGGACTGAGTATCTCTGTAGAGAGTGATATGACGAAAATTTTTGATAGCACAGGGAGAAAGAGCGCAAAAATGGCTCTTGCCTCAATTTGTCGAAGAGGGCGAGCCATCACCTTCGTGCGCTCAGCTCTTCAAACGTGTGCATTCATTCATTAGTGGTCCCGCTCGAGCCCAGTGGGGGGGATGGGTTAGATATGTTTATCTAGGAAAAATTACTTCTAGACTCTAAATTCATTTACATATTTGTTGAGGTTTAGTTATTGTGATTAATATTATACTTTCAGTATACCATATGGTTCCTACCATAACATAGTGAGCATGTTCCACCCAATAGTATTAGTTGCTATTTTCGTTTCAACCTCGTAAAAGTTACTACACTGACCATTCCAACCTTCTAGGAATAGTAACTAATAGTAACTATTTTGCTTACCATGCTCGGGAGTGTAGTAAGCTTGGTAACTACGCATCTCTGAAACGTGATTGGTCGGATTCGCGCTTGGCATGACATTCTGCTGAAAAATAGAACCAAAGGTTTCGGTGGGATCCCAAAAATCTAACACTTGATTCAAACAGTTGGGTCATATCTTCGCCATTCAGTCTTCGTCAGATTCCTTGAATATTCAGCATTCCACCTTGCCCCGATACCGACTCTCTAATCGATTTCAGAAACAACTCTGAGTTTCAACCAAATTTCCAGTTTCAGCCGAATTCGTGATGAACCTTTTGTCTAGCAAGAAACCTAAGTTCACATATGGAGCTTATAAAACATATGTGGTTTTACCGTAAATTCCAAACCCATCCTTTGCCTCTAAAGATAGGACTAAAGGATCCATTTACGAACTTGACCTGTACTTTACCAGTGAATCCTCATTGAACAACATCCTCGCTTGATATTTCCTCGTTAGAACATTACATATCAACCACTGAATGAACCACTTCGACCGTCGATTGCACTAGAATCTCCGACGTCACAGAGAATAAACAAATGAATGCCGGCATCCAAGCGCAGAGCTATCGTAGTTAGCGAATATAGGGGTAGGACTGCTGAAGCCGAAAACTGGTCGACAAATTTTGTGTCCGGTTTTCGACGGATTCCGGGTGAATTACTTGTCCGACAAAAAAATAACTTTCATATTCGGATTCGACCCTAAATCAACTATCTCAATAGCTTTAAAAAAAAAATTGTTTGACCTTTAATTTGAAACCCCCTCCGCCACCCCTAAATGTAAAGCTACAGAGCCCATCTACGAACTTGACTTTACCCTTGACCCAATGAATCCTCACACCAAGTTTCATCAGACTATCTCATTCCCTTCGAGAGTTATCGTGCTCACAGAGACGGACAGATGGACAGACGGACATTTTTGAAATGTCTTAGGCATCCCTCCAGGATCCCAAAAATCTTTCCAGCCTTGACGGCAAAAAGCCAGAATTCGTGACGTCATGCGTAGTAACTATGGTAAGTAGGGTGGAACACGCTCAGTGTGATGTTTCTGAAAACGCAGGATGCCGGAAAGTTAATAGCTTCATATTCTCTCGAGGTACTCTGAGCTTCAGTTCAGCGACTCATCCTACAATACTGTCTATGCTCATGGTACTGGAATTCAAGGCCGAATTTTCAATGAAGCGACAATGCTTGATCTTGTCACCAAGGTCACGCAACTTTACAAGGCACCCCCGGCCGTCCCGGAGTGGACCAACAATGGAGCCATTATTGCCGTTCAAGGAGGAACTGAGAGGGTAAGTCCCTGGTACCCACTGTGTTCAGGAACAAATAAGAAGTAGAACCTTCGTCTCCCGATCTCTGTACTACAATCATGCGAAGTCGAATGGATTCCCGATGCAAACGAGCGGAGGTACATTGTGAAAAAATCTTGTGGTATTTCCTACTCGAATTAATCTTGTCTCTACTGAGATAACCTTTCCTCTAACTCGGATTAATCTTATCTGAGTAGACATAATATTAATCTGAGTAGAAAATAATGCAGTTTACTTTAATCCTTACTCGGAGAAACTTTCTACAGTGTAGGAGCTATGCGGAACATCAGTTCGTTACCCCTGCAAACAGCGTGCCGTAGAAGAAAAGTCGAGAGTAAACAGACTGTTGGGTGTATACCACTGTGAAGTCAAGTGTGACCTGTTCAGACTGCTGAGCGTCCTTTGTTCTAATTTAGAGGCACTCCAGCTACGCTCTTTCCTCTCAAATGCAGCGGCTAAGATGGAAGTAGACGGGCGTCAACCCGAAGCTCAGCAAGTAGCTCTAGCTTTGCTCAGTTTTATCGTGGTATCCATTGTCGATGGGGACCAAATACAGAGGTCCTACTTAGCTTATTTGTTCTTTCTGGGGTGAGTATGCCTCGGCAGAAAGAACCCGCGCCATGACCATCCGCCAAACTGCGAAAAACGACCAGAGTAGGATCAGGGTTGGATGCTCGCCGACTGAAATGCTTGCCAGGATTTTAGGCACTAGCATCAGTTCCATGCGGGAAAGTTGAAATCCCACTTCATGATGAAAGTGAAGAAAATCTGTCATAGGAAAACCGGACCGTCTATCGCAGCGTCAGAGCCGTCTGAAAACCGCCGAAACTGCCGGAGTGGAATGAAATCTAGCTGTGGTAGTGTGAGTATAAATGAAGAGGTAATTATAAAATAATGCAACAAACACACCATGTGCGCCTACAAGGTCAGTCTGACACATTGTTCACTGTGAATGAATAATTTGATGTACACGCTTCTGATTGGAGTACTTAATAAAGTTCACGACTGGGGAACAAGCCAAGTTCCCTCGAGTATCAGGCGTTCCACCCGATCTTACACTGTACAAATTTCTTCGAGAAAGGATTAAAGTTAACTGCAGTATTTGCCACTGGGATTAATATTACCTCTACTGGGATAAGATTAATCCGAATTAGAAATTTCTTCGAGAAAGGATTAAAGTTAACTGCAGTATTTGCCACTGGAATTAATATTATCTCTACTGGGATAAGATTAATCCGAATTAGAAATAATCGTATCTCAGTAGAGACAATATTAATTCCATTACTAATACTGAATGATTATTTTTTACAGCGTAGCCTACACTGCTAAAAGTTTCTCCAAGTAAGAATTAGAGTTAACTGCAGTATTTGCTACTGGGATTAGTCTTATCTCTACTGAGATAAGATTAATCCGAATTAGAGACAAGATTGTCTTTTTAAAGACAAGATTATTCCCAGTAGCAAATATTGCAAGATTTTTTTTTACAGTGTAGGTAGACGCGCTAATCCCCAAAACAGGTCTTGTCCAAAGGATCCTTTAAAGGACCCGTCGTACCTACTATACTAATTCACTCTGCCACCCTTGGTTCACATTTCTGCGTTGCATGCAACACGATTTTTTCTTAGATTTTCCGACGTGCGACAGAAGTGCATGAAAAAGGAAAGTAGATTTTTCCGTCGAGGTTTTTCTGCAAAAGGACAAACACGCCCTTGAGGAAAGACCTCAGAAGATTCTGGAAGATTAACAATCTGAATACCGCTCACAAATATGATATTTGAGTCAAACCCTATATGTTGTCTTGTCCAAAACAGGTTAATACAAGTTTACTCAAAAGATATTTTGCGTTCAGCCGTCCCAGAATTACAATGTTGTTTATCAGAACAAGGTAGGGCAACTTTTACTCTGAAAAATTAACTAACCTTTGTGTTTTCTTTTCTTTCCCCCAAAAATCGCGTCCTTTATGTCGGATCAGTTGAAATTATTCATCGCATCCTACATTGCGAAAAAACACAAAATTTTACGTTGCTTGTTGCACGGTGTCGCATGACGCAGAATTTTGGCGAAATCGCAACAATGTGAACCAGTGGTAGTATTCCATCAGTCATCATTCCTGGACAAGGTATCTAGCCGTGTCGGCGTATCGCCGCTCTCAGCGACACGGGTAGCCAGTCGCATGATCTTCCAATTTCCTTCATTAGATGCTGCGCGTTCTGCGGGAGTGCCAAGCCCAAGGGGTAGAAGTCGCTGGTCTTTGGATCCAAGACTGGTCGGGTAAGGTGGAAACATCTTTCGGCTATCGCGTCTTTTGGAACTGGAAATGGAATGCAACACTATACCCAGGTTAGTTAATTTGGATTTTCCAGTCCTTTGGGTGATCATCATCGTATTGCCACCACTACCGTTAGCAAAAGAGTATCCTCCTCCGGTGAAGGTAACCGGAACCCAGAATTTGGAGACGACTGAAGAGTGATTCTGGCGGTCTTGAAAGTTCTGCTGGCTTATCCGCCCTGTGTTCTCACAGTTCTTCAGTGTTTCACACTGACGCGTTGAGGCTTTCACACTGAGCTACGGAACCTCTGCGTCGCGCTTGCGGTAACGCAGAGCTTACGCAGACAAATAAAACCCAACACAAGAATAGAACCAAGTTCTATTCTTGTGTTGCATTAATAATAATAATAATAATATAATTGCAATAATAAGGCTATCGCATCTATAAATTTCTCGGGACACTTTACACACTAAATTGAATTTCAGCCAGGTGATAGTACACCTGCTTTGAATTGGTTGATATTTACGGCATTTACAACACTCTCTGGGAGACTATTACAACATTCTAGTATTCGGTTTCTAAAGCTCCATTTTCCGATGTCTTTTCGGAATTTCTTACCACTCAGTTTCAAGTTGTGTCCTCTGAGACCGTTGTGATTGAAAGTGAAGACATCATCACCCGATGAAAAATTGTCTCTAAATAGTACTATGAAGTAGTACGAAAAAGTTGCATGCAGTACTAACGATGCTACTACATTCTTCTACTTCAAGTCTACCGTATTACTGCGTACTACTATATGCTACTATTAGCAAGACTGGATGCTACTATGGCAAGACAGGAAGCTACTGGATACTAGTACATAAGATTAGACCAGTCTGAGGCACATGAAATGATAGTATTCTTTGCTATTACATAGTATTACATGCAACGTTTTCGTACTACTACCATACTACTACGCAGGATACAAATTTTTCATCGGGCAGGCCCAATGTTATCATAATAATGTATTGACGCAGGGATCGACTAAAAAGAGGGACGGCAGAGAGGGACGGTAGAGTTCTCGATGTGCAGAGGTGAGGATTCGTAGATAAAAAAATAAAAATAAAAATGTTTACATTTGTAGTGAAATAAGAGTAAATAAGTATTAAGATTGGTAAAGTTAAATTCAAAAATAATTTGAACAGTTGAAATGGTAAATGGAGTTATATTTTTTGAAGTTTAAAATTGTGTTTGTTTGTTTGGAAAGAGTAGGTGACGTTAAAGATTTAAAGGAAATGTTAACGTCACCGAGTGGAGGAGGAGTCGTAGCCCAAAAAGTAAAGTAACAAATTTTCGAAAGGATACGCGGGTTTAAAAAAAAAAGAAAATAAAAGAGGGACGGCACAGCACAACCTGGCGCAGGAGCCGCAGGAGGCACGAGTAAAGCATTGTCCTAATAGGTGTAATAAGGTGTATTACCGCGTATAAGACTTATTACAGATTCCTCTTTTCCTCGGAGCGCGCTGTAATAAAGCATTGTCCTAATAGGTGTAATAAGGTGAATAGCGCTATACGCGATGTTTACGTCTTAATACACACGCCTGTTCAAATACAACCCAAGAGGTTCTTATCAATGCGGCTTCCGGTGTTGCCAAGGTATTGCAATTTTTCGAGCTCTAAAAATATCCGAAAAGGTTCTTGGTACTACTTGAAGTACACGAGTACAGTATAACGCAAACTATACTGTAAAAAAGCTATTAAAATAACGGATGGACGGCATTGATCCTCGAACTGACGAAAAGCCGTCGTAATAGAACAAAAACGTGTTTTTGTTAAGAAAAGTTGTTTCTTTAGCTTCCAACAAAGTAGAACTGTTGTGTTTTCTTTGGCAACACTGACGACGCTGCGCCTCTCCTTGGCCCGCTGGCGGAACCAACCAAGCGATCTGATTGGCCCTGCATAAGCCAGAATAGAACGCTAGTCTGTTCTCCTTATTCACCTTATTACAGCGCGCTCCGAGGAAAAGAGGAATCTGTAATAAGTCTTATACGCGGTAATACACCTTATTACACCTATTAGGACAATGCTTAAGGTGAATAAGGAGAATAGACTAGCGTTCTATTCTGGCTTATGCAGCGCCAATCAGATCGCTTGGTTGGTTTCGCCAGCGGGCCGAGTAAAGGAGCAGCGCCGTCAGGGTTGCCGCGGGAAGCAGTAAAGTTCCGCTTTGTTGGAAGCTGAAGAAAAAACTTTTCTTAAAAAAAACCTGTTTTGTATGTTGCGACTGCTTAATGCTACTTCGAAGACCAATGCTGCCCATCCGTTAGTTTAACTACAATATATTGGGCGTCAAATTGTACTGGTGTACTTTAAGTAACACTACGAACACTTCTGATCTTCAGAAACTCTAAACACTGTATGACCTTGGCAACACTGCTCGCTGCATTGATAAGAGCCTCTCTGGTTCGTATTTGAACGGGCGTGTGTAAGACGTAAACATCGCGTATAGCGTTATTCAGCATATTACACCTATTAGGACAATGCTTAATATAAAGAGATTAGCAAGTAGCGGAAGTAGACAAGTAAGTTAGAGTTCGTAACTCCAGAGCCTAGAAGAAGACACGTTAGAAGATTCTTCCTACTCCTCACTGTGTAGCCTGAAAGGGCTCTTTTACTTTCCATGCCTCTTTTTAGTACTCGTGCCCTGCCGTGCCTCTTTTTAGTTGATCCAGTCGACGCATACTCATCAGATTTTTCAGTGAAAAATGGAAGCTTTTGAAGAAAAACTGGAGAAAACCCACTGACGATGAAGAAAAACTTAGTAATGATGAAACAAACCAGAATTCAGCATAAGAAACCGAGAAACGAAAATGTAAATACACAGCGTGAAAGCTTGTCGCGCAGGTGTGAAAGACACGCTACAAAACCTGTACGCAGCGCAAGATATACGCTTACGCAGTGAATCGCAAGGCGCGTCAATGTGAAAGCCAAAGACAGTAAAAGTAAGAAAGACCGGAAACTCCCGTAAGCCCCATGAGTCACAACAATCAGCGCCGTTTAGCGGATGTTATTTCGTTAAAAAATCGCTCTGTTGACAATTTCTTCCATCGCTTTCCGCAGAATCATCATCAAAGCACGTTTTGCTTATGATGAGCATTCTCTCTCCATTCAGATTTCCTCTTTAACTGGAATAAAAAACAAGTAGGAAAAGAATAAATCGCTTTTATATGGAAAAATGTTGAATTCACGATTTCGAATCAGTTAATGTTGACAGACATTGCCTACTCACGCCCTCTTCGTTTGATTATATTAATCATCTACCGCTGGAAATTGGACAAAGTCCAAACGCTAGGCAGCGTTCCAATCGATTTTCAGAGACCCGATTTTAGCGAAGTCACCGGTCTTTCCCACTATTATTGTCTTTGGTGAAAGCGGCTTCGCTTTCCGATGCTGTTCTTGCGAACCGCTAGTTTTGGAAAGTGACATGGAAAGTGAATTCACTCTATACGTGAAAAGTGAATATGGCGAGGCAGTGAGAAGTTGTAAAGGCGGACTTTACGTTTGTTGATGCGCTCGGCGGATTCTCACTTTCCTTTTTTGGAAAACGAATCGGAAGAACGCCAGAATCGCTTTAGCTCAATGACGCCAAAGAGCAAGGAATCATCTATTGTTGTGATTGGCCTGACGGATTCAACGCATCGCTCAGGGCCAGCCAACAAATATAGCAGCAGAGACCGGAGAAGTGAAATGAATGTGAGCGTTAGTAGCCTACCTTGCCAATTGCCAGAGAAGTATGATGATATTTGACGGTGCAAAACGGATAAGTCAGCTACATTTGATTAGAGCTATATTTCGGCCCTTCTTGGCAAGGGTCCTCTTCAGGCTCAAACCCCTCAAGCTTATCCGTTTTAATTATGCGTTCTGACTTATCCGTTTTGTACCGTCGAATATGATTCGCAGTCAGTTTGGGCTGAAGGAATATCTGAGGTATGATGTTAATGCCTGTTGTGCTTACGCTAGAGCTGGGATAGTAATAGTACATCACGAAAACCTACAGTGGAGAGAGAAAATGATCCGACAAAGCAAGCAAAGTAAGTAAGTAATTTATTTCTGACACGCCATTTGAAAAGCGGAGTGTGTAAAATACAATAAAATAATTAAATAAAACACAATAAGTACAACACACAATTTGTGTGTCATCTGCTGGCTGGGCCCTGTTGTCCATTATTTTCCTCAGAGCCTACGGAATTTCCAAGAGTGTGACGCTTGCATCTTTAACTTGGAAACGCTCCTTTAGCATTTGGCTGTGGTATAACTATGGCAAATAAAGCAGGTGCTTCGCATACTTAAAATAGCATCTTTTCGTCTTTTGCAACTCCCTCTTCCGTGGAACATGTGCGGCACCAGAGCGAAACAAAATGGATGAAATGATATTCCGTCTTCATTTTTGCAGATTTGGACACTGTCGTTGAAGACCTTCTGGCAGAGAACATCCGCGTTAACGTCTACATGAATCCGTATCTCAACGTCGAGGGAGATTTATTCAAGGAGGCCGACTCGCTAGGTTTCTTGCTGAAAACCTCCGATGGGCAGTCGTATGTACAAGATTTCGGAGGATTTTTCGCCGGAACTATTGATCTGTTCTATGAGCCCGCTGTCAGTTGGTACATAGGTAAGATCTTGAACGCTATCCACAAGCTCGCAGTAAAGATGTTAGTTGTGTTTTTGCAGATACCGTGGTATCTGGTACACGGTAACTGGATCTGCAATTAGCCGTTTTTGCAGGTACCGTGGTTGATACACGCCTGCTTTGCAAAAACGACTATAGCCGAAACTGCACTTTTTGCTGTCATCCCAAAAGAAAAACTGATATCCAGTTACATCACTACGTGCCAAACTTCTTTCCCACCAATTTGACAAAATGTGATGAAGTGAGATGACTTTTCAGATACCACGATCAGTTACCACGGCCGGACCGTGGTATGTGAATATCAGATACCACGATAACTGGCCGTGGTATCTGTAAAAACACTATTATTTGTCGATATTATAGTAGATATTATATATAAATATATATTATATTATTGTAATTTACATATATATTTATTTATGCCCGCTTACAAAAGAAAAAAAGCGGAGTATATAAAGAAAAAACAAGAAAAGAAACTAAAGAAAATATATGAACGTGCTAAACATAATAGCTTCGGCTTAACTTCTTTTTAGATATTCTTTTTATAAATAAATAATATTAAAATTTATACCATGAATCGAGTTAGCTTATGGTTTGCGTAAGCATTTAAAGCTCTTGCTCGAGCTCTTGTTTCAATTCTATGTATTACTATTTGTCGATATTACAATAAAGATATTATACTATTGGAGCCTCGTATAAGCGAAGTCTGACGGCAAAGCTCGCGATCATTAGGCTCTAAGTGATATCTCAGTTTTCAGTTTCATTGCACTATATTTGAAGACAAAATATACACAATTAACATTCCTGCCAGGAAAGCAGAAAAGGAGTGCCTTGCTAGGGGAGGGAAATAACCGATATTAATTAAACAACAAACAGAATCAACTAACTGAATACCCCATATAAAGAAAAAACTCTGTTGCAAAACTGTCCAAGTGAAGCTCGCATAGAATTGGACATAAGCTAGGTGCACACATAGTTCGATAAGGTTTCGCATACGCGTGCGAAATTCGCCCCGCTTTAGGGATACCTGCAAGCGATGCGTTAAAATTCCGAAGCGAAGTAGGAAGTTCGCACTCGACGGCGAAAATCGGTGTAGCGTTTTAGCAAATGATTAGTTTATTTAAACCCAGGCATCTGGAACAAAAGGTACAATATAACAACAGAAAATCGAATTGTGTGTTCACTTACCTTAAGACCTTAAATCCGTAGCTGCCGCCTGAACACTGCCTCCACAAGTCTCAGTAAATCCGGGTTCCGGATAAACCCCCCTTGGACATAACTCCCCCGTATCAACCCCCCCCCCCCTCGGCGACGGGAAACTGTCTAGGGAAAATCGTTAAGTGCTCGCCGTACAAACTGCAGTTTTTAATAAGACTAAAGAGATTTTCACCTTTTTTTTGGCGGGGGGTATGTCCGGGGGGGGGGGGTGCCTAGACGCGGACATACAGTTTATATTCCAATATTCTAACATATGACTCCATTGCTCCGTGTAAACTTGCATAACCGGTATTTCTAACCAATGAGCCATCGGAAGAAACAAGCGGGACCTTGAAGACAATAAATCTCAGAAACGACTAGGGGACGTAGAGTGATGGAAAATCCTTTATAGTTTGCCTGAGGTATGACAGTCTAAGTACCCATCGCTTCTCCAGTTAAATAGGCTTGAAGTTCCGAGGAAAATGCGTTACGTCGTTTCTCCGCTATTCATATAATCGATTTTCATCAAATGAACTTTTTCTTTTGGATTTGTGGTACCTCTATGTGCTTGTACATCTATGCTTGGAAGATTTAGCAAATACAAGGGCAAATGATTGCCAAAAATATACCTTTTTTGGGGTCACACAAAATCACAGGCTTCTTCAAAAGTGACCTGACAATCTAGAATTCAGCAGTCGCTGAGATACAATTCGTTGAGCTTCCCTTCATTATCAACTGAAATGCACGTCTTTGTTCAAATTCAAATTCTCCGTGTCTGGATGAACTTTGTCTTGTCGGGGCAATAGTGCATATTTTGAACGTCACTACGTGTGCATATTTTGAACGTCACAGAGCCCAGGATGAAAAAATCAAAATAGCCGAATGGAAATAATTCAGTGTACTTTAATGTATGTATTCGAACAAACTGGCTTTTCGATTGAACTTTAAGAATGTGTGTAGATTACGTTCGAACGAAGTCACACAATGTCTTACAGCTTGGCCACACTGGGCTCAAAAAGCCGCCTATTCGACAAACAACTGAAAATCCCTAGGGGACGTGAGATTCGATGGGCTTTGTGGCAGCCAGGGGATAATGAGCAGACTGCAAGTAGGGGTCAATTAGGGTTCCTGTAACATAATTATACACGCTGTTTTGCTCTAATTGATCTCCTGAATTTAAAACGATAACATTCAGAATTAGTTGTATCTTGTTCTTTTTCTTTTTTCTACTTTTGCAATTCAAAACACCAGGAAATGAGCCAAGTGTGACCAAGCTCTTGCAGAGAAGGGAACGATGAGTCTTCGATGATGCTTTAAGACTGACTGAGCTTTGAATCGAGAAAAGTCAGAGTTTTTCATCTGTTGACCAAGAACAAGCACCGCTTCGCGCTTACTGCTAATCAGGTCGGAATACTCTTTTTAGAATGCTTCAGCGGTAAAGACTGAGATGCCCGGTTTTCCTTCGAACAGCTATGTGACTTCCTTGGCCTTTTTCTACTATAGACACAATGTGGTTTAAAGGGCTAATGAAAATACCCAGTTTATCTTCGAATGGATAAGAGACTGAGCTGTGATTGGCCGCTACGTATTTTTATTTCCGTACAGGGATCATTCAGAGGAACATTCTCGATTTCAAATTTGGAGGGTTCATGGCAGACTTCGGCGAATACACCCCACTCGATGCCCTGACAAGTGATCCAGTTTACGCTCAGCTAACGGGTGAGGAGAGGCACAACTTGATTCCATCCGTCTGGTCCCGCACAGTAAGGTAAGGGACATTTTCAGTCACAAAAATCTGATTTTCTCATTTGTTTGTTTCCCATCCGGGATCGCATCAGTCTTTCCTCCAATTGCCGTGCATATTTTTGAGCAAAACGTTTTGTCCTGATCAGGATCGAACGCTTAGCTGGAAGCCGCTGACGTCAAAAATGACGTCAAAGTTCCGCACAGTAAGGTAAGCGACATTTTTCAGTCACAAAACTCTCGTTTTCTCATTATTGTGTTGCGAGAGCAACACTTTGGTTTTGTCCTCGTTTTTTTTTTTTTTTTTTTTTTTTCCTATGCCGCCGATTTCATTTTATTCCTGGTAACTGGGGAGGGTCTAACCTGTGCGGGTTTTACGGAAAGTGTGGACCTTAGGCCGGATTGATGAATCTGACATTACATTTTGGAAAGCTCCGTAGAACTCTTGCCTGGGGCCAATAAGGATGGTTTTTGCTTGTCCTCGAGCCAGAGCCTACGGTTTGCGAAGTGAAGTGGAGTTGTATAGCCTATGTCAGATAGGACCATTTGAAGTTGTGTAGCGAATCTTTCGTTTCATCAAAAGATGTTTCTGCTTTCGAGTGGAAAGCTCCGTTCTAGCACGTAAGCAGGCAGGCACCAGTTTCAAATTGAAGATGGACTAAAATCTATAAGTGTTAAATACATGCGGCAGTTACCCGGCCCTACAGCCAACATATCTTCTTTGAGTGATAAATAGAAAAATCTACAGAGACAAAAAAGTGGCTTTTTCCCACGGGTCCGAAAGTCCTGCCATCTATTGTTTCTATCTATGTCTGCGACGATTTCAGCTGAGTTTATCATATTTTTTTTTTGGCACTTGGGTTTGCGGTAGAGTAACGGTATCAGATGTGCCTCCTAAACTTCAAAAGTTCTCTCATTGCTAAAGAAACTAGAGCTTATCCTTTGCTCCTTTCTAAGTCGTGACGTTAGAAAGTTGGCCTACGGCAAAAAAGACAGCTTTTGAACTAAGACAGGTAGAATTTTTTTTCGACGGCAATCGATAGCCACTGATGAGCTGATCAAAGTATATGTCATCCATTTTTTGGTACAAAAATTCCTTCACGAGATACACCAGTTTGAAAATTTCAAAGGGGTTGACAACTTCAGTAGTAAGGTACACTGAAACCAAAAATAGGCGATACCAGTTATGAGACATGTAGGGGACTTTTAAGCAACATTAGTCGACTGTTAGCTCATAATCATCTTCGGCAATGAGGGGTTTGCAGCTTTTGCTAGTTGGTGTACCTGTTATTTGTTTCCGGTGTATTCGATGGTAAGAACAATTTGGTTCCCAATGGTAAGATATGCAAGGGACTTGTAAGTAATAATCGGCTGTTATGCTACAATCATCTTCTGCGATGATGGGTTTGCAACTTTTGCCAGCTGGTGTACCCATTATTTGTGTTCGGTTAATTTAATGTTTTCAGTTAACTTATCTTAATGTATATCACGGGAGAGGGACTTGTAAGTAGGAATCGGTTCACGAGGGGCTAGGAATTTTTGCAAATGGGTGCACATTGTATTCGATTTCTGTAAATCTGACGGTTAGAAAGTTTGTGTCAATGGTCTATCAATGTAACCTAGGATTAACTGTTTACACAACGGATACAAACGAAAATGTAAAGCAATGAACATAATAATTAGTAGTGTCATCTATGGTATTTTTTTATAAGTTACGGATAGCTTTATAAAACCAACTAGATTATATAAGATATTGTCCCAAGTTTTCATTCGTCACGATGTCTACGATTGAAAAGGATAAAGTTCAACTGACTTCGATGGGTCTATAGCAAACTGTTCACAACTTCAGAAGCGTCACGTACGGGTGCTAGGATGGACGCATCCCCATGTCTTTTTATAACAAGACCAAAGGTTTCGATGGGATCCCAAGGTTCAATATTTGGTCCAGACAATTGGGTCTTGTCTTCGCCAGACTCCTTGAACATTTTTAGTATTAAAATTTAGAAACAGATGAAGGCCAAAGATCTAATCATCTTAGAAAACCAAGTTCAGATATGGGTTCAGCATGTGTGCTTGCCCCTATAAGCCATATCTATTTTGACAAAACAGATCGAAACTTCTTTCCTTACTCCTGCCAATTTTTCGGTTTCGGCTGAATTCTGGAACTACTTGTCCGGCGAAAAGTTACGGATAGCTTTATAAAACCAACTAGATTATATAAGATATTGTCCCAAGTTTTCATTCGTCACGATGTCTACGATTGAAAAGGATAAAGTTCAACTGACTTCGATGGGTCTATAGCAAACTGTTCACAACTTCAGAAGCGTCACGTACGGGTGCTAGGATGGACGCATCCCCATGTCTTTTTATAACAAGACCAAAGGTTTCGATGGGATCCCAAGGTTCAATATTTGGTCCAGACAATTGGGTCTTGTCTTCGCCAGACTCCTTGAACATTTTTAGTATTAAAATTTAGAAACAGATGAAGGCCAAAGATCTAATCATCTTAGAAAACCAAGTTCAGATATGGGTTCAGCATGTGTGCTTGCCCCTATAAGCCATATCTATTTTGACAAAACAGATCGAAACTTCTTTCCTTACTCCTGCCAATTTTTCGGTTTCGGCTGAATTCTGGAACTACTTGTCCGGCGAAAAGTTACGGATAGCTTTATAAAACCAACTAGATTATATAAGATATTGTCCCAAGTTTTCATTCGTCACGATGTCTACGATTGAAAAGGATAAAGTTCAACTGACTGCAAAGTTAATTTAGTCCCTTCTTCCTAGATTATTTTGTTGTTGTTTTTACAACGCTGAAGAATACCTTTTGATCATATGATTAATTTTTTTAGAACATCCCGTTTAAAAAGCTTCGATAAGTTGACAACTTCAGCATTAACCGACAGCGAAGAAACAAAACCAGTTTGAAAGTTTAAAGGGGTTGACAACTTCAGTAGTAACGTACACACTGAAACCAAAAATAGGCGATATCAGTTGTGAGACATGTAGGGGACATGTATGTAACAGTCAACTGTTGGCTCATAATCATCTTCGGCAATGAGGGGTTTGCAGCTTTTGCTAGTTGGTGTACCTGTTATTTGTTTCCGGTGTATTCGATGGTAAGAACCATTTCGTTCCCAATTGTAAGACATGCAAGGGGCTTGTAAGTAATAAGCGGCTGTTATGCTACAATCATCTTCAGGGATGAGGGGTTTACAACTTCTGCTCGCTAGTGTACCCATTATTTTTATCCGGTGAACTGGATGTATATCACGGGAGAGAGACTTGTAAGTAAGAATCGGTTCACGAGGGGCTAGAACTTTTGTAAATTGGTGCACATTGTATTCGATTTCTATAAACCTGACGGTAGAAAGTTTGTATCGGTGGTCTATCGCTGTAACCTAGGATTAACTGTTTACGCAACGGGTACAAACAATGAGGTAGTTTCGTAATAGTTAATAGTGTCATCTACGGTATTTTAGTCCTGAAAAGTTACGGATAGCTTTATAATACCAACTAGATTATTATTCCAAGTTTTCATCCGTTACGATGTCTACGATTGAAAAGGATTAAAGTTCAACTGACTGCGATGTCAATTTAGTCCCTTCTTCCGATGCTGTATTGTTGTTGTTTTTACAACGCTGAACAATAGCTTTTGATCATGTGATGATTCTTTTTACAGAACATACCTTTTAAAAGCTTCGATAAGTCGGCAACTTCAGCATTTAACCGACAGGGAAGAAACAAAACCAAAGTGTTGCTCTCGCAACACTTTAGTCGGCGAAGCCGGACAAAGGTTGCCGCAACACTTCACGTTGCCCAGGCAACGTAGGTCTAGTTTGTTTCCGATCCGGGGTCGCATCAGTCTTTCCTCCTTTTGCCGTGCATATTTTTGAGCAAAACGTTTTGTCCTGAGGATCGAACACTCAGCTGGAAGCCGCTGACGTCAAAAGTGACGACGAAGACGTCATTTAAACGTCATTTAAAACTAAGAGGAAGAAGTGCAAAATAATATTCTGACAGTTCTAGTTACCAATTTCAGAACACACGCGATCAAAAACTTTACCAATCAAATTTTTAGCAAGGTGAACTGAGACGGAAAATGTCTGGTCAGCACTCATTGTGCAATTTAAGTATTGCCAGAAATTTTCGCCTTGGGCTTGATTCAGAGAAAAATAAGCAGATATGCTTTCCTTGCTTCGGAAACCAGTATTGCGATGGGTGGTACAGTTTATACCAGATTCAGTACTTTTTTCTCTGACCTGTACTGTACATCTGTACATTTTTTTTTAAAGTCGGAAAATCAGTACAGTTACGTCGAACTGTTACAAATTCAGTATATTTTCTCTAAAACTAAGAAAAAGAACTTGACTACTTGACTTATCGTACTAAGTTTGGTGATTTACCAAGAGCTATAACTTGGAAGAGGCATTTCTGTGTACGTATGGCTCAAGGATCTAGTCGCGATCCAACCACTTTTCATTTCTGGCAGATTTTGTGTGACTTACCAGCTCATAGCTACATATGTTTGGAAGAACTAATTTACCCCGATCGGCACTTTTGGTCCTAAGCACTCCTTCCTGCTGTAAGGATACTTCCCCTCCTTCCACCGAGGGGACTTTACACTGCCAAGCTGTATCCCCAAAGACACAAAGGTGCGGAAAAAGTATTATAGAAAAGAAAATGGGAGCCAATGGGAGGAAAGAGAGACAAATCAGCGAAAATAAAGTTATTGTACAGATTAGTGGAATACTGCGAAGGAAGATTCGCGTGTAGCGCGACGGAAAATTTTTGTTAGGAGTCTGGTACATTTTTTCCCGGGAAGTATATTTTTAGACCTATGTCTAGTACAGTTAAAAAAATCAGTGTCGCAACACTGTCGCAAACAGGTCATACAGATAGTGCAACCCATTACACTTGCGGCATTTATAGCGGGGAAAACTTTCGCGTTTAGAAACGTATAGTAAACCGAAGTTGTGGTCTGCATACATCGAGGAAACAGGAGCGGTGCCAGCGCTCGTGCACGACCGATTAGTCCAATGAAACTGAAACTGGTTGAGTTTTAATAGGTTCAGTATCGCTTCGAATGTGTGTTATTATTGTTGGTTTCGCTGGACGTGTCACCGGGCGATGTTGGGGACTGGGTATGACGGGAGAACATACATATTTCTATTAGTATGAATTATAAATGTTGTATTTAGTTAAAGAAGTCTTTCCATCCCGTGCATAACACATTTGTCTTCTCAGCCGGGATCTGAACCTTTTGTTATTTAGTTTATCATTATAGAACCTAAACCTGATACTGAACCTGTATAACTTTTTTCAAAGTCTTGCCGCTACTCCCTAGTGTTATTTAGCTCTGGCTTGATCACCGATTTGAATTTCCCATAAACAGGTATCAGGCCAACCCCTAAGACCTCTACTTGGTTAACTTGGAAGCATGTATGCACTGTAAAAAGTTTCTCCGAGGAAGGATTAAAGTTAATTGCAGTATTTGCTGCTGGGATCAATCTTATCTCTACAGAGATAAGATTAATCCGAATTAGAGATAATATTATCTTTTAGAGACAAGATTAATCCCTCTAGCAAATACTGCAAGATTTTTTTTTACAGTGGTTAATCAGTGACCTTGTGAAGTAAGCTAAAAAACAAGTATAAAGGGCGGTTCTGGCGCTCTCTTGTATTCCATTTCTGGAAAGAAAAGCGAGAATCCGCCAAGCGCCAGAACTAATGGAAAGTGGTCGCGATTCTGTTGCGCTTTACAAATACTTTATACGACTTAAGTCCAAAACACGCCAGTAATCCCCAGGAAGAAGGAGTAAGCGTCTCCGTAACTACTCAAAATCAATACTCAAATCCTGTGTCAAGAATTACGGCGATCTTTGGGAGCAGCTGTGACACGACTTCTTCCTTTCTTCCGCTAGGTACCCGGAGAGGCCGGAGATTTTGCATCGGCAAGCAGAGATGATCATCAAGAGTATTCTCGCAGGCTCGCCACTTTCCACGTAGGGAGAGGATTCACTTTCCATGTCAAGTGGGTGATCGTAACGCTCGTAAGTGGCCATTTTGGCGGTTTTCATCCAATGAGAGGACGCCGGGTCCGGACAAGCACGGTTACGACGGACTTATGATTGCCAGTAGAGGGAGGACCCACTTCAGTTTCCAAAACTTGGGGAGTGCAAGAACAGGCTTGGAAAGCGAAGCGATTTTTAGCCGAGTCGCAAGCGTATAAACCACCGGAGCTTTCCAGATCGCCAGAAGTGCCCTTAAATCAGTGGAAAGGTAAAGAATGATGTCCTATGTGCTTTAACTAGTTAGGAATTGATTACAGGCGTGCACTGGAGTTGGCTGGCTTGGAGGGTGAAGTCGTCGCATGGATGAGGTCAGGATACAGAGGAGCTCAAGGAGAGCAAGTAATGGTATGGGCAGGTGACCAAAATGTCGACTGGAGCTCTGGCGACGGCTTACCAACTGTCATCCCAGCGGGTAAGCCATATTTGTATACTCTGATAGAAAGAAGCAAAAAGCTGACAAAAAAGTGCTGTCGTGCTTTATCAGTATCAGCGTCACGTAAGAAATGTTCGGTTCCAGCGTAAAAAATCTCACGCGAAGCGGTTATTAGCACAGAAGAACCGGGTCCGGTGCCCAGAGGCGTTGCTAGCCAAAATGCTTGGGGGGGGGGGGGGGGGGGACGAGGGATTTACCGACTGGCTGTTAATTTTTACCGACTTTTTATGCAGAAAAAACGACTGTTTTCAACAATAAAAATTACATTTAAAAAAAAATCGACTGATTTTCTGAAAAATCCACTGATTTTCAGAAAAACCGACTATTTTGACGAACGACTGTTTTCATCGAAAAAAATCAACTGTTTTGCCGAAAAATCGTGGCGCTTCGCGCCACCTCGGTTATTTTTACCGACTGGCCAACACCATTGGGAGGGGGGGGGAGTTCCCCCTCCACCCAGTCGTGACGCCCCTGCCGGTGCCGAATCTCCGCAATGTGTAACCAGGGCCGGATTTTCCACGAGGATAAGACCAACCATAAGGACAACATGTAGGCCTTGGCTTAGGGCACAGCAATAAAGGGGGGGGGGGGCATATATACAGAATAAATAATTACAAATTTTTCAGTATTATTTCGAAAAGGCCACATAAAATGCTGTTGACGGTTAACAGATTTCAGTGAAGAAAATCATGATGGTCATGGGATTACGAAATGTGTCGCAGTTTTCTTGAAGAAAAAATTCTTCTTAGAACGTACTATTTTGAAAGCTTCGATGGGTTCACAACTCTTGTGTTTAACCGATGGTGAAGAAACAAAACGATGCAATGCAGAGAGCGAATCGCTTCTCTTCACTGCGACTTTGCGGATCGTGATCCCGCCAGTTTTCGACCTTGTTTACGCGTGCTGAGACAGAGGATATAGAAATCCTTTTTGACAAGGAGGGGGGGGGGGAGGCAAATTGTGTGCTTTGGCCTAGGGCGTAGAAATGTGTAAATCCGACCCTGTGCGTAGCCTTACCAGACCCACCCGACATACTCATCTAACCAGTCTCAGTCTCAGTGTAGGCATGGTTGCCACATGTCGCATGATGGTGTGAAATGTCACTCTAATTTTGTCTTGTCACTCTTGTCCTACGTATGATATAAAATCACTCTGTTTCAGAAAAGGTCGAGAAATGTCTTTTGCAGCAGTGATTCTGACCAAAAGTGGCCATTTCACGTTTCTTCATGATAAATTTTCACTCCCAGTTCACTCTCCATTTTGGGCCAAAAGTAAGTATCCAAATTTGTTTGATGAGGCAACCCTGAGTGTAGATCTAACCGACGGCCTAATTTTTTCAGCTCTCTCTTTGGGGATGTCAGGATTTGGCCTCAGTCATAGTGATATTGGAGGGTATACAACTATTGACCTCGTTCTCAAAAGAAGTCAGGAGTTGCTGCTAAGATGGGCAGAACTTGCTGCGTTTACACCACTCATGAGGACACACGAAGGTAAGGCCGGCCACTGGCAAAAAGTAAGGCGGACCAAATGCTCTTAGGCAAGAAATAGTCTTTAAAAAATTTCTGGAGCAAAGATAATAGTTGCGTTTTGCAGATACTGTGGTATCTGCTACCACGGTAACTGGATCTGCAATTAGTCGATTTTTGCAGTTACCGTGGTATCTGATATACGGTTGCTATGCAAAAACGACAGTTCGGAAAATTGCGCTTTGCGAAGTCATCCCAAAAGAAAAACTGATATTCAGTCCCATCACTAAAGGCGTCTTTCCGTGCTCCCACAAACAGTTTGTGGGTCGACTGTGGCTCAAAAAGAGTGTTTCCGAGGTCTTTCGTGCGGCCCACAAGTGTGTTTCCGCGACCGACAAGATTTTCGTGGCTCGCTTTGTGGCTCAAATTCGACAAACACTGGTGAGGTGATTGTCGGTTTTGTGGCTCGATTCTGGCGCGAAATTCAAATTAAGCAGTAAAATAGTGTCTAAACCATAAAGTTAACACTTTTTCAAGTATATAGACTTAAAACTGAGGATGCTTTTTGTACCGAATGGTAAGGAAATAAGCCTGGAGTTGTATTTATTGAGATTTTACATGAATTTTATTTTTATTTTCGTATATTTGAAATTACCGCCAAAAAAATAGACCAAACGGCGTTTCCCCGAGTTTCAACTAGTGGCTCAACTGTGTGGTACACAATCGTGTTTCCGCGACAAACGCTCGGAAGTGTGTGGCCCAAAATTGTGTCGCGGAAAAAGGCCTCAAGTGCCAAACTTCTTTCCCACCAACTCGACAAAAGTTTACGAAAGTTAGATGACTTTTCCAGATACCATGATCAGTCACACGGTCGAACCGTGGTATCTGAATATGAGATACCACGATAACTGGCCAGATACCACGATAACTACAGAAACGAGTTTATACCGTGGTATCAGATACCATGGTATCTGCAAGCACACAACTAATGTGTTGTCTCCAGATGGCCCATCTATCCCCCCCTCCCCTCCCGTCTTCCATGCGTTGGCCCGAGTGGAATACTGGCAATCAGTTTTCTCGATGTCCTGGCAATTCTCATTTTATTTCTGGTCGTTTCTCGGGTCAGATCTTGTAAGTGTAATGTTAATTTATTTCGTGTCTGTGTATTTCGTAACTATTCCTCTTCTAAGGTCCCAATATTCCAACCAGTAGCGGCCAAACACAGCCGTTACCAAAACAGTTTTATACCAAAGATTGTTGAAATTTTAAATAGCCTTTGACCATTTGTACGTGCTTTTAAATGTTTATGTTATGACAGTACTCACCAATTTTGGTTTTGTAACCGTGAAAGTGTGAGTGAATAAATTACTATTCTATTTCGTAACTATTCCTCTTCCAGCTTTAAGCTATTTGGATAATAAACTTGCTGATTGATTGAAAAGAGCCAAAAGTAATTGTGGTTCTTTGTGGTTCTCGGCGTCCAAGAATGGACTGAGTTTCTGATTATGTGTGATTTATCTTCTTATTTGTTAATAAACCCATTGAACTTGAAGAAGCACATAGGTTGCGTCACACCTATTTATTACCAGATAGGATTACGATCCTGTTATGATTTTTTCAGCTTCCAGCATGATAAGAAAGTTAGCTCCTCCCTCTCATCATTTGCGTTCCACGTCAGTTACTAGGGGTTGCACACTCTTGATTTTAGTATACAGCAGGTGCCACGGTGCCCGGCCGGTGGCGGCACCGGTTGCCACGTGTTATCTGCTCGGTTATATGACCAAGTCCAAAACACGCCAGTGATCATCAGGAAGAATGAGAAAACGTCGCACAAACGACTCAAACTCACAAATTCAAATCCTGTGTCAACCAATGACGGCGATGCGTTGGGGACAGCTGTGGCGCTTCTGCTAGGTAGACGGCGATTTTGCATCGTCAAGGAGAGTTTTACATCAAGAGTATTTATGGTGTCGGAACTGCTGGTTTCGGTAGTTGCCGGAAAAGGGTGTATAGCAGGTGCAGGGGAGTGGGTAGCCCCTCGATAAGTTATGATCGTTACAATTTACTTATGGTGGTCGTGAGGATCATACGTGGCAACAACTACCTTTTCAGCAGAAATTCCCGTCAGAATGGTAACGTCTGTCCTCGCTATTACTGATTCCATTCCCGAGAGGTTATTCCGACTACCACAATAAAGAGCTGGCTCCATCTGTTATCATCATAACTTCTTTTGAAACTCAACTTTTGTACCAAAACATGAAAGTGATGGACGAGAAACAACAACCACTCAAACGACAGTACAGGAGAAAATAGAAGCTGGAGAAGGCAAAACATTTGAAATTGCAGGCCCGATTATGAGCGTGATCCATCCTTCTACAAATAGTAACTATTACTTACTATTTCCGTTCCATCCTCGCCAAAAGTTACTACGCTGACCGTTCCAACCTTCTCGAAATAGTAACTAATAGTAACTATTTGCTTACTACGCTCGGGAGCGTAGTAGCTACGGATCTCTGTAACGTGATTGGTCGGATTCATCCATGGCATGATATCCTGCTGAAAAATAGAAAAATCGTTCCAGCCTTGAAGGAAAAAAAAAACAGAATTCGTGACGTCATGCGTAGTAACTACGGTAAGTAGGATGGAACACAGTCTATATATACCTCCATTCCTTTTCAGGCAACAAGCCGACCTTGAATGAACAAGTCTACTCTAGCAATGAAACCTTGGCAGCGTTCGCGAAGATGACGAAGGTTTTCAAAGCGCTGACGCCATACAGGGCAGAAGTCATCAGAGAAGTTACCGAAAGTAGTAAGTTTGAACTTCACATGTATTTCTTTGCGGCACAGGATTCTCAGACAACCTGAGACAGGATTCTCAGGTTGTCTAATCCACTTGTGCGGACTGCATCTGCCCCGCTTTTGAGGTAGTGCCTGCCTGTGTGGCTGGAATGGGAGCGGTCTCTACGGGTGACCCAGGCTCCACCTGGAGCCCGTTCGACTTGACTGATTTAGTTTAGTGTACTGTTTGTTGCCAGTGTCTTATTTTTTTTATGGTTTTCGAAAACCGTTAAATAAAGGAAATTGAAAAAATTGAATTGTATTCAAATTCACTTTATTCTTCCAAAAAAATTTCATTGCGAAAAATATCATAGGAAAATGTCAATAAAAATTCACTAACATACAAGTAGTATCTTCATCCAATACACAACGTTGGTTTCTTAATTTGTTCAATAATAAATTATTACTAATATTATATACAATTTGTTTGTGTTACAATATATTCGATCATGGAGTCAAATAGTAAGGACTACGTATATGAGAATGTATGAGAATTGGGGGACCGCAAGAGTGCCTCTACTCTATTCTAAATAAATCGAAACAAATGTAAAAAATGCAGTCGCTTACCGAGTTAAGAACAGATAATGATAAGAATTTGTGTCTCTGCACCGGCGCTGTAAAAAGAAAAATCTTTTCCGTAAATACTGAGCAGGGGCTTATATAAACCCGAGACTTTGTGCACCATGTGTGTTAAATAGTGCCACAGAGCTTGTTTATCGAACGAGAATGACGAAGTTTCCGATAGAGGGATAGCGCTCATTCAGGTCCGGAACTTGGGAAGTCCAGAGTCGGAGCAAGGATGATACTGAATACATAAAGATTATTCTTCATTTAGCGTTGCTCTGTTACAATAATCAGTAAATACGGGACAAATGACTTGATGTAACGTTGCGTACTAGTCGCTGGGTAAGAACATATCAGTTGACAACTCTTTGTCTTTTCTTGACTTCTTGCCCTCGGTCCGTCAGCAATAGGGTTTTCGAAGTCTGGCAGTAGTCGACGGTGGAAAGGTGATTCAAGACATTTCAGTCCAAATCTGACAGTTAGTTCATGCCGGCGTTTTTCCAATGACAGTAAGTCAAGTACTGACCAGTCGGATTTATTGATTTTGCTTGAAGTATCCTTATTTGAATTGACATATCCAAAGCTATTTTTATGTATTTAAAGATATTAGGATTAAACCATCATTTCATTTTTAAGTTCCCAACACGTTCCACTCCTATTCCAGGATTACCAGCAATGAGACCACTGTTCCTGCACTATGCAGATCCAACTTTGTTCACCGCTGACAATGAGTATCTGTTCGGAAGGGATCTGTTGGTTGCACCCGTGGTTCAACAAGGAATCGTAAGTAGAAACCTCCCCGATGAAAAATTTTCGAGAATTAGTCGTATCGAGTTGTCCGAAAAAGTAGCATTGAAAAATAAGAAAATCCCTCAGCAGAATCCAATTTATTCAGTGTATTCAGTTAAATGACACCAAAACAAGTTGTCTTTTCAGTTAGACTTTAAGGGACATCGTTTCAGAGAAATTTATTTGTCCGGAGACAGGCTATTCAAATTTTGCCAAGATTATTGTCCAAGGCATGGAAAGAGGCTTAAAACAGCCGAAGCCGTGTGTAATTTTCTGTAAGTCTAGCTTAGTTGTAAAGGGGTCAACTTTCTCAGACTATCCAAGCAGAAGCACTATGTGGTGCTTCCAGAAAATGCTGAGTCCAGGTCTGGTATTACACGTTCCTACACCCGAGCCAAACCACGTAACTTTGCGTTCCCCCTGTGGAGTTGCAGCTTATATGCACCGCTCAATTTATTGATGTTATGGAAAAAAGAAGAAAGATCGGGTCCTTACTACTTCTGTCCTATGTGGGGAGAAATGAACGAGGATATATGCCACCTTTTGTGTGATTGTAGAGAGTTACGGGGCGGGGCTAAGGGAGGAGATTTTCGGGGTGGGTGGAACTGATCAGAAATGGATTATTAAAATGATGGGAAGTAAAGATTTTAAAGAAATAAGAATTATTGGGAAGTTCCTCAGGTTAGCTTTTAAACACCGGAAAGGCTTCTTCTGATGGGGAAATTGTGTTTTTAGTGCTAATAAAGTATTCAGTGTAAATTAAAAATATTAAGAGTGTGTTAGTGTGTATATGCGCATGTAAGATTGTTCACGTTTTGTTGCATGATGGCCGGATGGCTTTAATGTGCAAATGAATCATTCATCATTCATTCATTCATGGATGCAAGTTGGAAATACTTCATTTTGTATGGTCTTTTCAACAGAATCCTGACTCTTGCCCGGGGTTGACCTTATCGGAAAAAACTGATCCTGTTTCTTGTACACCGAGAAGACAGCTCTTCCATATTCTGATGTAGGTGACATCCTTTATGACCCATCATATGATATTCTCGAGAAGGAAAACGAGGAAGGAGTGCAAATAATTCAAAAGTTGGTGTCGCCGATTGTAACATTTCTCCCGAGGAAAATGGGAATAGACATGTTCTGGTCAGCTACTTACTGTGCAGTATAAGTGGCGCAAAAATCGCAGCCTTGGAGACAGATGCTTGAAATCCCCGCTAAAGAGCTCCACTAAAGTCATTTACGTGACCCTCTAAAATGTGACCCGTCGTAAAGCCTCTACGTGGTTACTATACGGTAATTGAAGCTATACCGAAAGGCCAAGTACAAATCAGCCGAAAGATAGAAAATGATGCGTGTTCCGTGTGCTTCAAGTATTCCTCCAGCCCAAGCTGACTGCGAACCGGACCATCGCAGCTAAAGATTAATTATTTTTGTTGCAGGAAACAGCGACGGTTGTCTTACCCGGCGTGATCGAGAGCTGGGAGTACCTCTGGGAAGACCTAGGATTTATTCCGGCTGGTGAAGCAACTGTCACAGCCCCGATTGGTCGTCCGCCAGTTTTCTTCAGGACAACGTCTGATTTTGCATCACTTTTCCGAGACATAAAGAATATCGTGTAATAGTTCTGATATCGCAAGTACTGTCATTGGTATATATATCGAGCGCACCATAGTTCTAAGTAAACCTAACCTTATAAACATGGAGCTTCAAATCTACTTTTCCCTACACTTTCATTACTTGTACTAATCTACCCGCCAAGGCGGCTCAGTTGTCACTTGTCACCACTTGGCTCCTAATCCAAGGTGGGAAACTTGTCACTTGGCTCCTCCCAGAAGACGGAACCAACTCACCCATTGGTCAATCTTGTGCCTCGAAATTACCTGAGTTTTGGAAAAAAATCTCTCTGGTTGAAAAACGCTAGGTTCCGCAAGGAGTCATATTATCGAGGTTTCAGGCGTGTCCACGGTATCACAGAGGATATAATTTGATCGACTAATTCACCTTAATACCAGTGCAGCGCTCAAAGGTCTTAGTCTGGGCTTGTCCACCCTTCCCTCATTATCAGCATCTATCACACAGAGATAGTACATTAGATCCGTAAGGCAATGAACAGGAAAGAGAAGCTTCAGTTTAAGGGGAATGGTGGTGCAAAATTCTTGTGGTCAGGGAGGTTCGCGCTTTTTCAGCTAAAAGAAAATGTCGTAGTTGTGATTGTAGTTCATTCTGCTTCACCAGTATTTTCATCCATTCTCGTTCCCAAGATTCTTCACTTCGTAATTGTATCCTATCTCGACTGTTAGCAAAACGCTGATTATCACGCTTGCCACGATTTGTTGTCCTTCCGTGGTGTATCAGGCACCCGATTACTGCTTCCGGAGATCTGTTTCCGTCCGAAGACCGGTTTGGCAAACTTTGCCAAGATTGTCCTTCAAGGCAAGGAACATGGACAGAGGCTAAAAGCAGCCGAAACCATGTGCAAGTTTCTGAAATCATAGCCTGGTTATAAAGTAATTTTCGGATTTGTCCAGCTTGGAAATTTTCTACTTGAAGTCTAATCTCCAAAAGAACAGTTTCTACAAACTGAGTGAATGACTTACTTACCTCTAGTCCTTGCGAACGTCCTTGGACGGGCTTCTCTTTCTGGAACGACCTGTTTCTGAACCGGTTGTTTTCAACTATCGCACGACATCTGAGCAGAAACGCTATAAAGTGCGAGGTCTCCTTTAAGGATTTTTTTTTTTCAATCAATCAAGTTTAATCCAAATAGCTAAAATCTAGAAGAGGAATAAAATTAAATATAATTAAATAAAACTGAATATAATTAAACACACCCTAGCAGAGTTTTGGTGAACGGTGATGGTGGCGACGATCTACGGGGGAATAATAGGAAGTGGTTATAGCGGTGTGGTTTCTCAGAGCCGGAAAATGGAGAATCTCCCGCGTAAGGGACGGCCGCAGAGTAGAGAGTAGAGAAAAGTTTACAGACAAAATTGAAAATTTTAAATTTGGGCCGTTACGATACCAAAGAATGTTTATAATCAGGGGTCCATAGCAAACTGTTCATAACTTCAGAAGCGTCGCGCACGGGTGCTAGGATGGACGCATCCGTATGTCTTTTTATAACAAGACCAAAGGTTTCGATGGGATCCCAAGGTTCAATATTTGGTCCAGACAACTGGGTCTTGTCTTCGCCAGACTCACTTGAACATTTTAGTATTAAAATTTAGAAACAGATAAAGGCCAAAGATATAACCATCTTAGAAAACCAAGTTCAGATATGGGTTCAGCATGTGTGCTTGCCCCTATAAGCCATATCTATTTTGACAAAACAGATCGAAACTTCTTTCCTTACTTCTGCCAATTTTTCGGTTTCGGCGGAATTCTGGCACTACTTGTCCGGCGAAAAAATAAAGCTAAAACCGAATTCAGCGTATCTCCTTGCCGCTATACCCGACATCTAATCAACTTCAAATAAAGATTTAACTTATAACAAATTTTCCGGTTTCAGCCGGATTTCGGGCGAACTATGTCCGGGTAACAATTGACTGCCATATACGGATTCAGCATCTCTTCTTACCGCTTAATCGGACATCTAATTAACTACAAATACAACTTTTGCTTTTAATAAATCTTCCGGTTTTGGCCGGATTCCGGACGAGCTACTTGTCCGGGTAGAAAATGATTTTAACATCAATGTTCAGCATGTCTTCTTACCCCTAAATCGGGATAAGAAGACATCCCAAATCGAACATCTCCCTCGCGCGATTGTGAACGGTAATGATCTGGAACTCGTACCCAAGCAAACTACTAAAAAAAGGAAGGACGGTGCAGCGTTCCCCCATCCCATTTAGTAGTGTTCCTCCTGGTGCAGTGTTCCCGTTTTTAGTACGCGTTCCTGCTGCACCGTGTCGTTCCTTTTCGTTTCCGTTTTTAGTCGATCCCTTGTAATAGCGGTGATTTCTCAGAATTATCTGGAACAGCAAAATTCCTAACAACTGTATTCATATGGTTAGCAGCTGCTCGATAGTCGGAGTAATCGAAGTGGGAAGAACAAGAACACAACTTAATAACTGAATAGATTATATATCTGTGATGTCCCGTTTAAAGTCTTGACCGGATTCAGTAGCCAGGGGGGAGTTGGGGGGGGGGGAGACCGAAAATTTCAAGAAACGGTTAGAATGGAGGGATCGGAGTGAAACTTGCTGGGAAGAACCAGCATCTGCTCTAGATAAACCCATTAGACCATTGTACACTTATGGGGGGGGGGAGGGGGTTTCCCGGAATTCCAGTGATGGTAGTTTTGGGGATTTTCGCGATGAAACTTGGCAGGCATATCAGGGACCCGATCAAACTGACTTCAAAATAAAAATGTTGTCGATGGGCGGGAGTGGAGGGAGGGGGATCCGGAAATTCCATTCATGTGTAACTTTGCAATGGGTGATCGGATGCGAGTGAAATTTAAGAATTGAACAGAGGGAATTTCTCCGGTGATCTGTTTCATATCCGGACCGGATCCGGCAACTATTGGGGGGGGGGAGGAATACGTGACCCGCTTAGAATGGAGAGATCGGGATGGAACTTTGTGGGAAGAACAAACAGATGCTCTAGGTAGATCATTTACTGAATCGGATTGGCTACGGGCACCGTGGGGGAGCTGAGGGGGGACCGGAAATATCGAGAAACGGTTAGAATGATGGTATCGGAGTGAAACTTGCTGGGAAGAACAAACATCTGATCCATGTAAATCTTTTACACAATTTGACTGGATCCGGACACTCGAGGGGGGGGGAGGGGGTTTCCCAGAACTCCGTTTTTTGGGATTTTCACGACGAAACTTGGAAGGCATATCAGGGACCCGGTCAAACTGACTTGGAAGAACAAAAAAATCCTCGATATGATAATCTTGGGGGGGTTGAGGGAGGGGAATCCGGAATATTGACTCATGCGTAACTTTGGAACGAATGATCGGATTCGAGTGAAATTTAATAATTGAACAGAGGACATTTTTCTCTGGTGATCTTTTTCATTTCCTGACCGAATCCGGCAATTATTGGGGGGAGGGCGGCAAATACTTGACCCGCTTAGAGTGGTGTGATCTGGATAAAACTTCGTGGGAATGACAAACAGATGCTCTGGATTAATCATTTAAAGAATCGGATTGGCTCCGGGTATTGTGGGTGGAGTTGGAGGGGGGGGGGCTGGGATTCCGGTGATCGCGAGTTAAGGTACTTCCAGATGTGCTAGGACGATGAAACTTCGCTGGAATATTGGAGATTCAACAACATTTACTTAGATACTGCTACTTCCCAATTCCGATTATTCCTTAAGGTACCAATCTTGACCGCAAAGTAAAAAAAAATACTTTTAAGCAATTTATGCATTTTCATGATGCCCATCAGCCCATTGGCATTTTTGACTCGAGAGGTTTGATTACAAATGAAGTTCGATCTCCCTTAGAGTGCGCATCTCAACCGCAAAGTCGAAACTTACTTTTGATCAATCAAAACATCTTAACCCATGCAAGTGCCATATGAGCTTACAGCTCTTGTTTTTTTTAGCCATTGTTAAACATTTGAAAGGCAGGATCTTGCGCGATATCGTGGCAGTGTGAACCGCGGGTACGGTTACGGGAACGGTTACGGAAAAATTAAACTGACCCTTTGATCATAGAAAAAAACTTCCTGTCACTAAAAAGAAAATATCTATAGCTTCATACCTTAATTCGTTGCTTCTTACACACCAGTCCCACTCACGGAACAGAAAATACTAAAAAAGGATCACCCCAGGATAACAGTAAAATGTAGCGAAACAAAGGCGATCCCATCTTCACTACACTGCCCTTGCGAGTTATCATCACAGCAGTCTTTTCAGGAGGAAAAAAGTCGAAAAGATAAAAATTTTAATTGACAAATAATATTAACAACTTTTGCCCAATCATGCAACGAGTACATTCGTCTGAATAGATAGACGTGTTCCAGTCGTCAAGTACCGCATATATAGAGATTGCAAAATGCCGGACGAAAACGGAACGTCTGGTAGTGTGCAAACTGTCTATTGCCAAATAATCGAAATGGCCGCATGCGAATGACCCACGCTCATTTTCGGGGTCTTCGACCGAGAGAATTCGAGAAAAGCAGGAAAGAATACTAAAACCAGGAAGGGCAAACTAAAACGAGGAAAGAATTACCAGGAATCAAGGATTCGAAAAACTGGAAAGCCTTTCCTCTGTTTCGTATCCCGTGAGGGGTTGAAAACTTACTTTTGTAACAGTTCACATTTTCCTCCTTTTAGTACCTTGTCGGTTGGCGATAATGAGTCCAGCGAGGGGTCGGCAACTAAGATATTTCAAGTCCACCATTTCTTTCCTGGTTTTAGTAGCTTATCACGGAGAGTACCAAAACGAGGAAAGAAATTAGGAATTCCAAAAACTAGCAAGCCTTTCCTCTGTTTAGGTTCCCGTGAGGGGTCAGCAACTAACATTTGTAAAAATTCGCCTTTTAGTATTAGAAAAAACTTGCAAGCTGTACCGTGCTTTTCTTCTGTATAGTATCTCGTGAGGTATGGGCAACTTACGCTTGTAAAAGTTCACCTTTTCCTCCTTTTAGTCCCTCACGGGATACTAGAAGGTTGCCAGTTTTTTCGAATACTAAAAGGAGGAAAAGGTGGACTTTAACAAATGGAAGTTGCCGACCCCTCAGGGATACTAAACAGAGGAAAGGCTTGCCAGTTTTTCGAATCCTCGATTCCTGGTAATTCTTTCCTCGTTTTAGTTTGCCCTTCCTGGTTTTAGTATTCTTTCCTGTTTCTCTCTTGCCTTTCCTTTCCTGCTTTTAGTCGGTCCCGCATGCGAATGACCCAGGGGCGGATCCAGACTTCCATTCTAGGGGGGGGGGGGCGATTCTTACCGAAAAGAGTGGGGGTAGTGTCCTTTTTGCCGGTCACAAGGCTGATTTTTTTCGCGTTTTAAGTGTCCCTGTCGGTCTCTGATTTAACAAAAATGTGGTTTTCATATATTACAATAATGGTAAAAACTGTACTTGATCAACTGACAACTGTTTACAAGAAAAATTCAAGCTCCTGGCTCCACTTGTAAAAAGATTTTAGAGTCTAGTTACAGTAGCTAGAACACGCGTTAATGCAGACTTCCGTAAGTGCAGTAAAACAAAACAAAAAATTACAGCCCGTCTAGGGGGGGGGCGATCGCCCCCCTCGCCCCCCCTCTGGATCCGCCCCTGGAATGACCCACGCTCATTTTAGGGGGTCTTCCAACAACACTCGTTTCCCAACAACTGCACCTTCACGGCTTTTCAACGGCTGTAACAGAGGGACACATGGAAAGCTGCAATGTCTTGATGCTCCCACCGTCCCAGTGGCTCTTAGAATTATTTTCACTTCGCTCTTCCGAACTAAAGCAGCGCAACTAGGAATCCTCGTAGAATATGTCTGAGGTTTGTCCAAGAGTATTCGACATCCGCTTGTGCTGCAAAGCGCGTATTTCGTCGATAAAATCCAATTCCTGAATTCCGAAGAGCCGGCACTCTGGCGTGGACCTGGAAATGGAAAAGAAGGGTTAGAAAGATCGTCCCACGAGATATGTAATTTTTGACAATCGGTGTGCTTATTGATAACAACATTTATGCCAAAGAAAGAGTTCAGCGACGTTCCAGGAAGTTTGCCCGGACATTCGTCAGCACCAACTCGAAGCCCTTCAACTAAACCTGCGCAAGTATCGGTTTCTACGCAGCGATTTCGTAGAATGTTACGGAAATTTCGGTAACGTGCCTGCTGATACATGATTCTCAATTTCAATAAAAACGATCTGCGTGGACACTAATTTATACCGAATCCAAACCACTTCAAACCGTCCTTGGTTGTTAAGCATCGGAGGGTAGAGCCCGCATTTAAACGAAACGTGTACCCGGTTTAACCATGACGGTCTGCGCCAAGATAGACATTTTCTAATTCTTCTACATTTCATTTTACCATAGAACTTTTCTAAATATCAGTTATATTTCTTTTTTTTTTCTCTCTATCCCTAATCACAGCCCGGCTGAGATTCGGACCACGACTAACCTAGTCCGGGTTGCAGCGCTTCGGGTTCGGAACACATTACTATTCTGAACCCGGAGCACTGCAACCATCCGATGAAATGGGAGGGGGGGGGGGCATCCCTTAAAGTACTCATCTTAACTGCAAAGTACAACACATACTTATGAGCAAACCAGAGATGTAGTCTTGTATCTTGGTCGTCTCAAGACCGATGCCGACAATCTTGGTCTTGGTCTTACGACCAGAGGCAAATTCATGGTCTTGGTGTTGTTCTTGCGCTTCCGGTCGTCAAGACCTATCCTGGTCTTTGAGACCTAGGCTGGTCTTCAAGATCCTAATTACAGCCGGATTAATTTCGGAACTTTTCAAAACGTTGCAAAGCAGGAAAAAGGTTGATAACGGATTGCATCATCAGGACCACATTTAGGCGTATACCGACTGGCTGGTAATTTTTACCGACGGTTTCAAGAAAAAAACGACAGTTTGTAAACAAATCGACTGATTTTCAGAAAAAATTACTGTTTTGACGAAAAAGATCAATCGTTTAGACGAAAAATCGCGTCCCCCTCCAGTCGCGGCGCCCCTGGGTCCGCTGTCTGTAAGTTCTGCAACGAAAAGAGTGCTGACAGTAAAGGGGTTTCTTCTAATTTTGTAAGATAAGCATGCAGTATGTACAGTTATTGCTGGTAACAGAAATGTGCCTTTTTTCTAAGATCCAGTCAACATGATGCGAAACGGACAGAGGAAATTATTCTCCTTCAAATTATACGCATCAGCTGCCCCGCACATGGCGTATTTAGCGGGTCGAAAATCATTCCATTTCACCTTGATCATTGGCTGAATATTAGCAGAAATGACGATGAAATTGTAGAATTATACAAATACAGGAGTGTTGCATGAAGCTGCCCTTACTATGGCACCGCCCACCCCCCAATTGGCCATGGTACATGATCCTGCCACCTTGGATCATGAAGCTGCCACCCCAGAAAAATCATGCAAACTCCAAGAAAACAGCAAATTTCGTTATTTGCAAAAAGTCAAGGAACCTCTCTGACCAAACAGCTGGCCTCGAACTTCACCATGTAGCAAAATACTATTTTTAGCAAAGTGGGCGACTTCATGATCACTTGGGTGCCTATATTCGTTCGTGTTCTCTAGCTTAGCCTTGAACAGTTACAAGTAAACTATGGTACCAGCAGAAAGTGAAGGTTCTAAGCTTCCTTTCAGGATACTCCACTGAATTTTATCTCAATCTTTACTCTTTTTCCCTAAGTCATTTCCCAAAAATAGGAGTTTAGGGTGGCGGCTTCACGCAGCACTCCTGTAGCCAACTGCCAAATGACACTTTCTATTTACACATCAGCCAAATCTTTCGCGTTTTGTTGGACATCTTGCTATGTCTATTTGGTGCTTAAACTTCAGCTGTGTCACTAGATTTGCGATCGCATAGAGGCCATAGAGCAAGGATGTCCCCGAAATTATTGGCTGCATTGGTTTATATAAAATGCAACAAAGATATTTGCATATAATTATGTAAATTTTATGTGCGTATTTATTGACAAAATATAATCAGCTTACTTTTCATTAATTTCCCGTAGTTAGGCTAGAAAAGTAATTCCTAACTCAATCTAGTAAAATAGACTTTCTTGGTCTTCCTCTTAAGACCAGAGCTGAATTCTTGGTCTTGGTCCCAATACCAGGGCTAAAATTTTCGTCTTAATTCCGGTCCGAAATTCTTGGTCTTGACGTTTTGGTCTTGTCGACATCAGTGGAGCAAACTATAAATTTTCATAATCCCCATCACGCCATGATGATTTTATTTTTTCCGCATGGGTTTTGCTGAGAACTCCATTTCTAGCTCCTTTAAAATGTGCATCTTATCCGCAAAAAGAAAAAAAATCTTTATGCCAAACGATCCATTTCATTATCCCGAGGATCATTGATCTTTGTGTCGCAAGGGTTTTGCTTAAAAATGAACTTCTAGCACCCTTAAAGTGCGCATCTTAACCGAAAAGTGAAAAAAAAAATACTTTTGACCAAACGATATATATTTATGATCCACAAGGGGAAAAGGCCAATGATAATTTTTTCCTCAAGAATTTTCCCTACAAGTGAATTCCAAACTACAAAAATACTTTCCGAGCAAAAGATACATTTTTATGGTCCCGATGAGCCTATCATCGTTTTTGTCTCAAGAGTTTTGCTTACAGATGAATTTCTAGCGCCCTTCTAGTGCGCATCATCCCAGCCAAGCGCAAAAATAAAACACTTTTTATCCAACGACAGATTCTCGTGATTTCCAAGGGCCCATGATCATTCTTGTCTCAATGGTATTGCTTGCAAATGGTCACAACAAATCCACGAATTGGCAAAGTCCTACTTTCATCCTCTGTAGCTTGCATGTGCCATATGCGCTTCTAGCTCTTGTTTTACCTGGTTTTGGACTGGGCGGTCGATTATCAACAAGACCAAAGGTTTCGATGGGATCCCAAAAATTCAATATCTGATCCAGACAACTGGGTCTTGTCTTAGCCAGATCCAGTCATCGCCAGACTCCTTGAACATTGTTACAATTAAAATTCAGAAACAGGTTAAGGCCCAGTAGCTAATCATCTCAGAAAACCAAGTTCAGATATGGATTGAGCATGTGTATTTACCTCTATAAGTCATATCTATTTTGACGAAAACTTCCTGCCACTTCTGCCAACTTCTCGGTTTCGGCCGAACTAAAGAACTACTTATCCGGCGAAAAAAGAAAGCTAAAAAACGAACTCAGGGTATCTTCTTTCCCCAATAATGTACATCTAATCAACTTCAAATAAGAATTTAACTTATACAAAATTTCGGCCGGATTCCGGTCGAACTATATGTCTGGGTAAAATATGATTTTCACACACGGATTCAGCATGTCGTCTTACCCCTAAATCTGTTATCTAATCAACTAGAAATAAAACTTGAACTTCTAACAATTTCCCGGTCTTGGCCGGATTCCGGGCGAACTACATGTCCGAGTAGAAAATTGTTTTCACATAAGTGTTTAGCATGTCTTCTTGCCCTGAATCGAACATCTAATCAACCCCAAATAAAACTTTTAATTTTAACAAACTTTCCGGTTTGGGCCGGATTCCGGACGAACTACTTGTCCGTCGAGAAAATCGTTCTCACCCTCGTCTTCAGCATGTCTTCCTACCCCTAAATCGAACATCTAATCAACTTCAAATAAAACTTTTACTTTTAACAAACTTTCCGGTTTTGGCCGGATTCCGGGCGAACTACTTGTCCGATGACAAAATGGTTTTCACCATCGTGTTCAGCAAGTCTTCTTACCCCGTAATCGACTACCACATTAGCTGTTTCAACATACTTTGTTTGCCCCTTACTTTGAATCCCCTGCCCCACCCCTAAATGTAGGGCTACAAAGCCCATCTACGAACTCGACTGGTCCAACAACTCAACGAATCCTCACACCAAGTTTCATCAAAATATCTCATTCCCTTCGAGAGTTATCGTGCTTACAGACGGACGGGCAACTTTTGCGATGTCACAGGTATCCCTCCACTTACGTTTTGGGATCCCAAAAAGGTCGTCTCAGGAGATCGGTCCTCTGAAGCATGATAGGGTTGTAACGACTGGCCCGCACACTCTGGGAAAATTCCAGGTCTCATTGAAATATTGCCATGGGCCTCGATCTGGTTTCAACCAGCCTTATAGGAGACGCACGGCCTAGCTAAACCGTCAGTCGTGATTCGGATTACTTGCACATTGGTCAGACTGACGGTATTAGCGTTCGGTCGTGTCGTGGATTATAAGGTACGGTTCAGGTTGTCAGGTCTTTACTCCAGTTTCATAAGGAGTTTACAATGCCTTCGGGTTAGTCAGTTTGGGCAGCTTAGTCTGGTCCCGTTTTCTTTTCATTTAGGACAAACACAAATCTATTCAATTATTGTTCACGTATTCTATATTAAAATACCTATCTTTTGTACTCGAGCGTTCTGAGGTTTCCCTTGGATCGTCTGGGTAAAGGGTTTATGCTGTACACGCCACAGAAACCCATCTCGGCTCCAATTCTATCAATTACTGGCAGGCCAGCCGAGGCAAGGGATTGGCCGTTGGGTGAGTTGGCTCCTCCTTCTTCTTCCCGGACGAGGATCCAAGCGGACTTTCGCTTCTGAAACCGATTTGCCAAGAACATTCTCGCAGGGGCCAGACGACAGATTTTTCGGCAATTTTCACGCTTGTGGTCATGGATGATGGTGACCGCCTGGGGGTGGAGCAGGTGTTCTTTTTAGCTTTCGAGTCGGACTGAATCGACTGAGCTACTGGACGCATTACAGTTAATTAAATCAAACCTACTTCTTCCGTAGATGTACATGGAGTGAATACCACCAAAACTTACCTAACATCAAAAGCATCCAACTGATTGCTGACTAGTTCCTCCTCCATATCCGCGTTTGAGGTAAAGTTCTTGTTCGAAACGATTCCTTTAACGCAGAAGTTTTCAATTGTTTTCACTGTTCTTCTCAGGTTTTGTATCTCTTCATCCATCCTCGTTCTCCCGAATTCCTCAACTTTCCTATCAAACACTCCCGAAAAATACTCATACAGTTGACCATCTGCCTTCAAGAAATGCTTCAGCTTTTCCACCTGCTCGCGGCTTAAAGCCGTTTTCGCTTCGTCCTTACGAAAATTCAACTTGATAGTTGCAACCTTGATAGTGTCCCAACATAATAAATTCTTTAATAATATCATGGATTCTTCGAATCTTTCTAGAATCATTACAAGATGAAAGTTTTTCTCCGTACTTCTCACCAGTTCCGAAATTTTCATGCTATTTTCAAAATCCCTTGTCACCATACCAAGGTCCCACGACATCTGGTTCCGACCGTAGACGTCAAACCGCCTATAATTTTTTCTTCTGTCATTTGGGTCATCAATCGCTGCAATAAAATTAGTCAAATTTCTTCCGTACGTCTTCGCCAATCCTCCGTAGGAAAATAAGCTTTCGAAAAGGGCCACTGGTTCGCGCAAAACTGTCACGTAGATGGTGCCGTCCCCCATGACGTCACTGATGGCATCATGGTCCCATCTAGTGTGGAGACAGAAAACATCGTAGCCAAGATGGTGCCAGGGCGCGTTCTGGATCATTTCTTTCCGGAATGGTCTTGGATTTCCAAGGTAGTTCCGCCGTACGGCCGGTAGCACAACGTTCAGATCATTGAAGTAAGCATGACTGAAAGAACCGCGATTAGAAAGAGTTAGGATCAGCAAAAAATAACCTAATTATTGGAAGGCTACAGTCAAAATCTATATGTAACGCGCCTCTGTAACGCGCCTCGGCGGTTCGTCCCCGCGTTTCCCGCATGGAGAATTTCAGTTTGTATTTTAGTTTAGGTTTGTAATAGTCCAAAAAATGGCTCAGATGATCATGGGGCCTTGGGAATCTTAAAAATGTTTTCCACTTTGCGATAGATAACATTGGCGCTTTAAGTAGGTTAAGAAAGTCAGTTATAAGCGAAACCCTTAAGTCACAAATTACCACGGACCCATGGAAATCACAAAAATGGATATTTTTGTCAAAAGAATTTTTTTCACTTCGCAGTTAAGATACGCAATTTGAGGGGGCTAAAAACTCATTTGTAAGCATACACTTGAGGTACAAATGATCATGGGCCCTTGGGGATTATGAAAGTGTTCGTCATCAGAAATCAGAAACACGTCATCTTGTCAGATGTCAAGTTTCCTTCCGATCTGACCAACCGTTCAAAAGTTATGCATGAAACCATGGTAGTCCGGATTCCAATTCCCTCCACTCTCCCTAAATAGCCGGATCGAGGAAATGACTGCTTCCAACTCAATTTGATCGGGTCCCTAATACACCTGAATTTCATCGTCCAACTGCATCTGTAAGTACTTTAACCCGAGATCACCGACATTCCGGGAAACCTTCAAGCTCCACCCTCCCCCCCCCCACAGTGCGCCGATCCGGCCCATTCTGTCAAAAGTGTATTTACAATCCCTTCCAATCCTTCCCCCCAGAGTTATCGGATCCACTCCGGACAAGAAATGGGACATCCGCTACCCGAGCTTTTTCCAACTGTCAAGTTTCATTTGTGCCCGATTCCCTGTCCGAAAACTATGCTTACCTCAAGATCCCCGATTTTGCCCCCCCCCCCTCCATGGTCGGATGGCCTTTTCTTGAGTCAATCTGGTAGGGTCCCTGACGAGCCTGCCAATTTTCATCGTTTTAGCACATCCGGCTGTACCTTAACCGGTGATACCCGTTCTAGCACGTCCGGAAGTACCCCTAACTCGCGATCACCAGGCCGACCGACCGACCGGTAGACAGACAGACCGACCGACGGAAAACTGATCGTATATGGCACTTGGCCACCCTCCAAAAATCGTAGATAAAGTAGATTTTTCTTTTAATCGGTAATAATGCCTTAAATTGCAGCTTGGGGCAAAGTCGTACGATTTCTCCTGTAGAATAAATAATCACCAGTCCCATTATTTCACAAGTTAATGCTTAATGAGCCCAATTATTTTAAACCTCCCTCTTCAGGAAACAAAACAAAAAATGGCTGCTAAAATACAGAGTTTTAATATACAACCATATTCTATTTAAACTGTGGGCCGCTGGCAAAAAATTCTTAACATCATCAAATTTTTCTCCCCAAATACAGCTATTATTCAAATAATTCCGAAAAAATTCTGTTTTTTGTTAAAAAACAACAAGAAAAAAATGGAAAATGATTTGATTTTTTTTGTATGCTTAAATACATATAAGTTTTTACATAGACTGGACCAGACTGTGCATTCTGTCAGTCCAGCCTAATCTGCTTCATTTCCGACGATGTCAGCGGGTCCCTCAGGAGTTCGCCGGAGAAGGTCACCATCCACCAGACGTTCGAAATGTTAGGACGAAAGTGTTCACAAGATGCAAACTGTGCGACATGCCTTGAATCCAAACGCCTCAACGTTGCGGCAATCCCTTGCGGGCATAGACTATGAGCTGGACGTGCAGATGCCCTTCAAAGACGTGGCTCTCAAACTTGCCCACTCTGCCTGGTCATTGATGATCGGCAGAGACCCTTTCTGTATCTCTACTAATTACTGCTTATTACTTCGTCCGTTTATTTGAAGGTGATTCTATCCCATGTTTTTTTTCCGTGTT
The DNA here is from genome assembly GCA_023053575.1 of Branchinecta lynchi. Classification (NCBI taxonomy): domain Eukaryota; kingdom Metazoa; phylum Arthropoda; class Branchiopoda; order Anostraca; family Branchinectidae; genus Branchinecta; species Branchinecta lynchi. The sequence continues at coordinate 11,661,159 of JAKZAP010000021.1, read as the reverse complement.
CATAAATTTCTAGTCATTTATTGTCAGTATAAATATATTTGAAAACTTGTTTTCGTGTGCTATTTGGAAATGTGTTGTACTTATATATAACTGACCAATATTAACCGAAGCATTTTTTTATTTATACTTATTGTGTTTTAGTTGCTCAGCAATTGGTATTTTTCTCTTGATGATGTAAACTTGGTCTCTTCAAAATACATTTATCAGCTCCGAGTGTCTTTATTCACTTCCATGACCCCTACTTAGCAAAGCTATTAATTACAATGAAAATTTTCCCGGGTAGTCAAAACTGTCAGATTTGACGAGAGGGTCCTGCCTTAATTTTTTCCGTCATTAGAAGTGAAATTGTCGGCTTCTCTTATTAATCCCCTGGGCGAACATCCACAATTATTCCATCAACAACACTGTGTGGGCGAACTGTCTGAAAATGTTGATGAACTGACGTGTAGTGAACTGTCTTATTTTAGGATTAAGTGAAACGACATGTAGATGAACTGACGCGTATTGAAACTGAAAGTAGGTGAACTGACGTGCGGGTTAACTGATGTGCTGGTAAACTGACGTGTGGATGAAGTGACGGTGGATCCACTGACGGATTTTCGCGGGTCAACTTACGTGTAGAAGAACTGTCGGAAAATTTAGGCGTTCTGACGGAACTCTACAGCGAACTGAAGTCTATGTCAACTGACGTGTAAATAGTATAGGAGAGGGGATTCTGGCTCACCAAACCCAAACATAAAATAACCCATATTTCCATTAAATTTTAACAATTTTAACATAGTTTTATAGCAACGTAACCCCTTTTAAATATATTTTCTAATTAAAAAATTTAAGGTCCCCGCAAAATGAAAATATTACCCTTTTATCCTAATAAAACCGCTACAATATATACTAAAAATATTACAATAAAAATATAAGGAACATTACCGTTTGAGACATATAAACTAATACTTATTCTTGATACAAACAAAACTACTGATGAAGAATCATAGCTGACGTATCCGTTGTAAACATTGTTTGAATAAATGTTTCAAAGTTGGCTTGGGCTCAAAGAATATTTATTTCTTCTATTACCTCTTGCATCGTTAACTCTAGGTCCTGTCATTATTGAAATATTTGAAAACATTTAAGCATTGCAGACAGAAAAGCAGAATACAGAGCTACCTATAACTCTTATACTGAATTGTTGTCATTGCTAAAATGCGGGCAATTAACAATTGAGGAGGTAATTCAACGTGAAACTGAAATGCGTAAAACGTTTAGATTTTTTCCTCGCGAAAGATACATGAAACAAGTCCGTTTGACTGGTTATAAATATTGTAATAATAAATCTATAAAAAGTCAAGAGAAATTACCAAAAATATAAAATTTTTGCAAAACCTCCTACCCCGGACTATTAATAAGATTTTGTTTTGTTGTCTTATTTTTTTTTTTTTATGTCTTGGGTGCCCCGTGAGGGGAGGAAACCCTCTGAGTTTTTTGTTCGCCATCGCTCACCATCAACCTCAAGCTGGTAGTGATTTCGGTGGTTTCCAAGAGTTGCAACACCTTAGACCACTAAGCCAACGGGGCCTGAAAAATCTCTGGAACAAAATGGTTTGTGATGTGAGTGCTTGCGTCATCTAATGCACAAAGAGATTTTCCGATTTTTGTTTAAGGGCTTTATCAGTACTAGAGGTAGAACTGTTTGGTACGTTGACGAGATTTTAATTTGATGATGTGATGAATATCGGTTCGGATTTTGATTTAATAAAATCATCCGCTAATAAATGGAGTCAACGAAGGAAGTCTTGAATACAATTAGAATAAACAAATGCAATGAGAAAATCAAAAAGTAATCATTAGTGTTAGGAAACAAATATAACGTATATAAAATGAGAATTGCTAAAACGAAATATGGTGATGATTAGTTGTAGTTATTAATCACAACGACAAGTTATGTGCAAGATATTTCGGAACTAATAATTACCGAAGGAAGATGTTCTGGACGGTGGAGCTTCCACATTTATGGGTCTTCAGGAAGGCGACTTTCTTCTTCGGACGACACGCCTTTAACGAATTCGAAAATATCGCTAATCTGAAACAGAAAGATTCACAGAAAAGAAAAGCAGCAAAGTAGAGATTAAAACGCAGAATTAAACGTGCGGGATAAAATTATAATGATACTAATTTATTTGTTACCCACAACTCTTGAAAGGAAAGCAAGTGAAGTAAACAACGGAAAAAAAGAAAAATACTCAAAATAAAGATACAAATACACTAAATATACGAACGTGGGGGGTAAGGGCGTGTGGCGAAAAGCGTGAATAGGCTGATTCCAAAAGCCTCCTGTGTAGTAGTGGTAATTTGTCAGAATTATCTGGAACAGCAAAATTCCCAACAATTGTATTCACAGGTTAGCAGTGGGTGCTCGACAGTCGGACTAATAGACAGTCACGGGCATTGTCGTCACCGTCATCAGTTCGTACGGAAAAGTTGAGATTTTTTTCAACTTTACGATGATTGTGGTGAAAATTCTGCCGGAAAAACTGGTTGTTTGTCCTAAGCATCAGGTCGTATGTTCGAGGGGTTTCTCGGCCACCCGCAACGCGCAGAATCAGAACAGGAACCACCAACGGACTAGACGTACGCAAAACAATCGACTGAGAAACCCCTCGTCCATCTTGAATGGGAGATAACTTTCTAGAATTAAACCGCCATAGCTACTCATACCTTGACTCTCCTCTTCTTTCCTGTGTGGTATCCTTGTCGAGAAAAAGAAAAACACTAAAAAAAACTACCGCACTCAAAAGTAAAAGAAAGATAAAGCTGAAAATATTCGAAGTCATCTCACTATATTATATTTGACTAAGCATTTGTTCTGTCAGGTATCTCCAAGCCATTATTTCTCGAAACGAGGAATGCAGGAAAGATAACGATTTTTAGACACAAATAATATTATCAGCAGCTTTTTTCGAGCGAGTCTTCGGCTTCGTCCGTCATTATCTATAGCTATTGGAACAGTACGCCAAAGCCATTTTTTTTTTTTTTTTCAATCAATCAAGTTTAATCCGAATAGCTAAAAGCTAGAAAAGGAATACAAATTTACAAAATACACAGACACACAAGAAACAATTTAACTAATACACTTACAAGAAATTACCAGAAATAAATGATGGAACGAAACTACGTAAAAATTGGGTAGAAGAATTAGCGGGATATGTGGAAAACTTATTGCCAGTATTCCTCTCGGACCGACGCACGGAAGACGGGAGGGGATGGGGGAATAGATGGGTCATCTGGGGACAACACGTTACCTTAGCTCCAAATTCGTTTGAAAGAGTATTTCTACGTACAGATAATTTAGGAATGTCAAGTTTAATGAGAGCCTCTATCATTCGGCGCTCTATCAGTTTTTTTTGTAGACTGTGCATAAGATAAGATACGATTGATTGCACAAAAAAGCCAAAGGACGTGGCAACAAAATAAACAAAAAACAACGATCTATACAGTAACCTACTTACTCTAGGCATAACTTTTGGGGTTGAAAAGCGACCCTGCGGAATCTCGCCAGCCTCCTCACATCATCAAACTGACGGTTACCAATCATATTACACATCCATTTCTCATCGAACACCCTCACGCATTCTCCGAACACTTCATTCCTAAGCTCTCTTAATTCTTCACATTCACACATGACATGCACCACAATTTCATTCTCATCTCCACACAATGGACAGGAGAAATACTCGAAGAAATGCGTGATACGCAGAAATGCGTGATCTGGAAAAGGCTATGGCTGTTCGACTAGTACGACAATCCCATTCGGCGCTCTATCAGGGCTTTTTGGTGGACTGTGCATGCGTGATCTGGAAAAGGGCTTTATAAGCCCTTCTAGGTTTTTTTTTAAAGCAGACCTTGCACTATTTACTGTTTATGTTCGAATATTTAAAACTGTCTGAAGACTTCAAAACTACACTGTAAAAAAGTTTGTCCGAGTAAGGATTAAAGTTAAATGCAGTACCTGCTACTGGGATTAATCTTATCTCTACTGAGATAAGATTAATCCGAATTACAGATAATATTATCTTTTTATAGACAAGATTAATCCCAGTAGCAAATACATTTTTTGTACAGTGTATAGGCTCTACTTTTGGAGGTCCGCGAGGACTCCAATAAAAGAAACATGTGAAACGTATGGTAATAGGGACTGGTAATCTCAGGGATCGAATAAGCAACTTCGCTATAGGATGGCAATTAACAGATTTTCTTACAAAATTTTTAATTAAAAGCTCCATGGAAAACTCAAACAACGGTAAATAACTGAACCCTCCCCCTTTACAGACCCGATGAAAAATTTGTAGCCTGTGTAGTAGTAATACGAAAAAATTGCATGCAATAATATGTAATAGCAAAGAATGCTATTATTTAATGTGCCTCAGACTGGTCAATCTTAAGTAGTAGTATCCAGTAGCATCCTGTCTTGCCATAGTATCATATAGTAGTATGCAGTAACACGGTAGCCTTGAAGTAGAAGTATGTAGTAGCATCAGTTAGTACTGCATGCTACTTTTTCGTACTACTTCATAGTACTATTTCGAGATAAATTTTTCATCGGGGAAACTGGCAAATTAAAGATTTAAACAACCCTTGAGGGGTAAGCAGCAGCGGCTCCGGTGGCGGGAGTGTTTGAGCCGCTAACGAGGTTCATCGCCTAGAAAAATGTTGAATATAAATAAAACCAATACTGAAATAGGCTTACAGGACTACCCTGTCCGAATTTTCATAACAGGTAAGAGAAGGATGCACGGTTTCAACAGAAAATTCGTAAGAGACAACACAGACAATTTTCCGGCATCACGACGACAAAGAAAAAAGTCAGCAGACGCTTTTTTGCTGTTTTTCAGCTATTCCTGGCAATGCTTGTTTTGCATAACAGTTAAAGCATATCGTTTAAAAAACACAAAAAATAACATCCCAAGTGTTGTCTGTTACGCATTGTCTGTTGAAACCGTGCATCCTTCTGTTTTCTGTTATGAAACTTATGAGGGTGTAGTACACAGAATGTTAAGAGAAGTAAGAATGTAGAAGATGGCGCTTATTCAGGTCGAGAACCGAATAAGAGGACCAAAGATACATCGCTACACTGTCAGAACTTTCATAACAGACAACAGAAGGATGCGCGGTTTCAACAGACAACACTTGTGATGTTGCCTGTTGTGTTGGAAAACGTTGTACGAGAAATATTATGCAGAACAAGCATTGCCAGGAAGAGCCAGTATCGCAGACTTTTTTGTTTGTCGCCATGATGTCGGAAAACTCAGCAGGTGCTATTTGGCGACGTTTCCGTTCTTCCTGATGGTAACGCTTATCATGCATAACATTTGAAACACAACAGATAACAGACAACAGAAGGATGCGCTGTTTCAACAGACAACACTTGTGATGTTACTTGTTGTGTTGAAAAACGTTATACGAGAAATATTATGTAGAACAAGCATTGCCAGGAATAGCCAGTACCGCAGACTTTTTTGTTTGTCGCCATGATGTCCGAAAACTCAGCAGGTGCTTCTTGGCGGCGTTTCCGTTCTTCCTGATTGTAACGCTTATCATGCATAACATTTGAAACACAACAGATAAGATCCGAAGTGTTATCTCTTACGCATTATCTGTTGAAACTTTATAGGTCAGAAAGCACATTTTCATTTACTTTACTAAAGTGACGGATTACTCGAGGGATTACCGCCCCCAAAACCCTGCCAAAACATGTACTTTGCTTTGAATTTGCACATAAAAGACTTAAATAAGCTCATTTCCGATTAAATTTTATTACAAAACTGTGATATTACAGTTAAGAAATGTTTCGAAAAATGTTACAAATTCAGTTATTACCATGTGTTCGCATTTTGCGCGTTGTGCAGCGGAACGAAAAATTCGAGGTGCCAAAAAAGCACCTTTTTGTCAGCAATTGTGACACTTTTACAAGTCAAGCTCTTGGCAACCCTGGTCGGGACCGTGGTTAACTGGCCAGATACCACGGTCAGGGGCGTCCCGAGGGGGGGGGGGGCGCAGCGCCCCCCCCCCTGCGATTTGGGCATTCGATCAAATTTTCGCCAAAGACTTGTTTATATATACGCTGCAACTTTTTACGTTGTAGCTTAATGAAGGTAACTCGCTGTGTTTTTACATATTTTTTTTAATAATTTCAGTACAAATCAGGTACGATTCGGTCAATTTTACCAGGTGCGCCCCCCCAATGAAGAAAGGCTCGGGACGCCCCTGACCACGGTATCTGCAAAAACGACCTCAGACCGTAGTATCAAAATACTGTGTAATCTACAAAAATGGAACTGTAATTAAATTATGACTAACTGAGTATGAGCCCTTAACGACATGAAAAAGAAGCATGCTTCCGACCCCATTTACGAAATAAGTTTGTTGGCGTTTTTCAGGGAGCCGAACAACTAACACAAGAAAAAAAGACTCACGTTCTTGAACATTTGACGCTGGAAGAAATCATTTGCCATAGAGGTAACGGACGATTTCACTCCTCCATCGTTTTTACCGTAGCGACATCTGAAGTAGCCGACAAGGTTGGCAAAACTCATTGACATGGCAATGCAAACCAAAAGCTGAAAGACGAAAGACATATGAGGGTACAACTGTAATCAAACAAGATTTACTAGCTTCTAAAACAAACTATCCTTCTTACAAGAAATCAACGAAAATGGGGTTTGTAAAGTACCGAGCTATTACCGAGCGAGAACAGTCATAACAATTATTCGCAGGTAATCGCTGGTATTGGTGAGTGGCTCGCTGTCTTTATTTTAGGTTTTCAATTCTTCCAACTTTGTTTTAATTTCCGTTTTGTTGCTGCTTTGTTATGGTTTTCTTGGTTGTTGATCTTCATCGTCGTTTCGGCATTTTTCCCCGGAATTTTTTGTCTGCGCTCAAGAAGGGAGGCGGTTGTCTCCCTACATATTCGCCTTTTATTTCAGTACATCCGTTGGCCTTTACAAACCCCATTTTCGTTGGTTTCTTCGTTGATTTCTTCTGATATGTCAGGCCAATATGGTTTGCGAAATTATCTACTATCCTTCATTCTATCAAATTATCATCGAAGGCGAAAATTCCTGTAGAAACCGAAAGTTTTCCGGTTAGTTTCGGTTAGTTAGTTCCAGTTAGTTTTCCGGTAGTTTTATAAAATCTTGTGTCCCATGTTTCTTAAATTGGGTGATGTAACGTGTTTATCTAACATCTTTGTCGAATTTGGTAATTCATCCAACTTCTGTTCAACCCGCATCAATTTCCCCGCATTCGGTGCGTCCCTTCGTAAACTCGGTGAATTACCGAATACGGAAATTCACCGTACTTATATCTGTTCATATCACTTATATCTCCGTCCATATCTGTTCATTTGGTCAGTTCATTTCATAATTTGGTCATTAATCAGATTCATTTCGTTCTGATTCGTCACCGAATTCGGTAGTTTAACAGATTTTTGTCTAGTCCGTATCTATTACCGAACATGCGAAATTCGGTTCTTTTAGGTGGTCCTAACAGGCGTTTTAGGAACTTTTGGTTCGGGTGTTTTACCGCACCCGATCTGTTCCTTATTTCTTTTAGTCAGTTTTTCCGTAGTACGAGTTCATTATTTGGTTACCATTTAACGGTAGCTTCAGCAGTCATACACAAATCCTCAATTTTTGGGCATGGTGCCCATGCGTTGGGGCACCATGCCCCGGAGCATGGGCATGGTACCCATGTGAAATTTGGTTTAACTGAGACTGGTTACATACCTGAATAGGGTCTCCTTCCTTTCCCAGATCAAAAGATACCTGATTTTACTTTCTATCCAACCTCATTTTCCAATTTACAATACGTTAGAACACTTCCAAGATACATAGAGTTTTTTGGAGGCCACTTCTCTTCTAGTGGGTTTATCCTATCCTTTTTCAGAAAATTGCTGCTAGGTAGCATGGATGAGGCAAGCTTTTCAATCTGTTCACTGGAGCAAATATTTCCTTTAGATTGTTTGCCTTTTATTGTATTTATTTTGAGTTATTTTTTTTTACTCTGACTTTTGACTTTTTGACAACATGGAAAAGGATTGAGTAACCTAGTGGCAACTACATGGAAAAGGATAGAGTAAACCCGCTGGGAAAGAGGTGGCCTGCACAAAACTCTCTTTATCTTGGAAGTGCTCTAACATTTTGAAAATTGGAAAATGAGGTTGGATAGAAAGTGAAATCAGGTATCTTTTGATCTAGGACAGGAAGAAGACCCTATTTAGGTATGTAGCCAGTGTCAGTTTAACCAAATTTCACAGGGGTACCATGCCCATGCCCATACGTTAGGGCATGCCCAGACGTTGGGGCACCATGCCCAAAAATTCAGGATTTGTGTATGACTGGCTTCAGCTGGTTGTCATTCATTATATACCTTTCCTTCTAATGATTTCAGTACTTTCAGGAATGAGGAAGTGTCTTGATGTGAAAGCAAGCCTACTTTTGTTTAATGTAAAATACAGAATAAATGTACTTTGTATCTACTTTACCCTGTATGATCCCTTTTTCGCCAGACAGGTGTGTGGTTTAACAGGTAGTCTTGGGATGGCAAAAATACACTTAGATCATCAGTCCACAAACTTTAAAGGACCTGTCTTACCTATAGTACTAACGCAACCTGCTTCCATAATCACTCGATATATTTCTAAACCTGGAGACACCAATTTCGTACGGTACATTCTAACCCCTGTAACAAAACTACGCTGATTTCCTCACTTGCCGTGTTTTGCTACATTCGATGGGTATCACGCCGTCGACAGGTGTCTATGAGAAGTTTTTCCATCAGAAAAACCTGTTATGTAAATTGTTTCCCTGTTTTCACTATAAGTCAACTGGTCTCGGAAAAGGCTTAAAACAGCCAAAACCGTGGGTTATTTGTTGAAAGCACAGCACAGTTTTTAAGTATTCAAATATTTTGAAATACTGTCAGTCGAAGAGTAAATAGTGCGAGGAAGGGGTCCTTTAAGACACATAAACTCATGTCTTTCGCTTACCAGCCACTTAAACTTCAGACTAAAGAGGGCGACAATAAAGAACACAGCCCACAGCACTGGTGATAGGATCAACGCTGTCCAAAAAATACGGGCTTCATTCGGGTCGACTGAATTGACGTCACTGTCCTAAAAGACAATTTTGAGTACAGGAAGTTGCAGCAGACCATACGAAAAATTTTCAACTGTTCAAACTCACAAACAAAGGTGAAAACAAGGAGGACAAATGACCTTTACAGACCAGTTGCATCATCTGAATACATTGTTGTTGTTGTTGTGTGCATGTTGACGTTTAGAGAGCTTCGCCTCATACACGCTCGTGCCACTGGGTATGCGTGAAACTTGTGTAAGTATTGTACAATACTTTAGTGCTTCCAATCATATACAAATCTTTAGCCAACAGGCTTCATCAATATTGTAAAGGGGTTAGGGGGTCTTTCACAAGACGTCGTCTGAATCTGGGTAAGCGTTCAGATCCTGAATACATTTGATTTTCGAAAAAATCATGTGGTGACATTCCCCATGTTCTCGTTGTTTTCCGTCCGGAATGTCCACAGAAGTGACTCCCTCTATACTCTTAACGACTAACTCTTGGTGCCAATGGAAAATCGCCCGTTGCCCAGAGAAGAGCCAGTAACGTCAAGACAACAAACGTTATTGCTTCATTTACACAAGATACCCTTTTGGATGTTTCTTCGTCGCCATAAAAAAATCACTGACAACAGAGCCCAACCATCATTTACTCCGCTTTTTCGAAATAGCGGATTACTTACAGGATTTGAATCAATCTAGAGGGTTCGTTTGGGTGACGTTTCTTGCTCTTCCCGAGGTTCACTGGCATGTTGGAGTCACACAGAGAGTTTTGATGGTTCCCTTCGACTCCTCAATGAATCCCCAGGGAACGGTGAGAGTGCCCCTTTGAGCTTTCTTTAGGTTTTATCCATGATCCAGATCTACTTCTCCGGCCTTTGTAATGCGTCTTGGCAGCGTGACTGGAGCCTTACCTTTCGTGATTCATAAATCCAATGGCTTTTCCCCTGATCGTCAATGTGATTCCACCACCGTAATCCAACCATAAACCGACCTAAGAGGATATAGTATAAAACATGGAAGGTGCAATTACATATATATAATATATATGTATATATTTTATTTGTAACCCACCAAATACACAAGGTGGTAGCGAAGTAAAGAGAACAACGAAAAACAACACAAGATAAATAACACTATAAACACACAAAATTTAGACACAATTTCTAACTGGGCCTCAAAAATTCATGAAAAACATGGTCGATGACAAGGATGACGAGATGTACATAGCAGCGACGCTGACGTTTTTTCTAGTGAACGAATGACATCTTGGACGCCGAACTTCCGAACTAATTTGTGGTTGCATATCTGGCAATGCAAAACGAATACGTCGGCTAGGTTTTATTAGAGCTATATTTCGGCCGTTCTTTGCAGGGTTCAAGGCTCAAGGTGGAAAATGAACTTTTGGAAAAACAATTATAAATTATTTCTTAAATATCTGAATTTGTGAACTTCTTCCCTGAAAACTGCTTGGAGTTAAAGCTGATGTTGTGATTTCATTTTGGACACGGTTGCTATATTTGCTGCTCCATTGGATATCGAAAGTGTAGAGATTTTTCCGCATTTTGGTTTGCAGTCACTTATCTCTTCTTCTTCTTTCCAGCTAAGATGGATACTTGTCTGCGGCATGTATGCAATTACAGTAGGTATGCTTATTTAAACACTTTTTTCAATTGTTCTACTACCTTGGCTCTGTCTAAAGGAAAGGGAAAATAGCAAGCTTGATACCAGCCAACAGCCAACTATTTCACGGTTATCCTGGCAGAAACTTGAAATAGAAGTTCAATTAAATTTCATTGATTTTGAATTTACAAACAAGCTCCTTCTTCTGTCTGAGGCATCTGGAGGTCTGAACCGACATCTCCTCCATTGAAGGTAGATAGATAGATAGATATCGCTTTTATTTTTTCGAACTATCATGGTGAAATCCAAATTTATCGAAATTGTCACCTATACATGTAAACACTCGTATATAAATATGTCAACATCATATATACCAAATTGTGAAAAGAAAACCAGATCCTCGTTTCTGTTGCAAGCTAGTTGAGTTTTTGTTGTCACGTCGTTGTTGAGTTTTTATGGTACTTGCCCTTCGGCCAAGTGCCATATAGCGATCGCAATTTCTGTCCGATGTCGGTCTGTCGTTCGGTCGGTCGGTTTGTCTGTCCCGGTTTTGCTAGTTCGGGCACTTCCAGATAAGCTAGGACGACGAAAGTTGGCAGGCATATCCGGGACCGGACTAGATTAAATTAGAAATAGTCACTTCGCCGATCCGACCTTCTGGGGGGGGGGGGGGGGAGTGGAGGGAGGGGAAATCAGGAAAAATTAGGAAAAATTAAGTATTTTTAACTTTCGAACGGATGGTCGGATCCTCATGAAACTTGATATATGGAACGACCTTGTATCTAAGATCTCCCATTTTAAATCCAGACTGGATCCGGTGACGTTGGGGGGGAGTTGGAGGCGACACCAGAAATTTTTGAAAAGGCTTAGAGTCGAGAGATCGGGATGAAACTTGGTGGAAAGAACAAGCACAAGTCGTAGCGTAGATACATGATTGACATAACCGGACCTGATCCGCTCACTTTGGGGATGTTGGGGGGGGGGGGTCCTAGTTTCTAGTGATCCCGCGAGTTCGGTGCTTCCTGATGTGCTACAGAACGATGAAAATTGGCGGGCATGTCAGGGACCCGAACAGATTGACTGAAACGAGTCGACCATCTGGGGGGGGGGGAGGGGGAATCCGGAAAAGTTAGGTATTTCTAACTTACGAACGGATGATCGGATCTCAATGGAGCTTGATATATAGAAATACCTCGTATCTCAGACATTCCAGTTTAAATCCAGACCGTATCCGGTGACATTGGGGGGAGCTGGAGGGGGAAACCGGAAATCTTGGGAAACGCTTGGAGTGAAAAGATCGGGATGAAACTTGGTGGAAAGAACAAGCCCAAGCCCTAGATACGTGATTGACATAACCGGACCGGGTCCGTCCACTGTGGGGGAGTTGGGGGCGGGGATCCGAATTTCTAGTGATCCCGCGATTTCGGTACTTCCTGGTGTGCTAGGACGATGAAACTTGGCAGGCCTGTAAGGGACCCGGACAGGTTGACTTGAGAATAGCTGTTTCCCGATCCGACCATCCGGGGGATGAGGGAGGGGGAATCCGGAAGTGAGGTATTATTAACTTGAGAACGGATTATCCGATCTTAATGAAACTTGATATATAGAAAGACCTCGTGCCTCAGACGCCTCCTTTTAAGCCCGGACCGGATCCGGTGATACTGGGGGGAGTCGGAGGGGGTGGGGGGACCGAAAATCTTGGTAAACGGTTAGAGTGGAGGGTTCGGGATGAAACTTTGTGGGAAGAACAATCACAACTCCTACATACGTGAATGACATAACTGGAACGAATCTGGTCACTATGGGAGAGGGGGGATCCGACTTTCTATTGATCCAGCAAGTTCGGTACTTCCTGATGTGCTAGGACGATGAAGCTTGGCAGGCTTGTCAGGTACCCGAATAGATTGACTTGAGAATGTCGTTTCCCCGATCCGACCATCGTGGGGGAGTCTAGGAACGGGGAATCCGGAATCTAGAGGCAAGCTCAGCTATTTTTTGGGTTCTCGAATTTAAATGAAATTTGATATTTAGAAAGACTTCGTGCCTCAGATGTCCCATTGTAAATCCGGACCGGATCCGGTGACACTGGGAGGAGCTGGAGGAGGCAAACGGCAATCTTTGGAAACGCTTAGAGTTGAGGGACCGGAATGAAACTTGGTGAGAGATACGTTATTGATATAATAGTACGGAATTCGGGCACTATGGGGGAGTGAGGATGCTCCTGATTTCTAGTGATCGTGCGAGTTCGGTACTCCTGATGTGCTATGACGATGAAGTTCAAATGTAAAAATGTTCAAAATGTAACTGTTGTGACTACGAACAAAAAAAAATGGACTTGGGTCCTCCTTATTATAAGGAAATAAGGGCTTACAAAAAAACAGAAACTCGAAGTCTGACAGGAGCAGATGAACTAAATTTGCTGCTTCTCTGTCCGAACGAAATCCGACAACTGAGAGTGGAAGGTAGGGGACACGGTAACTTTTTGAAACGCCTCACAAACCAAACTGGTTCATGGACCCTAGAACGTACTTGGATTCGACTGAAACTTGCCCAAGATGTTCAATTTATCCGCGTCCGAGAACACTGTTGCAGAGAGGTCTCAGAAATATTGTAACACGCGTGGGTGCCAAACGGATGGAACGAACGTGCCTACCAGACCAGTCGGCCCACTGGAAATTTTTCGGAAATGCTCCGATTCGAGTGATGCTTGATGGATGGTAGGCGCAGATGCCCAATATGTGCCATTTATGTATCCGAACCTCTTCTTGCCATGATTGTAGTGCTGCTGACGGATTAGAGATGGTCCTCTACAGGAAACGGAATCCGCGCACCGTCTCTGCACCGACAGACGCTGCTGATTTCCAAACAAGAATTTTCCTGATTTGCCTAAAGCGCTCTGGTCGGTACTGAAAACGGAAGGGCGCTACAATTTCTCTACAACAAGTTTCATGATTTACCGACAGAGCTTTCATCGGTATCAGAAACGGAATGAGGAAAGTGTTTGTCAGAGCTCTTTGTCGGTAGAGAAAACCGAATCCGCGCACCGAACACTGCCGATCTGCCGACAGGATTTTTCGTACCCCCCCCCCCCCCCCTAGTTTCGCCACTGGTCAAGTTCGAAGATGGGCTCTGTCCTTACATTTTCGGGTGGGGGAGAGGTGGTAGTGTCGCTTTCGACTATTATGTCTGAAGGCGAGTACACGACATTTGTCATTATCTGCAGTTTTTATCTGCGTTTTCTTGCAGGTTGGTTAAGTTGTCTTACCACTAGCTCACTCTTGACAGGAAGTCCTGAAGATAGCCCTTTGAGAACAAGGGCCGAAATTTGAGTTGCTTTACAAATAAAATACTGCTTACCTGAAATATTCTTCACAATCCAAAAGTCTAAAGCCAGTAAGATTGTCACAGAGACAAAACTAGAAATGAAGGAGTCTGAGAACCAGCCACAGAACAGGTAGACAATAAGCGCCAAACTTCGGAACAGAACGTGACACAGGGTCACATACGCATTCCTATTTGAAAGGAAAAATATTAGCAAATCTGCTATTGTTGTTACTGACTCAACTAACAGAATTTCAGTGGGAACTGTCTTACTTGGGCCTCGTTTTTGTTGCATGCTGCAGATCCACTTCTCGGCCGATTCCGGACTGATTCTTTCTACACCCGTTTCTGCACTGCAATGCTTCCGAGGAAGACGGCAGCGCTCCTCGAGAATCACCGACCAAGTCCGTGCTTCCCTGCACGGTGATGCAGCGCTGCCGCTTCAACCCAGAAGAAAGTGAATCCAAAAACGCATATTGTGCAAAAGCAAAGAAGTGCTGCAGCAGCGATGCGGCAGCGCTATTGCAACAAAAACGAGGCTTTGGTTTGCTTACAGAATCCAGCTCATTCTGTAATTAGGGACACTGCACTGTGATAGTGTCTTATTTGATTTGCATAATTTGTGGGGGGAGGGTGGGGGTAGAAGGTCAATCAGCAACTAGTAAAGTCTGCCTGTAGAGTCTGGAATCTGGAATAAAATAATCCAAACCTAAAATGGCAGGGATCTTTGCCAATAAAGAATCAAACTGAAAGCTCAATTTCCAAAAATATTCTGAAGAAATTATACCTAGTTAGTATTAAACTTACTTGAACCTTCTAGTTTTGTTCTCTTCTCCGAATCCGAGTACATCATCATTTCCCGATCCTTGATAATAGAACTATAAAAAAAATAATCAGAATAACCGAACTGAAGAGAAGAAGAAACTGGTCAGTTGGCTTGTTTCTCAAAATTACTGCTGCATCCTCATGTGAAGAAAATGTTTGTTTTTTTGCAAATCTGTTTGTTTGTTTTCAGTTTTGTTTCAAGACTGTGTATTAGTTATTAGTTATTAGTGTACAGTTAAAAATGGTTTGCACCCAGTGATATAATAATCTTATATATCTAGGTACAACTAGCCAGTTATAGCTAGTAGCCTACTCACTCAAATCTTGAGTGGGTAATAACCTCTTACACAGGCCCCCTTAAGGCTTTGGCCCAGACAGTAGACCCAGGGAAACAATTTCATAGTTTTTTCTAACAATGCATAGTTTTGAGATTGCTTTTGCGGCAAAAAAAAGACTCCACATTAACCAAAGACAAAATTCATTTCCTGATAACTGATAGGGAACATAACTATTTTGGGAAAAACACATGAAAACATAGAAGTGTCGTTACTGCTCCAGATAGTTTTTGTGTGGTTAATCCCGTTAATCTGTGTGATTCAATGCAAGTTCACTGTTCAGGGTCTAGTTCGGATGTTCGATGCTGTTTGAATGTTGTTGTTGAAGTTAGGACTTAAGTTAAGGTCTTATTTGACATTCAAAACCACAGACCTATCTCTACTACACCCTGCCAGCCAATAGCCCAAGCATATTTTCTACATACTTCGGCCTAAGAGACAGGGGCGTCGCTAGCCAAACTTGATGGGGGGCGGTCGCCCATTTTAGCTTTTCGTCGCATAGTAATGTAGTCATAAAACAAACGATACCAGCAAGCGTTGAAGACGGAAGAAGCCTAGTCTTATCTACGAGCTCAGGGGCGGTTTGAAGGGATTGGACGTGAGAGGTGACTACCTCTAAATGTACGAAAGATGTACGACAAGGCTCAAGAGTCACACCAGTTCGAAACAATAGCCAAGAAACGCAGCACGGCATGATGACATGAAATTTAAGATGAATGTCATTTATAACAAAAGGAATTCGCTTCCGCAATGGCCCGCCCTACAGCAGTTCCTAATGTCTGTATATCAGACAGAATGAAAATGAGCGGCGCCGGCGAATTTTTTTTAATAGAACATTGCGACTTTTTTCGAGCTAAACACTACTCCCCCCCCCCCCCCCCTCCCATACGTCTTTTCGGATCAGAAACTAAACTAAGAGCTACTTGGCATGGATCTTCCCGTCTGTCTTCGTTCACGACCAAAGAAAATGTGAGAAATTTAGCTGGAAGTTGGTAATGTGCTTCAGTCTGATCCTTTCCAAAAAAGAAGTAGCCTACTGATCATCCAGAAACAAAAACACTTAAAACAGAGCAGACTTGTTCTGAGTTTCTAGTTAGAAAAACAAACAAAAAATCAGATGACATGTTGCAATAATCGGGCCCGTCATTACAGCGTTGCACTGGAGGGAAATACTTGTCATCAAATTCTATTCTGTTGAAAAACTAATCTGATTTTGACATGAACTGAGAGATATTGGTACATAACAGATTATGTGAAAACTTTCAATCTGGCAAGCTCGAAACATGCGACCGAGAATCTGATTCCTCAAGTCTCAAATGCTCGAGAACCCAGAACAGCATCGGTCCAAGCTGGATGTCAACGGAAGTTTCTTGGTAATTGGTAAACCTCAACTAGCCTTACTGACTTTTTTGGGTGCACTGCCACCCCCATTAAGCGTTCCTGAGTTAAGCCTGTTTCACTGAACTTTTGTGGTCGGGCGCTCGGAGAGAGTGCCCAGATTAGCTTAATTTATTTGGTCAGCTCTTCGGGTGAGGGGGTGGTACAACCCCCCCCCCACTCCCACCCCATACTGCAAGAAGCGCTATGTTTCAGGACAGAGAGGACTTTCGAGAAGAGGCTCACAGAACATGAACAGGAGATCGACCACTCCCTTTCCAATAGACACCGTCCAAATTACATCTTCAAATCAGCACTAGCAGAACACGTTTTCGAAAACCCATCCCACGTTGTAGATTTCGGAAAACCCCAAATTCTAGGAACACGCACAGGACTTCATCGAAACTATAAGAGAAGCCGTTGGAATAATGAAAAACCGTTCAGGGATCAACAGAGACACAGGCGAATACTGACTATAGGGTAGCCACAAAAAGCCAGTCTAATACACTAGCCCCTTTTCAGGCACGGTGCTCAAAGTCTAGCACCATGCCTGGGTGCTAGACGTTCAAGCACTGTACCTTGGATTTCATGTATGGTGCATGGATTTCAGTATGCAGTGCATACATCAAAAACACAGTTTCTGTCATGACAACTGAGCACCAGCTCGGACAGGGCTAAAATTTCTTCCATGAATTAGAGAAATCAAAGCCAATCCTTTATATATTTTTCACAACAAAAACAAAAGGGCTCGGCTGATGACAGATGTGAAAAACCTTATTTCCTTTTCTACATAGTCAAGGGTTTTGCATGCAAAGTGTCCTGAGCCTCAGCTTTTTCTACCTAGCAGCCAACCAGAATATTGGCTGTTGGGGAATAGATAGGGAAAATACGTCGAAAATAGATAGGGTGCTGTTAGGTTTTTCATCTCCATCATCATTAGAGCCCTTTTGTTTTTATTGTGAAAAATATGTAAAGGATTGTCTTTGATTTCTCTAATTCATAGTAGTAATTTCAGCCCTGTCCGAGCTGGTGCTCAGTTGTGATGACAGAAACTGTGTTTTTTCTGTATGCAGTGTATACTGAAATCCATGCACCATACATGAAATCCAAGGTACAGTGCTTGAACGTCTAGCACCCAGGCATGGTGCTAGACGTTTGAGAACCGTGCCTAAAATGGGGCTAGTGTACTAGACTGCAATAGCCCTACCAGCAGTAGCGCCGATTTTCCAATTTCTCCGTAATGAAAATTAATTGCTGGGAATTTATCATAATTTTTAAAAACTGACAAAATGTTTTAAATATACCACTGTATCCAGGAAAATATCCTAGATTCAATAAGGCCATCGGTAATGTGTGCTTATATTATTTTTAAATAATTGCATGTAATGTAATGTATAAAAAAAGTACCTGAACTTCCCTAGAAGAATTTATTGATACCTAGGAGTGAATATCCATAACTGGCTACACCGGTAAATAGGTGGTTCTTCGAACTTGAGCATCTCATTCCCAATTTCTCTTATAATCCACCATAATCTGCTCCCAACGAAAAAACAACAACACACAGTTTCAATAAAAATGACAAGACAAAATGGCGGCCGGATCAACATTGCTGTGTGACGCCATCATTCTCGGAATATTTTTAGTGTGAAATTACGAGGCTTTTCAACATGTGTAGCCATGCTGCCGACAAGCTCCCATTGTAATTAGTGTTTTTCAAATCTAGAATCGGGATGCTTAGCAGCAAGTTATTGAGGTATTACTGAGCTCAAACCAAAGCTGAAGTACAGGAGAATCATAATTCTATGACCAAAAGATCAGAATCTGAAAGTTAATTTTGTAGTAGCTACCCTACTCACTACCAGAAACATGGAAAGGCATCATCAGTGAAAGGAAATTCCGATCCCAAGCTCTTCTCTACAACAAAACGAAGTTCAACCCAAATGCAGAAAAATCTCTACCCGTCCAACAACCCAAATGAGCAGAAAACAGCAACTGTGTCCAAAATCAAATCACATTCACAGCAACCTTTTTAACTCCAAGCAAGACTCACGAAGGAATTTACGAAGTTAAATATTTAACGCTAGGCTAGGATCTTTGGTTATGTGTTTCCCACAAGTTCGTTTCTCCAACTTGAGCGGTTTTGAGCCTGAACAGCTGAAGAGGAACCTTGCCAAGAAGACGAAATATAGCTCCTATAAAATTCAGCTGACGTATCCATTTTCCAACACTAAATACCCCCCCCCCCATAGCTTCGCCCCTGCTAAGAAAAGACACAATTCCAAGTCAACTGAAGCATTGTCTGAAGTAATAGAAGCTGAATAGAAGTAGGTGGCGAATGGGTGGCGATGAATTGCTCATAACATAAGCAATCAAAGTTTGCTCTGGTATTTAGTTTTTTTACAAGCATTTTTCTTCACGATGTTTATCCCGAGCGTGATGCAGTTGCCACCTGACGAACGTGACTCTAGCCGCAAACAAAACGAACCTGAGGACCCTGTGTAGAATTCAGCATGCTTAGCGAGATTTAAACGTTTTGCGTTTTGATCGTCCCGCGCAGTGTGTTTCCACTCGGAAATTTTCAAAATCATGAGCAACAGTCCAAAATAATAGTTGCGTTTTGCAGAAAGCCAGGCTTCACCTTCCAGATGTCCAGACGTCCGGAGCTTCCACATAGTCAAGCCAACCCTTCCAGATTTTCATGATAATGATTACATCCAATTTTGGTATTCTTCAACATTTCCTAGATGTCCCCTTCGCATTTCAATTATCTCTTGCATCGCTGTCACATCTGCCAATCACTTTCCCTTTCCTTCCTACATTTGTGTATTTGTTCTGTCTCTCGAATGGATTGCCTCTATGGTACCTTCCAGACATCCGGAATCTGGGGTGTCCAACACCCCGGACGTCCAGACGTTTTTGGCCTGGCTTCACCTTCCAGATCTGCCTCGACGAAAACGGCTGTCTGGAATCCGGAAGAAATCGGGAAGGTGAAGCCTCGCTTTAAGTTCTCACGGCCCTTCATAGTTCATAGCAGTTAAAGTTTAAATCCTCCAAATGTATAAGGCAGGATTTATTTTTCTAATTAACTATAAACGATTCCAAGTGTTTTGGTTGGGGGAAGGGGCTCAAAATATACGATTGGTGGATGGTCAGCCAGGCTTATGAGTTATACCGGTTGGAAACAATACACAAGAAACACGGCAACACATGCGTAAAATTGGACGGTTTTCAAGAAGTGTCAACACCGTTTTAGACAAGGTTAAGGTAAAGGATTAGGGGGAATGGATTCTAGTAGGCCTATCAAATCCACTTTTGCTGGAGAGCGAAGCACCCGCAACATCTTCCAATGACTGTGGTGAAGACAAAATGAAACCGAGCGCCACCGGCGAATATTTAAAATCTACCATTTTTCTGTCTCAAATCGCCATTTCCCATGCAAATTTTGTCTTTTAATGTGTCCAAGCCTAAAATCTCTACTAAATGGTAGATTTTCCGGTAAATAAGAAACACTACGAATGAGGCAGCAGCAGAATTTTTGGGAATCATTATGATCAGATCGTCTTTTTTATCCCAAAGAAAAGAAAAGGTCACCTATGATATCATGGATCTGACCGCCTGTCTTTGTTCACAATATTAACGGAACAGAGTGAGACATTTTTTGTGAAAGTTGTTACATGACAGTGCTTCAACTTGACTCTTTCTGAAAACATGTAGCGGCCGTCCCGGAATAAAGTAGATAGTGTTCTGAACAGTAAAAAAAAATTAGTTTTTACGTCTAAAGACTTGCTTAATACGGGGTACTCCAGGTAGGCTAAAGAGTAACACTGGTTAGAAGCTACTGACGTGAAATACTTGTTAAAAAGTTCACAACTCCCGACACGGTACCGCCATATTTACGAGATAAAGCAAAGGGTCGTTCATAAGAAAGTTTTCAAAACCATCTGTTGTCAGGGAACCATTTTAGGTTCCAGACAGACGATCCCTAGGTCACCCAATGAAATACAAACTATCTCAACCCGATTGAAAGCTATCAGACGACTTATCTGAAAACCGTAGATAGAATTACATCTATTTAAAATACATTAGACACACATTTTAGTATTTAGGGTTACAAAAGCTGATTAATCCTGAAAATCATGAGATCATGACTGAACAGGACCAAAGGTTTGGATGGAACCCCGAAAGTTCAAATTTGATTCAGACAATTGGGTCTTGTCTTGGCCAGACTCATAGAACACTTTTACTATTAAAATTTAGAAATAGATTAAGGCCAAACAGCTAATCATATGAGAAAACCAAGTTCAGATATGGATTCAGCATGTGTGTTTACCCCTTTAAGTCATATCAATTTGACGAAGCAGATCGAAACTTCCTGCCTTATAGTTCTGCAAATTTTCCGGTTTTGGCGGAATTCCGGAACTACTTGTCCGGCCAAAAAATAAAGCTCAAAAATGAATTCATCATGTCTCCTTACCACTACATCCAACCTATAATCAACATCAGATTAAACTGGTATTACTTTAATAAGATATCTATAGTCGGTAGAAGTTTCAGTTATTTATTACAGGTTTGTTTCCTTCCCCGACGTTGACCAAGATGATTGACAGCCTGACGAGGACCCTTGCCAATAAGGGCCGAGATATCGCTTAGTAGCTGACGTATCCGTTGTAAACATTGTTTGAATAAATCAGATTAAACTTTTACTTCTAACAAATTTTCCGGTTTCAGCCGGATTCCGAGCGACCTATATATCCGGTGAGAAAATGATTGTCATACGCGAATTCAGCATGTCTACTTAACCGCAAAATCGAACATCTTATCAAATTTAAATGAAACTTTTGCTTTAAACGAATTTTCCGGTTTTGGCCGGATTCCGGCCGAACTAATTGTCCGGCGAGAAAATTTTCATATTCGGACTCAGCACGTTTCCTTGCCCCTAAATCAAAACTCCAATCAACTTCATATTAGACTTTTACTTCTCACAAATTTTCCGGTTTTCGCTGGATTCCGGGTGAACTATTTGTCCGGCGAGAAAATAAATTTTATATTCGGATTCTACTATTTCAGTAGGTTTAAAAAAATATTTTTTGTTTCCCTTAATTTCAAACCCCTCCCCCACCCTTAAGTATAGAGCTACATAGCCCATCTTCGATCTTGACCTAAAGAGTCCTGATGCCAAGTTTGATCAAAATATCTCAACCTCTTCGAGAGTTATCGTGCTAACAGACGGACGGACAACTTTTGCGATGTCATAGGTGTATCCCTCCACTTACGTTTTGGGATCCCCAAAAAATTAATGAGATTGAAAAAAAAACATGAGATCTCATGTGCAAACATGAGATCTCATGTGCAAACATGAGAAGCAGAAACACTGGTCCCGCCATCAGAGCCGAGGGGTCGCGCACTGGTGCCTCATGGTGTACAAGGTCCCTGCCTCACCTGCCCCATGTCTGCCTCAGGTGCCTCATGCCTACCTCACATGTCTCATCGCCCGTTCTGGTGACACGTTCAGGGATTTTTTAGGTGCCTCATGGTGTACAAGGTCCCTGCCTCATCCCTGTCTCACGTGCCTCACTCCTGCCTTACGTGCCTCATCGCCCGTTCTGGTGACACGTTTAGGGATTTTTGAAGTGCCTCATGGTGCACAAGGTCCCTTCCTCATGCCTGCCTCACGTGCCTCATTCCTGCCTCTGCCTCATGGTGTACACGGAATCGGCCAGTGCGCAACCCCTCGATCAGAGCATAGAAGTAAATAGAGGCAGCAGAGGTTCACGTAACGATTCTTGTTTTATTTCAGCCGCAAATAAGCTCCTCCCTTTTATTATTTTCGTTCCGCGACTGTTACGATCGTTACAATGTATTTAGATGGTCCCGAGCATCATAAATGATAATAACTATCGGTTCACCAGCAACTCCCAAGGGTGATGACATGTGTCAGTCGCGTTATTATTACTTTCGTTTCAGAGAGCGCTGTATAACCATCACAATACCGCGCTGGCCCCTCCTTTTATTATAATAACTTGCTGAAACGCGACCTGAGAAATACCTTGCAAACTGGTTGAAACAGATGTTAAAGAAAATGTTTGCGGTGGATCTACAATTTCGTGAAAGAAAAACCTGGCCAATTTCTACAGAAAGCTGGGCTGTGACCTGTAAGGTGGTCTGAAGGTGGTTTTCCACTGGTACACAGAAGGGTAGCCTACTAGAAAGAAGAATAAGGCTAGAGAACGGAAGGCAATGTATTCCTAATGGGAACAGGGGAACACAGACTAGGGGGACGTTTTCGCGTGGATGGCTGCAGAGCTGAAAGGGTGATACCGTCCACGCGAGAATCGATCGCGCATTCGAAAATGCCTGTTCAGCTGGGTGGGTGCATAATGGTCACCCCCAGCACAACCTGGACGCCCGGGTTCTCGGTGACTGGTTTATTTGAAGATGTATCGTTTAGTTTTTATGTTTTTTGTTACAAGTTGTTTACTGTGATTTTGTGTAAAATAAAGAATAACCTAACCTATGAGTGGGAAGGTTCAAACAGTATCCCCGTTCAGTTCAACGCTGCCCTCGGAGCGGTGTTGGACTGGAGAGGTCGATCGAGCTGGATGTCCCCTTCACCTGTTCATCCGTACACGCGAAAATTACAAAAAGATCGGCGGCATCCACCCGAAAACGTCCGTCGAGCTCGACGGGAGCCATCCACGCGAAAACGCCCCTAGCCTACAACAACTTTAGTACCGAAAAACGTTTCATCATAGTTTTTAATGAGAGTACAAAAACTTCGCAACGAACTCCGTTAAAAAAAACAATTCGGCTACGCAATCACACAGGCTATTCTCCCCCAAGTCGGCACTGGACGGATCGGATCAACGAGTTAGTCGGTCTCTTCTAGTCCAACTGCCCACACCCCGACTGTTGACGCGGTCGCGTTGCTAATTGCACCAGGTTCCTCCTGAAAAAAAAAATAATATATATACACTTAAAGTACAACTGAAAGCCTGTGCAACTCCATAAGTTCACTCCTTAATATAACTCCAAAATATTCTGGTTATTTCCTTTTCCATTGTCATAATACAATAATAAGAATAATATAATTGCACCAAAATGGCCTCCGCCTCTATAAATTATGCCATGTTACAGCACTATACAAATGCGCCCAGTTTTATGTGGACCTTCCTGACAGTGACGCAGATCCATCACGTAAGCTAATACACGGATCTTGTTGCTCGAATCAATTGCGTCTAGGCAAACGAGTTGTAAACGCTGTTGGAGACAGCCCCAGAATGGCGGGACTAGGGAAATAAAGAGAATTCGTCTTAAAAGTAAAATATTTGAAAGACCCGTCCTTTCTATAATGCTAAACTAGCACGTCCCAAACCTCCAGATGACAACTCACCAATTTTCACACTTAAGACGTATTCTTGCCGTTCCCCGAGGACCCCGAGCACTCCGCGGGGAATCGAAGGGAACGGCGAAAATAGAGGGAGTCGCTCCACGCGGACTCCGCGTACGGAAAACAACGAGAACACGGGGAATGCTTCCAAAATGGATTTTGTTCTAACAATAAATATGCAGTTGACGAAATCAGTCTGGATCCACTTTATTTTTGGTTTTCCTTATTCTATTTAACTAATTTTACATTGCACCAACACCAGCAAAAATTGATTCCCCTCTGAATCTGAAAGGGAGTCCTTTTTGATGATGGTGATGATAATCGGAGCATTCCCCGTCCGTGGGGACTCGCGAGAATACGGGGAGTGAGTCCCCGGGACAAACAAAAACGCGGGGACTCCTCAGTGGAGTCCTCGGGGAACGGCAAGAATACGCCTTTAATCTGTTTCACTATTTTCAATGCGTATCGCGCTCTCGACGATTGTTTACGCGAATCTTCGTCGTCAGAAGCACAGGTTATGTAAATTTTTCCCAGTTTTTGACAAAAGTCAAACTGTGCAGAGCCTAGTTTTAAAATATCCAACTATTATTACTGGAACATAAACGGTACAGTGCTAGGGGTGCTTTAAAGGCACAGAAAACTTGACTACGCAACTTTCGGCCATCAAACCGACCTGGGGGGCTCATATAAAGATACTTATTGTCGACAGGACCCCCTTTCTTTGTTATCTCGAACCCCATCCTTAGTGTTCCCAAAGCTAACCGGAAGACCCTTGCCCCTTATGCACTGTAATTTTGCACTTATGCACTGTAAAAAATCGCCTTTGGCCGTCTTGATTAACATATCGGGACAGAAGTCAAGAGGTCGCGAGTTCGATTCCTACTCCCGGCAGACAAACCTTTTGCTTTTTTTTTTGTTTAATAACTCAAAAGTCGAATTCTCGGAAACTGCCCGGAAACCGCAATGGTCGTAACGAGAATTTTTCTTACTCTCAATATCGACTCAGGGTACATTCTTGATATGTCATCGAGCTCCTCAAGTTAAGTTTGAGTCAAGTTTTCTGTTCCTTTAAGTGGATTAGCGTTGTAAAGCAGCTACACCGGTACCCAGGGGCGTCGCAAGTGCATTTTCGGTGGGGGGGTGCAGAACAAAAATTTTACCGAATCTTTCAAAAATTTTACCGATCCTAGAACTAAGAATTTGAGCTTTAAATTATGGAACAGAGACGATTACGTAGGAAGAGTAACAATAAAGGGCAGCATGAAAGACGATAAGCCAACTATTAGGCAGCGTTCTGGCGAAGGCCACATGGAAAATATACTGCCGGGCGTGATTGCAGTAACAGCTTCTACCTCTTATAGCCAATAGAAAGTTAAATCGAGCGCCGCAGGCGAAAATTTTCGAAATCATTTTTTTTCTGTAGGCTAAAACTAACTACTTCTCTTTCAAATTCTACCATTTACCGTTGATTAAACACCGAGACTCCAAGAAGTTCCCGAAACCGGATGGAGCGACGTTCCGGCAGCAGCAGTAACTGTAGTCTAGTCAATATACTACCCATAATCACATAAAGTGAGCGCCGCAGGCGAAATTTTTTTTGCTTTTAATTTTAATCTTAATTTCCATCCAAATTCTAGCTTTTAATGTTTCGAAATCTCAATCCTAAAACTGGCTTGAAACCCCGTCTAATGACGCGACGTTACACAAAACAGAGAATATTACGAAAAGTGCTGCAGGCGGATTTTCTAAATATTTATGAATAGATATTCTTTTTGGAATCCAAAATAAAAGTAAGGACTAACTATCGATGATTTGTCTGCGACCAGTGCTTCACTCGACGTCTTCTGAGTTTCAAGGTTCGTGGTAACTTCCGAATCCTGGCAATTATAACGAATAAATTACCGAATTCCACTTATTATACCGAATAAATTTAGGCCGATAGCATGTTCGGGATTCTGTATAACTAGCGTATCCCGGTTATTATACCGAATTGTTTTGGTATCGAAAGACTACCGAACAATATTCATATTCGGTATACTTGCGTCGAAACTGGAACAAATTCAGTATTCGTGGTTAACTTCCTAATCCTGGAAATTATACTGAATAAACTACCGAATCCTAATCATGATACCGAATAATTTTGAACCAATAGCTTATCGGGGTTCTGTGTAACTACGGAATCTCCATAAACATACCGAATAGTTCCGGCATCGAAAAATTACCAAATGATTTCAGTAAGTTATCTCACCAAATTCGTGATAACTACCGAATACTGGCAAATATACCAAATCCCGATCATTATACCGAAGAGATTTGCACAGATTACCTATTTATTATTCTATATTACCTATTTATTATTCTATATAACTACCGAATCCCCGTAAATATATCGAACAGTTCTGCTATCGAAAAAATACCGAAAAATTCTAGTAAAATTTTACCGAATCTCATAAAGGTGGGGGGGTGCTGCACCCCCCGCACCCCCCCCCCCCCCCCCTTGCGACGCCCCTGCCGGTACCAACAATGAGCAACTGCAGCTGCCTATCCAAGGCTTGGCAAGGGGGCAGAGCTTGTGGATTCGGAATCTAGACTCGTCTCGAGACGTTCTCGCGACACCATTTTTCAAGGACTTGTCTTTCACGGAGCTGTCCGTCCGCCAGAGCTGTCGACTTGGACTTGTTTCGAAACGCCTTTACCAAGGACTCGGACTTGTCTCGGACCCCGATCTACTGGACTCGCAGCAGCTCTGCAAGGGGGCATGATGAAAAAGGTGATAACACGAGGAGGAGAGTGGGAGCACGGTGAGGTGTAGCCTTATGTCCTTGCAAGCACAATGGGCTCAGGTGCCCAGTGTTGCCACTTTTCTCTGACGAAATCTGTGACTTTTAGCCGCAAAAACTTGTGACATTCTGACGCCTACGAAACTGAATCCTTTTACCAGCCATTACCGAAAAATCTCGCTTAACCTATCTTCATAATTATATGCCTCAGCCTTTTTGTTTCCGAAACCGGTCGCCAAATTATGGCTTAACTTTGTCGAAGAAGCAAAAATCTGTGACAAACCGCAGAATTCTACAGCCAGTGGCAACACTGCAAATGCCCAATTGTCGGTCGGTTGAACTGTTACCTTCACTCTACCTTGGGCGCAGAGTCAACGGAGCCGAACGACCGTGGCCGTGATGGCGACTTTGTATCCGGAATCCGGTTCCACAGCTGCTCTTCGGCGGACCCGAAAATGACGAAAAACGTATTGGCCGAAAAATATATTCCAGCAGAAATGAAAAAGACTATGCGCCATTGCTCCACGGACCCCTGAAATAAAATTTCATCATTAACAGCCAGAAGAGATCGTTCGAAGGGAAACGAAAGAAATATCAGTTAAAGTTTAACTGAAAAGCCAACTTATTTTTGTATCATTTAACAAAATGCACTGCACTTTTGGATTGTGTTAATGGATTTTTTTTTCCACTGTTTGCTCTAGAATGACGTTCAGAACGAAATGCACTGCACTTTTGGATTGTGTTAATGGATTTTTGTTTCCACTGTTTGCTCTAGAATGACGTTCAGAATATCCACGGTCGTCCTCACAACGCAAATTCTACTACGACGCAGAAAAATTGAATCTTAATACATACACGGCGTTTCGGTGGCCAATGGTCAGCTTACGGAAGGTAGCTCACTGCGTGAACACTTATGTTTCGTAAATCGTTTTCGTCGAGCACACAGCAGGTACAAGCGCACAGAGGATACAAATCAGACACGGAAATCCCACTACTTGAAAATCAATTACTCGTGAATAGTGGAGCAACGAAGTAACGCTTTTTCGCAGAGTTTTCAAGCTTCTCTAAGTGAATAAGTCATAGATAACTCAGACCTAAGACCTTTTCAATTAAACTTTAACCGCACCTCAGACCATTACCACACCGCAACAGATTATATGACTCCTTTGATTTCCTTCTAAACTGAAGAAACCACATTTATATAATTTTGGTAAACAAACAGGGCAATGGTCAATACATTTTGTTTTCTAGTCGGTTCTTGTGTAATCTTCGATTAAGAATACTCTATTTCAATGGTTCCTCAACCTTTCCCGTACCGCGTACCCCTAAACAAGGATAGAAAAGGTCGGGTCCCCCATTTTCAGAACGTGAAAAAGGCGATATTTATGTCATAAATGAAAAGGCATACACGTGTAGAAATATTTACAAAATCAATGGACATTTGAGGCTGCGTTGTAGCAAAAGTTTTTCAAATCTCGTGCTCGATGCCATTAACGGCAATATTTTTTACAGTCATCACATTTTTACCGGAGCTTGACATCACGTTTCCACTAAATGGATTTTGAATCCAGTCATAAGTTCTACCCTGTCACTGCAAACTGATAAATAATAGGCATACGAATAGATTTTTTCATGCTGTCCTCGGTACTGGAAGTTTTTGCAAAACAGATAGTCAGAATCTCGATAATGGACAAATAATCTGAGCTTCATGTGACACATCCCGCAAATCCGTGCTTTCATCAATCTACATGCAGACATTTTCGTTAATTTTGTTCTAGACCTGAACGACAATATTACTTGCAATGCCTTCGCTTCTTTTTTAACAATATTGTTTGACACAGGAATAGATTTTACAGCAGTCGGCTAGCTGTTCTGGAATAAATATTATTAAGAATTTCACTAGGGCTTGCAAACACAGGCGTCACGCATGGGCTGGGGACACCCCTCCCCCTAAATAAAGTAAAGTAAAGGTAAAGATAAAGTATATTTATAACCCACAAAATGTTTTAAAACAAAAGAGAGTGGACGTAGAGAATAACATATTGATGTGTGATAGTTGTTCGTTTGTTTTTTCTTTGCAATGGTTTAGGCTAGAATTGTATTAATAATTTTTACAAACCCATCAGAATTAGTGAAGCGTCGTTTTTTATGCCACTGGCATGTCTGATGCTTTTAAGAAACACCAGGTTTCTTACATTACATTCTTACGTTACTTACGTTACCTTACATACGAAACATAAAATAGGCTTCCAACTATCAATCAAAAAAGTCTAATCAGTCGGTGATGCGGCAACACACGTAGACTAAATTTCTGACGGAAGTCGGTGTGCAATTCTTGCAGTCGTGACAAACTCTCAGTAGCTCCGTAAGATTTAATGATCTTATAATTACTATGGGACCGGGGCAGATACAGAAGAAACTTTGAGTAATGGAAATAATGTATCCTTATTCTGGATAGATCCCGTTTATCGAAAATATCAAACAGACCAACCGAGAAAAGCAGGTGGTCAACCGAGAAAAGCAAGTAGTAAAGCTAAGTGGTCGGCTAGTCGCCGTCATTGCGGCCAGTGGCGCAATTTTTCGTAAAAACAGTTATTTTTTTCGAAGAGTAGGTAAAAGTTACCAGCCACTCGGTAAAAATATCTTGCCCCAAAAAAGCTTTTTAGCTAGCGATGCCTCTGTTGGTAATATTAGGCTTTCGGCAATCAAAAACGAGTGAGGTGATATTTAAAAAAAAATACAGATTAAACAGATGTTGGTACCTTAGCGTACCCCTTGCAAGGGTGTCGCGTACCCCTTTCACCGGTTGGGAACCACTGCTGTAATTAACAGACCTTTGGAAAATAAGTCCATAATCGAAGATTACACTAGTCGGGGGGGGGGGGGGGGTTAATTAAAAGCTGTGCATTTCTAGTGTCATAATTGTGGTGCTCCTGATTCATAGAAAAATAATCATGGAAGTAATAAGGGCATATATGGTTCATGCTTTGAAACACAAAAATTGATGCCTGGTAATCACGAATCTGACCAACGTTCAGAACATTACACCGGGAAAAGCTTGCAATGGTTTTAGATTCAACCTTCTTTTTTATGTTCGCAATCAAACGAATGCTTTTATTTTGCAAAATCTGGATCCTTTTATAATTAGAAAAAA
This sequence comes from Branchinecta lynchi, assembly GCA_023053575.1. Lineage (NCBI taxonomy): Eukaryota > Metazoa > Arthropoda > Branchiopoda > Anostraca > Branchinectidae > Branchinecta > Branchinecta lynchi. Next base: position 11,631,230 of record JAKZAP010000021.1, on the reverse strand, counting down.
AAACTGCTAGCCCAATGAACACGAGGGGGGGGGGGGATAACTTTGAAATAAAGGCGCTTACACTCACCTCGTTAGTTACAAGGAATCCAACAACATACGGTGCCAAAAATCCACAAATATTAGCAAAACAGTTGGTGATGCCCATGAGTATTCCAGCATAATTGGAGGCCAAGTCGATATGGTTCACCTAAAAATGACGCAATGAAAATTCGTACGCGCGGTGTACACTCGGAAAAGTTTCTCCGGGTAAGGGTTAAAGTTAACTGCAGTATTTGCTACTGGAATTAATCTTATCTTCACTGGCAGGACCGTATCCAGGAATTGATTTCGGGGGGCGGGGGGGACTTTCGGGGGGGGGGGGGGGGAGGTTGCCTGCTGGTCGGACAAAAAAGGACAAAAAACACATAGATGAGAGGAAAAGCCTATACAAATTATGATTTTTGTATGTTTCGGGGAGGGTTTCAACCCCCTAACCCCTGGATACGGCCTTGTCCACTGGGATAAGACTAATCTTAATTAGAGATAATGTTATCACATCATAAACAAGAATAATCCCATTGCCAAATACTGCAAGATTTTTTTTGTTGCAGTGTAGTGAAAGCACTATCTAAAAATCTCTAGGCGTAGATGACTTAATCGAGTTGCCCACCACCTGCACTAACTCCCAAAGACGTCTAGAACGGTTTATAAATGTAAATATACATATATATTCTGCATCATTAGTTTAATCGAATTTTCCTATTTCTTTCATGACGTCATGAAAACGTCACGGGCCGAAGATAATCGGCTAAAGTTTAGTCAATACCGCAGACAGACAGTAAAGTAAACAAGAGCTACGAGCTCATATGGCACTTATTACGAGTAGGCACGGCTCGGTTATGTCAATGATGTATCTAGTGTTTGCTAGGTGTCTTCCCACCAAGTTTCATCTCGATCTCTCCCCTCATAGCGTTTTCCAACATTCCCTCCAGCTCCCCCAAAAGTCACCGGATCCGGTCCGGATTTTAAGTGGGTCGTCTGAGGCATGAGGTCTTTCGAAATATCAAGTTTCATCGAGATCCGGTCACTCGTTCAAAAGTTATAAATACCTCAAGATTCCGGATTCCCCCTCCCTCCACTCCCCCCACAGTGCCCGAATCGGCTCGGTCATGTCAATGATGTATCTAGTGTTTGCTAGGTGTCTTCCCACCAAGTTTCATCTCGATCCCCCACTCACAGCGTTTTCCAAGATTTCCGGTTACCCCCTCCAGCTCCCCCCAAAAGTCACCGGATCCGGTCCGGATTTTTAGTGGGTCGTCTGAGGCATTAGGTCTTTCCAAATATCAAGTTTCATCGATATCGGATCGCCCGTTCAAAAGTTATAAGTACCTCAGGATTCCGGATTCCCCCTCCCTCCACTCCCCCCACAGTGCCCGAATCGGCTCGGTTATGTCAATGATGTATCTAGTGTTTGCTAGGTGTCTTCCCACCAAGTTTCATCTCGATCCCTCCACTCATAGCGTTTCCCAAGATTTCCGGTTGCCCCCTCCAGCTCCCCCAAAAAGTCACCGGATCAGGTCCGGATTTTAAGTGGGTCATCTGAGGCATGAGGTCATTCCAAATATCAAGTTCCATCGAGATCCGATCACCCGTTCAAAAGTTATAAACAACTCAAGATTCCGGATTCCCCCTCCCTCCACTCCCCCCACAGTGCCCGAATCGGCTCGGTTATGTCAATGATGTATCTAGTGTTTGCTAGGTGTCTTCCCACCAAGTTTCATCTCGATCCCCCCACTCATAGCGTTTCCCTAGATTTCCGGTTGCCCCCTCCAGACCCCCCCCCCCAAAAAGTCACTGGATCTGGTCCGGATTTTAAGTGGGTTGTCTGAGGCATGAGGTCTTTCCAAATATCAAGTTTCGTCGAGATCCGATCACCCGTTCAAAAGTTGAAAATACCTCAAGATTCCGGATTCCCCCTCCCTCCACTCGCCCCACGGTGCTCGGATGGGGGAAGTGACTATTTTCAACTTAATCATTTGGGGCCCCTGACACGCCTGCTAAGTTTTATCGTCCTAGCTTATGTGGAAGTGCCCGAACTAGAAAACCTGGACAGACCGACGGACGGACAGAAACTGCGATCGCTATATGGCACTTGGCCGAAGGGCAAGCGCCATAAAAACAAACAGGCACATTGATACGTTTGTGCAGTCTTTCACTGACATGTACAACAAAATGCAAGTGCAATAATGACCGCAAATATTTGTACTGCCATTTGCGCCGTCATTTGTTAAAGCACACCTCGCACTATCTACTATTTATGTTCCAGGATTTAGAACTATTTGAATAATATGAAACGAGGCTCTGCTTTTAACAAATGATTCACGACTTTGGCTGTTTTAAGCCTTTTCCCAGGCCCATTGAATTCTTGCAAAAACTAGGAAAATGGAGATAACCGGTTTTATGCATCAATAGCATCATACGCGAAAACTCGTCGGGAGCATAATATGCATGGAAAATAGTGAATCGCTGACAGTGCAAAGACTAGTGAGGTGCAGCTACGACTATAGAATATGACATATGAAATCTACTCTCTGGATTAAAAATTAATGAATGCAATTGGTGAAGTAGGTTACATTGCAATTATAGGTACGATGGGCCCTTCAACCTTTGAGTGTAATAACGGAAGTCAAAAGACAACCAATTTAGCAAATTATCATGTTTTTTTCTAAATAAATCTTACTCACTTATTCAACAAATGTTGGAGGCTTCGTGCCTTCCACCTAAACTTGTCTTTCTTTTGTTTTTGTTTTGCATTTAGTTGTACTTGTAATGTAGCGTCCACCGCTGGCCATCTTTTTGAAAGACAAATAAAATAAGTCAATGAAGAGACCTTGTCTTCTCCTTCTCCAGACCCTGGGCGCCTGAACAAGCAGATATCCGTCCGGGCTCGAGAAATTCGTAAGAAATTCCTGAACAAGCAGCTTCGTGCTAGGAAGTCTACGTGTAGCGGCCAATTCCAAATACGCTAAGAAACCTAGTCTAGTATATCTTTCCTTAAAGCACACCTCTTACTAGAAATGATCTTTCCACGACGAAATGGCACAGAAATATCATTTTCCCCAAATACAATGACTTTCCACGTGAAATTAGTTATCTTCTTGTTGCGCTTGTCGACTTTACCCAGCCTCCCCTCCCAATTCAAGTAGAGGACCCTTGCCAAGAAGAGCCGAAATATAGCTCTAACAAAATTCAGCTGACGTGTCCGTTTTGCGCTATCAAATATGATTCGCAGTCAGCTTGGGCTGAAGGAATATAAGATAAAAACAGAGAAATTTGGATGGTCGCGTAACCCTGTCCTTCAAAAAGCATGCGCTGATTCGAAGTTTTGGCTGCGTGTATGGCACGAATGTGATCGGCCGAGAACGGGCCAGTTAAATGCTGTGCGGATCCATGCTAAGCGTAAATTTTGTAGAGTTTTACGAGAGCATTTGGTTCAAAGTAGAGTTGATAGTGCGAAAAAGATCGAAAAAAATCCTGATTTGCTGTGGAAATTGCGTCCTGAGCCGACATCTGTTGCTGCTGCAGACGGAATACCTGTTTCCGAATGGTTCGCCCATTTCTCAGATAAGTTGAAAGCACCAAATTCTTGCGTGTCTGAGCATTTTAATCGGCAAATAGAGTCCGCTCTCGGGTCTTTGCCTAAATCTGGTTCAGTTGTTGTGTCACCGAATAATATTCTTCACATTATTCGAAAGTTAAAGAAGAGGTATTCTAGTGGGATTGATGGTATTTGTGCCCGCCATTTGGAACTTGGTAGTCAACTGATGATCAATCACTTATCTTTGCTTTTCCAGATGGTTTTTAGTGTGGGCGTGGTTCCGGATAACTTTTGTACTGGAGTAATTACACCGATTTTAAAGAAGGGCAAGCCAATTTCTAAGTGTTCTTCTTATCGTCCGATTACTGTATCTAGTGTGTTGTCCAAAATACTTGAGCTTCTTATTATTGATAATATTGTAACCGTTTGTAAGATGCCTCCATACCAGTTCGGTTTTCGGCGAGGTCTGGGTTGTTTCCAGGCCCTGAAATCGCTTTCTTCTATATTGAAAGATTCTGGTAAAACATGCGAGTTTTTAGCTATTGGTGCGTACGATGTGAGCAATGCTTTTGGGTCTTTAATCCATTCACAGGCTATGTTAGAGTTGATAAACCGGGGGGTTATGTCGGATATTATTGTACCACTTTATTATATGTATCGTCATCTGAAAGTCCGTTTAAAGATTGGGAATGCATTGGTTGAAGAGGATATTGAAGTATGTCTTGGAATTAAGCAAGGGGCCATTACTTCGCCAATTATTTATAATAATGCTGCTTTAAGTGCGCAAACTAAAATTCCAACTTCGTGTATTGTGAAGGGAGTTGATGTTTCTGTTTTGTGTTATGCTGACGACTTATTGAACTTGAGTCGATCGATTCTAAGTCTTGAATTGAATTATCCAATAATTGAAAAGAATTACAAATGTATAGGTCTGGCCTTGAATGCTCTGAAGTCACAAGTATTACTTTTTAACTGTCCGCCCCAGTTTTCTCCCGAGTTTGTGAACCTTGGTGGTACTGATTTAAAACCTACGAGCGAGCTGTTGTACCTTGGCCTACCAATTGGCCCGTCACTGCCCGCAACGCGTAAGCTCATTATCGCTCGTACTGAGAGGAAACTCCGCGGAGCTTATGCGTCACTTGTTCCATCGCAAGTGAATATGCCAAAAAAAACTCCTTGCAAGGTTGTACAACGCTGTGGCTCTGCCTCATTTACTGTTTGTGGCTCCATTCTGGGATCTCCTAACCACCTCTGATAAGAAAGAGATGAGAAAGCTATATTTTAAATTTGCTAAATATCTTGTTCAAGTTCCCAGTTGGTCCCGCAACCGGTATTTGATGCAGAGGTACTCTGTCGCTGATCCCATTCTATGCGTTGATAAACTGGTCGAGAATCTCTCGTATAAAGATGTTGAACACCCCTGGATGGGTATTCTTTTTTGATAAATTTCCTTTGGTTCTGTGATTTTGTATCTACGTTAATGTTGTTGTTGTATTTTTGTAATTGTTGTTTTTCTTTTCTTCTCACATACTCCATCTTTTCTTTCCGTTGTGTTGTTGATGGGTAATAAAATACTTCATTCATTCATTCATTTATTACCTGGAAGCCTGAGTAGCATGAGCCGTTGGCTCCGACTGCAAGGGTAAGTAGGATGATCGTCAGGGTCGTATTGCAGCCAGAATACGCAGCTCCGATTAGTGCTATGGCGGGTATATAGCTCCCTAGAAGAAGAAACATATCAGAAATACTAAAACCTCCAAGCATGGTGATTTCCTCGTCCTACCACAGCTGCACTAAGATGTCCCGATCGCAATTCGACTCCATGTCTTTCGACCCGGATTCAGACTGGATGACAAAGAGTCTCGAACCTATTTGGCTGTTTTTCTTTAGCGACACGAGGGACTTCCCAACGAATCCGGTTTAGCTGTTATTATTTCTAATCACAACAAATGGCTCAATTGACCGTAGATTCGAATCCGCAAACGCAAAACCGGTTTTGAATTCTTGTCTTTCAAGCCGGATTCGGACTCAAAACGAAATCTCGACTCAGTCGTTTGTTTTCACATTTTTGCCAAAAATGGAATTTGTAAAGAAACCCCAAAACCACCGTAATAATTCGATTCGTTTCACTTATAACCATCTTCAGAAAAGATATTTAAAACGCCAGCCTATTTCTTTGCCATTTGCAACCGAATGCATGACGTCTAATCTCAAGACACACGATCAGGGTCGGGCGCTCCCGAACTGGAATTCCTGCCCGGATTTTCACCACTATCATTACTTCCATACGGAAAAGTTGAAATTTTTTCAACTTTATGATGAAAGCGATGAAAATCCGACCGAGAAATCCTCATCATATGTTCGCACTTTGAATGACAGTCGATATGGATTCGGAGTCACAAGTCCGGATTCACATCGTCAAAAAATTACCGCAGAATACCTAATTGACCCTATTCCGGTTCAGCACTTCCAAGCGGACTAGTTTCTGTTAATCCCCCTATGCCTCACTGTCAGCACTTGGATCAGACATGGTAAAAATAGATCCACAGGTTATTGAGTGGAAAACCTGTCATCTGTGTCTCAGGTAATCGAGATTTTACATATATCTCAGCGGCAGAAAGTGAAAGTGACCCACTACCCTATGGATCCGACTTTTTACTATGTCTACACAAGTGTTGGTTATGAGGCAATGGTGGACTAATAGAAACTAGTCCACTTGGAGTGCTGCAAAACGACATTGGACATTGCAAAAGGAACTGATGCAAGTTGGAAATATGTGGACGATTTATCTTTGGTTGAAGTTGTTGGTCGAAATTTAAAAAGTAACGCAGTGACTATTCTTCAATATATAGCCGACGAGGCCCTAACTGCTAATATGGTTGTAAATACAGATAAGTCATCAATTGTAAGTTTTTCCTTTTTAAAAAGTAGCCCAGAATTTTTCCCCGTCCCTGAAAATGGTTTAATTGTTGAACAAATTACCCTTCTTGGAGTTACGCTCTCTTCGGATTTAACTTAGAAGAAGAATAAAAAAATTTAATAAAAAAGGAAATTCATCCATGTCAATAGTTAAAACCCTGACTAAATTTGGGGTTCCAGAAAAGGTATTGATTAATCTATTTTGTATGTTTGTCCGAAGTCTACTTGAATATTCGTGTCCGGTTTGGCACTATGCTCTGACAAAAGAGGACACAAATTCCATTGATAGTGTACAGAAACGTGCTCTCAGAATTATATACAGAGGACCTAAAATGCCTTATTGTTTTCTTTTAAATCATTTTAAACTTGAGACCCTCCATCATAGACGGGAGAGGCTGTGCAGACATTTTGGTATGAAGTCCCTACAGAACCCCTCCTTCCGCTCCCTTCTACCGCCTCTCTTCTAACCTCAACGTTTGCGTCCGCAAAGAGCGTGTGCGGAGCGAATACCCAAGCTAGAACCCCGCTACTACCGTAGGGAGCGGTACCGTAATAGTTTTATCCCTAAATTTGTACATATTTTCAACAAAGAGGTTTAGTCATTCTTGTGTGTGCTAACTTCTATGTTTTTATGTTAGGCCATATTCGGTTTGAATTATTTATGTTGATATTATGACAGACATTATTGATTTGCCTTCATGTATACTGACGTATTCAACACGCCATTTGGCCCCAAGCCACGATATGTGTTTATATTTGAAATAAACTGAAACTGAAACTGAGTGCTGAACTGTCATAAGGCCAATTGCTCCCCACACAAGTAGATTTCTGCAGGAAGCGGGGATAGGACCTTTAGATCCCTTCTGACCTATTCTTCCTTCCAAAATAGAACGACGTCCATTCCCAATGACTTGTTTGAAGCCACCAAATACCCTTTATAATCAACTGCAAACACCTTTCACGGAAACTAGGCAGTCTCGCCGTATCGACAAACTTAATCGAAACCGCACACAAAGGGTGTATCGTTTCTCAATGCAGCGTTTACAAGTACCGTACAGGAAAACTTCAAAAGAATCCGATCTTGGTGATAAGATTATAGGTGCGCTTTTATGGCACTTGCCCTTCGGCCAAGTGCCATATAGCGATAGCAATTTCTGTCCGTCCGTCGGTCTGTCGGTCTGTCCAGGATTATTCAAACAATGTTTACAACGGATACGTCAGCTACTATTCTTCATCAGCGATATTTCGGCCCTTCTTGGCAAGGGTCCTCGTCAGGCTGTCAATCCTCTGGTTCAACTTCGGGGAAGGAAACAAACCTGATTACAGGTGTGTTTCCTGCTGACGTATCCGTTGTAAACATTGTTTGAATAAATGTTTCAAAGTCAGCTTGGGCTCAAAGAATATCTGTCCAGGTTTTGCTAGATTGGGCACTTCCACATAAGCTAGGACGATGAAACTTGGCAGGCATATCAGGGACCCCAAAAGATTAAGTTGGAAATAGTCACTTCACCGATCTGAGCATCGTGGGGGAGTGGAGAGAAGGGGAATCCGGAAACTAGAGGTATTTATAACTTTTGAACGGGTGATCGGAACTGGAGGGGGGGGGGGGCGAAAATCTTGGAAAACCCTTAGAGTAGAAGGATCGGGATGAAACTTGGTGGTTAGAACAGCCACAAGTCCTAGATACATTGTTGACATAACCGGACTGGATTCGAGCACGGTGGGGGGTCGAGGGGGGGGGGGGCGGAATTCCGGTGATCCCGCTAGATCGTACTTCCGGATGTGCTAGGACAATGAAACTTGGCAGGCTTACCAGGGACCTTGAATGATTAAGCTGGAAATAGTCACTTCCCCGATCCGAGCATCGTGGGGGGAGTGGAGTGAGGGAGAATCCGGAATCTTGCGGTATTTATAACTTTCGAACGGTTGGTCGGATAGCAACAAACTTGGATATTTGGAGAGACCTTGTGCCCCAGGCGACCCACTTAAAATCCGGACCAGATCCGGTGACTTTGGGGGGGGGGAGGGTGGAGCTGGAGGGGAAAACCGGAAATCTTGGGAAACGCTTAGAGTGGAGGGATTGGGACGAAACTGGGAAGAACTTGCTCAATTCTTAGAGACATTGTTGACATAACCGGGCCGGATTGAGGCACTGTGGGGGGAGTTGGGGGGGGGGGGATTCGGTGATTCCGCGGGTTTGGTACTAGGACGATGAAATTTGGTAGGCATATCCGGGACTCGAAGAGACTGCCTTGAGAATAGTTGTTTCCCCGATCCTACCATCGTGGGGGCGTGGAGGGATGGGGAATCCAGAACACGCCTAACTTTTGAACGGGTGATCGAAGAGCAATCGTCTCAGATGTTCCACGCGAAGTCCGGACCGGATCCGATGCTTGTGGGGAGAGTTGGAGGGGGCCACAGGAAATCTCGCGAAACGCTTAGAGTCGAGGGATCGGGGATAGAATTAGGTAGGAAAAACAAGCATAAGCCTTGTAGACACGTTCTTGACAGAACCAGCTCTTACCGGGGCTCTTTGGGGGAAGTTGGAGGAGGTTTGCGGGAATTCCAGTGATCGCGAGTTATGACAATTCCAGATGTCCCAACAACGATAAGACTTGGCGGGCATATCACTGACCCGACCAAATAGACTTAAGAACCCGACATGATGCCCTAAGAAAACTTCCGTTCCTGGATCCGACCGTTTAGGGAATCCGGAAATTACTGACTTCCCTAGGTTGCGAACAGGTGGTCCGATTCGAGTGAAACTTTATGGGTGATAAGATCTGATGACCTAGATATGCAAGACAGCTATATATCCTAATTCTTGGTCCGAACCTAGGGAGGTTGAAGGTGGTATTTTGTGACATTCTCATCTACTTTCTTGCATCACCTACTCGTAACAAGTGCCATATGAGCTCCTAGCTCTTGTTTTTTTTTTATGTAGTTTCGTTTTAGTTTCACTGTAGTTTGACGCAATTTTTTTTCAGTTATGAAAGCACATATGTGTACCATTTTATTTGTGCATTCCGCATACTGTACTTTATAACTGAAACAAAAGTATGACAAACTACAGTGAAACTACAACGAAACTACATAAAAAAAAAACGCACCTTATGTTTACATGCAGAGGGAAAAAATAAATTCTTCAAACAAGAAATCTGACATAAATTCACTAGCCAATAAACAAGAGCTGGACGCTCATATGGCACTTGCAAGGCTGGGTTAGATGGAAGTGATGGTCAAAAGTATTTGTATGGCACTTGCCCTTCGGCCAAGTGCCATATAGCGATTGTAATTTCTGTCCGTCAGTCAGTCTGTCGGTCCCGGTTTTGCTAGTTCGGGCACTTCCAGATAAGCTAGGACGATGAAACTTGGCAGGCATATCAGGGACCGGACCAGATCAACTTACAATTAATCATTTCCCCAATCCGACTTTCCCCGGATCCGGGAGTCCGGAAACTATAAAGCAAAAGTAGAGTGAAACGTAGCGAAAAGAGCGCTGCCCGATTGCGTGAGTGAACCAGGAACCTCTGAGTTGTAAAGCAAACGCTCTACCAACTGAGCCAAGACTGAGAGAGCGAATGCGGGACAATACACAAAGTGGATAATCTAAACAAATTACATTAAGTTAGGATAATGGAACTTGTCAGGAATATTGGATGTATTAGGGAGCGAATGCGGGAGTATATATTGTTAAAAGATTGACGACCTGATTAACCTGGACATAGTCAAGAAACATAAATAATAGTTTGGGCACCTCCACGCAAGCTAGGACGATGAAACTTCGCAGGCATATCAGGGACCCGACCAGACTAAGTTGGAAATAGTCACTTGCCCGATCCAACCATCGTTGGGGAGGGGGCGGAATCCGGAAAATAGGGACATCCATAACTTTCGAACGGGTGATCGGATCTTAATGAAACTTGATATCTGGAAAGATCTCGTGTCTCAGATGTCTCATTTCAAGTCCGGACCGGATCCGATGAATCTTGAGGGTGATCTCTTGAGGGGAGTGGAGGGACGGGGAATCCGGAAAATTAGGAAAAATTATATATTTTTAGCTTACGAACGGGTCATCGGATCTTAACGAAACTTGATATATGGAAGGACCTCTTGTCTCAGACGCCGGTGACATTGGGGGGAGTTGGCTTAGGGGAAACCGGAAATCTTGAAAAAGGCTTAGAGTGGAGAGATTCGGATGAAACATGGTAGAAAGAACAAGGACAAGTCCTAGATACCTGACTGACATAACCGGAACAGATCCGCTCACTTTGAGGGAGTTGGGGGGGGGGGGTCCTAATTTCTAGTGATCCCGCGAGTTCGATGCTTCCTGATGTGCTAGGACAATGAAAATTGGCAAGCATGTCAAGGACCCTACCAGATTAAATAGGAAATAGTCACTTCCCCGATCCGACCATCTGGGGGGGGGGTGGAGGGACGGGGAAGCCAAAATTGGGGTATTTTTAACTTGCGAACGGTTGGTCGGATCTTGATGAAAGTTGATATTTAGGGTGACCTCGTGTCTCAGACGTCCCACTTTAAATCCGGACCGGATCCGATGACACTGGGGGGGGGGAGCTGGTGGAGGGAACCGGAAATCTTGACAAACGCTTAGAGTAGAGGGATCGGGATGAAACTTGGTGGGAAGAAAAGTACAAGTCCTAGATACGTCATTGACATAACTGGACCGGATCCGGACACTGTGGGGGAGTTAGGGGGGGGGCGGACTTCTAGTGATCCCGCGAGTCCGGCGTACTTCTTGATGTGCTATGATGATGAAACTTTGCAGGTATGTAAGGGATCCGATCAGATTGACTTGAGAATAGTCGTTTCTCCGATCCGACCATCGTGGGGGGAGTGGATGGATGGGGAGTCCGGAATCTAGTGGCATGCATAACTTTTGAACGGGTGATCGGATTTAAATGAAACTTGTCAGTTCGAAAGAGCTATCGCCTCAGATGTTCGGTGTCAAGTCTGGATCAGGTCCGATACCTGCGGGGGATGGGGGGGGGGAACTAAAAAAACGCTTAAAGCAAAGGGATTGGGACGGAACTTAATTGGGAGAACATGCATTAGGCCTATATACGAAACTGACGGAGCCAGATGGTTTCGGGGCTCTGGGGGGGGGGGGGGGTCCTATAATTCCGGTAGTCGCGAGTTAGAATAGTTCCAGATGTACTAAGCGAATGAAACCTTGCAGGCAGCATCTTGGGGGGAGCGAGGGAAGGGAAATATGGAAACTGCTGCAAACTGCGAACGAGTGGTCTGATTCGAGTGAAACTTAATGGGTGATAAGAATCTATGAACTCGACATGTAAGACATGCGTTAGAACTGTATGCGACCATGGTTGGGGGAGTTGGGGTTGGAAAATTTTGACATGCACAAAAACCAAACGGTTGGACCGAATGAGATGCAAGTTCGACAGTGCCAAGCTTGTGCGGCCTAGATTTGTTATTTCGTTTTAAGGACGGATTCAGTCAAGGTAGGGGGGGGGGGGGTCCGTTTTTGCCGGCTAAAATTGATTTTTACCATACCTGCGGTTTTAATCGGCTTTTATTAATAAAAACCGATTTTTGCCGGCTAAAACTGGCTAAAATCAAACCGCACTGATCTTTTCTACGTATCAATCTTTACTGTTGTTTGTTCATTGTTTTCCGACTATTTTTCAACCGGGGTTGATTCCCGGACTAATTAGCTCGCCTACTCCAATCCAGAAAACCGGTTTGGGATTGACACGAGTGAGTCATCAGGTCACGTTGCTTCCTGCGATTTATTTATACCGGGAGTTCGTACCGTATTATATTAAAGCGAGGAGGCTATTACAAACTGCGGAGGCGATTTGTTGTACATGTCGATACGATACGCGGATAGTAAATAGGCTTCAGAGGTCCAACGGTGTGTGGGGGGGGGGGGGGTACCGGAATTTTCCAAAAATGATCAGATTTGAGTGAAACTTGATAGATGGTATAAAAGCAGATGCTTTTTAGACGATCCATTTTTGAGTCCGAACCAGATTCGACCACGGTAGGGGAAGATGGAGGGAGTACCGGAAATGGTGTAACACGTCTAGGGGTCGAACGAGTGGATTTATTGGGCTGAAACTTGGAAGTTTGAACAGTCGTGCGCATATGCTGCAGATCATACGAGATTATGCCGGAACTGCTCAGAAGTGAGTGAAACTAAATATCCTATTTCTCTTTCCGAACCGCATTTTTGGATGGCGGGTGTACTTCGAGACGTTCTCATCTACTTTCGTGTACCACCTACTCGTAACAAGTGCCATATGAGCTCGTAGCTCTTGTTTTCCCTTTCCCGATTAAGATGTGCCAAACTTGCTAGGCTGCGTCAGAGGGTCGAAGTGATGGTCAAAAGTTTTTTCTGTTTGTTTTACTTTTCGTTTGCGATGCGCACTTTAAGGGTGCTAAAAATTAGTTTCTAAGCAAAACCTTTGAGACAAAAAGGAGCATGTGCTCATGGCGATCATGAAAAAGTAAATTTTGCTTAAAAGAATTTGTTGTACTTTGCGGTTAAGATGAGTTCTTTAAGGTATGGTCGGTCCGGAGAATGACGATGTCTAACCCAATGATGTCAAGTTTCTAATGCTCCAGCATAGTTTTATCGTCCTAGCACATCTGGAAGTACCTTAACTCACGATCACCGGAACTCTGGACACCCCCTACAGCTCCTTCCCCCCCCCTCGGTACCCGAATCCGGACACGAGATGTCCGGCTCTCCCCTCCGACCCCCCCTCCGGTTTATCGGATCCGGTCCGGACATGATATGGGCATGTTGAGACATGAGGTCTTTCAAGATATCAAATTTCGTTAAGATCCGATAACCCATTCGAAAGTTATGCATGCTACTAATTTCCGGATTCTGTCGTCTCCCCCTTCCCCCACGATAGTCAGATAGGGCAAGCGACTGTTTCCAAGTTAATCTGGTCGGGTCCCTGATATGCCTGCCAAGTTTAATCGTCTTAGCTCACCTGGAAGTACATTAACTACGGATCGCCTGAATTCCGGAACCCTCTTCCACCTCCCTCCACAGTTTCCGAATCCGGTCCAGTCCTGTCAGTGATGTATCTAGAGCGTGTGCTTGTTCTTCGCACAAAGTTTCATCCCGATCGCTCCACTCTGAGAGTTTCACACGATTTCCGGTTCTGCTCTCCGACTCCCTCCAGATTTGTTCCGGTCCGGACTTGAAATGAGACATCTGAGACACGAGATCTTTCCAGATATCAAGTTTCATTAAGATCCGATCACCTGTTCGAAAGTTATGCATGTCCCTATTTTCCGGATTCCGCCCCATTCCCCTCCCCCCCACGATGGTCGGACCGGGCAGGTGACTATTTCCAAGTTAGTTTGGTCGGGTCCCTGATATGCCTGCCAAGTTGTATCGTCCTAGCCCACCTGGAAGTACATTAAATACAGATCGCCGGAATTCCGGAACGCCCCTCCAACTCCACCACAGTGTCCGAATCTGGTCCAGTTCTGTCAGTCACGTATCTAGAGCTTGTGCTTGTTCTTACCATTAAGTTTCATCCCGATCGCTCCACTCTGAGAGTTTCACACGATTTCCGATTCCACCCTCCGAATCCCCTCCCAGATTCATCGGATCCGGTCCGGACTTGAAATGAGACGTCTGAGACACGACATCTTTCGAGATATCAATTTCATTCCGATCCGATCACCCGTTTGAAAGTTACGGTCCCTATTTTCCGGATTCCACCACCTCCCTCTCCCCCCACGATGGTCGGATCGGGCAAGTGACTATTTCCAAGTTAGTTTGGTCGGGTCCATGATACGCCTGCCAAGTTTCATCGTCCTAGCATATCTGGAAGTACCCTAATTCGCAATCACCGGACTGACCGACCGACCGACAGACCGACGGAAATGTGATCGGTATATGGCACTTGGCCGGAAGGCAAGTGCCATAAAAAGTGTTTTGAGACCATTTGTTAAATCAGTACTGATGACTGCTGCTCTAAAAAAGCTAGCTGGACTTGTTTTGTCTTTTTACCAGCGCCGCCGACGAGATTCCTTTCAAGTGGACCAGAATTCCTTTCATCATAAAGAGATTCTTGTCCCACTATACTTTTTTCTTGTCTCTTCACGAACGGAATACTTTCAAGTCGGCCGGAGTTCCTTTCTACTCGACGGGTGTTCTTCTCCACGCAAACGCTACATAACTAGAAAGAAACGACACCGCGATTTCAGGCCGGCCAGTGTTCACAGTACCGTAATATCAGTAATACTTATTATGGACCAAATTAAGAAATCAAAATTGTACATTGCATGAAGATAATGTAGAGTAATAATATATTATGTACTTGTTATGTTAGTGAATTTTTATTGACATTTTCCTACGCTATTTTTCGCAATGAAGAGTGTTTGGATGAAGAAAGCGAATTTGAACTCGTAGGGAAGGAGGGGGGCCCGGCCGGCCCTGGCGCAGTCTTCTGTGGGGCGCAGAAAAGCCACTTGCGGTTAAATATGATTTTACTGTTCGAGGTAAGGACGGAGATTCTTGAGACGGCAGCTATTTCGTCAAACCTACAGACCATTTTCAAGGGTGTGAAGCTTCTTGCGGTCTCACTTAAGCGAGGAACATAAAGCTCATGTTCAGCACCACTTAACGTTGTAACTACGCATGACGTCGCGGCTCATGGCTTCTTCTCTGTTGCTACTTTCGGCAAAATATCAAGCCACGCGTTAATCGGGCCAATCGGGCCCTAGAGATCGTAGTTACCACGCTTACTACGCTCCCGAGCGTGGTAAGCAAATAGTTACTATTTCGAGAAAGTTGGAAGGGTCAGCGTAGTAACTTTTCACGTGGTTGGAACGAAAATAATAACTAATAAGTTACTACTGTAAGAAGGGTGACACACGCTCAAAATTGGCGGGAATATTCGGGCAGTGTGAATGGGATGAAAAGTGGATGGTAAGGTTCTAGAAGAATCAGTGTTTCTAGTCTATCAGAAAACTCGGACGATTAATAATGTTGGAACAGGAGCACAGAGCATCTGGAATAGCTTAAGGTGTGGTAAGGTAAGGTAAAATTTTATTAACACGCAATAGAGTTATGGAAAGCGCTAGACATGCCAGTGGTATACCAAAATAACTACAAAAGGCCTAGAACTTTGTAAGCTGTTGCCCTGTTTGATAATAAAAAAAAAAAAAAAATACTTCTTTGGTATTTCGTACTTATTAATGTTTATTTGTAAATTTGTAAATCTGTTGTTTTATTTTGAGTGTTACGATGACGTGCACTAGGATCAGAAAGCTTAAATGTACGTATTGTGAATGCTTTAACCTTTAATCTTTTTCTTGTCTGGTCAATTTGGCGTAACAAAAGCATTTGATTCATTCAAAAGGGCACTCAGTCAATAAAAAAAAAATGTCAGTCATTTGTACCAGATTTAAGATTATTTTCTTTTTAGATAGTTTTTTTTTTGTGGATTGTATTCAAGGTATGATGTTCGCGTAATTTCGTTGCAATGCCCTAGGACTTCCGTGTAATCAACTATCTATCTATCTATCTGTATCGGAACTTCTGCAATTCTAGAATATCAAGCTTCCACGAGTCCTGCGGCGGATCAAATAAAACCTGGTAAGCGACACTTCAAACAGGTTTCCTACGATTTTTGGATGAGCTTTGCTAGCTGAAAGTCAATCCAGAATCTCGCGACATTAGGAACATCCATTCCCCAAAAGCTGCCAGTAGAAAATGTGTTTAACTCACCGACGGAATTACAAATTTTTCTAACAGTTGTCATGGTTGCCAGTCGCTTCTTTCTAGCGTGGTCACCTATCCAGCTTGTCACGTTCGCAATTACCCACATCGCAAGATAAGGGACAGCTGACAGCAGGCCATTCTAGAGAAGGAAAAAAACAAACAGATAACTAGCTGCGTTCGTTGCAATCCGTCTCTGGTGTTTTGTCACTTCCCGGTTCTTCTCTTATAACGCGTTTTTTGGTTCACCGGTGAGTTGATGAAAGCTTGCTAACTCCTCGCTGAAGCCGGACTTCCGAGCAGGTTCTAGTTAGTCCGCAAACCGGAAACCACCAGTGAGAACTCCCGTGACAAAGCACGCAGCTACTGATGGTCCTAAATACAGAAACGGGAGGCTTGCTTCCAACTAACAGAGAGAACAAACCATCAGGATTTTCCGGCCGGAATTTCTGCACTTTCATCGTAATGACGGAATCTCAAATTTTTCGTATGGAAGTGATGATGGTGCAAATCCTGGCAGGAGTTCCGGTGACCAACCGTCGAACTCCAAGACGTAATCAACTAATTTCAGGGCGTGCGCAACGGATCCCAGGGGTTGGGAAGGCACCTGCTCTAGGTGAGTCTTGTATGGCTTGCACGGGTGGGCATGAAGCGTTGTTATTTAAAGAGCCCCTTGCACTATTTACTCATCAACTTACAGAGTTTTAAAATATTTTTATACTTTAAAACTAGGCTGTGCTTTCAACAAATAACCCACGCTTTTGGCTTTTTTAAGCCTTTTGCGAGACCCGTTGACTTATAGCGAAAACCGGGAAACAATTTATATAACCGGTTGTTTGATGGAAAACTTCTCGCAGACAACCGTCAACTTGATACACATTGAAGATAGCAAAACACGGCAGAGAAAATCAGCGTGGTTTTGTTAGAGGGGTTAGAATGTACCGTACGAAATCGGGGTCTCAGGTTTAGAAATATATGGAGTGATTATAGAAGTAGGTTGCTTTAGTATTACAGGTAAGACAGGTCCTTTAACAGACAGTAATTGCTAAAGCAGAGCTGAAGGACCCACCTGCCTGGACAAGGGTGATTTCCCAGCAAAATTCCTTCGCTCCTTTGATCAGTGTGATTGTGGTGCAATGCAGAAGGTAAGTCCTTACTTTTGCACGAGTGATTATGTCAAGTTGTTAAATTCGATGTAGTTAGTTGTAGTCCAATTCTATGCCGCATACTAGGGAATGTAGAGTGTGTTCCACCCTTCTAATAATAGTAACTATTAGTTACTATTTCTGTTCCAACCTAACGAAAAGTTACTACGCTGACCGTTCCAACCTTCTCGAAATAGTAACTAATAGTACTATTTACTTACCATGCTCGGGAGCGTAGTAAGCGTGGTAACTACGGGTCTCTGTTACGTGATTGGCTGGATTACCCCGTGGACTGATATTTTCGCGAAAAAAGAAAATTGCGTTCCAGCCTTGACGCAAAGAAGCCAAAATTCGTGACGTCATGCGTACACTGTAAAAAGTTTCTCCGAGTAAGGATTAAAGTCAACTGCAGTATTGGCTACTGGGATTAATCTTATCTCTACTGGGATAAGAGTAATCCGAATTAGAGATAATCTTGTCTCTACTGGGATAAGACTAATCCGAATTAGAGATAATCTTATCTCATTAGAGACAAGATTAATCCCAGTATCAAATACTGCATGATTTTCTTTACAGTGTAGTAACTACGGTAAGTAGGGTGGAACACGCTCGTAGCATCATATCCCGCAAGCGGGCTTCTAGGCTTCACCTTCCAGACTTCCAAATATATGGTGCTTCTGTACAGTCAAGCCTTCAGGAGTTTCACGGCAATGATGACTGCAAATTCAATAGTTGCGTTCTCGCAGATACCATAGTATCTGGTACCACGGTCTAAAGTCGTTTTTGCGGTTATCATGGTATCTGATACCACGGTCAAAAAGCATTTTTGCATCGTGGTATCTAGCCAGTTATCGTGGTATCTAATATTCAGATACCACGGTCCGACCGTGGTAACTGATCGTGGTATCTGAAAAGTCTTCTCACTTTCATCAGTTTTTATCAAATTGATGGGAAAGAAGTTTCGCACTTAGTGATGTGACTGAACATAAATTTTTCTTTTGGGATGACTTCGAAAAGCGCAATTTCGGCAATTGTCGTTTTGCAGAGCAACCGTATATCAGATACCACGGTAACTGCAAAAACGACTAATTACAATTCTAGTTACTGTGGTAACAGAAACCATGGTATCTGCAAAAACGGAAGTAATATTTCCTAGATGTCCGCTTCAGTTATCTTTCGCTTCCAAATCCCAGCTGTCAACTATATACTCTTACTTTTACTCCAACTCCATTCATTTGCATATTTTTTGCAATTGCCTCTATGTGCGTGTTCCACCCTATTTACCGTAGTTTCAACGCCTGACGTCACGAATTCTGGCATTCTGCCGTCAAGGCAGAACGATTTTTTTTTATGTTCCAGCAGAACATCATGCCACGGGCAAATCCGGCCAATCACGTTCCAGAGATGCGTAGTTACCACGCTTACGACGCTCTCGAGCATGGTAAGCAAATAGTTACTATTTCGAGGTTGGGACAGTCAGCGTAGTAACTTTTTACGAGGTTGGAAGGAAAATAATAATTACTAGTTACTATTGTTCGAAGGGTGGAACACAATCTATGACACTCTTCTAGATTTTGAAATTTGGGGTTGTCCAAGGCCCCTTACTTACTTACTTACCGAAGTCCAGGCTTTTATGCGTCAGTGATTCAAACAAAAGTACTTGTTAGCTTGTATAGTTACGTCCCAGATATAAATAGAGCTGTGACCAGTCGCGATTTGACCCATACAGAAATTTCTCGCCTGAAATCGACCCATACAACGTGAAATAGATTTCGACTTGATTTCAGGTTAATTTCTTCATTGGATGGACCGGAATTTCGGCTCAGGCGATTTGGAATTGGACGATTTCGACCTCGGAAAGAGAGGAGGCCGAAGTCGGTCGATCTGAGGAAGAAACTAACCTGAAACTGGGTCAAAACCTGTCTCACTTTGTCTGGGTCGGTTTCAGGTGAAAAATTTCCATACGGAAACCGAAGTTGCTATGAGTTGACGCTATTTTAAAGGAGTTATATAATAAGATTCTAGCACGACCCCCCCCCCCCCCTCCAAGACCCAAGATGAAGCCACGGTTCGATTTGACCGCTAGGTCATTTAGCGGCGCGGGTCGGAAGCGCACGACATGAGGAGGCTAGGATCATAGTTTGACTACGGATCAAACAAAATGTTTTTATTGTAGCACACATATGGGAAATATGTAGAAAAACCAAACTAATTTTTTGCTTTATCAATTTCTTTAAAGGACGAACTCGCACTATTTACTCTTCAACTTACAGTATTTTAAACTATTGGAATACTTTAAAAACTAGTTTGTGTTTTCAACAAATGACTCACGGCTTTGGCTGTTTAAGCCTTTTCCAAGACCCGTAGACTTATAGCGAAAACACGGAAACAATTTACATAACCGTTTTTTCTGATGGAAAAACTTCTCGCAGGCAACCGTCGACAGCGTGACACACGTCGAAGGTAGCAAAACACGGCAAGTGAGAAAATCAGCGCGGTTTTGTCAGGGGTTAGAATGCATCGTACGAAATTGGGGTCTCCGGGTCTAAATATATGGAGTGACTATGGAAGTAGGATGTGTTAGTATTATAGGTATACTTGTTAATTCCCGTAAGTCTAAAGAACTAAGGATTGTGATTACTAAATCACAATAAATAAACGTCGTAAATCATACTAAATTCGTTACGGTGATTTCTTGAAGATTCTGAAACTGAGCTAAATAATATTCAGCTTCCGAGACCAAAAAATGTCAAACTGGCCGACGATTTCTTCTTTCGACATATCTAAACGTCCACATGGTGATATACTTACTTGTTTAAATCCTCTTACACGCCACTCAATCTTCTAGAAGATTTTGGTATAACTCTTGACCACCGCCAGGAGATGAATGAATAGTTAATTGGCAATGGCGGACTTGCTTTGATGAGTGAATTGTGTTCAAGTAATTGTGGATAACGTTGGCTACCGTGAGTATTTTGAGGAAAACAAAGCGCCATTGGTTTGATGAGTGAATTGTGTTCAAGTAATTGTGGATAGCGTTGGCTACCGTGAGGATTTTGAGGAAAACAAAGGTAACAGTGCGTTCGTAAAAATTCGACACATCAATTAAATGATGATGTCTCCCACCTTTTCGGCTCACATGAATCAAAGACTTTAACTTCTCAAAGACACTTGTGCTCAGCATTGTCAAACGGTGTAATAAGCTGCATAAGGATTTTCCGCGTCACTACTTCTTGACTAGCTAGAGCAACCCAAGCAGACGGCAATTTGTTTATTATTCCATTTGGCGGTACAGTAAGCTTTTAGCTTAGTTGCGTTTTCGCAGATACCATGATATCTGTTACCATGGAAACTGGATCTGTAATTAGTCGTTTTTGCAGTTACCGTGGTATCTGATATACGGTTGCTCTGCAAAAACAACAATTGCCAAATCTGCGCATTTAAAAATCATCGAAAAAGAAATACTGATATCTACTTACATCTAGAGTGACATAACTTCTTTCCCATCAATTTGACAGAAAACTATAGACTCTTTCAGATGAATCTTCAGATACCACGGAGACTGCTCAGATACCATAGTTGCGTTTTTGCTGATACCATGGTATCTGTTACCACGGTTACTGGATCTGCAATTAGTCGTTTTTACAGTTATCGTGGTATCTGATACAGGGTGCTCTGCAAAAACGACTATTGCCGAAATTGCACTTTTCGAAGTCATCGCAAAAGAAAAACAGATATCCAGTTACATCACTAAGTGCTAAGCTTCTTTCTCACCAATCTGACAAAACTTGATGAAAGTGAGATGACTTTTCAGATACCACGACCAGTTACCACGGTCGGACCGTGGTATCTGAATATCTGATACCACGATAACTGACCAGATACCACGATAACTGCAAAAATGCCTTTTGACCGAGGTATCAGATACCATGGTATCTGCAAAAACGCAACTAATATTTTACTTACAGCTTTAATGTCGAAATGGAGTACTGTCTTCATATAAGTAGGTAGCTCTGTCAGCAGAGTATAAAATCCCCAATTGTTGCCTACATGTGCCACAAAAATCGCCCAGAAGGGAACACATGAAAATATGGACAACCAGGGAGTCTTCGTTTTCTAAAATGAAATAGAAAATATTAGTGTCATTTTTATATCAAAGTAGGGCTAATAACTTCACCTCGAATGAGCAGCCTGTCCCAAGGCCGGATAAAAGAGGAGGGGCGGGTCTTGGGGGCGGGTCTTGGGGGCGGAAGGTGAACTAAATTCATCCAATGAGAGGTGGTCAGAGAAGAGTTGGAACAAGACAGACATTTATGGAGACATTCGATTGCCAGTTGGCGCGATCTTGAGCTCAAATACTTGACGATCCTCCAGTTTCGAAGAAAAAGTTAATCATTCATTTGGGGGGGGGGGGGTCAGCTGACATTTATTCTAACTATATTTCGTTTTTTCTTAGCAAGGGTCAAATGTCTTCAGCCTCAAGGTAGAAGAGGAGCCTGAAGAGGACCATTGTGAAGAAGGGTCTAAATAAAGTTAAAATAAATCTCAGCTGGCTTATCCGTTAGCGGAGTAATATGATCCGCAGACGCCTTGGTCAAGAAGGGATACTTATAAAATACATACTGTTTTTCTTTTATGTCCCATGCTGTAACGGTAACGGTAACAAAGTCCCTAGAAAAAATTCGTGTACTGTCAACGCAGCTTGCACGCTATCATCTCAGAAGAAAACCAACACTGAAGAAGAAGAAGCTGGCTTTCTTTTTAGATACTGTTTACCCTTTTGGAAGTTTCTATGGTGAAATAAAGACAAAAAAAGCTGGGCAATGGAATAAGCAGGTTGAATTCTGACGAAAATAGTATAGGCTCCAGTACGGGACGCGTATCCAACCTCGAATTTATTTGACCTCGAAAATCTCAGCAGACTATCCGTCTAGCGGAGTAATACGATCCACAGTTGGCTTGGACAGAAGGGATACTTATAAAATACATACTGTTTTTCTTTTATGTCCCACGTGCGACAGGATGTATTCCTTCTCGTCAGCTCCTATTCTCGGGTGATCACCCGGGCCATCCGTCACGCAGTAGTGCCATAACGAGTACCAAACTAGGCCAAGAAGGCCAAATATGTAGAAAACGAAGGGCCACCCGTTATCTAACTCGATCTCGCACAGGAGTCCTGATAACGGTAACGCAATAACGGTGCCGAATTGCATTCCTACAAAATAAAATTACACCACTTTGAGCTCTTCTTCTCTCATATATTTGAACAAACTCCGGTAAATATACGAAAGCTCGGCGGTATAGATTAAGGCATATAGGCCAAGAAGGTCAAATATGTAGAAAACGAAGGGACACCCGTTATCTAACTCGATCTCGCACAGGAGTCCTGATAACGGTAAGGCGATAACGGTGCCGAATTGCATTCCTACATAATAAAATTACACCACTTTGAGCTTTTCTTCTCTCATATATTTGAATAGACTCGGGTAAAAATACAAATGTGTAACTGCAAAAAACGACTAATTGCAGATCCAGTAACCGTGATAACAGATACCATGGTATCTGCAAAAACGAAACTATTGATTAAAGGATAGTGCGGAGATAAAAGAACATACTGATGCAGGATTACTATTTCCTCTCGGATAGGCTTTTGAAAACTTCAGCGACTCCAGCTTTTGCTGTTTTCCAAAGAGTAAAGAATTAAGGTGCGCTTCATTGTGCGCTAGTTTAAACTTTTGCAGCGGGGAGAGAGATATTATTATTATTATTATTATTCTTTTATTGCCCTCAAAAGTTGAAGAGTACAAAAATTGAAATAAGACCATAATAAACAACTACTGACAATATATGCGTCTAAATATACACGACGATAAATAAGAATACTGGAAACTTTAAAACACTATAAATCAATCATCATAGCGAACAACTATAAATGAGCCTTATATTTATATAGCCTTATATAAACAGTACCTGCTAAGATGAAAGATCCTAAGGTGCCTCTCTCGTTTGAGGGTATCCATCTTGCCATCATCGAATGCATAGCCGGTAGTGTAATTCCCTGGAAATTAAATTGATCCTTGTATTCGTCAGTGGTCAAGTTTAAGTCACTGGGCAATGTGGGCCCAGTCGTCCCTGAGCCGAGTGGGCGGAGGGGGGGGGGAGGTATATCTAGATTGCAATGCCAACAAGTATACCAAATGAGTATGTGTGACGAATAGCGTTTTAGAATAATAGATATCAAATTCGCTTTCTTCATAGGTGGAAAATTCGAGCTTCTGGGACCAGTACCTGTAAGAACGAGCAACCACATCCTTTCGGTTCAATAACCCTTTCCTACCGTGCAGCCGTGGTGACGTCATTATGGCACACAAACTCTTGGAGACGGACACCAACCTGTTCCGGCTAGAACAGAACACCCGAACCCGTGGACACTCCAAGAAGTTTTACCGGGAGAGAGCTCCAACCAAGAAGCGAAACCAATTTTTCACTAATCGAGCGGTACTGCTATGGAATTCCCTCAGTGAAAACACTTTCATGGCAGATAGTGTGGAGGCCTTCAAGCCATCGGTTGACAAAAACTGGACTCGGAAGCCTTGGAAAACTGCATGGGATTCCCAAGATGCGGCCCTCTCCATCCATCACTGAGTCAGCGCACGACAGGATTACCTTTCGCTGGCAAGTGCGATTTAAGATAATTTAAGGTAAGTCATTAGTTGCGATTTTGTTCGACTTTTGCCTTTCCCTTTTCGGATTTGGCTTTTAGCATTTTTCAGGCGTTTTTGAACTTTGCAAGTCGCCGTTTCTACTAAGGACTTCTCCCTTTTCTTGGATGAAAACGCAATTTTGACAAATGCCATTTTAATTGTATTATATTTGTATTATAAACTGTACTCTTAACTATCCAGGATAGTCTTCAACTGCTAATGATTTTGACTCAAATCCATCTTTTGTTGGATTTTGAGGTAAACTGGTAAGAACTGCGAAGCAAAAGCCAAAAGGAGAGCGTAACTTGGTCACCTACCAAGTTTGCCTTTTTACAAAAGGTCAAGGGAAAAGCCGAAAGTCGGCGTTTGCCTTTTTGACAAAAACGGGAAACTGTCAAACAGTGCTTAGGACCATTTTACGAAAACGCAAATAAAGTAAAAAGCCATCGAAAAGGCGAGTGAAAAGTCGAACAAAACCGCAACTATTAACTCCACTAAAACGACAAAAAGGTGAATACGGAAGACCGGAAACCGGCTAGTGGGGCAAGTCGACTGTTCATATATAAACACTCCACTAAAAACTGCTGGGGAGAATGATGAAAACTGAGTGTTGCGGTAATGCCAAAAGACAGATGCAACAACCATCGGCTATAAATGACGCACACGATTTTTCATGTAGTAAGCATATTATTTACTGGTTTTGATTTTGGAATCGTCGGAATCGACGGGGGAATCAATTATCCTATAATAGCCTTCCAGGACGGGGCAGGGCGCTAAAATACGCTATTCTTTTAAAATACTAAAATACTCTATTCTTATAAATATTCCTTCAGCAAAACCGAACTTGTGGGAAAAAAACATAGCTGCTATAAAATTCATCTGACGTATCCGTTTCGCACTATCAAATACTCTATTCTTTTTTAACTGTATAATAGCCGCGATCATACGATACTCTATATGTGTGGTTCTGATGTTGATGATGAATTTACTACTCATTGAACAAGGTGAGGAAATAGTTACATTCTTCCTTGCCAGCCCACGAAATTCTAAGCCAGTATTTTAATCCAAAAACTTGTTCAGTGCTCATGTAAAATTTTGTCTCATTGTGCTTAAGTGTATTCAAAGAACATAAACATGTTTAATTATTTTGTTCTGTTTAATCTTTTCAACTGTGCCTTTTACTTTCCTTGAAATACTCCGCTGTCCCTAATAGGCGAGTGAAAAAAAGTACAGCAATAAAATGAAAAAAAAAAGTAATTACACGGAGTTTTCGATAACGAGGTGAGATTAGACACCTGTTAACATACCTCAGCCATTCCTGTTAGCACTCTGAGCGCGATGAAAAATTTAGTACTCAATCTTGCCGCCAGGGGCGCAGCCAGTGTCAGTATGGCAGTGAAGAAAATGCCACACCCGAAAAGGAGTTTTCCGCCGTACTGCTCGGCCAAGATTCCGGCCGGAATCTGGGTAATGATGTAACCCCAAAAGAAGCAGCCGAGAACAATGCCTTGGGTTGGACCATCCCAGTTGAACTCCCCTTCCTGAAAAGAGGTACGGGATAAACAGTTTGGCTAGAGTCTGGCCGTTTTCTTTGTACTGGTATTGTATTATTATTATTAATATGTAATAATATAATAATTATATTATTATTATTAGTACAGGTTATGAATAACTGAGAATACTCTCGCTAAGCTACTCCGCTCATCAAGTGCTCTTCAACCAGGTACGATCCCTCGTTTATCTTAGCTGCTTCAAGCAGAAAATACAAGTGGCGTTTTCAGGCTCGCGATTCTCAACCCGTGTTCGTCACAAGTCGTTTTTACGGAGCGCATCCAGTGCGTATCCTAACAGGGGTCCCGTATTCTGTGGCTTCAAGCGTTTATAGTGGAGTGTTTCTTGGAAACAATCCGCTATTGCGAGCGCTGTAGCAGCTTTCAGCTTTCGGTTTTCGGTTTTCACCATATTTTGTAGAGATCATAACTCGTGAACGAGTGCAAGTATCAAGTTCAAACTTGGTACACTTGTGGGTATTGGGATCTAGTTGTGCCTTTTGGGGGTCCCACCCCCCACACCCAACCGGTGCAGGGGCAAATGGGCCCAGATTGCCCAGTGAATAATGTTCATAACTTGACCAGAACTGGACATAGGACGATGAAATTTCTTGGACGTGTAGCTCCTAGGGCTAGGACATTGCATTTGAAGTTGCACCTCCCTCACCCACACCGTCCATGGGCAACTGGGCCCAGATTGACCAGGAGTAAAGTTCGTTACCCTTGCCAGGAATCAACAGGTATCGAGTTGAAACTTGGTAGGATTGTGTGTATTGGGGTCTCTTTTTACTTGTTCCGGGTCCCAAACCCCACCACCACTTGGTTCAGGGGCAATTGTGCCCAGATTGCCCAATTTTTAATGTTTTTAATTTGACAATAAGTGGAGATAAGGCGATGAAATTCTTTTGTGCTTCAGGATCATGAGGACCGGGGAGAGTTGAACCACCCACCACCCTCCCCGTTCATGGGCAAGTAGGCCCAAAATTGCCCATGAAAAAAGCTTTTGACCCGTGACTGGAATCAAACTCTAAGCTCGTATACTTGAGGAAAAATACGCATTTTGACCCCCCCCCCCTCCCGTTCATGGGCAGCTGGGCCCAGATTTCCCATGAGTTAAGTTCGTCTATCACTCTTGTATATTTTGGGAGATATATCTATGGATGAGGATTTGGTGTAACATCAACAAATAAGACGACGCGACGTACTTTAATCTTTAATGAACAGATGGAAACTGGACTGTTTTGTCATATGATCGGTGATATGCCGTACTTAATGAATTGTGACAAAGGGGGCATTAGTCTGCTACGAATTGGTTTATTGCACTTGTTATTACCTTGCTAATGAACAAGAGGTTTAAAGGGTGGGGTTGGCAGGCAGACCATTCAGTGTTCGAACAAATGCTATTCGTGCAAGATCTTCAACATTTCTTCGGATTTATACTGGTGGTTTGTTTACATTTAAAGCTTTTAAAGGGGGGGGGGGGGGTGATTACAAGGTTATTTCAATACTTGTTTGTTTATTGGGGAAGAGAAAAATACTTTTACACTTCACGTCTAAGCGCTTGCGCACTTGTTAGCTTCCGTGTTTCTTTCGAGTTCAAGTTCAACACCGAATAAAAAAAAACGGATTCGGTAGAGTATCAAATCCTGTGCCGGGTTCTGTTACGCAAAACGCGGGCGCGGAAAACGGGTGACAGCGCAACGTTTTAGTATTCGAGTGCAACACGCTAATTGCTATAAACGCAACTTTAATAACTATATAAGTGGGGTTTTCAGGCTCCGATTCTCAACCCATGTTCGTCACAAGTCGTTTTTACGGAGCGCATCCAGTGCGCATCCTAACAGGGGTTCCGTGTTATGTGGCTTCAAGTGCATCCTAACAGGGGTTCCGTGTTATGTTGCTTCAAGCGTTTTTAGCTACCGTGTTTCTTTCGAGTTCAACACCGAATCCAAACATAAACTAGTTGCGTTTTTTATTGCCGTTCCTGATCTCAGTTCTTCCTATTTCTCGTTTTCGATCACCTTCCGAATTCGCAGTTTGCTTAGTTGTCGTTTTTGCTGAAACGGAGACCGTGTCAGTTCTAGGTTCTACAAGACCTGCCAGTGAAACGGCGAACTGTGACGCAGACGCAGTTCTCGGTCCGAGTTCGCCTGTCATGAATAAATTAACCCACAAAAATTGAATGTCCTGGATGATTACAACTTGTATGTTTTGACTACAAGAATGGCCTTTTCACTGTCAAATGTAACTACCCTTTACTGACTTATTTAGACGATGTTATGAATGAGGTGCAGGGATGCTTATTTTCCGTTTGTATTCACCTGCGTCTTGAAACGGCGAAGGCGTCAGGTGTCAGGCGAACTGAGTGTAAAAACGGAAATTAAGCTTCAACGGCGAACTCACAGGAGAACTTACACAGGCGATCAAAAACGCAACTACTGATTCGGTAGAGTATCAAATCCTGTGCCGGGTTCTCTTATGCAAAACACGGGAGCTGAAAACGGGTCGCAAAGTGTTAGATTCGAGTTCAACACGCTAATTGCTGAAAACGTAACTATACTCCAGGCAAACAGTCGGTATTGTTCAAAGATTGCGCATGGAGCTAGGAACACATATGGTGATGCAGGTGTTTTTTGTTCAAATCGCTGTACGCCAGAGATGACGTACACTGACGAGTCGGATACAGACACCGTTACCACTAACCTCAATGTCCACATTTCAAGAGAATCTGGCTAGAAGACCCAAAATCGGTAGGATTTGCATGATTGAAAAAATAGATCCAGGCATTCTGAAGACAACCCAGTAGTGATAGCAACGCTTAATAGGCCTGTCTTACCTGTAATACTAACCCAACCTACTTCCATAATCACTCAATATATTTCTAAACCCGGAGACCCAAATTTCGTCCGGTACATTCTAACCCCTCTAACAAAACCACGCTGGTTTTCTCACTTGTCGTGTTCCGGTACCTTTGATGTGTATCACGCTGTCGACGGCTGTCTGCGAGAATTTTGTCCATCAGAAACAAGAGCAAAGGTTTCGATGGGATCCCAAAAATTCAATATCTGATCCAGACAATTGGGTCTTGTCTTAGCCAGATCCAGTCATCGCCAGACTCCTTGAACATTTTTACAATTAAAATTCAGAAACAGATTAAGGCCAAATAGCTAATCATCTGAGAAAAACTTCCTGTCACTACCGCCAATTTCCCGATTTCGGCCAAACTCCAGAACTAATTGTCCGGCGAAAAAAAGAAAGCTAAAAAATGAACTCAGGGTATCTTCTTTCCCCAATAATGAACATCTAATCAACTTCAAAGAAAAATTTAACTTATAACAAATTTTCCGACTCCAGCCGGATTCCGGGCGAACTACATGTCCGGATAGAAAATTGTTTTCACGTAAGTGTTCAGCATGTCTTCTTGCCCTAAGTCGAACATCTAATCAACTTCAACTTTAAATTAATCGTCTTCAGCATGTCTTCCTACCCCTAAATCGAACATCTAATCAACTTAAAATAAAACTTTTACTTTTAACAAACTTTCTGGTTTTGGCCGGATTCCGGGCGAACTACATGTTCGATGACAAAATGGTTTTCACCATCGTGTTCACATGTCTTCTTACCCCATAATCGACTATCACATTAGCTGTTTCAAAATATTTTGTTTGCTCCTTAATTTGAAACCCCTCCCCCACCCCTAAATGTAGGGCTACAAAGCCCATCTACGAACTTGACTGGTGCGATGACCCAACGAATCCTCACACCAAGTTTCATCAAAATATCTCATTCCCTTCGAGAGTTATCGTGCTTACAGACGGACGGACAGACGGACGGACGGACGGACAGACAGACGGACAACTTTTCGATGTCATAGGTATCCCTCCACTTACGTTTTGGGATCCCAAAAACGGTTATGTAAACTGTTTTCGCCACAAGTGAACGGGTCTTGGAAAAGGCTTAAAACAGTCAAAACCGTGAGTTATTTGTTGAAAGCACAGCCTAGTTTTAGTGTATTCAAATATTTTAAAATACTGTAAGTTGAAGAGTAAATAGTGCGAGCAGTCCTTTAAAATTTAACAGAAAAGGGCTGAGATACGATAATCTAGTTACCCGTAAGTGACGACCATATAAATAAACCCCAAGACCGATGAAAATGCGTCACTTCATTGATCCACTATTCATATTATCGATTTTCATCAATGAACTTTTTCTTTCGCACAATAAAACTGAAACTTTCGGAAAATAAAGCAAACTGAAGAAAAAGAGAACAGATCGAGGGGAAGCCACTGGTGCCCATCGGTGTAAAAAGTAGGCTAGAGCTCTAGGGTACATCTCTTCTAATTCCCAAGACCAGAAATGAGTTTGCCTTATATTATTAAATTTATAAATTTTCATTGTGCTTAGATTTGTATACATACATGTTTAAATCTGTAAGTCTAACGCAGACGCCGAAATGACGAAGCCTTTATTTGATTAACTATATTTATGTTAGCGTGAAATGCACCGTTGCTGTGACAGATATTTTGAATCAAATTTTATTCTACACTACTCACGCCAAATTGGCCAGTTAGCACAACCTCGGAACACGCACTTTGTGAATCCCGTTGTCCGTCGTGTTTGGCAGTGGGCACGTTCCAGGGGAGATGTTTTGTGCGGGACGGGAGGGTGCGTTCACCATATCAACGATGGCAACGGAGAGGTTGACCCGCATCATGTAGACGTTTGCCAGGCCAAGGAAGCCAAGCATTGCGAAGACATGACGCTGGCCGAAGCCTGAAAGAGTTTGTTCACGAAGTCAACATAGGTCAAATACGTTTAGAAGTGACAGGATAAAAGATACAAATACAGTTAACGGACGGGGAGTAACGCTACCGAACGGCGGCGGAAACACACGCTGCGGGGTGCAGCGGCATCACCTCAACGTTTATATATACCAAACTCAACTGGCATCTGACTTACAACCCAAAGAGCTGAAGTTCGATAGGAACCACAGATACAGCGGCATGAGGCGTATTCTCGCCGTTCCCCGAGGACTCCTTGGGAAACAGAAGGGAAAAAGCGAGAATAGAGGGAGTCACTCCACGGGGACGCGTACAGAAACAGCGAGAACACGGGGAATGCTTCCAAAACGAATTTTGTTTTTAAAAAAAAGGCAGTTGATGGAATTAGTCTTGATCCACTTTATTTTTATTTTGTTTATTCTGATTGTTTTTAATTAAATATTCTTTGAGCCCAAGCTGACTTTGAAACATTTATTCAAACAATGTCGCTGATGAAGAATCGTAGCTGACGTGTCCGTTGTAAACATTGTATGAATAAATGTTTTTAGTTAATTTTCTATTGCATCAACAACAGCAAAAATTGATTCCCCTCCGAATCTAAAAGGGAGTCCTTTTATGGCACTTGCCCTTCGGCCAAGTGCCATATAGCGATCGCGATTACTGTCCGTCCGTCGGTCTGTCGGTCGGTCCGGGTTTTGCTAGTTCGGGCACTTCCACATAAGCTAGGACGATGAAACTTGGCAGGCATATCAGGAACCCGAAATGATTAAGTTGGAAATAGTCACTTCCCCTATCCGAGTATCGTTGGGGGAGTGGAGGAAGGGGGAATCCCGAATCTTGAGGTATTTATAACTTTTGAACGGGTGATCAGATAGCAAGGAAATTTGGTATTTGGAGAGATCTCGGTCCTCAGACAGCCCACTTAAAGTCCGGACCGGATCCGGTGACTTTGGGGGGAGCTGGAGGGGGGAACCGGAAATCTTGGGAAACGCTTAGACTGGAGGTATCGGGACGAAACTTGGTAGGAAGAACAAGCACAAGTCCTAGATACATCGTTGACATAACCGTACAGGATTCGGGCACTGTGGGGGGAGTTTGGGTGGGGGAGCAGAATAGACTAAGTTGTATCGCAATTCCATACAAGCGTGACGTCACACCCTTCTGAGCTATTTTACCTCAGAAAAGAAAGTTGTAGTGTATTCCTATCGGTGAGTATTTCTTTTAATATATATGTATAGAGCCGAGCGCGTTTACATTTGTGAAAATGCCTAGGGACAATCAAAATCCTATGTTGGGTTCTCAATCACATGAAGTAACTATGTACGTCACGGCTGTGTGGAATTCTGATGCAATTTAGTCGACACCCAAATTTCTATCCTTTCGTTCAGGGTGATATTTTTGCTGGCGTCCGGCCATACTGTAATTCGTCCATTTGTTCCAGAGCCTCGTTTTTGTTGCAATAGCGCTGCCGCATCGCTGCTGCAGCACTTCTTTGCTTTTGCACAATATGCGTTTTCGGATTCACTTTTTTCTTGGTTGAAGCGGCAGCGCTGCAGCACCTTGCAGGGAAGCACGGACTTGGTCGGTGAGCAAGTCCGTGATTGTCGAGAAGCGCTGCCGTGTTCCTCGGAAGCACTGCAGTGCAAAAACGGATGTAGAAAGAATCAGAGTCCAGAATCGGCCGAGACGTGGACCTGCAGCATGCAACAAAAATGAGGCTCAGGCTTCCAAAACCGGGGTCGGACAGTTTTATTTCACCTGCTGGGGGGTTGATCACTTTGTTCAACATGCTCACTTCTTCGGATGTTACCGGTAGCTGAATTCGGATGGTACCACTTTGAAGTGTTGGGCGATACTGAGATTTTTCGATATCGATATTTTCACTTACGATATTCGATAGCCGACATATCGATATTGATATTCCTTTTACATGTTTCACTATAGGTTACGTGTCATTTCGGCAAAACTGGTCTGGATCCAAAATTGTGGTTAAATAGCATCTTGCATCATCTCATACTACGAATAAATAAGAACTAAATTACGGAAAACATACTGCTCCAGTTTCGGATATATAAATAAATGTAGGTTATGTTGCATTATTTACAATAAATAGCTATGAATGGAAAAATATCGTTTTCGATGTCGATATTCACGTTTCGATATTGGATATCGATATTTGGTCCGATATATCGATCTCGAAGATTGCCCAACACTACCACTTTGTGTGGGGACACAAACAGAACACAGACCAGATGTGTTATTCTGGATGATTTGACTTTAAGACGGTTCAGGTTTTTGGCTAAATGGTCAAAATGGAACTAAAAAGACAAAACATTTATGCAACAACAGCTGATTTGTCTGATAGCAAGAAGGCGAAAGCCTCACCATCCAAAGAAGCATAGGCCTACCTCTACGGACGGAACAGACAGAACACATACAATTTTAACCAATAAGCTATGACACTTACCTCTAGGTTTTCGTTCATTGTGGATCCCTTCCTCGTTGTCGGTCAACGTCAGGTCCATCTACCGGTGTCTACAAATCAACTTCTCCACCCTCTCAACTTTAAAATGCCATTTCTAAGTTCACAAGCTTAAATGCACAAAATTTAAGATACTTCTGAAACAGCCA
Source organism: Branchinecta lynchi (assembly GCA_023053575.1). NCBI lineage: Eukaryota > Metazoa > Arthropoda > Branchiopoda > Anostraca > Branchinectidae > Branchinecta > Branchinecta lynchi. The sequence goes on along the minus strand of JAKZAP010000021.1, from coordinate 11,598,190 downwards.
CGCAAGAATTACTGAAGCGGATGACGTTTGCCCTTCGGTAAAGATTATGAGGTGTTTGCCTTTCAGCAATCAAACCTGTCGCTGCGGACCTGCTCTCCGACGAAACTGGTGCGATTTCACTAGTTCGCTAGATTTTGATAGATGGCGCGGGCAATGCAAGAGAAGAGCAGTTACGAACTGAAGGCGCGGGAGTTCAAAATGTAGCTGCGGCATGGGATGCAGGCCATCTCGGTTTTATTTGTGTGTTTTTTTGTATGAAAGCTCTGCCTGAACCAATTATGGTGCTTCGGTCATAAGTGAAAGCAGGTGAGTAAAACCCTTAATTTGCACTTTGGAGTGAATAAGGTCCATGATGGTCCTATGCTTCAGTAAGTTAAGTTATGCTATAAGTTAAGTTATGCTTAGGTTATACAGAACACCTCTCTAAATTTTTCCATACCTTGGCTTTGTTTCTTGCTTCTAAACAGGTCAAACAGAAAGGAAAAAACTTGGTATTAGTGATTAGCTAACTGTTTAAGCAATCATTTTGACACTGAAGTAGGAACTGAAATTTGTTTTTGTAAATAAAGCTTCCGATTTAATAAAAAAGTAAATAAAGCCTCCTCTAACCCCCCACCCCCATACGGCCATAGTTTGGTTTCAAGGCAAAACTCATAAAAGCTTTCTTAACATACGTCTGTCTTTCTGACAAGCTTGTAGTGCCCTGTAGGCTAGTGCAGGGAACCAGCAGGGAACCGAGTTTCCTAGCTGGTAGACAGTGTGATCAGCCGAGCTGCGTTTCTGGAGTGCGTACAGCTAAATAAACCAAAACGACATAGCCGTATTCCTTAACAGATGCAGAAAGCTGCATACAAAAATAGGATGTTTAATGGAAGATCTCAGATTAAAAATATTTGTTGGAAGTAAATGAAGTTATACCAAGTAAAGAATCAAACCATTGATTACCAGAGTATAGAGCTGCAGGGGCGTCACGACTGGGGGGGGGAGGTACGGGGGCCGCGTTAAGCGCCGCGATTTTTCGTCAAAATAGTTGATTTTTTCAGGAAAACAGTAGTTTTTCTGAATATCAGTCGATTTTTCGTCAAGACAGTCGTTTTTTCTGAAAATTAGTCAATTTTTTTCAAAACTGTCATTTTTTCTTGAAAACAGCCGTTTTTCTGCAAAAATAGTCGGTAAAAACTACCAGCCAGTCAATAAATGGCTTGTCCCCTCCCCCAAACGTTTTGGCTAGTAACACCTCTGTAGAGCTGATCTTAAGATATAAAGAAATATACAAGCAACACAGCCTGACACAAACACTGGCATCTTAGTGGCAAGCAACCGAACCAACGACTGACAGTGAGTGCTCCAGGTGCACATTCTTAAAAAGAGTGGTGATCAAAGCCTGCAAATATTCCACCTGCGTTCACTAATTCAGCCGCATACTGAACTTCCTGGACTGAAGAGGTTCATGAACCATGATTGCTAAAAGTTCATAACTTACGACTGTCTCGCAATATACGACTAGAAAATCTGTTCGCAAAATACGACAGTAAACAGGTCAGTCGATGGCAAAACTGACATGCTTTGGTGTCACTCTGGCAAGCTCAGAACATACGACTGTCATTCTGACATACTCATAACACACAACTGGGAATCTGACAAGCTCGAAATATACCATTACAAAATCTCTTTGCAGCCATTCGACTAGAAAAAGGTCATTTACGGGCAAATTCATGTTTAGTAACTGACTTGTCGTTCTGGCAAGCTCAAAACCTAATAATGTCATACAGGCAAGTGAAGCATGGGGGGATGGGGTGCGTCAACCGGCCTAACTTGTATTGTTATATGTAGAATAGTTGGCCAGTGCATCCTTTGTTTGTAGCATAAACTTGCTATCCTTTCCCTATCCGTTTCGCTATCCTCTGAGAAAGGTTAAGGAGACAACAGGGACACAATCTGTATAATCTGTGTAAATCACTCAGAATAAATCACTGTCTGTTTGTTAAGTGGTATAAAAGCGAACCCAGCAGGAAAAAAAAAAATGTCGGCCATGACCGTCGGTACACGAAGATTTATAAATACTATCTTGATACCATGGAAATGAAACTGATAGCTTTAATTGAAGAAGATTGCCGCGTATGCGACTACCAACCGATTGACATCGTTTGTCTAAGAGGCTAGTGGTTCCTGGTCCTTCTTCTATAATGACACCTTTCAGTAAGGTTGTTAGTCCTAGTCAAAGAGTCAAGAAACTGACAAATAATTCATGTTCGAGAATTCCTGATGATCCGAGAATCAAGTATGGTAGGCTAAGCCAGTGGACTGAAGTACGCTAAGCCAGTGGAAACCTCAGCAGTCCCACGCCGATTATTACTTTTCCCTGCCCTGTCGACCTTGTTTGGGATGTTTGTTGATTGATGATGGTGCCGACAATCCTGGCTTGAATTCTAGTCAGCGACCGTTCATCCCTGATCGTTTCTGAACCATAAAGTCCGAGGACATCCGAGGACAATCAGTCGGAGCATGGAGAGTGTTCCTCCCTACTTACCGTAGTTACTACGCATGACGTCACGAATTTTGTCTTCTTGGCGTCAAGGCTGGAACGCATTTTTTCCATTTTTTGGCAAAATATCATGCCACGGCCTAATCGGGCCAATCACATCATAGAGATTCGTAGTTACCTCGATTACGACGCTCCCGAGCGTGGTAAGCAAATATTTACTATTGGTTACCATTTCGAGAAGGTTACAACGGTCAGCGTAGTAATTTTTCACGAAGTTTGAACGAAAATACTAACAAATAGATACTATTGTCAGAAGGGTTGAACACGCTTGTGGTTGGCAAACCTTTACTTTGTACCCCTTGAAAATGTGTCAAGCTTTCGGCGAAGCTAATTGTAATGTGGTGAAATTCGGAGAAGAGGAAGTTTTTTTAATAAAACACACAAATATGTCAGACGCCTCCCACCATTCCCCCGGCCCCCGCATCTGCCACCACCCAAGAAGGCCTGTAGGAGGTGGTCGAAATTGTCCTGTAGTAGAGAAACTTTGGGCTGTGTGTAAGCGAACTATGCACAGGTAACGAACTGAGCCGCACCCGTCAGGTAGTTCCCCCTATTCCTAAGATTAACGAGCTCTGTATCGTTCCCGATCCAGGAGTTGCCTTTCAGGGACAGTTCCTGAGTTCGAACGGTCCTGGACAAAGTGACTAGCGTAGTGTTGTGTCTAACGTGGTGGAATACATGCATAACACTGGCTTTTTTTTCATTGGAAAACTTCCCTGATGTTGCTGCTTATTGGTGATCTGGTGGGACGTTTGGATTCAAAGCGAATCGACCATAAGATGGAAGAATAATCAATACTTTGCTGGTATCCATCAAGCCAGCGTTAAGCCGCTGGACATTTCAAGTCACAGTCTTGTAATAAGAATACCCAAATGAAATGAAGGACTTTAGTGGGCTTTAACTGCTTTGACACAGTTTGTCCAGCGACACTGAGTTAGAGAACCTGCTAATTGCATCTTTGCCCCAGCGTGTAAAGTGTGCCAGTAAAGCCAAGACTGTTGAAGTACCAGCAAGAGTGTGTTTTATCGCTTCGACTCGGTTTCACGACACCAGTGACTAGTTTGAAACCCTTATACTACTGTAAATTGCGTCTTCGCCTTTTACTTATGCATATTCTGGTAAACGTATTGTGGAAACGTCCATTAGCGACTACTGTACACTGGACTGGTCGGCTATCTACGACACGGATGTGCAGATCTGAGAAGCCACCACTGTGCATTGGACCTTTGTGATACATTTCCCAGAAAAAAAAAACTTAGCAGCTTACCAACCTTGGTAGACTTGAGACAGGCGATTTGATTTCACTGCTGCTCATTGAATAAGCAAAGTAGCATACCAGTATTGTGAACTGTTTCTTGGTCATATCGCTTGGTAAACCACGGAGCATATATGTATAGTACCGTAACGACGGTATGTCGACTCTTATGACATTTGTTGAATCTTAGCCGCCATGTTTGAAAGTGACTTAGCGGAAGCCTTAGACGCTGTTCGTACACGAAATCTCTTATCTGTAGATGAAGCCTTCCATAGCCTTAGTTTGAAACATAGAGACTTATCAAATGTGGATTCTGCAATCATCAGTGATGACGATGATGAGGATTATGATGACGTCTTTGTTGATGAAGGAGAATGTTTACCCAGGAATGAAAGGGTACATCTCTACTGAATTTTACCACATTACGGGCCATGGTTGACGGTTGATTTTGTCGTTCCCCAGCTTCACTGCAATTTCTGTCTGAATGTTCCAGATTTGGTTGACAATCTTCCATATTCCAGTTCAGACCCACCACGCGGTTTAGTTCCTTTGAGTCCCCCGACGATCCTCAGTATAATCCTCGTTTAATTGAGTTATATTCCTTTGGCAGAAAAAAAGGTGCGAATACCCCCCTGACGATAGGAGATTTCCACTCCCTTTCAGTTTGAAAAGTTGTTATTTCTTATTGTTCTAATATCTCTGCGTGAAGTATGCCGATCATGAGGCGAGGTAGTATGAACACAAACTAATCAGTCGGTGCGCTGAACTTTAATAATGCCGACTGAAGTAACTGAAGTAACTGAGAAGGGGTTAGTTCCAACTTTTTAGACCAACAGTTGCTGATAGCTACCGTGATCATTCCAACATATGCGAGGAATACACAGATTGCTTGGTATGACGGTGGCAGTTTATAAAATGTTAATTTAATGGTAGGTTGGAACACACCCTAAAAGCCAGAATTCACCTTCCAGATCACCGGATATCTGGGTCATCTGACCGTCAATCCAGCCCTTCCGGATACCACGAGAATGACGATAGCCTCTCCGAACATCGTGGGGGAAAGGAGGGAGGGGGAATCTGGCATCTTGAGTTGAGACAAGCATAACTTTTAAACGGGGGATCAGATCTGAATTAAACTTGGTAGTTGGAGAGAGCTCTTGTCTCCCTCCCAGCGGGGAGAGGGACCGGAAATCGGGACAGGCTTCGATTGGCGGGATAGGGATGGCCATTTGTCAGAAGTTGCAAGTTTTGTAGATAGATTTCGCTCATCCCTTGCCTACCATTCACAACGCCAATTCACTTTCCCATACCTCATCTACTTGCATATCTATATTGTCTCCTAGTAGTGCGAACACACGACCAGGATTTCCCTGCCAGATATCTAGACTTTCATCATTATGTTGAAAAATCTCAACTTTTCCATGTGGAATTGATGTCGTTACGAAAACCTAGCGATTGTGGTAGTTTACAGTAAGTAAGTAATTTATTTATGACCTGCCAGTTTCAAAAGCGGAGTATGTCAAAGAAAAGAAAGAAAACGCAACAAAAACACATAAAAAATAAAATTTTTCAATCTTCTGCCAGAAAACAGTGAAGAAACGCCATCTGCTGGCTCAGTGCTGGCTGGACCCAGTTTTCCATGATTTGTTTGCAGAGACGACGAAATTTCCAAATGTGTAACGCTACATGGCATATTTAACTTCGAATTGCTCCGTTAGCATGTGGCTATGACATGACTTTGACAAATAAAGCAGGTGCTTCGCATACTTAAAATAGCACTTTCTCATCTTTTGAAACTCATTCTTTCGCAGAACATGCGTGACACCGGAAGGAAATAAAATAGAAGGAGCGAAAAAGAGCTGCTTAAATTTCCGCTTTCCGATTGTAGCGCTGGCGGTTAGGGACGATGCGCCCATACTCGCTAAAGCTGCGTTCGATTTGAGTCCTTCTTGTCCCAGTCTTGTCCTCTTGTTACTGCCTTGTCACGGTTTCAAGCCGTTTTATTTGGTCTTGTCACGTAAATGACTCAACGGATAAGCATCTCAAATAAAACGCAGTTAAGAAATCTACCCGAGACAGGACAGAAACTCGCTTCGAGAGCATGTCCTTCACGGCGTCCTGTCTGACAGGGCACTGACAATTGTCAGCTGACAGGACTAATAAAACGGCATTAAGCGGACAAGGCAGTTAAATAAAACGGCATTTGGCTGACAGGACTGAAACAGGACCGGGACAAGGCTAAATCGAACTCGGCTTAAAATAGAACATATGTCTTGAACAACGGAAGAGCAAGTTTTAAAAGTGTAGATTTGAAGGTTATGCCAAGCCATCGTAGAGAGTCGGTCAAGCTGATGATCAATCAACCAAGAGAGATCGAAGCATCGGATGCATTTGAACAGTTTGGCGAAGGGTTGAAATGCAGGTGCTCACATTTTAACGACGATAGGGTGACTATGAGAAACACAGTGACTATGGTAGGGTGTTGGATAAACTTAATGACTATCTCTCCCTTCCGGTGCAGAATCTCCGGGTACCTGCGGAAAAACGGAAGAAACGGTGTCACAGCTGCCCTAACTCGGGATTTGAGTCATTGAGTTTGAGTCGTTACGGACACGTTTCCTCCTTCTTCCTGAGAATCACTGGCATGTTTAGGACTTACTCATATAGAGTATTGGAACACGCCCTAAAAGCCAGGCTTCACCTTCCAGATTTTTCTTCAGGATTTCAAACGTCCGTTTTCATCGAGGCGGATCTGGAAGGCGAAGCCAGGTCAGAAACATCTGGCTTCTGGAAAGTCCGGGGTGTTGGACAGGAAGAAAGGGAGAGTGGTTGACTGTTGGGAATGGAAGCAAAAGATATTTGGAGGGATGGTGACATTAGCTATCATCATTATCATAAAATACGGAAGAGTTGGCTTGAACGGGCGGAAGCCCCATATATTGGACGTCTGGGAGTTGAAGCCGCGCTTGAAGTGACGTGAAGTCGCAAACACCAGCCTCAAGGGAAGTTTTGGATACCAAGAAGCGGACGCAGTGCAGTCGCTAACGACGGTTTTAGTTTCCAGTTACTATGATAGGGGGTTGAAACACACCCTAAAAGCCAGGCTTCACCTTCCAGATTCTTCTTCTGGATTCTAGGAATCCGTTTTCGTCGAGACAGATCTGGATGGCGAAGCCAGGTAAAAAACGAATAGGGACATTATCTATCATCATTATCATAAAAATAAGGAAGAGTTGGCTTGACTGCGTGGATGCCCGTTAAAGCCGCTTTCACATGGACGCGTAGAGCCTTTCACACTAAGCTATGCAACCTCTGCGTTACGGTTGCGGCGAAGCAAGGCAGAGCTTACGGAGACAAATTAAATGCAACGCAAAAATAGAACTAAGCTCTATTCTTGCGTTGCGTCAACGCGTTACGCATAAAATCTTTCAGGGAAAAATTGAAGCGTTTGAAGAGAAGTACAAGAAAGTAGTTGAGAACGTCACAAAATACACCCGCCATCCAAAAATGCGGTTCGGAAATAGAAACAGGATATTTAGTTTCACTAATTTCTGAGCAGTTCCGGCATCGTCTCGATTGTCTGTAGCAAATGCACATGACTGTTCAAACTTTCACCCCAATAAATCCATTTGTTTGATCCCTAGACGTGCTACACGATTTCCGGTACCCACTCTATCTCCACCTACCGTGGCCGAATCTGGTTCGGAATATAAAAAATCGACCACCTAAAGCATCTTCTTTTATACCATCTATCAAGTTTTACTCGAATCTGAGCATTTTTGGAAAGTTCCGAAAGTTCCCCCCTCCCACCAACGTTGTCGGAGCCGGTTCGGGCCCAATCTCTTAATTCCCTGTTCCTGTCCATCAAGTTTTACTGAAATTGGAGCTTAGCCTATCTGCAAGTTTCCAGTACGGATTCCTTGGCGGAATCCGGCTCGGACGCCGAATAACAATTCTAGGCCGCATAAACTCGGCACTGTCGAATTTGCATCTCATTCGGTCCATCCGTTTGGTTTTTGTGCATGTCAAAAGTCCCCCCACCCCCAATTCCCCTAATCGTGGTCGCATATGGTTCGAACGCATGTTTTACATGTCGAGGCCATCGATTTTCGCATCACCCATGAAGTTTCACTCGAATCAGACCACTCGTTTGCACTTTATAGAAGTCAATTTCCATATTTCTCTTCTCTTGCTCCCCCAAAAATGCTCGGATCTAATCTAGGAACGGAAGTTTCCGGGGGTATGTTGTGTCAGGTTCTTAAGTCAAGATAATTCGGGTCGCTAATATGCCTGCAAAGTTTCGTTGTCGTTTTACATCTGGAACTATTCTAACTCACGACTACCGGAATTCCAGGAAACCCCCTCCAACTCCCCCTTCCAAAGCCCTAAAACCATCTGGCTCCGTCAATTTCATCTAGGCCTAATGCTTGTTCCATCCATTAAGTTTCGTCCCAATCCCTCTGCTTTTAGAGTTTCTTAGTTCCCCCCCCCCCTCCATCCCCACAGGTATCGGACCCGACCCGGACGTGACACTGAACGTCCGAGGCGATAGCTCACCAGACAAGTTTCATTCAAATCCGATCACCCGTTCAAAAGTTATGCACGCCACGAGATTCCGGACTCCCCATCCACCCACTCCCCCCACGATGGTCGGGTCGGGGAAACGGCTGTTCTCAAGTCAATCTGTTCGGATCCCTGACATACCTGCCAAGTATCATCGCCCTAGGACATCAGGAAGTATGCCGAACTCGCGGGATCGCTAGAAATCCGGACCCCCACCCCAACTCCCCCACAGTGCCCTACTCCGGTCCGGTTATGTCAATGACGTGTCTAGGACTTGTGCTTGTTTTTCCCACCAAGTTTCATCCCGATCCCTCCACTCTAAGCGTTTCTCAAAATTTCCGGTTCCCTCCTCCAACTCCCCCCAGTGTCATCGGATCCGGCCCGGATTTAAAGTGGGATGTCTGAGACACGAGGTCATCCTAAATATCAACTTTCATCAAGATCCGATCACCCGTTCGCAAGCTAAAAATACCTAAAATTTTGGCTTCACCCTCCCTCCACTCCCCCCCCCCCAGATGGTCGAATCGGGGAATTGACGATTTCCTATTTAATCTGGTCGGGTCCCAGACATGCCTGTGAATTTCCATCGTCCCAGCACATCAGGCAGCACGGAACTCGCGGAATCACTACAAATTCGGACTTCTCCCCCCCCCCCCCCCAACTCCCCCAAAGTGAGCGGATCCGTTCCGGTTATATCAGTCACGTATCTAGGACTTTTGCTTGTACTTTCCACCAAGTTTCATCCGGATCCCTCCACTCTAAGTGTTTTCCAAGATTTCCGGTTTCCCCCTCCAACTCCCCCCAATGTCACTGGATCCGGTCTGGATTTAAAATGGAGGGTCTGATACACGAAGTCCTTCCATATATCAAGTTTCATTAAGATCCGATCACCCGTTCGTAAGCTAAAAATATCTCATTTTTCCTATTTTTTCCGGATTCCCCCTCCCCTCCAGATGGTCGGATCGGGGAAGCAACTATTTCTAATTTAATCTGGTCTAGTTCCTGATATGCCTGCCAAGTTTCATTGTCCTAGCTTATCTGGAAGTGCCCGAACTAGCAAAACCGGGACCGACAGACCGACAGACCGACTGACGGACAGAAATTACAATCGCTATATGGCACTTGAGTAAGCTCAAGTGCCATAAAAACCTACTGGTGATGTTTAAAACTTACTAATTGATGAAATAAATTAAATTTGGCAGAAAAAAAGGAAAACGTAAATAAGTATCCAGCGTAACATGTTCTCGCGCAGGTGCGAAAGATACGCTACGCAACCTGTACGTAACGCAAGATAAACGCGTACGCCACTTATCGCAACGACGCGTCAATGTGAAAGCACCTTTATATCTGGAAGTTTAGAAGGTGAAGCCTGGACACTCACACGTGTCGGCACCGATGACAATTTCGTATGCTAATAAGCGGACGTGCTTTATTGGTTTCTGTTGTAGGTATCCTGGCCTTCGACGGACCACTGGAACCTTCCACTGGATAGGGGATTGCGGGTTCGGACTGACCGAGATAGCTGGAATGGAGGGTTGGAATCTTACAAGGAATATCTTGAATACGGAGTGAATGAGAAGTTTAAGATCGAGGAGCAAGTACAGCATAAAGTAAGTGCTCGCTGCGTTCCTGTGTTGCGTGTAGGGCATTTAGCTTGACTGATTTATCCAGAACACTTACGCTTTTTGCAGCAAAAGGAATTCACCGAGCGGCGCGAAAAGGAAAAAAATAGAAGCCGAAAAGATTTGAGTACTGTCGTCACCAAACTTTATCGATCACCGGTTCTTTTGAGGAATGAACCGTCATAGCAAGTGTTCCACCCTACTTACCGTAGTTACTACGCATGATGTCACGAATTTTGGCTTCAAGGCTGGAACGTATTTTCTATTTTCTCCAATGTCTCACTCCACGGGGTAATCCAGCCAGTCACGTTACAGTGATCCGTAGTTACCACGCTTATGGTGGGTTTACACACTGCGTAAAATCCGAGCGTATTTTAAGCACGCTTCGAGCTTGAAAATATTTCTAGCAATACGGAAATATTTGAGAAATCGGTCCATTTTGTATCTAAATACGTCCGTATTGCTAGAAACCTTTTCAAGCTCAAAACGTGCGTAAAATACGCTCGGATTTTACGCAGTATATAAATGGACCATTACTACGCTCCCCAGCATGGCAAGCAAGTAGTTACTATTTCCAGAACGCTGGAACGCTCAGCGTAGGAGGAACGGAAATAGTAACTATTAGTTACTATTGTTAGGAGGGTGGAACGCGCTCATAGTGTTACTATTAAGAACCCCACATCCGAACTCTCTAGAGCAGTGTCGACCAGCATTATTTCCCAGCTGGTTGTTTTAACCTGCACTCTTTGGCTTACTCTCTACCTCGTGGTCACCAGAGCAGTAGATAGATAGATGGATATTTATTGCAAAAAGCCAATCAAATTGTGTATAAAAGAATAATCAACTAAACGAAAATCTAAATATAGCTCAATACCACTTACATTAGATCCTCCCGATGCTTCGCTGCTAACCGGACGAATATCGCCCAATTTCTCGTTACTTCAAAGCAATTATCTCCAACCAGGTTTGTTAACCCTTCCTCCCCTAAAACACTCCTCTCAGCCATTTCCTCCCTTATGGTGGGTTTACACACTGCGTAAAATCCGACCGTATTTTGAAATCCGAGCGTATTTTACGCACGTTTTGAGCTTGAAAAGATTTCTAGCAATACTGACGTATTTAGATACAAAATGGACCGATTTCTCAAGTACGTCCGTATTGCTAGAAATGTTTTCAAGCTCAAAACGTGCGTAAAATACGCTCGGATTTTACGCAGTGTGTAAATGGACCATTAGTCCTCCAACTCGCCACATTCACACATAAAATGTGAAATGTTCTCGTCAATTGCTCCTTGCACCAAACATAGGGCAAAATACCTCTCAAAATACTCGGAGACTAACTTTACAATACTTTTTATTTGACAAAGGAGATAACTCAGATTTGGCCGAGCCGATAAACCCCAGCTTAGGTCCAATGCTAACGAGCTGTTTTTATTTTCTAGCACAACCTTATTCATTTTTGAAGTTCCTCAGTATTCGAGGTGTGGGGACTGAGGAGAGGTTAACTATTCTGCATTTTAACAGGGTCTTACAAGCAAGTTTGTAGTAGCCACAATAGTAAAGTTAAATGACAGGCAACAAAAAACAAACAAACTTACACACAAATTCCAGAATAGGAATACTGAACCTGAAGGGCAAATAAGAAACAATAAGTAATAATAAACTATAATACAAAATAATACAAATAATAAACGGGCTACTGATTGTTAATGTAACTGATGATTAGGGGCGCGAACGAGTGGAGCCGACGTGCTGTACTTGACGCTGGAAATAGTTTAAGGATGTTGGAGTCGAGGGGCTAGCCACTCCCCGGCACCTGCTGTACACCCTTAACACGTGACAACTGGTGCCAGCAGTGTGCTGTCTAGGCACTTGCTGTACACTCAGGGGGTTTAATCTCGACTTGAGTGTACAGCAAGTGCCCGGTGCCCTGATGCCCGGACAGGCTGACACCAGCCGGCACCGGTTGCCACGTGTTACAAAAAACAAATTAAGCATTTTTGAAGCGTTTCAAAAGATGAATCTTCTAACTTATGTTCGGTACTGGTGATTTCGATCGGTGCCGGGAAAGGGTGCACTGCAGGTGACCTCTCATGTGAACTAAAAATCGAGAGTGGGCAACCCCTCGGTTAGAGTGTGTGGTCGAATAAGTTGGTTTAGGGATTTGTTGGGGAGTGAGGTGGCAGATTCTGTCTGATTACATAATTTTCTTTGAACCAATTGTTGAATTGTGGCGTCTAGGCTTTTCGTAGTTAGTGTACTCGTGGGAAAATCTGATGCTAAAACTGTGCGATTGCTATGTTTGCCTAGGTGATAGAACTAATATGGTGGCGTAAGCAATCAAAGCGGATCTTTGATGTAGAATACAAACGTATAAAGCGAACCTCAACCAATTACATTAGTTGCGTTTTTACAGACACCATGGGATCTGATACCACGGTGAAAACGCGTGTTTGCGGTTATCGTGGGATCTGGTCAGTTATCGTGGTATCTGATGTTCGTATACCACGGTCCGACCGCGGTAACTGATCGTGGTATCTGTAAAAGTCATCTCACTTTCATCATCACCAACAATAGAGCCTAGGATTTTGTCAGATTGGTGGGAAAGAAGTTTGGCACTTAGTGATGTGACTGAATATCAGTTTCTCTTTTGTGATGACTTCGAAAAGCACAATTGCGGCAATTGTAATTTTTGCGGAGCAACCGTAGTATCAGATACCACGGTAACTGCAAAAACGACAAATTGCAGATCCCAGTTACGGTGGTAACAGATACCATGGTATCTACAAAAACGGAACTATTGAGTCTGGAAACACTTACACATAATCGCTGAAAAATAAAATACAACTTTTCTTTTTGATCTGCGCGGGTTTACACTAGTGAAGGAAGAGAATCGTCCGCCACAAAAAACCCCACGCGCGAAAACCAAGAATTTTCCATTCTCCAGCATTCAGCTGACGTATCAAATATGATTCGCAGTCAGCTTGGGCTGAAGGAATATTTGTCCAAAAACCTGCTGGACCCGCATTAGAAAATTCATCCTTCCGGGGAAAACCAAACCATTTGCATAGCCACGTACTAAAAAGTTCGGATGCCAGTAGAAAAGTTCCATTTGTGCTGTGTCCCCTTTGTCGACATCAAAAGTTGGTATCCAGTAGAAAAGTTCCATGTTTACTTGGTCCCCCTGCCGACAACTTCTTTTTTTTTCCAGACGATCCTAGTCGGAGACAGTGGCGTGGGAAAAACTTCACTCGTCTATCAGTTCGATACAGGACAGTTTCATACCCAAAAGTTCACAGCGACTGTCGGAATAGGATTCACGGTAAGGATAATTAGTAGTGGGATCAAGGCACTGGGTAATTTGTGAGTTCCAATGAACGGATAATTAGCGTCATGGAAACTTGATAATTGTAATGTTTTTTTTTCTCTTTTCGATCACCTGTCCTAAGAGCTGGCCGTGATTGACCTTCGTCATACTGCTTTAAAGGACCCCTTGCACTATTTACTCAACTTACAGTATTTTATAATATTTGAATACTTTAAAACTAGGCTGTGCTTTCAACAATATAACCCACGGTTTTAACTGTTTTAAGCCTTTTCCGAGACCCGTTGACTTACAGAGAAAACAAGGAAAAAATTTACATAACCGGTTTTTGGGATCCCAAAACGTAAGTGGAGGGATACCTATGACATCGCAAAAGTTGTCCGTCTGTCCGTCCGTCCGTCCGTCCGTCCGTCCGTCCGTCCGTCTGTCCGTCCGTCTGTCCGTCCGTCCGTCCGTCCGTCCGTCTGTCCGTCCGTCTGTAAGCACGATAACTCTCGAAGGGAATGAGATATTTTGATGAAACTTGGTGAGAAGGTTCGTTGGGTCGTCGGACCAGTCAAGTTCGTAGATGGGCTTTGTAGCTCTACATTTAGGGGTGGGGGAGGGGATTGAAATTAAGGGACAAACAAAATATTTTGAAACAGCTAATGTGATAGTCGATTATGGGGTAAGAAGACATGCTGAACACGATGGTGAAAACCATTTTGTCATCGGACAAGTAGTTCGCCCGGAATCCGGCCAAAACCGGAAAGTTTGTTGAAAGTAAAAGTTTTATTTGAAGTTGATTAGATGTTCGATTTAGGGGTAGGAAGACATGCTGAAGACGATGGTGAAAACTATTTTCTCGATGGACAAGTATTTCGCCCGGAATCCGGCCCAAACCGGAAAGTTTGTTGAAAGTAAAAGTTTTATTTGAAGTTGATTAAATGTTCGATTTAGAGGTAGGGAGACATGCTGAAGACGATGGTGAAAACTATTTTCTCGACGGACAAGTATTTCGACCGGAATCCGGCCCAAACCGGAAAGTTTGTCAAAATTAAAAGTTTAATTTGGAGTTGATTGGATGTTCGATTTAGGACAAGAAGACATGCTGAACACTTATGTGAAAACAAGTTTCTACCCGGACATGTAGTTCGTCCGGAATCCGGCCAAAACCGGAAAACTGTTGGAAGTCAAAGTTTTATTTCTAGTTGATTAGATAAGCGATTTAGGGGTAAGAAGAGATGCTGAGTCCCTGTGTGACAATCGTATTTTACCCGGACATATAGTTCGACCGGAATCCGGCTGGAATCGGAAAATTTGTTATAAGCTAAATTTCTATTTGAAGTTGATTAGATGTTCATTACTGGGGAAAGAAGATACCCTGATTTCGTCTTTGAGCTTTCTTTTTTCGCCGGACAAGTAGTTCTGGAGTTCGGCCGGAACCGGGAAATTGGCAGAAGTGGCAGGAAGTATTCGTCAAAACAGATATGACTTATAGGGGTAAACACACATGCTGAATCTAAATCTGAACTTGGTTTTCTCAGGTGATTAGCTATTTGGCTTTAATCTGTTTCTGAATTTTAATTGCAAAAATGTTCAAGGAGTCTGGCGAAGACTGGATCTGGCTAAGACAAGACCCAGTTGTCTGGATCAGATATTGAATTTTTAGGATCCCATCGAAACCTTTGGTCTTGTTCTGATGGAAAAACTTCTCGGAGACGACCGTCGGTAGCGTGATACACATCGAAGGTAGTAAAACACGGCAAGTGAGAAATCAGCGTGGTTTTGCTAGAGGGGTTAGAATGTATCGTACGGAATTGGGGTCTCCGGGTTTAGAAATATATGAAGAGATTATGGAAGTAGGTTGCGTTAGTATTGTAGGCAAGGCAGGTCCTTTAAGTACCATTAGCAACACACCAATGCACCACTTTTTCTGGGGACCATGTGTTACTTGCCTAGTAGTGTAGGGGACCTCCAATTTCATTAGTTTACTCGAAGTGTATTTCCTCCTGGTCATACCTTCAATAGCGCTTCTCTAACAAGCAATAATGATGTCACCCGTCTATTATTTAATTAACTAGATTATCACCCCTTTCTTGGTAGTTCTTTATTCCATGTCACAATTTACTCAATAAGCACTGTCCAAGTAGGTGTAATAACTGTTATATAGCAGTCACATGTTTTCGGGGATCATTTATATAAAGAACACTGATACAAAAGGCCCGGTACCAAATCCTACTTATTTGTATACAAAAGTTTCAGTATACAGATTCATCTTCTCCTCGTGCTTGCTGTAATAAGCTGTAAAAGAAGAATAGACCCTGGTCTTATACAGAGCCAATCAGATCGCTTAGTTGGGCCGACTCTGCTTTTAGACCAAACAATTTTCTTTTAGAATAAACTGTTTTCTTGTATGGTACCGAACCCCGGATTTCACCGGATTCCGGCTGATCTACTTGTCTGACAAATACAAAGTTTCGAAATGGATTCAGCAGGTCTTCTTTCCCCTAAACCGACTTTGGAATTGGACCTAAAAGTTTTTTTGTTGTAAATAAACTGTTTGCTTCTAGGTTGCCGCGCGAACTACTTGTCGGATAAGACAGTAAAGTTCAGAAATTGAATCAGCATGTCCCCTTGCCCCTAACTCGACTGTCATATTACAAATATTTTTTTTCTTCCCTTAATTTTTCACTCGTTTTCACCCCCGCCACCCTTTTAAGCAGCCCTAGAAAGTTTTCCCACCGGGTGATTTCGGTGGATTTTGGATAGTATACTTCACTTTATACTCTCCGATCGTGGAGGTCAATAAAATATTTGAATTTGAATTTGAATTTGAATATGTTGATTCTGAATATTGTCAAAAACATTTGTGTCACAATTTTGCCCGGGTTGACCCCCTTTTTCCGTACTTTTACTGGAACTATAGGGGGCTAGGCAAGGGCAGCTTTACCAGGGTTCCCACGAGGAGCAGAAAAGTTCACTTTGTCGGAAGTTACGTAACAACTTTTCTTCGAAAGAACACGTTTTGTTCTGCTACGAATACTTATTGCTAGTTCGAGGAAAACAGCTGTTTAGTAGTTTTTACAACATAATGTTCGTCAAATTGTATTTGTGCACTTCGAGTAGTATTAAGAACACTTTTTTCTGATCTAAAGATGCTCGACGCGCCGATGAGAACCTTTACTTACATGTAATAGTGCTAAACAGTTACGTCAGCTGTATTTTATTAGACCTGTATTTCGGCCCTTCTGAGCAAGGGTCCTCTTCAGGCTCAAAACCGCTCAAGTTGGAAAAATGAACTTGTGGGTTTTCCGAAATATAGCTCTAATAAAATTCAGCTGACGTATCCGTTTTGCACTATCAAATATGATTCGCAGTTCAGCTTGGGCTGAAGGAATATTTATCTTTACTTACAGTTTGAACAAAGTATGTAATAAGATGTAAAAATCATGTAGGCTGTAGCGTTGCAGCTTATGACACCTATTTAAACAATGCAGTAGGCGAATGGTTCGCCTTTCAGGTAAAAATTGAAAAGACGAATCGAATTGTTTTTTAATAACTACGCTGGCTATTAGGGTTATAATATAAAACATATTACACAAATTATCCACTTTGTTGAAAACCTCTGAAAACAAGCTAAACATGAGTAGATTAACATGCAAGGACTCGACGGCGCCGCGCCATCTATACACGGCACTTCTCCCTCGGTTGCTATCTCATTAGTTGCGTTTTTGTTCGACTTTTGCCTTTCCCTTTTCGGCTTTAGCTTTTAGCATTTGTCAGGCCTTTTTGAACTTTGCAAGTCGGCGTTTCTACTAAGGACTTCTCCCTTTTCTTGGATGAAAACGGAATTTTGGCAAATGCCATTTTACTTGTATTTTATTTGTATTGTAAACTGTACTCTTAAATATCCAGGATAGTCTTCAAATACTGCTATTGATTTTGACTCAAATCCATCTTTTGTTGGATTTTGGGGTAAACTGGTAAGAATTGCGAAGCAAAAGCCAAAAGCAGAGCGTAACTTGGTCACCTACCAAGTTTGTCTTTTTACAAAAGCCAAGGGAAAAGGCGAAAGTTGGCTTTTGTCTTTTTGACAAAAACGGCAAATTGTCAAACAGTGCTTAGGACCATTTTACGAAAACGCAAATAAAGTAAAAAGCCGTCAAAAAGGCGAGTGAAAAGTCGAACAAAAACGCAACTATTATTTGATGCACAAGGAAAGTAGGTTGAAGATCAGGTCTCTTTTCGCCTGACTTGGATGGAGACAAGCTGACATTAATGTTCCTAACTGGAACGTTTCCAGATCCTTGTTATTGAAAATCGTTCCGCTGGGAAAGCTTGGGGGAATTCTTAACTAGGATGGAAGGCTATCGGGAGTTCGTTGTGCCATGTGAACTAACCTGGACATCGTCAGTTTGTTGCTGGTTTGTTGCTTTAAAGTCCGTATCTAAAATTGTTGCCACTGTCGCAGAATTCTGCGATTTGTCACAGAGTTTTTACTTCTTCGAAAGCGAGCCAAAATTTGTTGACCGGTTGCTGACCAGTAAATTCAAGATTGGGAAAAAAATTGAGCCATGTAACTATGAAGATAATAAAGAGAGGTTTCTCATTACTAGTTGGCAAAAATTACCCAGCTCCGCAGCTGCCAGAATTCCGTCAGAAAAAGTGGCAACACTGGTATCAAAACGTGAATTTCTTAATGCGCTATTCAAACCTTCGGTTCTGTTCCACACAAACCGAACCTCTGTTGTTGTTCATGGTCCAGACAAGATTTCAGGCATCAACGATTCTCATCCTGAACAGCAACTAATTTCGAGCCAGAAAGATAATAAAAATGAAAGAAGACGTTCAAAATGTTCGTAATTCAGTTCAGTTCAGTATAATTGGTAAGATATGATAAAGATTTGTTGCCTGCCAAAACTGTACAGCAGTAGAAGGCAGAGTATGACAAAAAAAAGAGGAAAGAAAAGAAATAGGTACGGGAAACAAAAAACACGAATATACACAACGGATTCAATACACTCAACATTCAACCAGTATGTATAATTTCCAGTTCAGACGTTCTCTGAAGAGTCACTCAAGTGTGATCTAGGGTCCGGAACTTATTTCGAAAATTAACAACTCTCATAGGAACAGCTACAGCCGGGTCTATCAGACCAGATCTTGTAATCACACACTGGCTGTCGGACCACGGTGGTAGCCTAAGCAAATACTTCGCATACTTAAATTAAATCATTGCAGCGTTTTTCTTATCCGTGTCAGTGAAACATTTCCAAAACGGACATATGTAGACAAAATTTGGTGGAACAAACGCATTATACAACCAAGCTAGAATATGACAAATTGTTTATTCTTCAACTTAACCAAAATTCAACATATTCACATATCAACAGTCCGTCTTAATATGTGACAACAGGTCACTAGTGCAAGACGTACAACAAATTACCAACAAATATTTATAAAAATATTTTTTTTTTTTAAAGCTGAAGTATTTACAGGCTGATATCTAAAACTCACCAGAATGTCATTATTAATTTTTCACTAATAATTCATTATAGTTAGTCTGGGTAAATCCCGATGTGTTAGAACAACGCAACAGAGTAATGCTAGTTCAGGAAAGGGGCTAGAGACTCAGCAATTAACAACCTGAGGGAGGTGAATGTTCGTGCATTTGTTCCATTCTTTACGATTTGGAAAAAAAAGCTAAGTAAAAGAAAACTATAGCAAGCTGATAGGAATAATCAGAAATGAATTACAATAACTGTAACGTCAGAGCCTCGTTTTTGTTGCATGCTGCAGGTCCACTTCTCGGCCGATTCCGGACTGATTCTTTCTACATCCGTTTTTGCACTGCAGCGCTTCCGAGGAAGACGGCAGCGCTTCTCGAGAATCACGGACTAGCTCCCCGACCAAGTCCGTGCTTCCCTGCAAGATGTTGCAGCGCTGCCGCTTCAACCAAGAAGAAAGTGAATCCAAAAACGCATATTATGCAAAAGCAAAGGAGTGCTGCAGCAGCGCTGCGATAGCGCTATTGCAACAAAAACGAGGCTCAGAGAAAAGCTTTGGTGAAGAGTTTCACGGGGTATCGTTTCAGTATCGCTAAAATCCGCTGGGAGTGCGCAATTGAAAACTTGCCAATTTACGGGCTACATAGATGGGATCGGCTAAAAAGAACATGGCACCGGAGGCACGAGTAATAAAGAAATTAGCAGGAAGGAGAAGCAGACAAGTAAGTCAGAGTTTGTAACTCCGGAGCCTAAAAGAAGACACGTTAGAAGATTGTTCCTGATCCTCACTCAGTTGCCTGAAAGGGCCCTTTTAGTTTTCGTGACTCTTTTTAGTACGTGTGCCTCCTATACTATGCCGTGCCTCTTTTTCGGATCGGCTAAAAAGAGGCACGGCACGGCACAACATGGCACAGGAGGCACGAGTAATAAAGAGTTTAGCAAGAAGTAGAAGCAGACAAGTAAGTCAGAGTTTGTAACGTGTCTTCTTTTAGGCTCCGGAGTTACAAATTCTGACTTACTTGTCTGCTTCTGCTTCTTGCTAATCTCTTTATTACTCGTGCCTCCTGTGCCATGTTGTGCCGTGCCGTGCCTCTTTTTGGCTGATCCGTGTATAAAATATTAATATTACTCGTGGCTCCTGCACGAGTAATATTAGGGGGGGGGGGGGGTCGGCTAAAAAGAGGCACGGCACGGCACAACATGGCACAGGAGGCACGAGTAATAAAGAGATTAGCAAGAAGTAGAAGCAGACAAGTAAGTCAGAGTTTGTAACGTGTCTTCTTTTAGGCTCCGGAGTTACAAATTCTGACTTACTTGTCTGCTTCTACTTCTTGCTAATCTCTTTATTACTCGTGCCTCCTGTGCCATGTTGTGCCGTGCCGTGCCTCTTTTTAGCTGATCCGTGTATGTAGGGGTCGAATAAAATATTAATATTACTCGTGCCTCCTGCACGAGTAATATTAAGGGGGAGGCCGGCTAAAAAGAGGCACGGCACGGAACAACATGGCACAGGAGGAACGAGTAATAAAGAAATTAGCAGGAAGGAGAAGCAGACAAGTAAGTCAGAGTTTGTAACTCCGGAGACTAAAAGAAGACACGTTAGAAGATTGTTCCTGATCCTCACTATGTAGCCTGAAAGGGCCCTTTTAGTTTTCATGCCTCTTTTTAGTACGTGTGCCTCCTACACTATGCCGTGCCTCTTTTTAAATAAACCGATACATTTTTACATACCGACCCCTACATAAATGGAAGGTTAATACAACGGACTTCTGCCGTGCCGTGACAAATAACAGCACGCGCCTAGAGGGGGGGGGGGGGGGGGTCTGGGTTATAATCCTGGTCGAGGAGTATTTTTGTCTTTCAATTCACTACTTATTAATGTTACGGGCATGAAAATCACCAATTGACGGGTATTCCTAGTAACATGGATTGGAGAATAATACAAAAGGCGCATTGAAGATTCCCGGTTGGCCAACTGCCAAGACTGCACGAGAAGAAGTAGCCTTTTTCGCGTGGGAATCTGTGGTTTGGGATCGATAGGCTAGGCTTTGTATCAAGGTGAGATTCAGAAGTAATTAACTACGTTAAAGAAGGGGAGAGGACAGGACTACACTGTAAAACGTTTTTCCGAGTAAGGATTAAAGTTAACTGCAGTATTTCCTACTGGGATTAATCTTATCTCTATTGAGTGCAGAAAAAAAATTACATTAAAAAAAAAATCGACTGATTTTCAGAAAAATCCACTGATTTTCAGAAAAACCGACTATTTTGACAAAAAATCGACCAATTTTCAGAAAAGCCGACTATTTTCATGAAAAAAATCAACTTTTTTGACGAAGAATCGCGGCGCTTCGCGCCGACTCGGTTATTTTTTACCGACTGGCCGACAGCGTTGGGGGGGGGGCTTCCCCCCTCCCCCTCCCGCCAGTCGTGACGCTCCTGAGTGTAGCACATGCTCATATAATGTTGAGCACAAACACAAAACAAAGTCAGATCTTTCTTTTAAATCTTTTGTTCTCTGTTGCTTCGTTCCTTTGGGCACTTCCCCTCTCCTCGGGATCGACTAAAAAGAGGCACGGCACGGCACGGCATGGTGCAGGAGGCATGCTACTAAAAAGAGGCACACGTACTAAAAAGAGGCACGGCATACTAAAAGAAGGCATGCCTGCACCAGGAGGCATGCACCGTCTGTGCCTTTTTTTAGGACCCGTTTTCTGGCGTGCCTCTTTTTAGTACTCCAGCTTCTTTGCATACAAAATTTTTTGGCGTGCCTTTCTTGTGCTCGACTTCTTTGGGTTAAAAAAGGTGATTCTATAACGTGCCTTTTTAGGACCCTTTCTGGCGTGCCTTTTTAGGACCCTTTTCTGGCGTGCCTTTTTCTAGTAGGCTACTCGACTTCTTTGGGTTAAAAGGTGATTCTATAACGTGCCTTTTAGGACCCTTTTTCTGGCGTGCCTCTTTTTAGTACTCGAGCTTCTTTGCATAAAAATGGATTTTTCTGGCGCGCCTTTTTTTAGTGCTCGTTTAGGTCCCTTTTCTGGCGTGCGTTTTTAGGACCCTTTTCTGGCGAGCATTTTTCTAGTAGACTACTCGACTTCTTTGGGTTAAAAAAGGTGATTCTATAACGTGCCTTTTTAGGACCCTTTTTGGCGTGCCTTTTTAGGACCCTTTTCTGGCGTGCCTTTTTCTAGTATGCTACTCGACTTCTTTGGGTTAAAGAAGGTGATTATTTAACGTGCCTTTTTAGGACCCTTTTTGGCGTGCCTTTTTAGGACCCTTTTCTGGCGTGCATTTTCAGGACCCTTTTCTGGCGTGCCTTTTTTATCAGTACTCGACTTCATTGGGTTATAAAAGGTGATTCTTTAACGTGCCTTTTTAGGACCCTTTTCTAGCGTGCCTTTTTAGGTCCCTTTTCTGGCGTGCCTTTTTAGGTCCCTTTTCTGGCGTGCCTTTTTAGGACCGCCTTTTTTTAGCGCTCAACTTCTTTGGGTTAAGCATTGTCCTAATAGGTGTATTACCGCGTATAAGACTTATTACAGATTCCTCTTTTCCTCGGAGCGCGCTGTAATAAGGTGAATAAGGAGAATAGACTAGCGTTCTATTCTGGCTTATGCAGGGCGAATCAGATCGCTCGGTTGGTTCCGCCAGCGGGCCGAGGAGAGGCGCAGCGTCGTCAGGGTTGCCAAAGAAAGCACAACAGTTCTACTTTGTTGGAAGCTAAAGAAACAACTTTTCTTAACAAAGCACGTTTCTGTTCTATTACGAGGGCTTTTCGTCAGTTCGAGGATCAATGCTGTCCATCCGTTATTTTAATAGCTTTTTTACAGTATAGTTTGCGTTATATTGTACTCGTGTACTTCAAGTAGTACCAAGAACCTTTTCGGATATTTTTAGAGCTCGAAAAATTGTATTACCTTGGCAACACCTGAAGCCGCATTGATAAGAACCTCTTGGGTTGTATTTGAACAGGCGTGTGTGTTAAGACGTAAACATCGCGTATAGCGCTATTCACCTTATTATACCTATTAGGACAATGCTTTAGGTGATTCTATTAAGTGCCTTTTTATGACCCTTTTCTGGCGAGCCTTTTTAGGTCCCTTTTCTGGCGTGGCATTGCATTTTAGGACCCTTTTCTGGCGTGCCTTTTTTTAGTACTCGACTTCTTTGGGTTAGGTGATTCTATAAGGTGCCTTTTTAGGACCCTTTTCTGCCGTGCCTTTTTAAGACCCTTTTTTGGCGTGCCTTTTTAGGTACCTTTTTCGGCGTGCCTTTTTAGGACCCTTTTCTGCGTGCCTTTATTTAGTACTCGACTTCTTTGGGTTACGGTGATTCTATTAAGTGCCTTTTAGGATCAGTTTTTTGGCGTGCTTCTTTTTAGTACTCGAGCGTCTTTGCGTTAAAAAAGGGAATCCGTAACGTGACCTTTTAGGACCCGTGTTTTCGCGTGCTTCTTTTTAGTACGCGAGCGTCTTTGCGTTAGAAAAGAGGAATTCCGTAACGTGCCTTATTAGGACACGTTTTTTGGAGTGTATCTTTTTAGTTCTCGGATGTCTTGGCGTTAAAAACGGGAATTCCATAACTTGCCGTTTTAGGACCCATTTTTTTGCGTGCCCCTCTTTAGTTTATCACTTTTAGGCTCTAGAGGCATCGGTAGGCTACACAACTAGGCAGGGGTCGGCAACTATTCTACTTACAGTATCTAGTATCCGTTTTCTGGCGTGCTTCTTCTTAGTACTTGAGCTAGAATCCCATAATAAAGGGGATTCTATAACGTGCCTTCTTTTAGGCTCCGGAGGTGGCGGTAAACATTATGCTATCCCATCAGGGGTCGGCAACTAACACACTTTTCACCCTTCACCATTGACATAGCCCCGTCCGAAACTCACCAGTTAACCCTCGGGAAGAACAAGAAACGTCACGCATCCCTCCTTTGTAAACCAATCAACAACGTTCTTTGCGTGACGTTTCTTGCTCTTCACTGTGCCTTCTCTTCGATTTCCAGCTTGATTCGCATATAGAAAGTCGCAGGGCCCGTTTTCTGCTTGGCTTATCATAGGTGATAAAAGAGCTTCTAAAAGAAGCTTGAAAGAATAAAATAGGGGTTCTATAACATGCCTTGGACCCATTTTCTGGCGTGCCTCTTTTTAGTACTCGAGCTTCTTGGGATAAAACAAGGTAATTCTCCAACGTGCCTTTTTAGGACCCGTTTTCTGGCGTGCCACATTTTAGTACTCGAGCTTCTTTGCGTTGAAAAGGAGATTCTACAACGTGCCTTCTTTTAGGCTCCGGAATTTTCAGTATACAATATAGTGTCCCGTCAGGGGTCGGCAACTAATTTACTAATTTACCCGTTCTTCTATGATCGTCATCGTCACAACTCGAGTACTAAAAAAAAGAGCAGATACTAAGAAAGGCACGGCATACCAGAACCAGTGAAACCTTCACGGGTCGGCAGCTAACACCTTTACAGATAAATATCATATTCTGTGGTTCGGCATCTTACAAATTTATAGTTTAACCTCTAGATTTAACACCCTGTCCCTTCTTCTGGTTGTCGACCTTGTTGGTGTGAAAAAAGGAGTAGGACTCATGTTCTTTCCGTGTTGAGCATGTTCTTGCGTGTCTTTTTTTTATTTCTCGAGCTTATTCGCGGGGAAAGGGGCAGAAAATGGCAGGTTGACCACGAAGTAGAAGTTCCGTTTCCTTTTGCTTGGTGTCTTCTTACAGTGTGGTGTTTTCCTAGTGTTGGCTGTATCCATTAAACACATTATTAAAGGATACTAGAAATTGAACAGTAATGGAACAAGACCAAAGGTTTCGATGGGATCCCACAAATTTAATATTCGATATAGACAATTAGGTTTTGTCTTTGCCGCCAGATCCAGTCTTAGCCAGACTCCTGGAATATTTTTACTATTAAAATTTAGAAACAGATTCAGGCCAAAAGCAAATCATCTGAGAAAACCAAGTTCAGATATGGATTCAGCATGTGTGTTAACCCCTATAATACAGAACCCATCTACGAACTCGACCTGTCCCTTGACCCAAAGAATCCTCACACCAAGTTTAATCCAAATACGCGACCTTTTCCTTGCCCCGAAGGATCCTCCCAAGAAGCTTCATGAAATTATCCCATTCCCTTCGAGAGTTTTCGTGCTCACAGACAGACAGACAGACGAACAGACGGACAACTTTTGCGATGTCGTAGGTATCCTTCCACGTACGTTTTGGGATCCCAAAATTCAAAATCAGAAGAGGTTGAGAATTGTTGACTAGCTCTCAGTTATCTTGTATCAGTTAAATCTGAACCAGCAAGCATCTCAGGGTGTATCTACTTAAACGTCAACTTCCTCTCGTCTCGAATCGTTTCTTTACTGTTCTTCGTAGGCTATAGGAAATTAAAAGGTAATGCCATGAACGAGACCAATATTTGTAATCAAACCCATGAAACTGAGCATAAAATTATGAATCCTTCTTCCATTCTTCATCTTGCGTACCGCCTCTTGCCTCCTGTGAAAGATAGGTAAGCTCATCTGTCAGCCAAAAATATATAACAAACCTGTAGAAGATCCCATTTCCGATGGAGCCCGTGAACTTATTAAAAGATATATACGTTTCTTTCACGTTCGGGTTTAATCTAGCTTGCCCGCGATGGAATGCATTAAAATGATGTCCTTCCTATCACACTTCCTGCGACCTTCCCCGTAGTTCAGCGTATCAGCATAGCCTACAGTGCTTAATTAAAGGACACGTCATACTCAAGATAATTATTAATCACACTTCAGTGGTAATTCCATCCATTCCTGCTCTACAGATCTACACTTCAAAGTGTATCCTATCTCCTCTTTCAGCATTTATTGGTTTCGTTAACGCTCACTTTTCGTTCACAGTCGTTTTATGGTCGATAATCGGCCTATCCCAGTTACAGATCCAGTACGTACTCATTTCCCTGTACTGAATCTCTATTTGTCTATGTAACAAAATTTTACGTCGAGAATTTCTAGTTTTGAATAATCCGGGCGAGCTACTTCTCTGCCGCAAAATATGGTTCAACAAGAGCTGAAAGCTTTTATGGCACCTGCAAGGGTAGGCAGGATATTGTATTTCAGCTAAGGGTCTCAGCTAAGGGTCGGACGTGCACGTGGAACATCCATATAATGAAAGTCGGTCTGCCGGCCTCTTATCCGATTTGAAGCCTTTCCTGAAACCCAGTACAGTTCCCAACGTAATTCGCCGTGGGTAAGGGCGTCACTATAGCCTTTTGCCTTTATGGCTCCAATTTGTACCGACAGGACTTGAAATAAACCGACAAAACTCGCCGTTCGTTTCACGGCAACGCAACACGTTCCCGGCCAACAAGAATAGACCCGGTGCAAGACTAAATTATCTCTATCATGAAAATTTAATGAAAATCGTTGAAAAATAAGTGTTTACAATTTACACTTTACAATTTCATTTCAAAGTTCTTCAAAATTTGAGTACAAGTCCACACAACGCATGCAAAAGCTATTTTGCTTCTTAAAAAACAAAAAATTCTACACCCCTAACCAAGATTATGACTATCTGTGCAACCAGTAAACAATCTCGGTACACATATTGCAATCCAACAGAACAAACAACTAATTGAACCTTAATACTTACTTTGGACCGGCCAAAATTCATCATAAAAGTGAACAGTGGTTGATAACCAGGTTGCGATTTGACTCTGAGCCTGAAAAACAACAAGGTTGTTTAATGTGTGATTTGTTACTTATCTGGTACCCTAACATGCAGACTCAAGCAATTTATTAGCCTATACTGTTTATTCTAAAAACAGTTATTCATTAGTACCCCAGATCGATCATGGGACCTTTTCCTTTGACTATTCGACTAATGTTCATGTCTGATGGAAAATGTTTGACTAGGGGGGAGTAGGGGGGACCCTTTTCATGACGGGTCTGTGAATATAAAACACTAACAGCCCAACTGGGTCCTTGCCTAAGAGGAAGTGTCTCCTTCTTCTGGCCTTTGGTTCACAGAGCATGTGATGGCACCGCAACTGGTACTGATTCCCACAGGCAAACAGAAATCTTAAATTTTTGGCACAGTCCCTCCAAGATTGGAGCATTGGACACAGAACTACAGTAGCCCAATAAAAGTCTGTTGCTTGGTTGCTTCTTTGAATTCCACTCTCAAATTTTCATACCCTGGCTTTGTTTCTTGCTTATAACTCAGTCATAAGGAAAAGTAGAAAAAACAACAACTCGGAAAGCACTGGGCACAGTACAACATTAGCCCAATAAAATCTGTTTCAACCAATGGTTGCTTCTTTGAATTCCACTCTTAAATTTTCCATACCCTGGCTTTGTTTCTTGCTTATAATTCAATCATGCAGAAAGAAAAAAACAAGAACTGGGAATCTGTGTGTCCATACCCTGGCTTTGTTTCTTGCTTATAATTCAGTAATACAGAAAGAAACAAGAGCTACGAGCTCATATGGCACTTGTACGAGTAGGCTGTACAAGAAAGTAGATGAGAACGTCACAAAATACACCCGCCATCCAAAAATACGGTTCGGAAATAGAAATAGGATATTTAGTTTCACTCATTTCGGAGCAGTTCCGGCATCGTCTCGATTATCTATAGCAAATGCACGTGACTGTCTAATGCTTGCTCCATCCATTAAGTTCCGTCCAAACCCCTCTGCTTCTAGAGTTCCCCCCCCCCCTCATCCCCACAGATATTGGACCCGACCCGGACGTGACACTGAACGTCCGGGGCGATAGCTCACCAGACAAGTTTCGTTCAGATCCGATCACCCGTTCAAAACTTATGCACGCCACTAGATTCCGGACTCCCCATCCACCCACTCCCCCCACGATGGTCGGGTCGGGGAAACGGCTGTTCTCAAGTCAATCTGTTCGGATCCCTGACATACCGGCCAAGTTTCATCGCCCTAGGACATCAGGAAGTATGACGAACTAGCGGGATCGCTAGAAATCCGGACCCCCAACCCAACTCCCCCACAGTGCCCTGATCCGGTCCGGCTATGTCAACGACACGTCTAGGACTTGTGGTTGTTTTTCCCAGCAGGTTTCATCCCGATCCCTCCACTCTAATCGTTTCTCAAAATTTCCGGTTCCCTCCTTCAACTCCCCCCAGTGTCATCGGATCCAGCCCGGATTTAAAGGGAGATGTCTGAGACACGAGGTATTCCTAAATATCAACTTTCATCAAGATCCGATCACCCGTTCGCAAGCTAAAAATACCTCAGATTTTGGCTTCACCCTCCCTCCACTCCCTCCCCCCCCCCAGATGGACGAATCGGGGAATTGACGATTTCCTACTTAATCTGGTCGGGTCCCTGACATGCCTGTCAATTTCCATCGTCCCAGCACACCAGGAAGCACCGAACTCGCGGGATCACTAGAAATTCGGACTTCTCCCCCCCCCAACTCCCCCAAAGTGAGCGGATCCGTTCCGGTTATATCAGTCACGTATCTAAGACTTTTGCTTGTACTTTCCACCAAGTTTCATCCGGATCCCTCCACTCTAAGTGTTTTCCAAGATTTCCGGTTTCCCCCTCCAACTCCCCCCAATTTCACCGGATCCGGTCTGCATTTAAAATAGAGGGTCTGAGACACGAGGTCCTTCCATATATCAAGTTTCATTAAGATCCGATCACCCCTTCGTAAGCTAAAAATATCTAATTTTTCCGGATTCCCCCTCCCTCCACTCCCCTCCAGATGGTCGGATCGGGGAAGTGACCATTTATAATTTAATCTGGTCTAGTTCCTGATATGCCTGCCAAGCTTCATCGTCCAAGCTTATCTAGAAGTGCCCGAACTAGCAAAACCAGGACCGACTGACGGACACAAATTACAATCGCTGTATGGCACTTGGACGAAAGGCTAGTGCCATAAAAAAACAACAACTGGGAAGTTCTGTTTACATGATTTCTTAGAATTTTAAGACTTCTCCTTCTACCATTTGCTGTTTTGAAAGATCTAACAGAGAGGTAATGATATTCGGATAAGAGAAATATGTTGATTTGAATGTTATTTACAGTGAAAGAAAATATTTCGATAAAGTTTACGTGCAGCATTAGCAAGTGGCTAAAGTGATTGATTTTTAAACAGATAGGTGTTGATAGGGTAGCTATGAAAAGTAATGTGGACCCTAGCATGAATTTGCTGGCTTTCTGTGAATCACAGCAAATATTTCGTTTCTATTACTGATTTTGGCCTATCTATTTAATCAGACCTGCAGTAATACATCCTAGCTATTTTATACTATACTTATTTTACATGTAGGCTAGATTCAGACAAATTCAGCTATAAAAAACTCATATTGCACTTGGTACGAGTAGGCCTAGGTAATGGAACAAAGCAGATGATAATGTCACAAAATACCACCTTCAACCTCCCTAGGTTCGGACCTAGAAATAGGAAATCTGGCTTGACTCGAGTCTGAGTATTTCTGGCATTCCGTCGGATCATCTAGGGCATATTACTTTTCTTCCCTTAATTTTAGATCCACTCGTTTGACTCCTAAACGTGCCACACTATTTCCGGTACCCTCCCCCTGCCACGGCCGAATCTGGTTCGGACACATAAATTAATCATCTTCTCTTACCGCCTATCAAGTTTCACTCGAATCTGAGCATTTTTCGGGAAATTGCTCGAGCACCGTGCTCGGATTCGGTCCGAACCCTAAAATATGTCATCTATGACTCATCATAACTCGCGATCACTGGAATTCCGGGAAACCTCCTCCAACTCCCCCCAAAGAGTCCCGGTAAGCCCCTATCAAGAACGTGTCTACAGGGCTTATGCTTGTTTTTCTTACCAGATTCTATCCCAATCTCTCGACTCCAAGCGTTTCACAAAATTTTCGGTGGCTCCCTCCAACTCCCCCCACAAATATCGGATCCGGTCCGGACTGCACGTGGAACATCTGAGACGACAGCTCTTTCCACTTGCCAAGTTTCATTCAGATCCGATCTCCTGTTCAAAAGTTATGCATGCCAGTAGATTCCGGATTCGCCATCACTCCACGCCCCCCACGATGGTCGGATCGGGGAAACAACTATTCTTAAGGCAGTCTGTCCGGGTCCCTGATATGTCTACCAAATATCATCGTCCTAGTACCAAACTCGCGGGATCGCCGAATTCCGCCCCCCCCCCCCCAACTCCCCCACAGTGCCCCAATCCGGCCCTGTTATGTCAACGATGTATCTAGGACTTGAGCAGTTTCTTGCCAACAAGTTTCGTCCCAATCCCTCCACTCTAAGCGTTTCACAAAAATTTCCGGTTTCCTCGTCCAACCCCCCCCCCCTCCAAAGTCAACAGATCCGGTCCGGATTTTAAATGGGTCTTCTGAGGCACAAGATCTCTCCAAATATCCAATTTCATTGCTATCCCATCACCCGTTCGAAAGTTAAAAATACCTCAAGATTCCGGATTCCCCCTCCCTCCACTTCCCCTACGATGCTCAGATCGGGGAAGTGACTATTTCCAGCTTAATCATTTCAGGTCTCTGATATGCCTGCCAAGTTTCATTGTCCTAGCACATCCGGAAGTACGAACTAGCGGGATCACCGGAATTCCCCCCCCCCGAGCCCCCACAGTGCTCGAATCCAGTCCGTTCATGTCAACAACATACCTAGGACTTGTGCTCGTTCTACCCACCAAGTTTCATCCCGATCCGTCCACACTAAGGGTTTTCCAAGATTTCCAGTTCCCCCCCACCTCCAGCTCCCCCCAAAGTCGCCTTATCCGGTCCGTACTTTAAGCGGGTCGTCGGAAACACGGAGTCTTTCCAAATATCAAGTTTCATTAAGATCCGATCACCCGTTAAAAAGTTATAAACACCTCTAGATTCCAGATTCCCCCTCCCTCCACTTCCCCACAATGCTCAGATCGGTGAAGTCATTATTTCCAACTTGATCTTTTGGGGTCCCTGATATGCCTGCCAAGTTTCATCGTCCTAGCTTATGTCGAAGTGCCCGAACTAGCAAAACCTGGACAGACGACCGACAGACCGATGGACGTACAGAAATTGTGATTGCTATATGGCACTTGGCAGAAGGGAAAGTGTCATAAAAACAAATAACTGAACTTCCATATCCAAATTTTTGATACCACTGAGTAAAAGGCAGCCCCAAACAGCACTACTAAATCTGTGAGTTGCTTCCAAAACCTAAATAATTATTGCTTCACAAACCGAAATTTCTAAATCCTAGAGCGTGTTCCACCCTACTTACCATAGTTACTACGCATAACATCACTAATTTTGGATTCTTGGTGTCAATCCTGGATCACATTTTTAAATTTTCGGTAAAATATTACTACACGGCAGCTACAATGGGTAATCCGGCCAATCACTTTACAGAGATTCATAGTTACCACGCTTAATACGCTCCCGAGCATGGTAAGCAAATAGTTAGTATTAGTTACTACTTCGAGAAGGTTGGAAAGTCACCGTACTAACTTTCAGCAAGGTTGGAACGGAATTAGAAGCCAACAATTACTCTTGTTAGAAGGATGGAACACGTTCTTAATCAGTTTGATGTGTGACCAATATCTGAACCCCTAAAAGAATAAAATGGAAAAAATGACAATTAACTTATGTTTTTTCGTCAGTGAGTTCACTAGGGATAATCAAATAGGCATATCTCTTCTACTAGTCCTGACTGCACTGGTGGTCAACCAAACAAATCAAATGCAGCTCATACTTTAGTCTTTAGGTAACACTTGAAGTTTTAGCCCACTGCCCAGCCGCCCGAATTGCCCTATCAAACAAATAGTGCATTGGGCAGTAAGGGCAGCTCTGCTTGAAATGCCCAAAATGAGAAACAGAAAAAAGGCCTACTAAATCATGGCCAGCATTAAAATTCATGAAAACTCAAATGGGGTTAGCGTTGGGCGCTTGAAACGCCCAAGAAAAATCACCGCCGGTTACAATTCATGAAAATTTTTATGAACTAACCTCATCCGGGCATTTGGCAGTAAGGGCCATATTCGAGAAATGCAAACAAAATCTTTGCCTACCCTAAATATATCAAACCCTTTCAGAAATTTAAAATTATGTTTATAGGCTGATTGGTGATCAACGATCATTCTAGATTCCCTTCTGAGTAATGAGAAATATACAGGACTATGCTAGAGCCTACAGCAACAACAAAAAGATATCTGGTTATTTTTCACTGGGGACTGCCACATTCAAAACATTATTATTCTTTATTATTACAAAAAAAAAACACTAAACCCTTTCAACAAACCATATCAGAAATTTTAAAATATGTTTATACGCTGACTGGTATGACCATTGGTGACCAATGGTCATTATAGATTTCCTTCTGAGTAATGAGAAATGTACAGGACTACGCTAGAGCCTACAGCAACAGCAAAAAGATATTTGGTCTGTATTCACTGAAGCCTGCCACATTCAAACATTATTTTTGTTTTATTATTACAAAGAAACACTAATAATAGCTGTTCAACTCCAACCCTGCTTTCAAGCACTGCCACCCAGTCAACCACAAACCCCTGATTTTTGGATACCCTATGCCAAACGCCGGATATGTCTAGCGTTCGGCATACCCTATGCCTAACGCTGGATACACTATGCCTGGTGCTGGATACTGTAACCCAGTAAAATATTGATGATTTGAGTGAAGCTAAAAAATCAACCAATCAGAGCTCCTTTCTATTGAGGTAGGTCAGGGTTAGGTTACCAACAGGTATCCAGCGTTTGGCATAGGGTATCCAGCGTTAGGCATAGGCTATGGTAAATGCTAGATATACCCAGCGTTTGGCATAGGGTATCCAAAAATCAGGGATTTGTGGTAGACTGCTGCCACCCTTACTTTCCAAAGCCCCATAGTTAGCTAAATTTTTAGCAAATCTTAATGCAGGTGGCGATTTGGTGGGCGTGTCTCCATTTTCCACTTGCCCATTTTAAGCACTGCTCAATGCCCTATTTCTTGGTGATGGTCGTTTTGAGTGGCTGGGTGGTGAACAAAAACTTCTTGCTGAGCTTGGGAATGCCTTAGTAATTGACCATTATGTCGAAAAAAATGAGGATTTGTAGATAATTACCTTAAATCTCACTTCCAGCAAGATAAGGTGGGTTGATCCTCCTGTAGAGTCTCTTGCTGGTTGGCAGCTTGATTGGTTGGTTGACCAGGACTTAACAACCTGGATTTTTAGACTTTGTCACATTTCTATGACTTCTCATCTTTGCTTCTTCAGTGTTTGGGCTAGGAGGTCACAGGTTTTCAAGAGTTCGATGAATAAATTTCTTTGTTTCTTTTCATCACTCAAACTGGCAGTATCGCCAATGACAAAGTTCGTCGTCATCGAGTTTGGTGCGGCCACAGTTTTGAAATTAGCGCCGCCGACGCTGCCGTAGCTGCAGTCCGTGGTAACAAAATCCTTGCTTGCGCTGATTCTACTCCCAATTACTGTTGAAAAAATTCAACAGAAAAGATAATAAAACATTTTTTGTCACTATTTACGTTTTGTTTTCCATCTAAAATCCTTTTTGCTAATTTTGAAAACGGTAATTGTAAAGTAGAGTCACCGCAAGCAAGGATTTTGTTTCCATGCATTGCAGCCATTGTGGCGTCAATTTCAAAACCGTGACCGCGCCAGCAAAAGTGGAGGGAACTTAGTAGGGAGTTATGAAACATGATATTAATTATAAGTGAAAACAAGGTTTAACCACTCCCGGTGAACTCAAAGACTTTCTGAGAGTGATTACGACATCAATGGAAGAAAATAATATCATCTCTGTTGTTTTGGTCAAATTACTTGACCTTCCTATTCTGGTTGGAGCTGGTAAGTTCGAGATATCATTTACTCTGTGTTATCATCTGTCTTTTCTTACTACAGGGTTTGTGCGGCTCTGGAAATCAGGGAATTTATTTTTGGTCAGGGAAAAGTCAGGGAAAATCGTGAAAAGTTGCAGAAGGTCAGGGAAATTAATGGAAAAGTTCAGCTATACTTATGCATCAAGTTTTTTGGGATCCCAAAACGTAAGTGGCCTATGACATCGCTAAAGTTGTCTGTCTGTCCGTCGGTGCGCACTATAACTCTCGAAGGTAATGAGATATTGTGATGAAACTTGGTGTGAGGATTCTTTGGGTCAAGAGTAAGGTCAAGTTCGTAGGTGGGCTCTGTAGCCCTACATTTAGGGGTGGGGGTTTAAATTAAGGGGAAAATTAAATATTTTTAAACACATAATGTGATAGTCGATTATGGGGTAAGAAGACAAGCTGAACACGATGGTTAAAACCACTTAGTCATCGGACAAGTAGTTCACCTGGAATCCGGAGAAAACCGGAAACTTTGTTAAAAGTATAAGTTTTATTTTAAGTTGATTAGACATTCGATTTAGGGGTAAGAAGACATGCTGAACATGGTGAAAGCCATTTTGGCACCAGACAAGTAGTTAGCCCGGAATCCGGCCAAAACCGGAAAGTCTGTTAAAAGTAAAAGTTTTATTTGAAGTTGATTCGATGTTCGATATAGGGGTAGAAGGACATGCTGAACACGACGATGAAAAGCATTTTTTGGCCGGACAAATAGTTTGTTCCGGAATCCGGCCAGAACCGGAAAGTTTGATAAAAGTAAAAGTTTTATTTGGAGTTGATTAAATGTTCGATTTAGGGGTAAGAAGTCATGCTGATCACTTGTGTGAAAACAATTTTCTACCCGGGCAAGTAGTTCGCCCGGAATGCGGCAAAAACCGGAAAAAGTTAAAGTTTTATTTGTAGTTGATTAGATATCCGATTTAGGGGTAAGAAGAGATGCTGAATCCGTGTATGAAAATTTTTTACCGGGACACATAGTTCGACTGGAATCTGGCCGAAGTCGGAAATTTTTCTTATAAGGATAACACACATGCTGAATCCCTATCTGAACTTGGTTTTCTCAGATGATTAGCTATTTGGCCTTAATCTGTTTATGAATTTTAATAGTAAAAATGTTCAAGGAGTCTGGCGAAGACAAGACCCAGTCGTCTGGATCATAGATTGATTTTTTGGGATCCCATCGAAACCTTTGGTCTTGCTTTTACTGGAAGTTTCTTTTTCGTCGGTTCTCTGTCCAAAGTTTATGAGTTGATAACTCTGTTCTTTGAGCCGTCCCAGTTTGCGGAATGACGAATCGCATTGTTAATTTCTCGTACAGTTTGAACGGCTTTACGAAGCTGATGGAAGTTTTGTTCAGTTTTTATGGCAGTTGCCTTCTGGCCAAGTGCCATAATCCGACCACTTTCTGTCCGTCGGTTGGTCGGTCAGTCCGGTGTTTGCGAGTTAGGGTACTTCCAGATGTGCTAGGACGATGAAACTTGGCAGGCATATTAGGGACCCGTCCAAACTAACTTGCAAACAATCACTTGCTCGATCCGACCATCGTTGGGGGAGGGAGGGGGAGCCGGAATCCGCAATTTAGAGACATGCATAACTTTCGAACGGGTGATCGGATCTTAGTGACTTGATATTCAGAGAGGCTTCGTATCTCATATGTACTATTTCAAGTGCGGACCGAATAGGATGAATGTGGGGGGGAGTAGAAGGGGGGCTGGCCGGAAATCATGTGACACGCTTAGAGTGGAGCGATCGGGATGAAACTTGGTGGGAGGAACAAGCACAAGTCCTAGGTACATCATTGACAGAGCCGGACAGGATTCGTGCACTGTGGGGGAGTTGAAGGGGGCTTCCGGAATTCCGATGATTCGGAGTTAAATTACTTCCAGCTGGGCCAGGACTATGAAACTTGACAGGCAAGTCAGGGATCCGACCAGATTAACCTGGGAATAGTCAACTTCCCCATCCAACCACCGTGGGGGGAGTGGAAGGAGCAAAGGAGTGGAAGGAATCTTGAGGAATGTATAACATTGGAACGGATGATTGGATCTTAACGAAAATTGATATTTGGAAAGAGCTCGTGCCTCGAATGACCCATTTAAAGCCGGATCCGATGAATGTGGGGGGGGGGGGGGGGGAATCTTGTGACACGCTTAGAGTCGAGCTGTTGGGATGAAACTTGGTGGGAAGGACAAGCACAAGAACTAGATACTCTGTGATAGAACCGGATCGAATTTGGGCACTGTGGGGGGAGTTAGAGGGGGGGAGGGCCGGAAATGGGGCTATCGCGATCTATGGTATTTCCAGATGTGCTAGGACGATGGAACTTGGCTTGAACATTAGAGACTTGACGGGATTGTTTAGAAATAATCAGTTCTCCGACCCAACCATCATGGGGGAGTGGAGGGAGGGGGAATCTGGAATCTTGATGTATGTATGACTCTTGAACGAGTGGTCGGATCTTAACGAAACATGATATTTAGGAAGACCTCATGTCTCGGATGTCCCATTTTAAGTCCGGAGCGGACCCGATGAATGTGGGGGGGGGGGGGATCTTGTGACACGCTTAGAGTGGAGCGATTGGGATGAAACTTGGTGGGAAGAACAACGACAAGAACTATATACATCAGTAACAAAATCGGACCGGGTTCGGGCACTGTGAGGAGAGTTGGTGGGTGGGGGTCTGGAATTTCGGTGATCGCGAACTAAGGTAATTCCAGATGTTCTAGGGTGATGAAACTTGGCTTGAACATTAGAAACTTGACAAGATTGGATCAGAAATTGTCACCTCTCAGATCCAACGATCCCTTAAAAGTACTACTCCTAACCTTAAAGTACTAATCCTAAGCACAAAGTACAGAAAATGAATATTCTTTGAGCCCAAGCTGACTTTGAAACATTTATTCAAACAACTTTTACAACGGAAAATGCTTTTAAGCAAAGTTTTCATTTAACTCAAAGGTGTTAAACTAATTTTAGCACCCTTAAAGTTCGTTTCTTAACGGAAAAGTAAAAAAAATATGTTAACCCAAAGAAAGATATTCATGATTCCCAAGGGCCCGTGATAATTTTTGCCTCACGGGTTTTGTTTACAACTGAGTTAATTTTGAGCAAAATATACATTTTTTTTATTCCAATGAGCTTATCATCATTTGTGCTTCAGGAGTGTTCATTACAGATGCATTTCTAGCGCCTTTAAAGTGCGCATCATCACGGCCAAATACATAAATAAAATAGATTTTTCGAACAATACATTCTCGTGATATCCAAGGACCCATGACCGTTCTTATCTCAAGGATTTTGCTTACATATGATCACAACAAACCCACGAATTGACGAGTTCATACTTTAATCCTCTGACCC